>JARYHS010009186.1:207985572-208272943 GCA_031002005.1 Vandiemenella viatica
CACTCACGTCGACACAGGGTGGCTCCACCTTGACAAACATGTAGTGGATGTACCATATCACTACACAGTGGACAGGGGAGATTAGAAAAATTAGTGTCGTACGGATGCTTTTACGAATTCTTTCTTCCCTCCTGCTATTAGCGGTTCGAATACACAGAATGAATTTTGGTGCAAAGAATTCTCTGCCGCCCACAGTTTTTTGAGTTGCAGAGTATAGATGTAGATATACATAAGATAAAAACTAACATCGTTAATGAAATTTTTATGTGCAAACAAGTTAACCAATATGACAGGATGTTTACACTGACTTTGACGTTGATTATCCGTAATCATCGAAATTCTTAAGGAAAAGGGAAGTTTGTGACGAATTTAAGTCATGGATTGTTTATGGCGATGTGTTAAGAACCGCATCTGACGAAGGATGCACAGAAGTTTATCCTATGCAAGCATTCCTAATCCTGAAGTCTGTCCAAATTCTAGATTAATAATTGCTCTTACATCAAATTATTGCGAAACAGCCTTTTTGGTAAGACATTTCCTCAGTGTAACACTATTTCCAGCCATTACCCTTCATTTAATTTTCTTGAACATAATTTCAAACTATTGACACTCTTAATGCAAATTGGGCCTAGGTCTTCCCTTAAATTTGTGGATCTAAGAACGTTTCTTTGATAAGCCCAGGCGGTTAAGATTAATAAGAATCCGTTTGAAGTACCTGTGGAATGAATTGTAAGGACCTGTAAACAATAATCCCAAGATATGTTCAATGTAAGTGCAGTGCCGGTTTCGTCAAGTCATTTAAATTTATCTCTGTACTAGCCCGTACCCGCGACTTCGTACGCGTGGATTAAGAATTTTTTTGCCAGAATTAAATATAGAAAGTTGTTGGTAACGAAGGATTGGTCCCAAACAATATCGAGTCGGATAATATGACAGGAAAGCTATCACTATATCATTGTACCGTCGAACCTGCTCTTGAAGAGAATCAATTTCCAACATATTTCTGTCACCATTCGATAAGATCTCAAAATTTCGTGACTACAACTGTTAATCATACTGGAAAAATATCCTGTGCCCTTCATACAGATTTCCTTATAAAATTCCATCACAAGCGATATATTTAGTCGTCAAAACGTAACAAAAAGACAGAGACTTACTTCCGTATTTATAATAATACTAGCCTCGTACCCGTACCTTCGTACGCGTGGATTAAGAATTTTATTTTCCAGAAATTAAATATAAAAAGTTGGTGGTAACGAAGGATTGGTCCCAAACAATATCGAGTCGGCATAATATGACAGGAAAGCTATCACTATATCATTCTACCGTCGAACCTGCCTCTTGAAGAGAATCAATTTCCAACATATTTCTGTCACTATTCTATAAGATTTCAAAATTTCGTGACTACAACTGTTAATCATACTGGAAAAAATATCCTGTGCCCTTCATACAGCTTTCTTTATAAAATTCCATCACAACGATATAGCCATATAGTCGTCAAAACGTAACAAAAAGACAGAGACTTACTTCCGTATTTATATTAGTATTACTGTGGTTCACACTCACACACTGACTGCGAACAACACATGAGGGATCATTATAACGTAAAAAAGTGTACACCTACAAAATTGCAAGACTACCTACGATTTGCCTCGCATTGCACCCCTAACTTTATAATATCTACAGTTTAACATTCAATCCAAATAACCTACGGCCCAGGCCTGACTCTTACGATGAAAATCAATTTTTAAAAATCTTAGTCTTTATGGAGATTTGAACCGGAGACCACGACGTTGGTAAGCAAGCTCTTTAGCCATTGAACTGCCAGTTCACTACACGGAAACACGGTCTGGAGACGTCCACATCCAACGTGTCTGCCTATCGCCGTATTTCGAAGTTATGAGACAACATGTGTTATTTATACAGATAATTTTTCAACCAAATGTAGACAGTATTTTTCTCCTTGTTTCAAAGATAAGTGTGCAAAGTTTCATCGAGATTGGATGAAAACTGTGGATTTGTATGAAGAACAAACAAACCAGCAAACAAACAAACAAACATACATACATTCATCTTTATATATAAAGATGGCAGCTGTGTATTATTCACGGGTCATGTCACCTCAACTTTCCGGGGATCATAACACCAACGCAGATTTTCTGTACTCTCTATACAATCACTTTGGTAACGAGACTATAACTCAGGAATTGTACTATCAGAAAACAAAATCGTGACGCTACTAAAGTTTACACCATGATATGCTTGTGACCGTTACATTCACTGTGACCGTCATTGTACTAATATGAAGAAGGACTATGCAGCATGAAACAGTCGAAGTTCTAACATCATTGCAACAAATTTTTCAATTCTTTAATAGTGATTTGCCACCTGTTTTTCGATAGAACGAGTAGAAAACGTGTCAACGTGATTTTCCTCTATTAGCTTGAATTCCTTCACCACTTAATGAGTTCCTAATAAAATATCTGCTTTTAAATAATGTTAAATATTTGCCTGGATATCAGGAAATGACTGTTCACTTAACGATCTTAGCCTTCATTTTAACAGGGCTCAATCTTTCTTTGTGTAATTACGTGATGCCACGAAACCTCCGTATTTTGAGCACCCGTTACACTTTAGGTTTCTTCAGTCATGCGGACACGAAAGAGGTGGATTGCGCAGCCAAATGATTCAATAAAGAAGTGGAAAACCTTAAGCATATTAAGTCATCGATTTTGTTATACGGCTACCCATTGTTAACCTGGACGGTGAAATTTTTGAGGACGAAAAGCCGCCTCCTGTTCTGTCCTCGGTTATATCCTATCTCCCACCTCGTTTTTTCCACCATTACTCATCTTCCAGTGTCAGCTGGATGCCTGTCACTGTTGTCGTGTTTGTCATTTGTCTCCTTGGCACCTTCACCAATCCAGTGAATGGCGTCAAAGTAGAAAGAGGTTCGTCACTGTTTCGTAAGACGGTTGCTGATGCCAAAAATTTATCAGCACTGGATATACGTATCTGTTGAGTATTTATAATCTTCACTTTCTTCAGCTCCAAGAGTGGTTAAATCTATTTTGCTGGCTAAGATTGGTTTGGTCATCAGTAATCACTACTGAAGCCATTTGAAGCAGCAACAGTGATGTATACTTTCTTTCATTTTCTTATAAACTATTATCTATTTCAAAGAAGTGAAAAATTTTGGTAGTGTGTACTTTAATTTTCTATTTATAATTGTCTGTGTAATGGCCGTAGTATAAGATAGAAAAAAATAATCTGGATTATTCGGTAAAATTTAACGAAATTATGGATTTTTTAGTCTAAATTATTTTGTTTTAATTGCCTCAGATTTTCAGTGTGTCTTGGCAGCTGATTACTTCAATATAACGTTTTCATAGTTTTCTTATAGTTTCTGAAATTTTAAATAAAAGTAAATCATATTGTACAAGGATAATTTTTTTCACTGTATGACCGTGTATGATCTCTCCTGGTAATGTTTTCAGAGAGCTTTAGAATATTTCAACTAGTGAGAATTGAGTTATTAGGTAGTCTCTTACTGTCAGTCATGAGCATATGCTAATTGCCTTTAGAGCCTGTTTTATATTTTTTATTTTTATGTTTTAGTCTACTATTCCTGTTCACGTGTATAAAAGAAGACTGAAAACACTATCACGCAAACAATAAGTTTCTTTATGTTAGTAGTAGTAGTAGGACCGAGCGTGGTGGTGTAATGGTTAGCGCTCTGGTCTCGCATTCGGGAGGACGGCAGTTCGAATCCCCGTCCGGGCATCCAGATTTGGGTTTTCCATGGTTTCCCAAATCACTCCAGGTAAATGCCGGGGATGCTTCCTTCAAAAGGCCATGGCCGAATTCCTTCCCATTCCTTGCCACCCATCCCTTTCCCGTCTCTAAAGATCTCGCTGTTAAGAGACGCTAAGCGGTTAAAAAAAAAGTAATAGGAATTTATTCTGGAAAATCTTGAAAGGAAACACGAATAACAATCATTTTAATGATATTTTCCGTGATATGAGTACCTTGCATTGGTTATATTCTCTATGTATTTGGCTAGGATTATATCAAATAAATGCATTTTACTTTAAATGACAGAAAGTATAATTTCAAAAGCAGATAACTGTTATTTATTTGACTTATATATTTCTCGTTTACATACGTTTCGTGTAAACGTCCTTTGAGTTTCTAAGAAATTCATTGTTTCTTATCTTCTGTCAAAAAAATTCTTAGGTTACGATGTAACCCAGTTATAACTGCTACACAGAATATGGCATAAATATCGAATTCCCTTCTCCTTACTTGAATTTCTGCATCTAACTGTCGTAAATAAACAAAAAGCAACATGTAAGTTTCGTGTGCAATACTTCCACAACAGACAATCATCTTTTATCTGGCATCGAAATTACACTTTCTTTTAACACAATAAGTGTAATAAAAATCAAATTCATCTATTTATTTGAGCATAAAAGTCAATGCAGTTATGTATTTGAAGTTTCCTCGTTAGCTTAGCAGCGCCGTGGTGGCAAGCAATGTAACTAACGCTTCGGGCATTACCGAGACTCGCCGAAGATTACCGAGTCATTGGAGTGAGGTCTCCGGGCTCAACGCATTTCATTAAAGAGAATAATACACGAATTTACAATAGACGCCGTAATATAGCTAACACAAGCTTCTTATTACTCTATCATTTTATCTCAGCCTTACAGTAACGGCGGCCTAAGGGACGTTGCGGAAAGAGCAGTTTTAACAGCGCGTGAGACGTCTCCTCGCAGACAGCGCTGTTTGCTGGGAGGACGACGCGACGCGCAATTACACCGCAGCGAGGCGCTGGTGTCGTCACTAATTGCCCCACTTTAATGTGTTTCGCGGGACGCGCTACCTCGCAGGGTGGAATGTACGGCTGCTTCCTTAATGAGTGAAGGGGCTGCGCAGATGGCGCCTCTCCTGAATTAGTGTCCTTCGAGAGCGATATAGGGAAGATGGAGAGACACACTTAGTTACCCTATCGGAGCTGTGCTAAGTGGTATCCCGTGTAGCACTCTTCTGCTCTTGTGTATAGCCACAGAGCAAAAGTGCATTACGCGACGTTACTTGACAATTAGCGTAAGCTAAAAGTTCACATTTATGATTCACTAGACTCTACAGTCTTGCATTTTGTTGTATGCTGATTCCCATCTTCTCCAGAGTTGATAGGGCAATATTGAAGGGTAGTACCGGTACTTTTTGTTTCATAGTTTTTTATTCTAGATTCTTAAATAAGAATGATAACATACTGCGTGAGTTCTACTCCTCTATATTTGCTTCCAACACTAAGTTATGTAGCTCTACAAGCAGTAACTCAGAAATCCGTCATTTGCTCGACTCGAAAGTTTACTGCTGATAACTTTCACACTACCACGGGTATCTTATATCCTTAAACGAGAAAATCGTGTATGTATATTTGGGATCTCGGAAACGGCTCTAACGATTTGGATGAAATTTCATATTCAGATAACGTTTTTGTTCTATAAGTTTACCGAAATAGGTGTCTTCCCTTCAAAAACGTAGTTTTAAAAAAAAAAATCAGAAAATCTTGTATTTGGTACCTTGGAAATGGCACTAACGCCATCTCTACACGTTTCAGGTACCAGTAAGCTGGGCTAATTATAGTTAAGATCTCTTTGGTTACAGCAAGGAACTCTTGTATCTTTTTTGTACTCTAGCTGACCCGTGCGAATAGTATAGTGGTAAGTCAACGAATGGTAATATAATAATGTTAAAATAAGTAAATTCAAGTATTTATTAATGTTTACTTTGAAGAGTAGAAATAAATAAACTTTTACTATAAAAAGTCGTTATCACTAAATGCTACATGTTTAATTGTAAAACATTTTAAAAATAGACGTTTAAAATATATTTTCTCTGCCGCAGTGAATTAATTTATCACTGATGATGTATTGTTCTAAGTGAATTACCACTTATTTTGCACCATTAATTGATCACTGATTAGCTTTAAGATTTCTATTTAACATTCTTCAAAAGAAATTTATAATGTGGTAAAACAGATGATTTCGGAAATGGCTCTAGCGATTTTTATGAAATTTCATATGTAGATAACGTTTTGCTTTTCAAGTTTGTAACACGATTTTAAAAAAGAGCAATTATCGGAAACCGATCTAAACTCATCTAGTACAAGTTTCAGATACCAATTAGCCTACTGATATTATTTAAGCTTCTCTTCGATTAGAGCAAGGAACTGTTCACTTCAGAATGCCTAGGAAGTCAAGAAAAACGTATAACTTTAATGAAACTTTACTCAAAATCCTGCATATTGAACAGAAGTCGAAGGAGGCTGAGTGGTGATCGGTCACCCAGGTACTAGATATCTAGATATTGGTTAGTAAAAAACCAAACAGAAGCTCGATATTAAATTGCGCCAACAAAAAAAAAAAAAATCCCACTGGTTATGAGAATCTGAAGGAACAAAAGTAATTGTTTAAATAAACCACCAGAACTTAAATAAAGGCCTTGTAGTTCGTTCACCGTAGTCGGGGCAGCTGTTTTAACATATTATCTATTTGTGGTAACCAGGGATTTCAGTTTATGAAAAATTTAAAATATAGCCAAACAATCCTCACATTTTCAAACTAACTTTACTATCTTAAAATATTCGATACATTCGCATTTTGGCTGAAAGAGAAAATGCACCGCCATTCATGACACTAGTATGTACATGGGATGCTAGTTTACGTAATATAAATGACATACACACCATAATGATTACGGCTTTTAAATGTTTTGCCGCATAATCGTTTAGACACTAATGGGACGATCTATACGTTGCACTTCAGACATGCAGAATTCAGAAACGGATTAACATGACGTACTATAGCTGAAAGCTTACAGAATTTCGCAGACATGGTAAACCTACTCACCTCTCTACTGTTATGGAAGCATTAACTGTCTCTGACGCAATAATAAACAACCAAAAAAATATTGAAGATTGTATCTTTCCCCGCATTTTATCGTTTTTTTTTTAAGTTTTCATTAAACCCATGTGAAGGCCGGGAGGCAGGCTGGTGTAGTGTTTCAGGTATCCTGTTCAGCCAACCCAACCGACCCCTGTTTCACAAGCAACTGATTTCAGACGACTAACTGGCTATATCGTTGTGATGGAATTTTGTAAGGAAAGCTGTATGAAGGGCACAGGATATTTTTTCCAGTATGATTAACAGTTGTAGTCACGAAATTTTGAGATCTTATCGAATAGTGACAGAAATATGTTGGAAATTGATTCTCTTCAAGAAGCAGGTTCGACCGTAGAATGATATAGTGATAGCTTTCCTGTCATATTGTGCCGACTCGATTTTGTTTGGGACCAATCCTTCGTTACCTACAACTTTCTATATTTAATTCTGGCAAAAAATTCTTAATCCACGCGTATGAAGTCGCGGGTACGAGGCTAGTGCTAAATAAAAGTGTACAATATGTGTGACACATTGCGTCATTTAACGGTAAATCGTTCGTCTAATAACCTTAATAGAACTGTTGTCATGGTTTTTTTTTGCCATTAACCAATTTAACCAGATTGGTGAAGATTAGCGACTTTGTCACATTACAGTAATTTTTTTCACATTATAGTCTCAAGAGTCAATTCTATTGTTGTATCCTTCTTTCCTGAAAACGAAAGGATTTCATAGTTTTAAAAACGTATCGTTGGTCAGTTTCTCTTTCTGGTTACGGAAATGGTATAACAACAGATTTCTGTGATTGTCCAACGCTCCCTGAAAACAGTGACAATAAGTTCTGGTACAGAGAAAGTTTAAGATATAAATACACATAATGGAAATGAACACTCATATTTTACCATTAAAATGCATCAGAATGTTCAAAACATTATATGGCAGATCTAACAGTGTTATTACAAAAATTACTGTTATTTCCATAGAATAAACCGTTGTCCCTCGCCTTTGCTGATTTTAGTTAACGCAGTTGTCAACGTAAGTGAACTTTCTACTCGCGCAGCTGTGTTTATAATCTCTGATATGATTGACAATGAATATATTTATGAGAGATTTATGACGTATGCATTGTAAACACAGGTCGGTTGGTCGGCAACAGCCTACCCCTCTGAACTTACACTTCAGCAACTCACACGCGCGGGTTAACACAGCTGCAACCAGCCCAGGCCGCGTGATAAATGGCCTTAATATTCTCTTTAACAGTGGTGATTAATGGAGTGTCACGATTTACGGAACCACTCGGGGTCACTAATCATCGAACAGGGAGGGACCTGTTCAGAGAAGAGCGGCCAGGAAGCGAGCCGCCTCCGTGTTTCAGATGGTCGCAATTAGCTCTCTGGTGTCGCAGAGTGGGATCGAAGACCTTGTCTCAGCCAAGAAATGATCGAAACTAATCTCTGTTTTATGATGTCCCTGACGAGCTACTCTCGATGATTTTTTGTCGTTCATAGCCAGTGTAATACCCTGCAGGTGGAATAGACGTCACAGTTTGGTGTTTTGTTATTACTGACAAAAACATTACAGTAATAAAATCTATCAAAAGAATTTTCTTAGTTTAAGTTGTGAACATTAAATCTTCCGATAGCGTGTAGGCGAAAATATGCAAGAATTTGTCTGTAATGATTCGCAGAACAAAGGAATACAAAGAAAAAATGGATCTCTCGCGAATGAAAATAAATCTGAGTTTTCAGAATGTCAGTTCAATATATATTCTTGATAATAACTTAGTCGATAATGTATTTTCTGTTGAAATATACTTCTTTACATGTTGTGGGAACTGTGACATTTCTGGTATAGAGGGAGGTATAAATATGGGCTACCACTTTTATTTTTGTCCTACTGATTTACCTGGTTACTCAATATGGATAATTTGGATTCTACTTACTTCTATAAACAATCATGAAGATGATATGAGAGTTAAAAACGTCAATAGCCAATTTTAATTTTCCAGAATCAAAGGATCAAAAAAAGCGTAAAATTATTGATTTTCAACAGGTGGACCAAATATGGGCTACTTGTATAAAAAGGCAAATTTATCACGTAATAAATTAAAAAACACCAAATTTTGTTCAAAACACTTTTTTTTAACTTGTATTTTCATTGCAGCACATTTAGTATCTGCCCAACCATCACAGTTGTAGAACCGAATCCGCACTTCACCTCTGACATCATCTGAAAAGAGACCCTCACAGAAAATGCTTGACGCATTGTCGTCACCATGTTTATCCCCAAAGTAATCAACAACTTGTCATCGTCATCAGTAAGAAGGACCCTATGGTCTTCTTCCGAATCCAACTCTTCATTGTGCTCACCTAATGGTCTTTTTGGTTGAACTTCGCAATTTTTTATTCTTTTTCTTTCCTGAGGCACCTACCTGATTACACTTTCACAATCATCTGACAGTTTTTCAAGGCTGTACATATCTTCAATCATTCGCTGTAAGGAGATGCAAATCTTGGCACACTTGGGACCACGATGCTTTTTCTTTCCAATGGTGGGAATCGAAGGTACATACTTTGACAATAAATTTGGCCGCCGCTAAAAAATTCTATCACTCTTATTTTGCATAATCTGACATCAATGTCATCCTATGAAACAGTAACGCATTACGGGCTTGCCAGTATTGCATTACTGTTTCCTGGGATGACATTGACAAAATAAGAATGATAGAATTTTTTAGCGGCGGCCAAATTTATTGTCAAAGTGTGTACATCGTATGGACTAACCCTTTTGGACGTTGAAGCTTGAGCAGTTGGTCGTTGATCCGGGGTGCTGAAATCTTGCTGTTTACTTGTTAAGAGGTAGCCCGTTATTGGATCGCCAATGATAGCCCATTTTTAGAGCATGCAGGACCTCAAGTTGACGGTCTTGGCAGCCATTATAAAACAAATAAATCGAATAGGATATGCGTCCTGCATGAATCTCATGTCATCTACCTTGAGATGAGGTGGAAGCCATTTCCTTTACTGAATAAGTAAGAAAGTGAGAAATTAAAGTTTACATACCTTTTGAGTTTGTCAAAAGCAAGTTTTCCGATAAAACAATTTGCGTCAACGCACGTGTTTCGCGGATTAAGTTTATTTGCTTACTACTCTTCTCCCACCACCTGATGTTCATTTTGGTGCCATTCTCGTGCCTGCGCACAAACCCTTTCCCCCACTTTCAGCAAGTAGCCCGTATTTAGACCCTAACCCGTCTTTGGAACTTCTCCTGTAACTAATTTTTGTTTTCAAGATTTTACGTTTTGCAGTTTGGGCATATGTCATTCCAGTGCCTAATGTCCCTTAGAACAAAAATAATTATAACGTTGTATCCCAAAGTCTATCGCTGAAAAAGTTGATACGAAAAATATTTAATGGCACTAAACATTAAATATAGGTTGTTACATAATAAATAATTTCTGCTTGAATTTCGAGTTGTTACGGCCCTTCCGTTCCAGTAAAGCTATAAAAAAAAATGCCACAGTTTTGTATTAGCTGCTGCGCATTTACTAATGTACACGATACATTTAAAGCTAGAGCCTTGCTTCGGGAGGGCGCGCAGTCAAATCCTGTCCAGATTCCGATTTTCCATTGTTTCCCGAAATCATACCAGGAAAATAAAATTCCTACAAAAATACCATGGCTAAATTTCTTCCTGTTCCTTTCCTCTACCACCTCAAATGATCTCCACACCAACGAGGTGAAAAGTCCTCCTCCCCCCCCCAAACAAAAAAACTCTTTCAAGCCTGTCGAAAATTCAGATTCCAATTTATACTGAGCTGTTCCTGGTTAATCAACCAGGGGTAGTAATTACGCAGTCGCGAGGTCGGTGTAAATGCGCAGCAAGTTTACAACATTCTACTAATCAACAATTTATTCCATACAGATGACAAACACATTGGAAATATTGTGAGGGAGAAAATACAATGTGTTTACTGGAGTTTATAAGTGTTTACTGGTATTTTAATTTTCAATTCGTAACGATGTTTGTTTCCCAGAGATAGCATTGCTCTTCTCAGTGGGTATTGTGCTAAGACTAAATTTGGAAAGGGAAGCAGAATTTTGCTGTAGCGGTTTTGTTGTTGACTGAACAAGAGTTCGAAGACTCTGAGATTCGACTAGCTAGGTTGCTTCCCATCCTTGCAGTTTACGGTGTGAATTCAGACCACAGCCAGTTCCACTACCAATATGAGGCTATCTCCTTATGTAGTTAATGTAATCCATTTGTTCGTAAGTATTTTCGCTTTATAAAACTCGATATTAATTACGAGTACGAATACAAATAATAGGAAATTAAATTCTGCAGTGATGTTAATTATTACGACGCAGTATGGCAATGTGTTAATAAACCAATGAACTTAAAACTTTGTAAGCATTATTGTTTGAACTCCAGAAGTCGGTTTCACTGATAAAAAGTTAGTTCCAACATATCCCACTAATCTCTTCCATTAATTGGTGCGTATATCTTGTCTAATCCGAAGGAAAATGATTTATTTACTTCAGAAGCGTATGCTCAACATTGAGCTCACCTCTTAATTCGTAATGCATATATCTTCTAGAAACTCCTTATTATTTCTGAAATCCTTTGTTTATAATACCAGTTGTTACAGAGAGTATATTGTATTTTTACCCAAAATCATTTATTTCTCGCACGAACTTATCTCTATACTTATTTCGTGGTTTAAAAAACACTTCTTTGAATTGCAAGGATTAATAAAGATAATAGAAAATTGCTTATTAAAATAACATTACGGCATTCTTATTGTGATGAGATTGCTATAAACTCCAAACAAGCATTTTGAACTTTAGGGCTCATTTTGTAAACTCAGTTTATGAAACCAGATGAACACAGAAGAACTTTTACAGTCGTTGTCACCAGATCGAAGCTGATATGGGCACATCTTACATATGAAAAGAAACGATAACATCAAATAGTTATGTGAACGTATTTATTGATTCTGCATTATTTGCTCTATAAATTTGTCATTTGGCACCTTAATTAATAGTGTCTTATTCCTGACACGTAAATTTCTTCTGCATCTGCATCACAATCAATCAGAAACACTTTAAGCTGAAAACACACGATGCTAACTAAGAAGCCGAAGACTGACAGCTGAATCTGATTCAACAGCTTTCAGTACGTGCTACGACAGTAAGGCTTCGAATAATATTCATTATTCCTATCATTTGAGTAATGATCCTCTTGATATTGTCTATAGAATGAGTCTGTAAATTTTCTTGCAGTATTAGGCCAGCGTTTCAAGCACTAGTTTTGTGTTCGATAAGTCTATATGCTGGTGCATGACTCATCACTACCAGTGCTTCAGGGTGATTAATGGAAAACACGATGACGACTCGTTTTAGACTATCCCCTAGGACTTACTCACCAACTTCAGTCACTAATAAATTAAGCTACGTCTCTTTGGACCGAGCGTAATGGGTGAACGGATAACGCTCTGGCCTCGCATTCGGGAGGACGCCGGTTCGAATCCCCGTCCGGCCATCCAGATTTGAGTTTTCATTGGCTCCCCCAAATCAGTCCAGGAAAATGCCGGGATGCTTCCTTCAAAAGGCCATGGCCGAATTCCTTCCCGTTCCAATACTCTAATAACTTTGACGCCGACGAGGCGTAACGCCATAAGTAAAAAAAAAGAATCCCTTTGAAATTAATTCTAAATGTCTTTGGTATATTCAGAGCTATTAAATAATTGTGGAAGACGGGAGCAGAGTGAAGAGAGTTCTGGGACTGTATAAATCGTATATTTGTGGTAAGACATCGAAAGATATTTGAGGAAGAATTAATAGCGGTGCATGAAAGGGAAAAGATTACCATGACTACAAGTTGGCACTTGATTTTAGATATGAGGGTATGGAAAAAAAAATTTCCTAGGTAAGGGAGTCAGGGATTCCAGTAAATTTCCAAGGAAAGTATTGAATAATTTAACAAAACAACTGAAAGAATCTAAACTTAAAATTCGTAGATGGCAAAAGTAGACAGGTACATGAAGGGAGAAATGAATACGAGTGAGGAAATTGCCACCGGAGGATGCATTCCACCGCCAGTAAATTACATTGACTTTGGAACTAACAGGAACTTTAACAGATATCCGATACACAGATAGAATTTTTGTTTGATCTAAAAGTTATATCTCAGATGCGTAACACAAGTAAATATTTTTTTTTCGCCTCATGAAGTTGATGTCATGGACTTTTGAAGGAAACATCACGGCATTTGCCTGGAGTGATTTGGGGAAACCACGGAAAACCAAAATCGGGATGCCTGGACGGGGATTCGAACCGGCGTCCTCCAAAATGAGAGGGCAGCTCACTCACCTAGCTTGGTAATTCAAATGAAGAAACAAATTCAGTGTCCAATATACGATACTGAGTGAAAGGAGACGTTCACTTTATGTGATTTAGGAATTATGACTCATTAAAATGTGGATAAAGAATAGATCCCATCATTTGGCGCTAAGAGAAGCAGTTTTTAATCTCAAAACCCGTATTTCAAAAGCCAAATACCGGTTTCAGATCTATACAGAGATTTGTATTTGTTTACCTGTTTATCCACTCCTGATCCATATCAACTACAGTGAGTAATCCTTCATCCTACATGGTTTCTACGTGTTCTGCAATAAAATTTTGTAATTCCCTTTTTTTCTGATGGATGTATTAGCTTGTCAAATTTTTTGGGTTATATTTGGTGGTTACATACTCGTTTATTATTAACCAAATAAGATGCCGGATAATTTAAAGCAGTTTATTTTTCAAGTCGAAGAGGGCAAGTATGGACTGCATCGAGGTAACCTGTTACACTTCTTGATCGCTTTCGTCTTATCAATATTTCCCTGTGGGTTTTCAATGGACGTCAGAACACCGAGCGCCATTCTTAACCAATTTCTATTACTGATTTTACTCTCACGCTTGCCAAATTACATTTTTGGTTACATATCCACACTGTCGCCTTTCGGTCAGCTATTTTACCGGGTGTAATATCAAAAGGCATTGAGTCAGGGAAACCAATGAAAGAATTATCTGTCTTCTGATCAACATTTAGCATTAATCAGGACAGAGTCCAGTTAAATTTTCCAGATTACAGTCTCAAAAGATTCTCAGAACATAGATTCCTCAGATGCATCGTTTCAATTTTTTTTTTAAATATTTCTTACAAAACTTCCAGCTTCAATTAACGTTTGTTAAGGTCAGAAAACAGCATCCGACTGTTACTATCCTAGTTGGCTGAGTTATATGCGGCACACTTCTGGTTTCCGGCTCTGATATGGGGTTAGCAGGTCCTGACGGTGGGGTAAATAATTATTATCAAGATAGGAGAGGTGGTGGTGTAAAATTCCTAATCACCTAATTATGCGCCAAAGACTTCGGTTAAATTCCAAACCTCTCCGCAGTGCGTATAGAGCGAGTGCCTACCTACTACACTGTTGAAGGTTATTTGTCTGATGGATGGGGACGCTAAGCTTGGCAGCGCCTATGATGTCTTTAAGAGGACCACCCCGTAGTTTAGGTCTAAAAAATTTCGATTTTTTGGTTTTCATCATATTTCGATAGATTACGTTATTCTTTAAGTATCCTGAAAAGGATTTTACTTTTTAAAAAAATCGGGCCTCAAATAGCATTTTCCTACTATGTGTGCATCGGTGCCACGCCCACATTACTGCATAGATTTTACAACTTTATATCCCCTGTATTGCTCCTGAGTGTGTTAGCTATCCTTGGAGGGCAACAGTTGGTATTCTCTTGTTTCTGATATTTGTAAACAACACACTTTGATATACGCTGTTAGTTTTGTTTGAATGCGTTTGTGAGTTGTTGTTTTCTTTAATTTCCCGCAAACTAAAATTTTCAGTACATATGCCCCATTTTATCAGAAACTATCAAAGATAATTGAATAAAATTTTCAGAGACTCTGCATAACATAGCAAGCCACCTCTGGTACTACAAGCATTAATATTCCCCTATTAGTATGTTCACAAAAAAAAAAAAAAAAAAAAAAAAAAAAAAAAAAAAAAAATCTGGAGAAAAAACTTAATGTTTTTATGAATAAGTTTAAATAAAAATTTCTTAAAAACTATAAAATGATTAGTACAATTGACTTTACTATCATCGTGTAACATTCAGAAAAAATATTAAGGTTCTGCATCAAACAGTTTTTCCACAAATTGGTCAAATACGTGCTTAAATTAACATGGCGTAGATAGGAAGGGGGTGGTCCCGTTAAGAAGATTAGACCTGAATGGGCCAGCACCGGGTTTCACCCTCTTCCTTCTTCATTGCTCATTTAACACAACACAAGCGACGCCTTATACTAAACACACACACAATATCACAGTCGTCCTCACTTACAGGTACAACAATATATACGAAAACACAGTGGGCAGGCAACGGGAAACCACCCCTGCTCGTCTTCCCACGGAGGGATACACCACCTTGGTAACCGCCTACTTCCGGAATCGGATATGGAATCATAACAAGATTACTACTACACGCAACATTACTTTTTGTTAAATTGCAAAATTAGCATCGAAGACCACGAAACTGGGAAGAAATGTCAAACATTTAGCAATTAAATACAGAAAATCTCAGCATTCTTTCACTTCTTTGCACTCCTATGAAAATAAATACCTAAATATTTTAAGTATAAACGAATTATAAATACACAGACGGAAAAAAAAATCCCAACACCAAGAAAAAATTATTGTAGAGTAATGAAATTTGGACAATGCATTTGTCAAGTTAACATGTTTAATTGATTAAATTTTCAAGATCACAGGTTAATTTAAGCTCAAGAAAATGCATTTCAAATGTGAAATACTGTTAAATTAATAGCCGGTGTAACCTCCAGAATTTTGAATGCAAGCCTGCAAACGTGAATGCATTGTGTCATACAGGTTTCGAATGTCACTTTGTGGTATGGAGTTCCATGCTTGTTGTACTTGTGCTGTCAATACTGGGACGGTCAGTGCTGGCTGTGGATGATGCTGGAGTTGTCGTCCAATGATATCCCATACGTGTTCAATTGGAGACAGATCTGGTGATCTCGCAGGCCAAGGTAACATGTCGACACTCTGTAGAGCACGTTGCGAGACAACAGCGGTATGAGGGCGAGCGTTATCCTGTTGAAAAACTCCCCCTTGAATGCTGTTCATGAATGGCAGCACTACAGGTTGAATTACCAGACTGACGTACAAATTTGCAGTCAGTGTGTTTGGTATAACCACAAGAGTGCTCCTGCTGTCATAGGAAATTGCTCCCCAGACCATGACTCCAGGTGTAGGTCCAGTGTGTCTAGGCCGCAGACAGTTTGGTTGCAGGCGTTCCCCTGGCCTCCTTCTGACCAACACTCGGCCATCACTGGCACCAAGGCAGAACCTGCTTTCATCAGAAAACACAACAGATCTCCACTCCGTCCTCCAATGAGCTCTGCTTGACACCACTGGAGTCGCAAACGGCGATGGCTTGTAGTCAGTGGAATGCACGCTACAGGGCGCCTGGCTCGGAGCTGTCCTTGAAGTAACCGATTTCAACAGTTCGTTCTGTCACTGTGGTACCAACTGCAGCTCGAATTTCTGCCGCAGACGCAGTACGATGCGCCACAGCTGTACGCCGAATACGGCGGTCTTCCCTCTCAGTAGTGCCACGTGGCCTCCCGGAACCCGGTCTTCTTGAGGCAGTACCATCCCTTGACCACTGCACCCAACAATCATGCACAGTGGATACATTCCGGCCAAGTCTTTCTGCAATATCGCGAAAAGAAAATCCACCTTCTCGTAGCCCTATTACACGACCTCGTTCAAACTCGGTGAGCTGTTGATAATGGCTTCTTCGTCTTCTTAAAGGCATTCTTGGCTAACATCAACTCACTATGTCAAATCTCAGCGGTAAATAACGTTCACAAACTTTACAGCGCGTATTTAAAGCAAACCTGATTTGCAAGCTCTGAGTAGCGCTACTAGCGCCACACTTATGCGCGAAGCGCGAAATTTGAATCGATGTCATCTTTCAGATGTATAAACACGCCTACCAAATTTCGTTTATCTAACACAAGTCTTTCTTGGTGTTGGGATTTTTTTTTCCGTCTGTGTATTACGTCGAAGACAGAAGATATAATTTACTAAACAGCTCAGATTTCAGTTTAATTGTTCTTTGTCTCATTTTAAAATGGGGTAAAGTGCTTAGCGGCATATGTTGTAAATGTTTGTGTAGTACAGTCTCAGGGAAATTTCTTAAAATACCTTTTTTTTTTACTGCTTAACGTCTCTTAACAGCGAGGTCTTTAGAGACGGGAAAGGACGGGGCGCAAGGAATGGGAAGGAAATCGGCCATGGTCTTTTGAAGGAAGAATCCCGGTATTTTCCTGGAGTGATTTGGGAAACCATGGAAAACCCAAATCAGGATGCCCGGACTGGGATTCGAACCGCCGTCCTCCCGAATGCGAGGCCATAACGCTAACCGTTACACCACCACGCTCGCCCTTAAAATACCGATCCGCTCTCGCAGAAAATTTAAATAAAACACTATTTACTTTAGCACTTAAAAAATACTTGCAGTAATGAAATCTCCATATTCAAAAATTCATTTACAATTACAAATACACTATCGCAAGTCAGTATCATAGTCCATGCAATGTGTTCAGATATTTTCGCCGGTTTCTAAGTTTTTCCTTCTTGTGCGGAGGAGATTTCCTGCTTTGGCACGGCCTCTGCAGTGGTCCCATTCGGGAACGATTGTGTGCAGTAAATATGGAACTCTCTGCCCTCGTCGCCAGCTTAGCACTGAAAGGAGTATTTACAATGGAAGCGGCATACAAATGCGCTACTTTGGAGTCCCGCCATTAGGAGTGTGGGCTTTGACTAAACGCCTCATACTCGTATCTTACGTTAAAGCAACCATTATCGAAAATCTACTATTAACAAATAATACACACTTACTTCACACGCCCAGTAAGTAGAGATACGCAAGGTACTACAGGTTAAACGTACAAAATTCTGTGTGTACTGTAATTGGTTGTGTTCAAACACCTGTGATGCTGTAGGATGTGGAAGACCTGCTGCATGAAGACTACCTGAAATGATTTTTTTCGTTAAGATTTTTTCTTTCAAAATCGTGAATGCGTGTTGTGAATCAATTAACAATTAGATTTTCTATTCGTAGGGATTCACGTGATTAGAGGCAGGAGAGAAATTTGGATGGTAAGGAACTCAGCCATCGCCTTTTGTAGGAACCATCCTACCATTCGCCTATAGTAATTTCTCGAAAACCATGAAACCTGAATGTTCGGCCGGACAGGGAATATAAACCCTGGACCGTCAGAACTCCAAGCGCAAGTATTATATCTCAGCTACAAAGGTGAAATAGCCAGTGATGCTATTGTGGTGGTTAGTTAACTTGGTAATGCACTAGAACGATGGTTGGAACCTTATTATTTTCCTTCTTATCTAAACTATTTTGCGGAAGATAGAAAAATTTAGAAACAATGTCCACTAATAAGTTTCAATTTTTCGATGATCTCCAATCACCCCAAAAGTACTCGTCATGTTTAGATGAGGTTTCGAACAATATACGCTACATGGTTCCATAAGTCAAATTAGACTTGTTTAAGTTTCTCACCAAGTCTTTTTTTTTTTTAAATTAGTTTTATCTATTTAGGAAAATGTGTCAAAAATACTATTTAGTAGCTGCACCGTACTAGTAATAGCTGAATAGAAAAATTTCTTTTTTGCCTGAAACAACACCCTGCTATCTTCAGCCTGACTTCTCACGAGCTAACGCAGAACAAGCGAAGCTCGGAATCCCTGGCAGGGTTGCAAAAGGAGACTGCGCTCCCGTTATCTTGCCAACATTATATCCCAGTGTGCAGGAGCGTGCTGCCCGTAACTTCCAGGTATTTACATAGGCTTAACCGACCGTACTATATATCTGGAGGCATGTATCTTATTTACAAGGTAAGCTGACCTCAAAAGAATGGTTCTTTTTCAGCCTCCTGCACATGCCACTGTGAAAACTTGAGCTCCACTGAATTTTGATACACGAGCTGTAGTGTAGATGCTGTATGATTTTTTTTTTCTTTTACGAAAATCTACTATTCAATGAACCTTGGTTAGGCAGAGATGTCATTTTCTTTTTTTAAATTTCAAACTTGTGTAAAACGTACACTAACGTCTGCTGTGAAATCTTTATTCTGTTTACAAATTTATTGTATTACAGTTATAGTTAAATGTGTTAAGAGCATGAAAACATACATTCATCTAGATGCTTTCCTCATTCGTGATAAGTTATGGTTTTACAAGATCCTTAGATAAAACCAGTAAACTCAAGTATCAAGTGCAGTTGAAATGGTATTGAAATTGAATGATTAATTGCGATGGAGCACATGTTACGATAGCAATTTACCTACCCGTTTAATTATCACTTTCTTAGTATCCTTTTACGATTATCTACTATATAATTTCGTAAGATCATCCACTCACCTCGATACCTATTGGTTGGAGAATAGTGACGTCACGAGCCAGCCTTCACTCACAAACAGAGAGCAACAACAACCAGACATGCCATAGAAGAAATTCGAGGTTATGTCCACAACTTAAAAGCTAAGCAACCTCTGCCAAATTAACTCTCATAATACAATAATTTAGGGTCAAATACAGGTTCGTATTTCAGCAAGTTCGAGTCTACGACCATTGAAACTATTTTACGATAGCATGATCGTCCCTGTCCGTGATTAATGTGTCTATTAATACTTCTGAGTTCTTTAAACCCAAGAGATTTTATTCGCCCTAAGGACAAGTTCGTATCATACATAATCTTTGACCCCTAAGAACTGTTCTAGACCCGTGATGATACGCAAAAAAAAAAAAAAAGTTCACGGGCTACGCTTGTCTACTATATAATACGAAATTCCACCTTTTTTTCTGATTTCCGAATTTTCATTTTTAATTTCTACAACGTTTTAGTAAATTCTTCATCACTTGGTAATTTATTCCAAACCTTGAAATCGTTACTTACAAAAAAAATCTATTCCCTTATGCATGTAATCGAGTGTCACCTTTTGCCTATTATCATCTTTTCCTTTCCATACACTACTCCCAATTTTTCGATCAATATCCTTCGAAGCCCCATCACCAATATAAGCCTTGTACACTCGCAGAAATCTTTTCACCCTCCTCCTATCTTCCAATTACTCACAATCCAGCGGCTGTTGCTACCAGCTGTGTAAATTCCTGAGTTTGAAACTATAAAACATGAAATGTTACTTGTATGTATTAAACTGCATCAACCAAAATGTGATTAAAATTGCAATTATTTCATTAATAAAAGTTATTCATAACTAAATAAGTGGAGGTTTGAATTATTTCAAATTAATTCGAGAATTAAGCCCTTAACGTTTAAACTTATTAGCATTATCTTCCGGAATAATTAAAATTAATCCGTTAAGTTACACAACAATCCCAGTTCTACTACGTTTGCCTTGTAACTGGGTCATAAAAAAATCTTAAAAGACGAGCAGATAAGAAATGGTAACGTCACCTTTATTCTTCTCGCAAATATTTTCTTCTAACTGTACATGAACATTGTACAGATTTCGTTTCGTGTGGCGCGAACTAATAAAACTCAGGCGTCAAAAATATTTAATAAGTCTCTCGATAGTTCGACTGAAAGAGTGATAAGATCGGCAATTATGCTTTTACTGCTAATTGTGGCTGGGCATGTACTAAGCTCACGTCGAGGATCAGTTAGCCTTCAAGTTACCTCTAAAACTGCTCTATAGCTGCTATAAACGTGAAATTATCTTCACGCGAGAAATGTATTTGTGATGGAATTCCACATGATTTTCATCATAAAAAATTAATTAATCTTCACTTAAGACAAAATTAATCAATTAGGCATCATATATCTTATCAGTGTTTTTATCCAGTAAAACAGTTATATCATCAAACAGTGGTGTTAGAGAAGATAAAACTTAGATAACTTTTACTTTCGTAGCTTGCCGATTACATAACTAGCCATGGCTGTGATTCAAAAACTTACACATTACTCTGACAAAAATGAATGGGTGTCATCATAAATATTAATCATGTGCTTCGTCATTATGACTCACTTAATGACAAATTCTTGTTATGTTGAGCTTTGCACCTTTTTATCAACTTACTAGCGGAGTTCCCGGCGTTGCCCGGTATAGTTGGCGTAGATTTAACCGTACCCTATTTTTATTCCCACAAAACATTTGTACAAAGTTTCATAAAATACGCGCCAACTTTTTCGGAATTAAAGCAAACTTACATTCACCCGCCCCCTACCAAGAAACTGGTGGGCTGAAGATTATTTGCACATATACTATTTTCAGTCGTCCGAAAAGATTCATGTATATCAAGCTTCGATAATTTGGTTAAGAAATTTCATTACTACATTACTGAACAATCCTAGATTATGTTAAAAACTCACGTCTGATTCAATTGTAAAGTGAATGGATATACTTGTGGCTCGAAACGCCAGATCCTTTAACTCTGCAGATAAAATATCAAAAGTGAATCCGGAATAATATTATCGTAAACAGAAGACTAATGCTGAAGGCCAGAGATATTGTCCAGAGATCGTGCTTAAAGAAAATCTCTGTTGTTTTTACGGCTATCTATGTCGTTTAAAAATTGATATCCCGAATTAAAGGAAAGAATACTTCAAGCTATGGCTTTTAAAAATTGAATATATCGAATTAAAAGAAAGAATACTTAAAGTTTTGTTTAGTGTGCAAAATAGTTATTACTATAAGTTATCTTATTGCTTTAATTAAAGGCTATGGTCATAGACATTATGTTGTGTGTTTAGTGAGGAGTATGCGACATCTAGTGATTCCTCCTCTGGAATTTCTCAGCACACGTTCAGAATTTCATTTAATGCTGCTACATTATTTAACGTTGGAACATAATACATGCCAGACAAGTGAATTAAGATTCTAAGCTTTAAAACGGTGAAAACTCCATCAAAATCTGCCCCGTAGTTTCCGAGTTTTTTTACGACCAATATGTCCGGTTTACGTTTTATTGATATAGATATATTAGCTCTTGGAGGAAACGCCCGAGCGCGGTGGGAGAGCGCTACTTGCATTCGGGAGGACGCGGGTTCGAATCTCCGTCCGTGCGTCCACATTTGGGTTTTCTTTTCCATAGTTTGCTCACATCATTCAAGGCTAGGATCCGGATAAATTTCTCGAGATGTTCCTACACGTTACTAAGCGTTTATAGACCGCTTCCAAAGCTCTTATGCTTCAAGAACGAAGTACACTCCCCGGGCTAGGAGCGAGGACTACTAGGATAGACTGTGCGATATGTATCACGGGGGGGGGGGGGGGCTCAGGACCAACACAATGACGATCGATGTTCAATTTTCGGACACTGCGGCCATTGTTGCGGACACCGATCCCTCTATAGACTTCCGCACACAAAGGCTAAGCCAATTATTCCTATTCAATTGATTGAATTTAGAATGGCACCCCAGTAATTCCAGCCGCACAACACCGGTAACAATTTATGTCGGTTAATCCAACGGTTATTGTTTATTCTCGCCTGTGTGGCCGTTCGTTGTCTCCAAGGAATGTAAAATAAATCGTTACTCTGTAGCCGTCAAGCAATGCACCGGCGAAAGGAGACCCAGTGCGCATTAACTAAGTAATCGTTGATAAAACTCTAAATCTCATAATTACTTATTCTTATCAATTAAATCAACAAGAGACTGATATTTTTTTAAAGGTTCCGTATCCGAAATTGATCCCTATTGCTGTCGCATTGTATCTATCCGCCTGTTACAGGTCTTCAGTTTATAAAACATAAAAAGGTACAGAGTCAAAATTTGTACTGGTTATATTCTGCCCTAACCCAAAATCAAATATCTCATTTAAAATTTGGTATAATTACCGTATTACAACGGTTGGAAATGGGGAAAGGGGAGGGGGGGGGGAAGATAAAAATTAAAATAAAATAAAACCTACTCATCATGATTGTACCGTTCATTTAACCCGTCAAGAAGAAGAATTCGATATTTTTAAACATTTTTTCATTGTAAAATAAATATGTGTAGACCAACAAAAGTTTGACTGAATTTTTGTTATCAGTTTTATCTCAAAAACCCTATTGCATTTCCTCTCAAATATCAAATATATACTGAACTAAGCAAATAGTACTAAAAACAAGTATAAAATTGTTTTTAAGTTGCTAGCAAAAAACGCAGATGTTCTATATTCAGTTATTCTATTTATAATAATACTATTTCGCTCTTGATTCAGAGTACATTGGCAGGTAATAAATGCGATAGGAGCATGACGATTTCATCAGTATCAATGTTGTAGTTTTAGGTATTTTTATTCTGATCGTTATTAGTTCTGCAATGACTCAAGGTTCAGTCAACATTAATTTTATAATGCTCATAATTACCGAAAAAATATGTGTTTCGTTCGTTGACAGTCACCGGGATTTACCAAGCAAACGAGCAAATATACTGCCTACTTTAGTCAACGCAGTCAACAGTAGCCGTATCCGAGAATGATCCCTGTATCCTATTATTCTGCTTCGGGCGTCGAGTCATCACCAGCCAGGCTCCATGGAGATTTAGAGTATATAAAGCACGTTAACCAGCACGTTTCACCAGACATAGATTTCCTGACTCCAAAAACGACAGTGAATTGTATTGAAAAGATAAATTAAATTAAGATCACGCCACGCAAAAGTTGAGTAAATGTAAGGCGTTCGCATTGGTTCGAGAGACAGCAGGTGTCTCTTTGTGTGCCCACCATACAACTGCTTTAATCGCTGAAATCCGGGAGACTAGTACCACAGACAGCAAAACTTAAAGAGAGATCAGTCGGTGTATCCAATTCTGTGCGCACCATATGTTTATCCAAAATCACGATTCTTTCATTCAGCCAACAGGATTACGTAAAATGTCGACATTGGATTCCATGCAAGTAGTAGGTGCATTTCTGATTATTTTTATCATTATTAATTTCGTTTGAGATTACTCCAGGCTTCAATTTCCCTACATTCCAACTTATTAATTATGTTTATTTACACGTTAAATTATTTTACTGTTTAGGGTAAATTGTTTATAATCTAAACGGGTGACTTATTCTATTCCATTTTCCTTTTTCTTGCATAGGCCTAGGAAATTTCTCACATTGCATAATCGCTGACTCAAATGATAATATATGGTTAATCTGCCTCCTCATCAGCATATTACTCATAATTTTTAACTTACTGATTCCTAAATATATGCATTTGTAGTTTATACTGTTCGAGTATTTTCCTATTATCGTGTGCATGTTACTAAAAAATTTATTTATCAACTACTGTACAGTAGTTCAAACTAATAATTTAAAAACTTGTGGAATCGTAGGCATTTTATGTTGTATTAACTATAAATTAACGGGATGTAACAATATGATGCGTCAGTAAGATTCAACTCTTAGTGTCAAGAGTTTTCTGCTTCTCTGTCATTCAAATACTGCTGCCACACGTCTGCCAACAAGTTAAGCTTACAGATAACAGATCTGTTTCAAGAAAGAAAATCATGACATCCAGTAGACGCTTCTAACAAACGACTTCAATCGTAGCACGTGAATGGAGAATAGAATGTATTCTAGAATCTTATATCGTAGACGTATCCTCAATTAGTTCTAGGTTTGCCTGATATGAGGGGAAAACTTCACATGATATTAACCAAACAGATTCGAATTAGTTTAGAAGACTTAATTAATACTGTACGTTGTTGAGAATGCTCAAGGGTTAATTATTATTGTTCTAAGCTTCCATGAGTCTTTGCTTAATGCAATATGAAGTAGACCTTCCATACGCACATAACAATGTCAACAAATTACTATTTTAAGTCTTATTTTTCCATATTTAAAGTCCACAGTGGTTTGCCCCCTTCTGTTTTACGCGTCATCAAAAAAACTACCACTGCACCCTAGGATGAAATTCAAAATCAGAGGCACGTGACGGAGATAGCTCATCAGGCCAAAAGATCGGAAATAACAGTTATAGAAAGACGAATTTAATGAAATAAGCATGAATGTATTTCCCATTTCTGAGGGGGAACTCAAAGGCACGTATAAGTTGGCAACAAATCGTCGTAACATGTAAAGTGGGGAACCAAAGCCGTATGTCGGAGTCCGGGTTAGAATACTGATACAGTCAGAGAACGCGATATCCATTAGACTGGAATAAGAAGGGAGGGAGTGATGACGAAGAGCCGGAGGTGGAGTAAATCACGAGGCGGTGTGTAGTCGGAAGATGGAAGAATTCTGACGGAGGGGAAAAAACCCGCTCACGAGATGCTTAATGGGAGAGGGGGGCATCATCCTGTGGTCCGGGCGACCACTCCCACTGAGGTCTTCATAAGGCAAAAGCGCAGTCACATGCCAAATGGAACGCCAACAACTCACGACAGGAGAACTAGCGCCCTAAAATGTACAGTTCCATTCTAAAAGTCTTCTGTGAGTTAAAAGTTTGTATCAGACAACTTTTTTGATTGCTAACCACCTGCATTTGCCAACAGCTTCTACTATCGTGGATGAGTGGTTAGGGTTTGGCAAAATTGCCCTTGGGTCAAGAAAGGCATCAAAGGTGTTCAGCGGCATTGGAATGCAGCAGGCAGTGATAAACCAGTGCATTAGCGAACCTTGAAGATTTCCGGTATCTGTCCATATGAATGGAATTTGTGGATCGTCAAACTTCGCTAGAGATGGTGTTCTCAGGGGGGAGAGAATCAGTTTCTAGTGATCAAATTAACACGAAACGTCGTACCTACCGAAGCAATAATTATGAATCTTAATTTGCCAAATATTGTTACTTTGATTTCATGTTATTCACTTCCCATTTAATGGCACAAAACACTCATTTTTTGCAATTTTAAGTTAAAATAACAATTTAATAATATGATTATATTTCGTTTAATATACCACCTCTGCTTTTAAGAGGTGTGTTAGAGTTGTTGTTTACATGATAATGTAACAAAACGGAAGTATAGTTTATGCAATAATAGCATAGTGTGTATGATGTAGGTATTACTTTTTTTTTTTTTTGCTGTTGTCAGTCTTGAGACTGGTTTGATGCAATCCTCCAACCCTTCCTATCCTGTGCTAACCTCTTCATTTCTACATACCCCCTACAACCCACGTCCTCAATTATCTGCTTCATATATTCTAATCTCTGTCTTCCTCTACAGTTTTTACCTTCCACTGTTCCCTCCACTAACAAATTAACCAATCCAGCATGTCTCAAAATATGACCTACCAGCCTGTATCTTCTTCCTGTAAGCTTCTTCCATAAACTTCTTTTCTCACCCATCATTTCCAAAACTCGTTCATTTCTTACTTTGTCTGTCCACCTAATTTTCAGCATTCTTCTGTAGCACCACATTTCAAATGCTTCAAGTTTCTTTCTTTCCGGTATTCCTAAAGTCCATGTTTCGCTGCCGTAAAGTGCTGTGCTCCACACATAGAGTTTTAAGAAGTTCTTTCTGATTCCTAGATCAATATTTGAAACTAAAAGGTTTCTCTTTTTCATGAAGGCTCTTTTTGCTAGTGCTATTCTGCTTTTAACATCATTCCTGCTTCGGCCATCGGTTGTAATTTTGCTTCCCAAGTAACAGAACTCATTCACTTCTCCTATTGCATCCGATCCTATTTTTATATTTAATCTGCTAGTATTGGTATCATTTCTGCTACATTTCATCACTTTTGTCTTACTTTGATTTATATTCAGTCCAAAATCTTCCTTCAGTATTTTGTTCATGCCATTCAATAACTTCTCAATATCCTCAGCTCTCTCTGCTAACAAGACAATGTCATCAGCAAATCGTAGCATACTGATTTTTTCTCCCTGAAAACTTATGCCAAATGGAAATTTTTCTTTGACTTTCTTCATTGCTTCTTCTACATACAAGTTGAATATTAATGGGGATAGACTACAACCTTGTCTCACACCCTTTTTAACTGATGCATGTCTTTCGTGATTCTCTACTTTTATTACAGCCACTTGATTCTTATATAGTTTATAGAGTATTCTTCTATCTCGATACTTTAGACCTGACTTCTTTAAAATTTTGAACATCTTGTCCCACCTAACATTATCAAAAGCTTTTTCTAAATCAACAAATGCCATAAAAGTATCTTTGTTTTTCTTGATCCGCCCTTCAAGTATTAATCTTAAAGACAGAATTGCTTCCCTTGTACCGCGCTTTTTCATAAACCCAAACTGATCTTCACCTACTATCTCTTCTACTACCCTTTCCATCCTTCTGTATATTATTCTGGTCAGTAATTTTGAAGCATGTGATGTTAGACTAGACTAATTGTGCGATAATTCTCACATTTGTCGGCTTGTGCTTTCTTTGGAAGTGTGAAGATGATATTTTTATTAAAATCAGTTGGAATTTCTCCTGTTTCATAACTTTTTGATATCAGCTTGAATAATCTTTCGATTCCTTCCTCTCCTAGAGATTTAAGAAGTTCTGCAGGGATCTCATCAATTCCAACTGCCTTATTTGCTTTCAAGTCATTCAGAGCTTTATTAAATTCTGTCCTCAAAACAGGATCTCCTAAGTCATCCATGTCGACATCGCCTTCCTTTTCCAATACACTATTGTTCAAGTCGTCCCCAACATACAGTTTCTCAATGTATTCCTTCCATCTGTTAGCTCTATCTTCAGACCTTAAAAGAGGTTTCCCATCGGCAGCTTTAATGTATTACTTAGAGTGCAGGAAATAACTAGAGGAAGCAATTGTTTATAACATTTAAACAAATAATTAGAATATCTGAAGGTTTATGACGCGTGTCACGATCTGTTTTTTGTATAACATTCGTTTTGGCTTCATTTTGACGGAAATCTGGTTTTCTGGCTCATACACAAGCGCTTTTCAGCGTAAACTTTTGCGTTATTAAAAGCAAGATAAAATAAAAGCAATACAGTTCATCATTTGGTTGTATCCTGAACATTTGAGGACTAGGTGAGTTAAAAACCTGATTTTCGTCTCGCTCTAGCTCCTTTAATATAAGTTCTCCGACATAATCACAAATCAATCTCATTAATCATGTATCTGAATCACTTTCATTCTTCTTAAGCTGTAAAAACTAAAAAGTAAATATCTGACGTATAGAAATTTATTAAAGATCTTACTTTTATACACTAATGACAAGAATGAAATATTTGTTACGATTTTAATGTCTAAATTCAGTTTCTGAAAATTGGATTACTGTAGAATTTCATGAGATTTTTAATATTAGTTTAAGGGTTTAAAATGAGAGTATATCATAATGAGCGAAAATAAAATTGTCACAATATGAAGTTGATATGAACGATAATATTTTCTTGCTACGGTAATTATTAACATGGTGTGTCAATTCAAAATTTCTTGCAGTGAAAATAAAATCCACATATCGTAGCAATGTGGCGTGTATCAGTCAGTAATACGGGAAGAATCTGTATAGTAGGAAGTAGAAAATTGAACAGCTGTACACTATTATTCTTTTGATTCGTTGAAAAGACCGAGTGGAGAGTCATCACTTCATATTCATCAAGAGAAATATTCGCAGAATAGTTAGTCAGAGAAGAAATGTTGAAAACACTGTAAAGCCACTATTTTACAGAAATATCTAAATCTAACAAGGGATGCAAGCTAATGAGTTCTAGAAACCGATTCACCGGGTACGTGGTGGTATGTTGTGAATGGCTTTACTTCATGGGAATACGTCATTCTCCAGTTTATACCAAATACTGTTCAAAACATAAAGAAACAATTAAGACTTTGAATAATGAAGAGTGCTATGATATTTCACAGCTATAAACTAGTCAAAAGCGTTTTTTTTCGGTAGTTCTGTTACAAGGAAGGAATTCAGCTAAGACTGTAATACACCCGATGTGAAATTCGCTACGCTCTATGTCTAGGCGCTTATTGATCTTTTATAGAATCGGTTTACTGGACCAGTTTAGAGCGTTGAATAAATAAATTGAAATTGCTGTTTGATTATTATTGTTTTCACCATCGAGGTATTAGCAACTTAGTTTTGTTAGTTTCCCAGAGCGTTTTTCATAACGAGGCCTTAAAACACTAAAATGTTTAGAACTTGACTAAACCTCACTGATCCTATGCCCCCAGTCAATGGAGTTATTCACATCATAAAGAATTAGTTAGCTAAATGATTAATTCACTTTAGTATTTAATCATCAGTTTTATGAGAAATAATAATAGAACGAATAGGCTCTATAGCTCTCCCATTTAAACATAGATCGATTACAGAATTCTGTCGACGTAAAATCGTCATACCAGAATACGTGTACTATACATAATAAGACCAGGAGCGACAGTTTCGGGTCTGAAAACAAGCTGCTCTTTACTTACGTCAAGCACTAGGCTGTACATAACTTCTCACAGAGGCCAGGAAGTCGTGGTGCTGTATGGAACGTACCTAAAACAATAACAAAAACATATATCAGAAATATTGCCCTTGTAAATTTTTTCAGTATTTTGAGATTTATTTCGAGCATGTCAGCTCATTCCATAAATTACTAGTGAACAATTTCTTTCTTTTCGCCTTAACAACTGTTGGAAAATTCTTTAGGCCTTTAACCGCGGATGTAATCATTCTAAAGAAATTTCATTAGGAGAAAGAGCCGCGAATCACACTGCTTGCATAGATTCGACGTATTGTAGTTTCTCAACTAACTAAAACGCGATTACGTTGGATTGTGACTTAATAAGGGAGCCAGACTTCTACAATACTGGTATAACTGATTCTGATTAATAAATAAAAAAGTATAACATTATTAGCGTTCAAGGGAAAAATATAAGGGTAATGCAGAGAAAACCGAGGAATGCAACAGAATGTTCACAGCTTCCTAACGAATCGTATTGTTTCGGAACCGATCAAAACGCAGCTTATGTATATTTGTTGTAACGGGGCGCAATGTCCGTTACATTCCAGCATATCAATACAGCAGTTGCGACCGCGTGCTATTTTGGCACGCTGGGTGGAATTCTCCCCTCTTGCTGTGAAGCTGTGAGGTGGACGCAAGGCAGCTGTGGTTTCCCACAGCTCCAGGAGATTTGGCAGCATTTTGGTGAGAATTCATCTCGCCTCCCCTCCTCCCTACCCCCATGCAGAATTCCATACCGCCCAGAGAGGCTGGGTGTTAACCGAACAGACAGCCGTACTCTAAACGGTGAGCAAAACTTCTTCATTCGTTAACAAGTGCAATGTGGGGCCATGACCATCTTAAATTTGCATGAATGTTTCCGTTTATAGTGTTTGTTAAAATGACTTAACAAATCTATATGGCGAAGCAAGGAGATATTAGCGCAATATGAAATCGTGACACAATAACTCTTATCGTCCTAATTATGGTATTTGAGGTTTACGTAATGTCCTGGCCAATCCTTAGCATAGTTCCCCCCCTTTCTTCCCAGAATTACTCACTTAACAAAAGGGATACTACATGTAATACACACTGAAGAGCCAATGAAACTAGTACACCTGCCTAATATCGTGTAGGACCCCCGCAAGCATGCAGAAGTGCCGCAACACGGCGTGCCATGGACTCGACTAATGTGTGAAGTAGAGATGGAGGGAATTTACACCATGCATCCTGCAGGGCTGTCCATAAATCCGTAAGAGTACGAGGGGATGGAGATCTCTTCTGAACGGTACGTTGCAAGGCATCCCAGATATGCTCAATAATGTTCATGTCTGGGCAGTTTGGTGGCCAACGGAGTTGTTTAAACTCAGAAGAGTGTTCCTGGAGCCACTCTGGAGCCATTCTGGACTTGTGGGGTGTCACATTATCCTGCTGGAATTGCCCAAGTCCGTCGGAATGCACAATGGACATGAATGGATGCACATGATCAGTCAGGATTCGTAAGTACGAGTCACCTGTCAGAGTCGTATCTAGACGTATCAGGGGTCGAATGTCAGTCCAACTGCACACGTCCCACACCATTACAGAGCCTCCACCAACTTGAAAAATCCCCGGCTGACATGCAGGGTAAATGAATTCATGAGGTTGTCTCCATACCCGTACACGTCCATCCGCTCGATACAATTAGAAACGAGACTCGTCAGACCAGGCAACATGTTTCAAATCAACAGTGCAATGTCGGTGGTGACGGACCCAGGCGAGGCGTAAAGCTTTCTGTCGTGCAAGAGTACACGAGTGGGCCTTCAGCTCCGAAAGCCCATATCGATTATGTTTCGTTGAATGGTTCGCACGCTGACACTTGTTGATGCCCAGAATTGAAATCCGCAGCAGTTTGCGAAAGGGTTGTACTTCTGTCACGTTGAACGACTCTCTTCAGTCGTCGGTGGTCACGTTCTTGCAGAATTTTTTTCCGGCCGCAGCGATTTCGGAGATTTGATGTTTTTACCGGATTCCCGATATTCACCGTGCACTCCTGAAAGGATCGTGCAGGAAAATCTCCACCTCATCGCTACCTCAGAGATGCTGTGTCCCATCTCTCGTGCGCAGACTATAACACCACGTTCAAACTCACTAGATCTTGATAACCTGCCATTATAGCAGCAGTAACCGATCTAACGCCTACGCCAGACACTTGTTGTCTTATATAGGCGTTGCCTACCGCAGCGCCGTACTCTGAGTTTCTACATATGTCTGTGTTTACATACGCATGCCTATAGCAGTTTCTTTGGCTCTTCACTGTAATTCTGAAATGACAAATTAATAGATTCATTCCTCTATCTTATGGAGCGTCTATAAAACACGTAGCAGCATTTTGGCTCCCCTCTCCCTCACGTAGTCTGATGTGGCTTTTGCCTCCATCCCCTTCCTACCCCCGCCCTCCCCACCCCACATGGCACGTAGCTTTTTCCGAGAAGACATTTTATACTATTTTTTTCTTATCACACTATCGTAAACTACATACGTAAATAATTAATGACGGAAATAAATATTCACATGCTGTTGTGTGTTCTTTACCTTATTTTAACTGTGACAAATCATATGGATAAAAAGCTACGTAGCTTGGCTCGAAAACCACCTTTCCCCTCACGTAGCCCAGCTTAGCTTTCCACCAACCCCTCCTTTTTAGACCGAGCACGTAGTTTATGGACGCTCCCTTATTTTCCAGGCACCCTGTATATCGCGCCCCAGTTGTAGCTACTATAAAATAGGTCCCACCAACAGCTTCTTTCCCTTATTCCCCGTTCTCTGCTACCATTGGGAAATGATATCATTTCAACCTTTTCTTCGTGAAGGTTATTTTCTCTGAAAGCTCTCCAATTGTACCTTCTGTTCTCATGATTTGTGCTTCGATAACAGAACTGAAAAAGATGGGCATCTCTGCCTCACATTGATGTTGGCCTGTAGTTCGCTCTGTCCATCAATTGACCCAATCTTTGGTGTAACTAACCCCCTTTCCAGCACAGTTCTTTGAACTGCGGATTGCCGATACGCACTTCCACGTTCACTGATGCCGATATCAAAGGTAGGCATGCTGCCGGTATATCGCAGCAAGCGACGAGGAACGGCAGATACCGCAGCTCTGTGACGTCGTTCACGCGTTATCAGCGGTGAGGTCGGCAGGGGTCAGGTGCACCAGATAGCGACAACAGCTCGCTTACATTGCATTACCCTCTACTGGGGGCAGCACTGGCCAAATGCCCCCCCCCCAAAAAAAAAAAAAAAAAAAAAAAAAAAAAATGAAAAAACAATGCTCCGAATAACTTCTCTGGCATCTAACGTGATAAGTAACTGTATTCATAGTTCACATCAGCTGTTGTTAATATTACCATCCATTTAAGTGACAACTTATAATCAACCGCTTCAAACAATTAAAACACTTATTTTAAGAGAGTTTTCCAAATAAAACTTTACCAGTATTACGAAATTACTTGATCTCGCATTCGGTATGACGTGGGTTCGAATCACCGTCCGACCATTCAGACTGGGTCTTCAATGGTTGCCGCAAATCACTCCAGGCGAATGCGTGGATGGTTCCTTTAAAAAAGAAAGACATGGCCGAATTCCTTCCCGTTCTCCAGTCGTTTCCCACCTCGCCGTCAACTAGGCGTAAAGCCGTAAAAAAACGAAATTACTGTCATATATCTATACCACACACATTCTGTTTCTTCTACGAGAATCGACTAATAAATCAAAGATTGGTAAGAAACAATGTAAGTATTCGAAACTCAGTTTAGTAGAATAAATTCAAGCTAGTATATAATAACAGAAAACAGCATGTTGAAGTAGCCACTTCAGTCACATATGCGTATATAAATCAGTTTGTTATTAATGTAAAGATATGGAAATAAAAGTGTTTAATGAAACGATTAGCTGTGGGATTTTGATGTTTTAATCACCTCTTAACTTCGTCGTATATTATTTTTTTAAAAACCACATATTACACGGAAAAAAAACCACACCGTCTTTAGTGGACGTGGGTCTTCTGTCAAAAAAGAATGACTGGGAGTGTTTCAACTTCGAGTTAGAAGAAGAAGGTATGTTAGGAGTTCACTGAAAATTTTCTAATCGAAAGATATAGATAACGTAAAGAATAAGTTGCATAAATTTTTCTTTATGTATGGAGTACGCTGCAGCCGTGAGATTAAGAAAACCATTTATCCCAGCATGGTGGGTAAGCGGTAACGCTCTGACCTCATATTCTGTGAACGTGGCTTCGAATCACCGTCCGGGCATACAGATTTGGATTTACCATGGTTTCCCCAAGTCACTTCAGGCGAATGCCAGGATGCTTACTTCAAAAGGCCTTGTCTTCAGTGCTTTTCCGCCTCTAATGACCTCGATGTCAGTGAGGCGTCAAACCATAAAAAAATCATTCAGCCTCAGACTAAGGTTCTCAGGTATTGTGTTTTGACATTACATGTTGACTTTTTCACTTTCGTTTTTAGTAGCTGTATTTCGAATTAATTTTTATAAATAACAGTGAAATTTAGGAATATTGTATGCCTAAAATGATCAGCACAATAAGCACCATGGCTGAAGGACGATTTAAAGTTGTACATTAAGTATTTCACAAAAATAGCCAAAAACAGCACAAATCGTGGCAATAGATATTGAAGTTGTTCACAAAGATGAGCGGTTAGGCAGCTCAGTGGTTAAGGTATCTCACTGGGAATCGAAAGGTCCCCGGTTCGAATCCCAGTCTGAGCGGGGATTTTCATAGGCGCTTAAGCCGACCTTCACCTCTGGCACAGCTTACTGTGTAATGTGAAGTACGCCAGAATGCTGCCATGGTTCGGATTTACGTTAAACTATAGGTCCCTGTACTGGGTAGGACTTTCGGGTTATGTTAAAGCGGCTACGACAGGGGCGGAATGCGCAGCCAATACAAACCCAACACGAGGTCAGTAGGATCACATGGAATTATTATTATTATTTACAAAAATAGCCCGCATGAACTAACACATATTATACGTGTGTAAATATGAAACCGGATGGATGCTACCCTATATTTCGAATTCAAAACAATTTTATGGATTAAAATAAATTTATAACATCATTAATTTCGTTTTTATGTTTGTTACACACACACGTATTACATCGGTTTCTAATGAAGACGAAACATTTAAAGGTTGAGTTTTAATGTAAGGAGACTCTTATTCTCAAATTTATTGCTAAACATTATTTACAAAAATGTTTGTTCCGTTAAAGCTTAACATTTACCAAGTTATTGACCGTTCAAAAATCTTAAATGTTTACTCTCAGACACATTATTACCTTCACACTGATCAATGCTTTATAATTTCAGTCATAAGTTCAAATATTACATTAATACCAAAAAGTACGGACATTACATTCAATACGATTATCTCTAACTTTCAGAAAAAAAAAAACTCTTTTGTAACTAAAGCTGCAGAGAAATCTGATTAAATTTAATTACTAATTATTTGAATTAGTATAAATTAGTAAGTATAAATATTGATTATTGTATTGTAATCCTAGACAAGGATACTGTATATGAAATTTTTATAGTCAGGGCTATTGAGAAGCTGATGATACATTGATTGAAAGATTTTCAACATACAACAAACTGGTTAAATCAATATGAGGGTGGTAATTTAAACTTTTATCCTTGTTTGGTCCTAAACAACGACAATTGATCAAGAGTTTAAATGTTGGCTCACCACACACTGTCGAGCAAAGTCAACTGGTGTGTAAAGAAGGGCCCTGGAGTAAACTGGGGAGAGGAAGATAGATTAAAAACAGACAGCGTTATTCGGTGAAATTCCCTCGCGAGTGTAATACAGTTACCACTGGAATGTTACTCATCTGCCAGCTAGAGTTTTATCACGTACTCTAACAGCGGTACAGCACGGACCTGTATGAGGCTAATTCGGACAAACAGACAAACAGCTGGTACTTTGCTGCCGCTGCACTTCCACTTGGGACAGTAATGGACGTTGCTCTACAGGCTTGCAAACAGGGCTCACAAAACACAGGGAAAAGGTGCCCTCCGGAAGCAGAGAAGCTTTAAGTTAGTCCCCCCCCCCCCATTCTCATTCAAACATAACATAGTGCTTCGTATATAAGGCATTTCCTGTTGAAGGAATTTCAGCCTTAATGAGTGGATACTGTTCGTGTAACGAAATAAGAGAATAAGTAAATATTTCAACTTATAAGGGTTTTTCTAAGCAAACAAAAAAAAATAAATTCTCCTTGTCGTCACGAAAATTAGTTCCCTGACATCAAACTGCCTTTGGCTCTTTCTAATGTAAACACGTGACCAACTATTTGGCCAAACAGTATGATAGGTTGACCTATCTGACCAAATACGTACTTGACAGTGTTTCATCATTTGGTTGGTTAAGATTCCTTGAGATTGAAGAAATCAGAAGTATTAATAGACGTAGGTGTATATATACATATATATATTCTGTGTGGTCGTAAGGACCTGGAGACAGGGTTTTTATTGGCTGCGCATTCCGCCCCTATCGTAGCCGCCTTAACCTAACCCGATAATCCTGCCGGGTACAGGGGACCTACAGTTTAACGTGGAATCCGAACCATGAGAAGGTTCTGGCGTACTTCACATTACACAGCAAGCTGTGCCAAAGGTGAAGGTCGGGTGAAGCGCCTTTGAAAATTCCCGCCGAGATAGGGATTCGAACCGGGAACTTTCGATCCCCAGTCAGACGCCTTAACCGCTGAGCCACCAGATCGCAACAGACGTTGGTACTAAACAGGGACACGCACGATCGTACTATCGTATAATTATTTCAAAGGTCGTAGACTCGAACTTGTTGAAATACAAACTTGACTTGTGTTTGACCCTAAGTTCACTCTGCAAAATTTTAAGATTTTCTGTTTGCTTCGAAAGCATCAAGTTTTTTTTTTTTTAATTGAGGCTGTTCAAACATTCATAATGTAACTTTTGGTTATAGTGCCTGTAACAGCCAGAGAACTTAATACAGATTGCAGATTATTAAACAGTTGAGCATCTCTGAAGAAATGAATTACCAGAATACCCGATTCGGTAGCAAATTTTGCCTGATGTCCACTTTAAATAATCTAATAACTCACGTACAGCGAACATCAACAATGATTATTAACTAAAATGGTCACTAAAATATATAAATAGCAAATAAATCGTAATGTATAAACTTTGGTCAAGCAGCAACATTAGCGAAGATTTTCATTAAATCGATATTTAGTATACGTGGTTACAGCAGAGACCAAGTTTTTTTACGTTGATTTCATTAGCAACATGTTACTGAAAAGCAGTTCCGAGTTTTTTCAGCCGTGAAGTTTATCCACATTTTTTAAACTAAGAAATGATACGAACAGCAAATTTAATGAATGTATTATGGCAATTAATTTGGTAGCAGTTGATTAGCTATTAAATTGTGGACATAATCTTGAATTTCTTCTAATGACATCTTTGGTCGCTGTTACTTTTCGAGCGAAGGCTGACACGTGACACCATTCTCCAGCTGATAGCTATCGAGGTGAATGAGTGAGTGAGCTTAGGAAATTATATAGTAGATAAATTAATCGCCCGGTCAGTGTGACTGTACTGAACAACACGGGCGGCACGAGCGTCGCGTTTTGTCCGTCCTGTCTGCGGTTTTTAGGTGGTTTACCGCAGCCATTAAGGTGAAAGCCAGGTCAGTCCCCTACCTAAGCCTCATAAACTACACATTTCACAAACAAAAAATACACTTAATACACACACTGAACATAGTTACACGTTTAACAGACAAATGGCAACACTTCACTTTGTAACGATGCAATCGAACCGACGCGATTCGACAGTAGTGTCTGCGAGAGATTATCTTTGGACGGTAAGAGCAAGATGGCAGAAGTATGGTTTGCGGCGGGAACGCGGGAAGCGAATGTTGAAAGTGATCGACTGTTGAGAACGATGCTGTGAGAACGAATATTATAAAAAGTGCTTATAACTATTCCATTAACTTGTACGGTGATTTGAAGAAGCATTCGGAGTGTCGGTGTATGAGGACAAGAACAGTGTTCCGGATAAACTATTGTGATAGTGGCACCACATGCTACTTGTACCTGCTCGGTTCGAATCTTGCACGCTTTGGTAAAGAAGTTCCGATAGCACGAGTCTTTGTAACTGGTGGTTACTTCGGCGACTTATTTCTTCTGCTTATTCAGACAATAAATGTGTGTTCTGAATGTAAACTTTTGTGTGATTTATGTGTTGGCAAATTCCCGCTAACTACTACTGCTAACTGTTTACGTGATTGATTTTGTGAGTGACTATGAATTATTAGTATTAGTTGCGGTGTCCCCGCTGGCGACCTGACGGTATCAAACCTGTAATCTTACGAACATTTAATTAAGACTGAAATTCACGTCGTGTTGTGTAGTACCACCAGGACATAATTTATCACAAATCAACCAACTGCCTTACATGGCTTTCCCGTGACAGGACAGTATAAGTGAAAACGGAGGTAGTAAATGACATTAGTCAACACCGAAGTGGATTTTATGCTGTAAAAACCGAGTAGGAGAGTGTGAGTAGTTTGAATAACAACAATCGGCGATAATGGACTGATTTCAACGAGACGTGAGCACGGCATTGTAGTAATGTCGGAACCCGAGCATACACGACAACAGCCGAACGGCGCAGTACTCCGACAGACGCTGAGCGAGCAACTACAACTGGACAACATAGCAGCGCGGTACGGCGCGGCGCAGCGGTCGGCAGAATAGCAGACGGCAGCTGTGAGTCGACGAAAGGGAAGTGCAAATTTCAATTTTTATGTAAGGTTCACAAACTGACAGGAGTAGTTTTTCGTTTTCAAACAGAATTTGTTAATTTCATGTGAACAGGTCGAAATAAATTTCTTTCGACCTCTATTCAATTTTTAAAATAGTTAAATGAGTGGGAAAATCCCTAAGCAATTTGTTTAAAATAGAAACTTGTCAGTTTGAACCAGTAGTTAGTTTTCGTGTTAACGGGATTTTTTAATTTTTTTTCTGTGGACTCACGGGAGTAAATTTTTTTGTTCCTTTCGACTTCTATTAAATTTCAAGGAACCACATGAGTGGAAAATTTAATTTTAATGAGACTGGCACCAACTAATTATTTGGTAATGCTTTGATTATAAAGTGCCAACTAGTTCCGAGTGGTTTTTTTGAGTAAAGTAATTTCGGGAACTAAAGCTAAGAGGGAAGTATTAGTGACTGAAGTATTTAGTGGTCCTAGTTTCGTTCAAGAATAACTTGGTAAATTGTAGTTAATGTTGAGTTGTGCCATGGCGTCTGAGAGTGATGTCAGTGAGGGGGGGCTGGTGATGCCAAACCGCGAGCCTTTGGAGGATATTTGTGATGGGCACACCGATCAGTTGACATCCGCTTCTGTGGAAACAGAGGTGTCACTGGCCACTATGTTTGAATACTTTAAGTCCGCGATAGCCAAGTTGGAATCAAGTAATAAGTCTTTGCATTCAAATATTAATTCTTTAAAGTCAGATAATAATTCTTTGCATTCAAAGATGGATTCAAATACTAATGACCTGCGGTCTGATTTTCAAGGGGAGTTGCATATTATTAATAATTCTTTGCATTCAAGTATTAATTCTTTAAAATCAGATAATAATTCTTTGCATTCAAAGATGGATTCTTTGCAATCAAATATTCATGACCTGCGGTCTGATTTTCATAACCAATTGCAGCTAAAGTTTGAAGAGCTTAAGGTTGGGTTGGAGGAGAACAAGTCGGAATGTGAGAGACGGGCTTCGATTTTAACTGATGGGCTGGAAAAGCTAGAACAGAGTCTAGGGAAGGAGACGGTGGGTCTGCGTCGTGATGTCGGGGTGCTCGACAAAAGGGTGGATATGGTTGAGCAGATTGGGATGGGCAACGCGCAGAGGCTGGATGAGGTGGAAACTCACTTTGTCCTACTGAATAAGAAGATGAAGGTAGGAGAAGAGAAGGTAAGTGAATTGGCTTCTGATGTCAAGTTGGTTTCCCAAGATGTCGAGAAATGTTCTGCGTTGATAGAGGAGGTAACGAAGGTGAAGGTTCCCGAAGTGGTGAGGGGGGAGATGACTAAAGTGAGGAGTTGGCTTAGTTCAGCATCGCCCGTGGTTGGGGGTGAAGAGAAAGTCGACTGGGGGAAGTTTGATGACTATGGTAGCATTCACCCGGTGGAATTCATATCAAATTTTGAGAGTTTTGGTCCGTTTTGCTTGGCGAGTGAGAGGCAGAAAATAGAAATGGTCCGTAAACATTTGGACGGGGGGAGCCAGACTATGGGCTAATTGGTTTGCAGAAAATTGCAGTACGTTTGAACAGTTCAAAAAGTCATTTCTTCAGAATTATTGGTCGGTGGATAGACAGGTGGCAGTACGCCGCGAATTGATGTCGGGGGAGCCTTATAGGGCTGATAGGGGGACACAAAAGGATTTTTTCATGCAATGTGTGGATTCTTGCAAATATCTGGAGGGGGCTTATAGCGAGGGGGAGTTGGTACATACAGTTGCTTCTCGACTTCCACAGCAGACACAGTTAATTTTCGCTAGTCACAAGATTTGTTCAGTTGCCGAAGCAATCGATATGTTGACGAGAATCGATATTCATGAGAAGGGTACCCGAGGGGGTAATAATCGGGACCAACGGGGACAGTCACAGTTTCACGGGGGAACGGGTCGACAGAATGAAAATTGGAGGGAAAATTGGGGCCAGAGACCCAGATTTGGGGGAAATTTCAATGGTAGACAACAGTCGAACAATCAGGCTAGCCAGCAGGTAACACCTCCCAAACTCCTGGGGAGGAAAGGCCGTTAAACTAATGTCTGCCACTGTTTCGGTCTCAGCAGGGGCAGAGGGCTTGCAGAGGCCAATTTCCGAGATAACTGATGATGATGATGGGAAGGGGGTTGATTGGAAGAAGCTTGAAGACGAGACTTACAGGAAAGTAGATAGTTATTTAAAGGAGGGAGGTTCGGACTTGCCAGACGATATCATCGTGACGTTTGAGGTGGAGTGTACCCAAGGGAGTAGTGGGGAGGTAACGGTTGGAGAAGTTTCGATGTTTGTTGGAGGAGGAGACGATGGTGGAGAGGGAGAGTCAATGGAAGTAGAAATGATCAGTTCTGGGGGTCAAAAGACAGTAGAGGATCAAGGGGGGATAGATTCGAATTCTGAGGCTAGTCTCAATGCTATTTTCCATGATGATACTAGGGAAGTTTTGCTGGAAGAAGGTATAAAGTTAAAGAAGAGGGAGTTTCACTCACATAGGGTGGTAGTTAGGTTTGGAAAGTGTAATGCCACAATGAAAAAAAGGAAACGTAGAAAGAAAAGGAAGGTTAGGAGGGAAGAACCGGGAGTGTATGTTAAGAAAAAAGAAATAATCTCATTCTGGGCCAAAAGTAAACTGGACTTGTTTCACGAGGGTCTCAACGTCCTGAAATTCAAACACAAACATTCTTATTTTAGCATTAGGGATTTATGTTATTCATGCAACACAATTTTTAGTTTTTTCCTTGTAAATAGTTTATGTTGTAACAAATTGATTTTCATAGGTTTTAAGTTTGAAGCACACTTGCAATATAAATGTTTAGTACAAACCTTGATTTCTTTCATAAAAGTCTTGTATCTTATAAGCTTGCTTAGTTTAGTAGTTCTCGCTAGGTGTTTTCCTTTGGTTGGGATAGATCACGACGATACTTGGTATAGGTTAAGCAATAAATGTTTTGAGTTACATTATGAAGGGATGTCTAGCATAAGTGTCACTAGGTCAGATAGGTGTAGGGATTTTGTGTGGGGAGTATCGGTAGTAAATGCTTTGTTGGTGTGGGTTCTTGCGAATAGTTGGTTACGAGTGCGGAGACACAAGGTGGGGGGAGTCAAACGATAGAGTAAAAGGGCTCGCCTCTTGGTACCACCATGCTTCCTGCATTTGCACATTTTCGAATTAGTGTTGTCTATGTGGCATGACTTATTTTGTTTCATTTAACTGGCTTCTTTCTTAAAATAAAGAAGGGTTCACAAAAGGGTAATGTAAGCATGGGGAGGATTTTCCTACTGATTTGACTGGCTTCGAGTGGAAGAATGATTTCAGTACTGTTAGTTTGTGAATCATAGGAGTGTGGCCCCGAGGCAGGGAATTGTAATCAATGTATCCTGTGGTGTGTGAGAAGGAAAGTGACTGTACGGTGTTTCCGGAGGAAACTGAATGACTTTTGATAATTTTCAAGTTTGTTTTCATTTGTGTTTATTGTCATATATTCATATTGTGTGTACTCAAGGAGACTGATGTGTTTTGGTGAGGTTTAACTTTTGTATTTGATGTTTTCTTCGATGTTAGATTTGGTCTGATGTTTTGTTCTAATGATGTACCCGATTTTTGTAAATGAATTAGCCGAGTACCACCAGATTTGTTTATGGTTTAGGAAATTCTCAAATGTCAGTAAGGTTGGGTCCGGCGAAAGGATACGCGTTTGTCAACCGTATCTTACGCCTTAAAGCCAACGAGGGGGGGTGTAACGATGCAATCGAACCGACGCGATTCGACAGTAGTGTCTGCGAGAGATTATCTTTGGACGGTAAGAGCAGATGGCAGAAGTATGGTTTGCGGCGGGAACGCGGGAAGCGAATGTTGAAAGTGATCGGACTGTTGAGAACGATGCTGTGAGAACGAATATTATAAAAAGTGCTTATAACTATTCCATTAACTTGTACGGTGATTTGAAGAAGCATTCGGAGTGTCGGTGTATGAGGACAAGAACAGTGTTCCGGATAAACTATTGTGATAGTGGCACCACATGCTACTTGTACCTGCTCGGTTCGAATCTTGCACGCTTTGGTAAAGAAGTTCCGATAGCACGAGTCCTTTGTAACTGGTGGTTACTTCGGCGACTTATTTCTTCTGCTTATTCAGACAATAAATGTGTGTTCTGAATGTAAACTTTTGTGTGATTTATGTGTTGGCAAATTCCCGCTAACTACTACTGCTAACTGTTTACGTGATTGATTTTGTGAGTGACTATGAGTTATTAGTATTAGTTGCGGTGTCCCCGCTGGCGACCCTGACGGTATCAAACCTGTAATCTTACGAACATTTAATTAAGACTGAAATTCACGTCGTGTTGTGTAGTACCACCAGGACATAATTTATCACAAATCAACCAACTGCCTTACAACTTCCTTCATTAGTACTTACAAGGGGATCTTACGGTCTCGGAAATTCAGTTCGGGATGAAACTTTGTATATTAGTAGTATACCTTAAGGGTGTTCAACCAGCTCACTAGCCAGAAGATTCCTAGGAAAACGGATCTAAGGTTTAACGCGCAGCTCATACATTGGTTTTTACGCCATGCCAACACAGCGAACTCGCTTGAAACACGGGTGATCCGGGTTCGATGCATCTTAAAAAAAGCTTATAAATTACGATAACTTTTAAATAATGTTAATGACCTAAAAATATTAGCAATTAAAGAATAAATAACTATTTTATTTATTAAATGACAGTTACAAACAATTTAAGTATGAATTAAAGACTATTTTATTTTTAAATAGTTGAATAATTTCAAATTCATTTTTAATGGCGGTAAAATAAAAGTTTAACTAATATTGTCATTAAAAAAACTTGGCAGAGCATCGAAACCCGTATCGCCCGCTTGGCAAGCAAGTTCGCTACAGTCTCAACCGCTTCACTGTACTGGCACGGCTTTAAAACCAACAGGCCTATATGCCTTTTATTTGTCGGAATCTTCTGGATAGTGCGCTTTACTTCATTACTGCGTGGACACCCTTAAGGCGTAATACTAACCTGCAAAGTCTCCTCCCGAACAGAATTTCCGTGGCCGTAAAACTCATTGACGGATTGCAGCCGACCCCAGTAGGTTGGAAAAAGGTTGTGAATCCTGGCGAAACATATCCAATTTTAATCTCAGCTCGTGATGTTAAGAATACATGATTTCATATTTTCTTGGCTCTCCGGGTGAAGCCACGTCGATTTATTAACGCGTGGGCTAACTTCCACGGTGACGACACGGACATTACCCTACCTAGCGTAGGCGGGCGAATGGGGTCGTTCGTCTTGCGTCCTCCTCAGTAGGCATCACCAAATATGGTCAAGTTGTAGGCTTCTCTCACGCGTCTTGGCGACCACAACGCTGGTCTGGTCGAATAAAATTGAATGTCCGCTGTATGCTGAATGTTGAGTTACAGGGCTGACATTGTTATGCATCGTGTGCTGATTTAGTCTTTCCTTGACGGTGCGCCCTGTCTCGCCGATATACACCTGGCCACAGCTGCAGGGTATTTGGTATACACGTAGCGTCTGTAATTTATGCCTCTTCTCTTTTATTTTCACAAGTGTATCAGAAATCTTCTTGGACGCCTTATAAACAGGACGGATATTTTTCTTTTTTAGAAAGCGACCGTCACCCCTTGGACGTATAGTAATACAGCCACTAGCCTGTCAGTTGATCGCTTCTGAGGGTGTAAAATTCTTCAGATTTTATAAAAATGATCCAAAGGTAATAGTTTTACATTAATTATTTAGTAACTTATTTATGGAACAATCAGAAAATCACTGCCCACAACAAGAATGGGTGGCACTTGCTGAATTTTGCCTATTTAATATCTTCTTCCAATACAAGAACAACTTTTACAAACAGAATGAGGCAGCAGCAATGGGTTGACCAGTTTCTCTCTTTGTAGGCGATATCTTTATGGAGGCATTTGAGGCTGTGGTCTAAAACCTTCTTTGTGGCTGATATAACAACATGAATGCTGATAGTGGCCTGCATTTTAACCATATTTGGTCATACCTGCTGCGAAGAACGCCTACGGTAGGCGTGGTAGCATTGGTGACGTCATCGCGAAAGGTTAGCGTGCGCTTCCTCTGCTATATACAGGCTGTGTTGCCAACCCTACGAGACTGAAAAACAGCAGTTTTCCCATGAAAAAAAAGGAGAAAACAGTAAAATGGCTATTTCAAAACATGAAATTTACTGTTGTACAGTTTTCATGCAATTAAAACCAGTGAAGAAAATACAAGAGTACTCAACGCCTCTCGGCAATTTTTCGGATGTGTATGAAGCGCATAGGCTAAAAGAATGACAAATGAGTTTAACAGCAAAAATGTGAGGTATGTCATTTCATAACAAAGTGATCAGAGGCAAAACCCAGCATGTTTGATTTATATGGTATGCCTTTGTTGACAAAATATTTGATGATTTTGTTGTGCAGTGCTGTTGTTGTACCATTTAAGGTTGGAATTAAAGTCAGAAATCTACCTTCAACTTAGAAATAAATGTTTGACTGTAAATTTGTCTGTTCTTTCGTCAACAATTAATGAAAAGTAATTGTTTTGTAGCATCTCTACTAGATTTTTTCTGCTATCTGTACTGTTACATTTATAACAATCGCTCTAGCTTTCGCCCGAGTCATTGATAATTCTTCCGAAATTTTTTGAATCTGGACACACTGCACAAATTAAGTTAGTCAAATGAGATGCGATATTAAAAGAGTTTATTGTGGTCTTTATACAGTTCCCAGGGTGGATATATATGCAAAATTAATCTACGTATTTCGATTTATATATGTGTTAAACCATTCAAGATTTATTACGATACAACGTTTGCCAAAGATGCAAAACCATTATTCAAAAATTGTTTTTGGAAAATTAAAAAATGCATTCTTAGAATTCTGAACTGAATCAAATAACACAATAATAGAAAAACTTACAGCAACGTTCAGCCACGAGTTGTTGGAATATCGTAGCCTATGCCAAATATCTCTCTGTTCGGCTGTGGTTATGCTAACCACCACGCACTCTAATTTGATTGTAATCATGTGTTTGTGTTTCCCGTTAATAGAGCATACATTAATAAACAGCTGCTGCTGACTGTTTGTGCATACAATTAATAAATGTACACAAATCGCTACAGGGTTGGAGTTATTGAAGGAAAAAGAGAGGAGGTGTGTTAAAGCGGACCTTTAGGAGAGATAATAATCGAAATCCATAAACAGAAAAAAATGCTATTTATATACATCAAAATCTGTTTTCATCACAAACCGTTGATTATTTTCTCAATACTTTTTTTCCCCAATTCCTTCCATTTAAACATGTAGCAGAACTACATTTCAAGAACGACCTGTGACCACTCTCATAGAGGTGAATGAGTGAGATCACTGTCAGGTGTCAGTAGTTTCTAATTCTATACTTTTTTAAATGAGTAAACACGCCATGATTCCGGCAATAATCCTGAGTCATACGTTGAATTTCAACTCCCCATATGAAAGCACGTAAGTTAAACGAAATAACTACCATGCGCCATAACGATCTTTCAGTAAGTTCTGTGCATGCTTAAGCATAATAATCGAACACAAAATCAGACATTATTTATTGTTATAGTGGTTATTTGTAATAATGTAAAAAAAACACACACACACATACACACACATACACACACAAAAATAATGTTTTGTCTTGCAGACTCAGTTTATGTCTGATTATGTTACGATGATGATTTTAAAACAGAAAGATTAGAAAATCGATTTCTGAATTGCCGGATGGGGATCTGACGAACACCAGGCCGAACCGTTACTGCTCACACGACGCTCTCAGTGGGTTGAAGAAAAACGCCGCATTGTAAGTAATGTTATTTTCTGCACTTAATGATATCTTTATCCCTCTTCGGTCAATAAAAAAAACTTTGGATCAAAAATATAAACACGTTATTTCTCTGAATCACCCTACTAAGGGAGCGTGCATAAACCACGTAGCTCCATTTTGGCTTCCTGTGAACCCCCCCCTTCCTCCCCAAGTAGCCCTACGTGGCTTTTGCCTCTACCCCCCCCCCCCCTCCCCACGTAGCACGTAGCTTTTTTCCCTTTTCATTCCAGAAGACATTTAGTACCTTTTTCTCTTTTCAGACTATTGTAAATTACATACGGACTGAGGGAAATAAATATTCACATGCTGTTGTGAGTTCTGTTCCCCATTTTAACTGTGAAAAATGTTATGAAAGGAAAGCTACGTGGCCTGGCTCGGAACCCCCCATCCCCCCACGTAGTCCAGAGTGGCATTCCAGCCAACCCCCCCCCCCCCCCCACCAAGTACCGAGCCACGTAGTTTGTGCACTCTCCCTAAGAGGAAAATGACTATATCGTTGCATTATAAGTGTCCCATGTTTCTTATACGTCTTAAAAATAAATAAATTTGATACGGAGCCTCATAGTCAATTCAAGGCATTAATTTCATTTATTAAGATATCATTTCGTCTACGTATATTCATTTTATTACGATATCAGTTTAGTTTACATTTCGAGAATTTGAAACAGTTCATTCAAACAATCCGATACATCAAATAGTTAAAAACACCGACAATAATCCTGCTGACCATATCGTTAAGGCAATCTCGACGTTCGATTCAGATCTCTTGACCGATGGAGGAAAGATGTGTGTCGCTATTGGAGGAGAAGAGGACTGTACTTTCACCTCCACTTGGGTCAACTGTCTCTCCTGTTGATGATGGAAGATGGCGTCGCGGTCACTTCACTGAAAGTATGTCAGCTCAGATAATCAGTCCCATCACATCGGCTTACAGACTTGACCCTGGTGCATTGATCTAAGGAGATGTGGCAGAACGTTGCCCAAACCTTGGTTCAGTGTATTGGAGAGACGCGGTATTGTTGCGTACTGAACACGCATTTCACCTTTTTGCAACCATACACACAATACCAATTTAATTTTCACTACAAGACAATCATCATTGCATGAACACAACTGAATTAGATTAGCATGCTCTAGTGCAGAATATTTACGGCGAACTGATTGAATGTGATATTTATCCGTATCTTCATATTGACGTAATTGAAAATAAATTGCTGTATGTATAACAGAGCTTACTTTCTTAGTTTCTTCGTGTTTTTATCCAATTTTCGTGTATACAAAAATGGATACATTCCTTCTGACACTTTTTTTTAAAGCCTTTTTCTCTACTTGCTATTAACACAAAGTTATTTCTTAATTATTTCTAACAATGTTGTAATTCAGATTGGAAAACTGACATTGGATATTTGACGGCTACTTCCACTATATGATTCAGGCAGAATTTATGCTAAGAATGAAATACTGTATACACAAAAAGTGATTTTGGTTTGGAGCTGATTTATTTGGAGAAGATTTTTGCATATTTTTTTCCTGATTGCCATTATAAAGATTTTTCTTCTTTCGTCTCACAGTGACAGGTTCCAAAATCTACAGTTTGTTTGTGCAAGTATAGCGAATGATCCTAGTAATTATTGCTTGAACTTTCAAACTTATTTCCTTCAAATATTGAAAGTTTTATTGATTCATGAGATATTAAATATTACGTGTTAACTGATGATATGGTGACAAGATATGTAATGTTTTTTTACCACGTCATTTTTCATTATTTTAACATCTAAATAGTTCTCTTATCTACAGAAGTAATACAACAATTGTAAAGGAAAATTATAGATTTCCAAGTTGGAATATATTCATGACAAATGTTAATAATCAATTTGGCCAAGAACTACTCTATAACCACTGAAGGACCGGGAGAAAATTCTAACACACTGAAACGCATTGTAAAAGATCTGTTCAATATTGTATGTTGGTTTTAATAAATACTGAGAACTGAATAATAAAAGTTGTACTGTCACGTGAAATTAACTGAATGATATTAAGTTTTATACGTGATTATTGTAGACCATTTCTTCTGCAGTTGCTTGTTTAACGACTACGCCAATGCAACTGTGATCCAATCAGACAAGTAATTAATTTCAAAAAGCTCCGGCATATTACCTAGAAAAACACACCAACACATACCTTATGCGACAATATACACTAAATGAAGACGGAAGAACACTAAATGCAACACAACTCATTGAAAACATAAAAGATATACATTTCCAAAACACAGCAACTCTCATAACATTTGACATTCATAACATGTATACAAATATCCTCACAACAAAAAATTTAAATAGCACACAAAAACCAACAAACACATAACACAATCCCAATCTCACACATGGATGAGTTAAAAAACCTACTAAAAATCATAACAGAACAGAATTACTTCAGCTTCAACAAAAGTCACTACTTACAGAAGGAAGGACTCCATGCAGGATACCAAGAACATTAGCCAATATATTGTGGTGTGACAGCGTCACCCACAATGAATATAATTAAATTATTATTAATTATATTCATAATTCTTTTTTTTATATTCAAATTTATTAATTATTTAGTCTTGCAACGTGTAATTAATTGTAAATAATGAAGGGTTGTCTGGATAGGTTAAATGTATGTTTAAAACCAGGGCGGCCAAAGGTATATTTTATTGTAAATCAATTTTTCTGTAAACGCATGGCTCAGAAGGGCTGAATATCGAAGGCTAGAAACTGCCATTTCGTCGGTTGAGAGAGGAACAATGGAGCAGGCGAGGCGACTCGATGGCGCCGGGACAGCCCGGCTTGAGTCCCGTTCGAAATCGGGCGGTGACCTACCCCCTACCCCGCTACTACCCCGAAGGCCACGTAGGAAACGCGCGAAGGAGGCGGCGAATGCGACGCATGATATTAAACACGTGACGACGGAAATGTGTAGATAGCCAATCCTGAACATTTATTGGGGTCTACAATACTAATTCCGTGGAGTTCTTTTACATGTGGCGAGCAACTAGCCGAGGAAGAAGAAGGAGCCATTTTAGACGTGACTTCTGTCCAAGACGAGCTGATGAACGGACGTGACTTGGGTCCAAGACGAGCTGGTGAATAGACGTGTCAGCCCGGCACGCTCTCTGATGATCATTGTGGTTGATCATTTCTTGCTTTGGAAAAGCGAGATGTCGAGTGGCATGCTTGCTATTATTTGGAAGTTATGCTAATAACGCGGTCGTAGCCGCTTATTTAGCTTCCATTGCTGCAGTGGCATTGTGTTTGTCGCTCACCATCACGGCGATGATTCTATGGTAATGTACCAGAAACGACGGTCACTATTCAGTGGATTTTTAACAGACTTATGAGCCCTTAAGCGACGCCTGGGTTAAGACTCTGCTCCCGCCACTTAAATTCTGAGCTAGCTGAATTTATATTTCGATTCAATTTTTTTTTAAGCATCTTGCTGTTTGTTATTTCAATTTTGATGCTTTTCATTCACTTTATACGGCGCCCCCTGGGATTTTCCTTTGTACAGTAAAATGTTAGCTTCAATTTGATGGCCTGTGTTGCCATGTTATTTCAATGTTAACTTTGCTGTTTTTATTACTTGTTTGAGATATTTCATTCAGTTTTGTTTGCTTACTCCGGCGAATTGTAAACGTCGGGTATTGCTTGTTTTTGCTGATCTAATTGTGTTTAACGTAACGTTAATTACTACCCGACCTTGTAAGGCCATAAGACTCAATAAATGAGGTTTTATTTTGTGTCTGAAATTCATGGTTCTAGTTAGTAACCTATTAGATCCCCTTTTAACATCATTATTATATGTATTTTTCATTTTCAGGAATTATATCAGATTTCTAATAATTCCCCCCTCCCCTTTTTTGGCAACTCACGTTTTCTTAACGGTAGCCAACAAATGGTTCTCTTTACAATATCTATGAACTAGACTGAAGAAGAAAATTCAATACAATAATCCCCCAAAAAGATTTTCAAGTAATTAATTGATATTGTTACTTTGTAACATTACTTGTCTCATAAATGACACACTGTACCACATAAAAGAATTACTTCAGGATTAGTTAGATACATGCTGAACACAATAAACTGAAGCCCTTTGACAAATTGGGAAACAGAACTCAAAAACATAAAAGAATCAGCCAAGAATATTGGATACAAAGCACATATAGTTGCTTCATTTAATAAGAAAATAATAAATAAGCTGAAAAAAAAAACAAAGAACACCACCAAACTACACATATCCAGTAATCAGAATATTTCAACAACATTAACGCCTCAAATCTCACAAACATCCAACAACATCGAATGCAATAGAAAGAAGAAAGAAGTGGTATACTATGACATACTCAAACAAGCACACAAAACAAGGATTAAACGATGCATTCAAAACAAATAACTAAATAAAATAATCAGAACACAAGCACATACAAACAAATTCCAAACTCTGGCATATACCAACTGACAAGACAGAATTTTGATGCATCATACATAGGTCAAACGATAAGACAATTAAAAACACGACACAACACTTAAGAGCACTAAAATGTTGTAATCACTCTGCTTTTGTTGAACACCTCTTAGACAAGAACCACTTCTCCCACGAACATATATACAGATAAGAAAATCATAACAACAAATAACATAAAACACAATACATTACAAGAAAATTATCAAATGCAGAACGCTATGGTCTCAGGAAAACACATACTAAACGAGCATGAAAACTTAACCCAATTCGAATTAATAAACAAAACTCACACAAAACAACACTAAACATACAAATTTCGCCTAAACAGTACGTTAACTGCAACCTACATCTCGCTTCTTTACCACACATATACATATTATAACAAAACAAAGCAAATCTTATATATATATATACCAAACACACACACACAAATAATTTGAAACTGCCTACCGAACACCGCCGACAAAAACAGCTGACAACAGCAGCGCGTACAAGTAAACCACAGATTGGCAATGGTGAGAATCATAACAAAACTGTTCGTCAAAATTTTCTGTATCAGGCAAGTAATAATGTCACAACGCGATCAAAATAGTGCAACTACATAAAAATTGCAAACACCATGCTGGTTGAAAGCATAGGTTACAAACAACAATACCTCTAAAGAGAAATGCAAATATAAGTTACATAATGTTTCCCACTTTTTTGAAATGTAAACAAAATGAAGCACGGTACTCAAACCAATCATAAGTTATTTTAAATTTAAATCACATTATGATTCATATATGTAAGCTTAGGTTTAGTATATGTAAACAAAAAACTTACTGTACAATTGTTAAAGTCTGATAGCCCATTACAGACAAAAAATGCACACTAAGGACACCTCGGCGAGAGTTGAAACGCGTCCGAATATAAATGAAATCGAACAACAGTTGCTTTGGCGTACTGATTAAATTATATTTATTATATTAAGTTTTCATTAGAGATCTAAAGTGAGGAGCTACTTCGTAAAATTTAAATAAACTGACCTTATAATATTCAAACTTTTTTTCAGGAAATTTTAAGCATTTAACATTTAATTATTTCTAGCAAATGTGACTAAAATACCACATAGATTAATACGTTTGTCACTTCATCTCTTAAGACTGTAAGGTTCCTGTTAGTATAAAACACACCATTTAAAAAAGTTTTATATACGGCAACGATTAAACAGTTTCCGTAATAATTTCTTTCAACAACTTTCCTTCTCATGTATTCACTTTGAGCATTAATATAAGGTGTGTTTGTTCTTATTCATGAGTTCTATTTATTTTAAATGTTTTTCAATTACCTTTAGTGAGAGAAAGATATTCCGGCGTTTCATCATAAATTAAGGACAATTTATAATTTTCTACAGTCCATTTACTTCATTTTATTTTAGTATCATCTTTGTTTTCTGTGCCAAATAGTAAACATTAAGTCTCTGCCTCAAACAAATCTTCACTTAATATTACTTTTTCTTCCGTACGTAACTTTAGAAGAATACAGAAGACAAACATTATGCTTTCAATATTATTATTCTTTTTTAGTTCCTCCTCTTGTGTACCCTTAATGCGGCATGTAAATATTTCCTTAGGTCGCGAGAAAAACTCTTTCAACGTTCGTTGTGCCGTTACAATAACAAATAAATAAAATATACACAACCTGTTTGCAACACATGCCACAAAAAACTTTCAAGTAGAGTACAGTTTTAGTCACATGTTGCTACGCTGTTAGAAATTTATATGTCTATCAACCTTACGGACGGATGTTGCATCCTATCGGCTGACAGTGATCGATCCAAAACAACATCGAATATTAGTGAATTATTTCCCAAACGGCTTCGACGCAGCACTAAAGTAAGGAGAAGCATAGAACGAGAACTGAAGGTAATGAGGGAAAGCGGGAGAGATCAGTTACGCTTCGTTAACAATGAAAAACGAAGTTTGGGATTCTATGTTATGTTTCTTAACAACAGCACAGAGGGGATAGGACTTGGAGAACTAAGAAGAAAGTGAGGATCTCACACTAGACAAAACTGCATTACAATATCACCTCCATCAGTTGCAAAACATTAGTCGGATGCTACACCCAAAGGCCGTTTATAGTAATAGAGAATTTATTTTGATCCACATGAAATTCACTGTTGTTTATCATGATATCTTCTTTGGGAGCGTGCACAAACTACGTGGCTCGGTCCGGGGAAAGAGGGGAGGGGTGTCTGGAAGGCTACTCTGAGCTACGTGGGGGGAGGGGGGTTTCCGAGTCAGACCACGTAGCTTACCTTTCATAACATTTTTCACAGTTAAAATGATAAACAGAATTCACAACAGCTTGTTAATATTTATTTCTCTCAGTTAATTATCCCCGTATGTAATTTACAATAGTCTGACAAAAGAAAACAGTACAAAATACCTTCTGGAATCGAAAAGGAAAAAAGCTACGTGGGGGGGAGAGGGGGTAGAAGCAGAAGCCACGTAGGGCTACTTGGGGGGGGGGGTTTCACAGGAGGCCAAAATGGAGCTACTTGGTTTATGGACGCTCCATTCGTAAGGCTTTCTAGATACACCTTAACATTCCTGGAAACGCTTAACAGAAAATGAATGTTACGTGCACATCAATTAATGTCTACTTGGATAGTTCGCAGAATACTCCCAACAGTGCCGATAGGTGAATGTGAAAGGAAACAGTAAATTCTGCCCTGAATCAAGTAGCCTACATCATGGTAAGTTCAAGTTTCGAGTGGGGGATCACAGTCTCTGAACCACTTGCTACAGAGGCAGAGAAGATAAATCGCGTGGCTGGAGTCCCCGGCGATCTGTCCAGATCAAGTGGCTCTACAGGCGGGTGCCATGGATATAGCGCTTATTTGCCACACTGACTTGAGCTCAGAAATGACCGTTTATTAGTCAAGATCTGTCAGGACAGATTAGTCGCCTGGTAGGCATTCAGCCCTAGCTGCTGGAAGAACATGAATTCAAGCTACAGTCCAGCAGGATTGATTTTTGATTTCCTTGGTTTCCTGAAATCATTTCAGACGAATGTACAAATGGTTCCCTCAAATGTAGTTTTCCCTTTTAGTTCGTTGTCCACAATGCTCTTTCGACCCTAATGATCTCGTTGTATACAAGTTATTAAGCCATAAAAAAATTCTATAGAGACACTGAAGTAATATAAGACTTATTTTCGATCGATAACAAGTAGCTATTTAATCAGGCAAAGTTTCTAGGATGAACGCCACCGGTTAGATTCAGAATGAGTACGAGTAAAAAGGGCTGCTAGATTTGTTTCTGGAAATTATCGCAGAATGCAATCAGTGACGGATATGATAAAGGGGCTGGAATGGGATTCATTGCAAGACAGGAAGAGGATGAGGAGGGTCATGGGAGTGTACAGGGCATATACTGGCGATGAGGCATGGAAAGATATTGCAATAGGTATGAAAAGTAGTGCATGGAAGGGAAAAGATGACCATGGCCACAAGCTGACACTCGATTTCAGGCACAAGGGTGTGGGAAGATTCTCTTTTTTAGGTAAGGGTGTCAGGGATTGGAATGAGTTTCCAAGAGAAATGATGAATAATTTACGGAAAACTTTGAAAGAATTTAAAGATAAAATTTGTAGAGGGCAAATATAGGTGGGTGCAGGATAGAGGGAAGATGGGTGTGTAGGGATATTGCCACCGGAGCCTGTGCTCCATTGCAAATAAATAATAATAATAATAAATGATTTCTGCACCATTGTTTTGCGAGTCCGCGAAAAACTTGGGTGGAAGTAGTTGTGCCAGACACATTCTACGTCGTGGTCACACAGTTGGCTGCAGTAAAAGTTTAATCCCTTGTTTCTATCCTGTTCGGACGGCGTCGCGTTATGGTAGAAAATGACGACCCTGCGGTTAGCATAGTTCAGCCTTCTTCCTGGCCACAAAACCGAAGTATAACCACCTAAAAGTCGGCATTTTATACGGTGACGCATAGAAACCATCGACGGTTCACCGGTTCAAGACTGGTTTCGGAAGTTGTTGGTTTTATGTCGTATCCCATTGTGAGAAATACCTATTATAAATCAGCTCAATGGTATGAGCAGTTCCAATTTTGGCTTTGCGGAAATAACAACGATTTTAATATTCTTTTAACTTCATAAGTTCTCTCTATCAATATCAGCCATCAGCTCATATTTACGACACAAAATGCTACACCCGTTACAGATATTGAAAATAACTAACAAGTGTGTATACCACCCTCACAGCTGTTGCCAAGCACGTCAGTATACATTGTTAGTCTGAAAGGACTCACCTAAAAAAACACATATTTAATGAGGTAGCAGATATTAGAAGTACCAGATTTATGGTGATACGGCGTAACGAAGTCTCTACATGTAACGAAGTTTTGAAGGTCACATTGTCATGGCATGGAGTAACACAATCATCCGACAAGAATCTTGTCAGAACTAGGTGAATAGTTATCGCGAAGTGACTAAATGGTGAAACTGTTAGGTGACGAGTAGTGTGTTACTTTGATGTAGAAATTGGAATTGGCCTATTTTAAAGGCTCATTGAAGTCGAGGATATTAGGGACGAGAGAGCATTACTGAAAACCAATGGAGAGAAATCGGTCAGGGCTTCTTGAAGAAAACATGGAGTGATTTCAGGGAATCATAGAAGCCATAAATTGGGTCTCGAACTCGCGTCCTGCAAAATGCCAGGTGCAAGCATTAACCACACAACCACTGTATTCGTAACGCATTGGTCGAGATCCAACCATCTATAACCTCAATCCAATAAACAGGTCCAACCCAAATCTGTAGCGTGTGATATTTCTCTGACGTTGTTAAACTTATTTTTTGACTGAACACAATTACATTGTGCATTAAGTTTTTTCAAACGTACCTTGTTCAAGGTGAGGTCAACTCAAGGCAAACACGAAACTTTATAGATAGTTTTTGGGCTCGTGGTAATAATACTCTATGGCTGCATTAAATTTGCAATGTTCCAGAGAGCACAGAAATATTTTTTCAAATGGAATCAAGCTGATAATTCATCTTCATGCTCCCCACCACCATTCAGAAAAAGAAGTTCTAAATATGAAAGTACTGTGGTAAATATACCACTTAAAATTTGATAACGATGAAATATTATGCTGATGTATATCGAGATATATCTTAGTAGAGAAGTATATTAGTATATAAGTAGAGATGATAAGGCAGCATGAATGTAGTAGCTGAGGAATCGTCTCCAACACCTGAGAGAGCCTATACGGTGGCGGCTCCACTGACCCAGATCGTGAATTATTTGGCGGCAGGGTAGGTCACGTCTCCTGGGGTACAGAAACATTTATGGCTCAGTTCCCCAACGAAAAATACAATGCAGCCATCACATACCCCACTGCTTATCGCCAGACTCACATTCTTATTCCATATTGAATACGTCGCTTTATAGGGAAGTGCATTTAATCTATATAAAGTATATAAAGATGAATGTATGTATGTTTGTTTGTTTGTTAGTTTGTTTGTTTGTACTTCATACAAATCCACAGTTTTCATCCTATCTCGATGAAACTTTGCACACTTATCCTTTGAAACAAGGAGAAAAATACTGTCTACATTTGGTTGAAAAATTATCTGTATAAATAATACATGTTGTCTCATAATTTCGAAATATTACTGAATGGCGATAGACAGACGCGTTGGATATGGACGTCTGTATACTGCTTTATCAGTGTATCGGTTAGACAGCTCAGTGGTTAAAGCGCTTGCTTACAAATGTTTGGGTCTTGTTCTCCGGTTCAGATCTCCGTGGCGGCTAAGATTTTTAAAAATTGTTTTTGATCGTAAGAGTCACGCCTGCGCCGTAGGTTATTCGGATTGAATGTTAATCTGTAGATATCACAAAGTTAGGGGTGCAATGCGAGACAAATCGTAGGTAGTCTTGCAATGCTGTAGGTGTACACTTTTTTAGGTTATAATGCTTCCTCAGGGATTGTTCGCAGTCAGAGAGAGAGTGAGTGTGTGTGTTAACCGCAGTAATAATACTATAAATACGGAAGTACGGAAGTAAGTCTCTGTCTTTTTGTTACGTTTTGACGACCAAATGGCTATATAGATGTTGATCTGAAGAAAATCTGTATGAAGGGCACAGGACATTTTCTCAGGTATGTTTAATAGTTGTAGTCACGAAATTTTGAGACCTTATCGAATGGTGACAGAAATATGTTGGAAACTGATTCTCTTCAAGAGACTGGTTCGACGGTAGAATGATATAGTGATAGTTTTCCTGTCATATTATGCCGACTCGGTGGTGTTTGGGTCCAATCCTTCGTTACCAACAACTTTCTATATTCAATTCTGGCAAAAAATGCTTAATCCACGCGTACAAAGTCGCGGGTACGAGCAAGTTAATAATAAAAGAATAGTCAAATGTGAAATAGATAAATCAGTCTTGAACTAACATTTTCGAAATTTCCTATTAATAATTTACTGTTACACTGTGTAACAGTCGTACGTCACGCCAGTACACTATTGGTTATAAATATAAAATAATCGATGTCATTATTTCTAATCTGACAGCAAAGAATAACCTGTTGCTTCCGAGCCGAAGCAAAGAAGAATATATAGAAACATGAATAGAGACACGATAAGTAAAGAATAGTATTACTACAGAGTAAGGGGGCAGCATGGATGATAGCTGAATAAGATATAATATAATTAGTTGAATTATAGGTAAAAAATAATTAGATTGCTTAGAAATTATTACAGTGGCTGAAGAAGAATTCACAAACATGTCAAAAGTTGTAAAGTTATAAAGTAAGCGAAGTTGTGAAATAAATTTGTTTTCAGTATAACTTAATCGAGGTATATTTTGAGGTAAAAAGATAGGAAACAAGAAAAGGTAGAATAAACATTTTCTTACAGATTATAGGAGGAAAGAATGAGCAGAATTGGAATTATAACTAGGGAGCTCTAGCATTGTAGATCACCTAAGTCGAAAAGATGACAACAGATGTCCTCATGATGACTGGAAACGGCTGAGAAAATGTGATAAAGTAAAATAATTATAATTCGTTTAAGACTCATTTCCATCAAATGAAAACGATTGATTAACGTATACAATAGTAAAAAAAAAAAGCAGTTGTTTTTACTGAAAGCATTGATAAGTTTTTTCCCCATATTGAAAATTCGTGGTAAAGGTTATGATTGGAATAATATTTTTCCAATTAAAAAATCACTTCTACCATCAATGTTATGTACGAAAAGTCTGAATAACTTTAGTGCTCTCCAAGGAAATGCAGCTATTTTATTATTGTAAAAATATACTGCTATTGCATGTGTTACTGTCACTTTCGCAAAACATGGAACACGAAGTAATTCAATAGAAGAGTTCTAGAATAACAAGATGAGATCCCAAATAAGTCCATTTGCACCCTCTTTAAAATTAGATAAACATTTATGAATTAACTGTTCCTATAAAAAAAAAAAAAAAAAAAAAAAAATAATTGATGTGATTAACCTAAAGCAGGAAAGCTGTGTTCGCATTTTAGACAGTTATTATGAAATATCATTTATCTTTTACAATTATTCCGGAAAGACGTGCACAGTATTCTAGACGATTCGTGTATCAGTGGAGCTAGTTTGGGGAAAGATTGGTGTGATGAGTTTAACCTGTGTGATGTCAAAGCAAACAAAAATGTCTGAACATATAGAGATACCAATACTGTTACAACTTTCCAGAGGTTTCGTTATTGTAGATCTCACAATGGCAACAGTACAGTTATTCGATCACATATAGTATTAAACGTTTACTGCAATTTTCCTTTTTTAATGAATACCGAGAAGGGGAAAGTGGGTTACAATTTGCTTGTTGACCTTATTGAAGGTAGCAAACAGGCCATATTTGCCTGAATAAGCTATTTAAAAACCTGGGTGTACTAACAATGCCAGCACAGTATGTATACTCCGTACTATCATTTGTAGTGGAAAATCCTGAACACTTCAATCTTAATGCTGACATAAATAGCCATAATACTAGGAATAAATATAATATTCACAAGGATTACAAATCACTGTCAATTGTACAGAAGGGGTTAACATTTACTGGAGCTTTCTTATTCAATGTCTTACCAACAGAAATTAAATGTTATCTACAAAAACCCGACTACTTTAAGTCCAAACTGAAAGAGTTTCTGCTTCAGAATCCATTTTACTCTGTGAAAGAATTTTCTTCTTGGAATTTGGTAACTAAGAATGACTGATAAAATAGTATATATGGTGTATAGAAGGGAAAGGTGACAAAGTTGTCCACAATTACTAAAATGATATATGGTTTTTCTTTCTGTTGAAACTTTTGACAAATGAAGTAATTACACTGTTTACAAAATTTCACTCATATATAGTAACTAACATGGGATAGCATGCACTCAAAAACTGCTGTGAAAATTTATGATACTAACAGGTTTTTAAGTAATTGACTGCTTATGAGTTGTGGTAACTGGTTGGTAAGAAAATAACTGGTTGTTAGGTGCTGGTAACAAGTGTATACACTGTTCCACATAATAAGTATTAATTAACTCGGGATTGTATTTGTAGATTACAGGAAATATTGGTTATACTAATGGATCGTAACTAACTTGTTGTCAATATATAATAATATTATCAATTATATAGTAATATTGACATTACTAATAAGTGTATGTACTGTTCCACATCCCCGAGATTATTCTCACATGGGATCAAAGTGAACATATCTATCTATCTATCTATCTATCTATCTATCTAAGGTCGATAGAATCTTTCATGTGAAAAATTAAAAAAGAATGATCCTGTGGTGCAACATACCACACGCACTCCCAGAATAGCCAATCAGATTTTCTTATTTATTGGTCACTCTTGTTCATTTCCATTGCTATTCTTCGTAACTGGAACTCAGTCCACCGTAATTCAAATGTGCTAAAGCCTGAACGAGACTTCTCCCCTAGACAACGCTTGCAAGTTCACCAGTCGCACACAGGAGACCCCAAATGTTATGCAATCGGAGCAGACAAAATTGAAACAAATTTATTTGAAGCATATCTCGGCGATACCTTGCAGTGTTCCTCAAATACAAAGAACGAAGATCCGCACTTTTCCTAATTCCGTCTTTGTCTGTTACACAGAAATCACCATTGAAAGAAATAAATGTTGCGGTGTTTGTAGAAGACGCGGGCTCAATTCCGTGTACTGTCGTCCAAGTTCCCGCTTTTCACGATTACCAGAAATCATTCCAGGCAAATACTGGTATAGTACCGATAATTTTGTTAATTTAATTTTATTTGTATGAAGCGATGTATGATTTAAAAGTTCACCGTAAGGTTCCACAGTTCAGTTGTAGTATGTAGTAGCTAGTACGATCTTTGGGGTACCGTAATGTGTTGGCTATTAATATTAGTATCTTTGGTTTTTGAGGATGTGGCATACAGACTCGCATGCAGTGCGTGGATGGTTGGTTATTATAGCGGCATATTGAGAACCATGTGTAATGATTGTTCAGGTCGTGGGCAAGATGAGATTTGTAACTATTACTGAATGTATTATTATATATTCTTGTATGCGGAGGAAGTAATGAAGGAAGTAAAAGAGAAATTCTATGCTAACCTGTTCAGGGAGAAAAAATCCATATGCTACGATTAGCTGGTAACATTGTCCTGTTAGCAGAACAGACTGAGTGCCTTGAGAAGTTACTGAATGGCATGAACAAAACACTGAAGGATTAAACATAAACCAGAGCAAGGCAAAAGTGATGAATTGTAGCACAAATCATAGCAATATATTAAATATAAAAATAGGATCGGAAGCAAAAGGAGAAGTAAGTGAATATTGGTTACTTAGGAATAAAAATTACAAGTGACGTCGAAATCAAGCAGTTTTCTATATAAATAAGAGTCTTTTTGGAGAAAGAGAAACTTTTGGTTTAAAATATTGATAGGCCTAATAGAAAAAGGAAAACTGAATGATTTGAAACGTGGCGCTATAGAAGGATCCTAAAAATAAAGTGGACAGTTGAAGTACGAAATGAATTTTTTGTTGTTGATATGATGGGTGAGAAGAGAACCTTATACAATAGTTTTACAGAAAGAAGAGGCGTGATAGTGGGTTACATTTCAAGTCATGCGGGATTGGTTAATTTGATAATGGAGGTTAACAGTCGCAGGAAGGAACTGTAGAGGAAGACAGAGATTATTCGTACCAGGCAACTGAAGACGTAGGTTGTGAGGGATATATTGAGAAGAATAGGTTAGTACAAGATAGGGAGAGCTGGAGGATTACAAGAGATGACAAGAGAAGATGAATATATGTCAGTAAATACATTAAATTGAATGAATTATATACTATTTTTTTTAACTGCTTAACGTCTCTTAATAGCGAGGTCTTTAGAGACGGGAAAGGATGGGGGCAAGGAATGGGAAGGAATTCAGCCATTGCCTTTTGAAGTAAGCATCCCGGCATTCACCTGGAGTAATTTAGGGAAACCATGGAAAACCCAAATCTGGATGCCCGGACGGGAATTCGAACCGCCGTCCTCCCGAATGCGAGGCCAGAACGCTAACCGTTACACCACCACTCTCGGTTATTCTATACTAACCTGATGCTTAAGAACAACTCAGTTTTACGAAATAAAGTACTATTTCGTTAATAATCAGTAATTATATATACTTCATTTCAAAGAGCATGATGATTAAATGCATTCTTTTAGAGGAATGAGTTGCAGCCTGGATGTGTTCATGATGGGTTGGGCATTTATTTAGTCGTCCATAACACACTGTTACGTCTTTGGAGGGCAAATATTGAAATACTTTACTTCCTGGTGATTCTTCGTGAGCCTGTATATTATTCAACTAGCACAATTAATTCGTTACTCCAATGGTAGAAAAATGTTCATTCAAAAGTCAATGGCAGAACTTCCCGTTCCTTGTCCCGAGTCGTCTTCCGCCTATAATGACGTCGACGAGGCATAAAACTTTAATAAAAAAAAGGGGAGGAAACTGACAACAGAGAGCTGAATAGCTGGATATTTTTGAGAGACTTACAGAGTGTAACATGGCCGCTGTGGATGACTGGGCGCAGTATTTATGAGTCAGGGCGTGAGATTCGCCAGATGTGTCCTGTAGCTGTCGGCAGCTGCGGGACCTTTGCGCCAGTTAAAGCAAACAAACGAAACGTAATTGCTGCGGGCGATTAAATAATGGACGTTTACGAGTGTACAATATTGATGGTTTAGATCAGGATACCGTTGGTGTTTGGCGGTGGTTTTCTATTGTTTGTCTGCTTATCGGTTTGCATAATGTCCGCAAAAAGCGTGGATGGTCTGTTCTGGCGCTAACTGTTTTCGTGTCGGTTAATCGATTGTAATGACACTACAACAAGCGTGCAGCGTTAATGGAATAACTATCTCGTGGCCTTTATGCAACTCTAGCTCTAACTCACAATGAATGCATGTATTTCAGTTTAACAAATCAAAAATGTATTTTTTTCATCATTTTCCTTCCAAAAGTTATCTTTGAATATGGGTACACAACCATTATGAGAAAGTCACAGTGGAACAAAAATTCTATCAGAATATTTCAGAGGCATCGGTGTTTAAATTGTGTGACAGGTAAATAACTGAAATCAAATTCTGTGTTTGACAAGAAGTAATCCACTAAAATACCTACTCAAGTTAGCTGGATCTGCCCTAAAGCTGTAACTTGTGGAATTTCATCAAACGTCATCCAAACTTATATTAAGAATTACTAAAATGCTTGTTCTACACATTTTTTCGTTTACTCGGATAGAAAACTGTTTTCACGCTTGAAGTTCTCTTTCATCAGCCATGGATAATTTTCAAAGGACAAACATTTTAAGACGGTTCGGGGGAGCTACTTTGACCACGCTCTTTTTAAGGAACTATCGCGGCACTAAGCTAGAATACTTTCGACCGGCCGGGGATGGACTCCGCAATATCCTGACTGGGTACGACATTAGGATAGAGCATGTGTTTCTCGTTAACCAGCTCTCAAACGCTACATTACACTAAATTTTAAAGTTGCGTTAACAGGTACCACATTAAATGGAGCAGAGTTCACTGTTCTGACTCGTAATGGGAAGTTAGAAGCAGAAAGTTTTCTTGAAACTTTAACCAGTCTCTTAGAAACAGAATGTTGAATGATATTTCGGAAAAAGGAACATGCTTTGAACCACAAAACGTGAACATCCACTAAACAGATACATTTACAGAAATTATTGTATGTTATCGAAAATTACAAAACTAAGAAAGTGAGAGATTATCCTACTAAAAAAGTTAATAATTCATAGACTTGTAGAAAACAGCTTTTCAGCGAACTATAACTACAACTGCTGCTATTGACTTAGAATAGAGACTATCACAAATAAGTAAAAGCAAAAAAAAAAAACAACAAAAAAAAAAAAAACAAAAAAAAACAAAAAAAAAAACAAACTATAGATCCTAACAGAGATTCATGGTCTACCTGACGATTTTACGATCGGTGCATGGACTACGATAGAAATTAGTCAAACTTGCTTTACTAATTCTGTTTATAACTATCATAATTTCTCAGGCACTAAGACTACTAGGAAATTAGTTATACGCCTCATAAATGCTGATATTTCTCGCCTGGAATTTTTTTTACCAAATTTAACGCATGCGACTTGTCGTAGACCAGAAATCAATTCGGATTGCCACAGTTTTCTGATCTAGATATAGTCTAGCTAACATTTATTTCGACCAATAGTGTAACCACATATCATCAAAATGGAAGATATTTTTAAAAAAAATACATCTGTCATAACGGTTTAATTGTAATCTTTACAAACAAAAAACAGCTCGGAAATTCTGGGTTTTCTTTGATCTTAAATACGTTTGCATTACAGTTTCAATCACACTAAGAGAAGAAATTTTTGAGAGGCTTTTGAAAGATATACGTAAAAATTGTCTAAAAAATAAATTATTACATCTATTTCGAATTTTATTGGGAAATATGTGAAAACAAAATCTAGATGTCAGTATTCACAAAGTATCCGCTGGTTCGCACTGAATGAGGAGAACTTGAACATTACTTAGGGAGTGTCCATAAACTTCGTGGCTCGGTTTAGGAGGAGGGCTACGTTGGGAAACGTAGGGGAGAGAGGGGATTCGTGCCAGCCCACGAAGCTTTTAATTCATATTATTAGCCACAGTTAGAATAAGGTACAGAACCCACAAACAGCATGTAAGTATTTATTTCCGTCGTTTAATTATCTCAGTATGGAATTTACGACAACGTGACAAGAGAAAACGGTGCAAAATGTTTTCGAGAATCAATAAGGAAAAAAGCTACCTGCTAAGGGGGGAGAGGGGTTACAGAAAAGCCACTTCGGGCTACGTGGGGGAGGGGGGTTCACAGGAGACCAAAAATGGAGCTACGTGGTTTATGGACAATCCATTATCACATGCGATATCACCCTCTCTCTCCCCAATAACCGATAGCCATGAACCACCAAGATGTTTTCGTACATAGCAGATGGCCATGTATGGAGATATTAATCCATTTCAGGTAACTAATTTTAAATCATCTCAAATATGAAATATGCACTAACGATTTAGCACACTTGTAGACACGCTGGTGGTGAGGGTTGGGGGGAGGGGGAGGAGAAACACGGCGGACTGTTTAAAGCAGTAACAAGTAAAAAACAGCATCTATCAGCGCAGGTGTATGATTACCTCACACGGCAGACGTTCTGTCATCATTATAACTGAGTCTTTGATCTCGTACACTCTAATCATCCAGTCTCCTTCTTCCGGCCGATACGTCCGTATCTGCAAATGTCATTTTGACACGTATTTCCCATTTTCCTCTCTTCTCCGCGACTGGCAGAATATCGGTCCGATGGTAATGCTGTGTTCGTCGGCGCCAATAATGAGAAATTAATGCCCCTCCCCATCTTTCACCTCATCACAGTGAACGGTAGATTTGAAAGCCGATACTAAGCCCAGGTGAAGAATATCCGCGATGGGAGGATGCGCGAGTCAGCTGATTGGTCCTCGCATACATCATTTACTTCCAAATGAGACACCAACAGGTAGCACGGAGAGTCCCATCACTCCTCTATTTACTGGAGTAATGGCCAGGCGGCCTCACGCCACCGCCTGTCAGAGCTACCCCATCAACGTCTGCTGCGTTCTGTATTCATTCATCGAGCCACATTACTTCTAATAAACGACACTGGGCAAACGGAAGGCTTCATATAATTGGTTTCTGAGTGTATTTCTTCTTTATTTTCGAATGGTTATTCGGCGCTGCGTATTTATCCTAATGTTCATGAAACTATTTTTCTGGCTATTGTACACAAGAGAAGAAATGTATCAGGCAAGAATGGCAGTCGGAGCTATAAAAATGCACTGCCTGAAAAAAAATTGAAGCGCCGAGAAGGGGAGGCGGAAACGAAATGAAACTTCTTGGGTTGAGAGGGTACGTGACAGTATTTCAGTGATTTCATATTCAAGTATAGTTTGAGTCCACTTGTCAGTATCACGTTGCATGCCATTTGTCGTGGATGGATGCACTGATACTGTGGGGAAGCTGTTGTATCCTCTTCTGAAGTAAGCTTGCAAACGACTATTGTAAATGGTCCTTGATATCTTAGTAATTTGTAAACTTGACTAGATTTTGTAATCACTGAAATAACTTTACTTACCCGCGAAGATTCGTTTAGTTTCCTTCTCCCCTTATAGGCTCTTCGCTACTTTTGTCAGGCAATGTACATATTTTAATTTACTGTCGTCATCCCATTGTTTTCAGATGGTTAATCTTTTTTCTCTACAACACAGAAAGAGAGCTAAAATGTATCATAAAAACTTACTAAACTAGGCAATTGTTTAAACGAAATCGAAGAACAAACTCTAGGAGAACAGATCACCGAGCATGGCTCGTGAGCGGTTAACTCTCTGGCCTCGCATACAGGAGGACGCCTGTAAGGATTCCCGTCCGGGCACACAAATTTGGGTTTTTCCATAGTTTCCCCAAATCACTCCAGAAGTGGTAATACATTTCCTTGAGGGACTCCCGATATGTCATTTAGATGAGAAGAGGCTTATCCGTCAACTATAACATACTGCAACCGACCAGTTAGCAAATCTCCTATCCAATCACAAAGCTGATCCGATATACAGTACACTGGGATCTTCGCTAAAATGTGGTTGTGTGGCACAGAGTTGAAGGCTTTCTGAATATCTAAAAAAAAAATCCATCAACTTGTGAACCTGCGTGGATAACTCTCATTTCGTCATGCGCAAATGGGTGCTGCTGTGTTCAATACGATATTTTCTTCCGAAATTCGGAGTAAGCAAATCGTTTCCTTTCTTGAAAATAGGAGGTACTGTACGTGTGTGATTTTCTAATCAGAAGGTAGTTTTCTCTCTCTAAGGATTTACTATATATGTCAGAAAGAAATGATCGAATTTCCGCTGCCTTCCCTGAAAAAAAATTAAAAAAAAACTTTTACTGGTATTCCTTCAGGACTCGGTGCCTTCCCCACTTCAGAAGCTGAAATTGTTTTACATTTCCTGCAGTATCTATTCGTAACGGACCCATCTTTAACTCCAATCGACGTGAAACAATGAGTATTTTACCCATATTTTCAGTGGATGAATTTTTTAATCCGGTGTTAAGTTAGCTCTGTCGCAGTTTTCGTTATCTTCAAATACGTCGTGAATCAGCATTGGCATATTGTTGTCACTACAACTGGCTTTTCTTACATGCGACAAATTGTTAACCAGACACGTCCCCTACGATCTCTTCAACGCACACCGGAGGGCGGTACCGCCGCGTTTGGAACCTCTGGAATAAATGAAACTGACAGGGCAGCGTAGCTGTGCTAGTATTCTCGTTTCCTAGGCCGTTAACGGGTCGCCTTGCTAGCTGTCGAAATGCTTTGTCTGCTTGACTGCGGTGGTGCTAGTGTTGCGTGCACCAGGACAAAAGGACTCACAGCGAAACACTGGGGACACGAGAAAAAAGAAATTGCGGAAAATGGCGCACACGCCGCTTTTACACATCCGCATACAGGCAACCAGTGACACAGAGAGAAATCAGTGACGGCGTGGTCCGGCCACTGGAAATGACACATTAGTTCCTGATTGAAACACGTCCGTCGGATAGGGTCCCCCACACTCCACCCGTTCCGGTAATTTCGAATTTCTCCCGCTAAACATATTGTGCCCGTTGCGATATTGTTCTCTTGGAAGCGAGATTGAACAAGGAGAGCTGCCCGAATGAAATGTTTTTTAGGGGTTGGGGGTGGCAACGCGAAATGAGATGTACCGACTGATAGATCGCGTCCACCCCCCAACCCCAAGAGTTGGCGAAATTGCACAATAGCCGAGTGTTATGAGGAACGGGATTTTAATCTCCAGCGCCGCTGCGCAACTGCACAGTGTTTTGCCCTCTTTCCGCCACCGAGGCTACCGAAACATGATTGACCAGTAACTACAGCAATTCACAAAAGTGATAAGATACTGCGGGACTTACAGTATTTCGACAGGTATCACGATAACTGAACGTCACTGCCTCACCTATTTAGACCAGTTTCAGTACACTTAAATTATGCAAGCTGTGATCAACTGAGTAGATGTAAGTCTCTAATAGTGTTGAAAAATCGCGATTTAAAGTTTCACTAGGATTGGAAGGATAATTTTAGTTTTAATTCTGCGAGATATTTGACGGAAATGCTTCTGACTAAGTCTCTTTTTATATACATAAAGTTGATTAAAATCAAATTTATCTTTTTTTTCTTTTTTACAGTTTCATTCCTCCCAGCTGAAGGGTGGGAGGCGGGCTGCTGGAGGATCATGGAGATCCTTTTCAATCTAACTACACTAAGGGGAGGGAGGGGGATGGAGGTCGGCCGTGGCCTTCAATAGAGCCATCCCAGCATTCGCCTCAAAGGACTGCGGAAAACCACAATCAGGGTGGCCGGACGGGATCTGAACCCCGTCCTCCACGCTCTTCTCCCACCTCGGTGAAAAATTTATCTTTATTCCCACGTTGATTAAATATTTCTGCGATGTTCCTACTACAGACGTGAATAGATTTGTGACTCTCTGTGTTATTACAGTGTGAAAACTTGTTCTATTCTCGCTGCATTTTCCTTGAATAGAAGCACAGTTGAGAGAGGGAGGAAACTACTGTTCTGATAACTTGTGACGTAAACTCAAGTAATTATCACTAATATAATACGTAACATACAACCTTTAATTTCAAAAGTAGAAATAAAACCACCGAATACAATGTACAAAACGTTTTTATAAGGACTGTATAAAATTTTGAATCAGCCGTACAACAGTTTTTGGAAATATGTTAAAAACAGTAAAAACTTGGAGTTTTTGGGTGTCGAACTCCGACCACTCCCCAACAATGTGTGTAGTCGCTGTAATTCTGAGTACTGAAAAGTCAATGTAAGCCGCAGGTGAAGTTTCGCCGTTTGATTTCTCGACTTTATTCTGTATAAGGAAAATTGCTTCAAATAATTGTAATAATGTAAAATCTATTTGCAAGAGATGTAAACATCAAGAATCTTTCATATCGATTTTCTTAATTACCAAATAACTTATTTGCAAATGCTGATGTTACCATAGAGGATCTAATTTATTCTAGATAAAGAATATTGAAAATGTTATCTTCATTAACAATATTTATTTAGTGATATAATTAGGACACTGTATCAAAGTAAGATGTTTCTCATGTTAAACTGTTCTAACGGCAAGCAGTGGATTGCAAAATAGAAACTGATTCCATTTGGTAGTTATATTTCGCCTCAGCTTGTAAAGGAACGCTTGAATTTTACGTTCCCTTGCTCTGGGGAAGAATGTTTTGTTAAGAAAATATGTTGGTTTTGCCGAGGCCTCTCAGCTGACAGATATTAAAGTCGGGAAGGCAAGAGGTACTAACACATGAGTATGAACTCCAGCAACTGTGCAGTCGGTCGGCAACCCACGCGACAAAGATCTAACGCGGGCTCCGTCGTACAACAGAAGAAAGGCTTCCTTCGTCGTCATACCGGTGAACTGAGGTAAGTAATTAAGATTCCGGTTTCAAACAAGGGACTGTTAGGGAAATAAAGAATTCAGTATAACAGGAACGTCTTTTCCATAGAGTACCCTCACCACAAATACGAGTGTTTCTTATTAACTACTAGCTGACCCGGTCACGCGTTGCTGTGACTTACTAATTATAGTAAGTTGGATTAATGTTATTCTAAACTTTCTCAAGTAGTCAAATTAATATTCACTAATAAAGACAAAAACATTGTAGTCGATTTGGAAATTCAAATGTAATTGGTAAAGAGTTACGGAGATTTGAAATTAAGGACAAACGATCATAAAAAATTTTGATTTACATTTCATTACAAATTACTTAATTGAAATTATACAAAAATTGATATTTATAAAAAAAAATCTTATTTGTGTATATAAACTGAAATTTCAGTTATATCTTCAGTCATTCTGTTTATATATTTTTCCCACAAACTCGAAGATTGTGTTGGATAACATTTTGTCAAAATAATTGCAAACAGTTTGACGAATACTATTCGGCGTGGCTGTCAACGCCGCATCAGCAACTATCAGGTCCCAATAATTGTCGTCTACCAGCAGCTGCAACTCGCGACATGCATCTTGACATGTATTGAACACTCTAAATGCATTGAACATTCGACCATTAACAGTTCGTAAACATTCGAAAGAAGCTGGTCCAGGAACATTCACCAATAACAAACGCTGAAAGAAACATTCAGGTTGTTTTGGATGCAAAGTCTTTGCTTTGAATATGCCTGCGATCGAAGGATGTGGTTCTCCTTGTTTACGTGGCTACCATTTTTTACCTAATTTGTTCCATGAAAAATAGCTTGGAACATCGGTATATAATAATGTTTTTGCGTATTGGCGGAACACATCAGATTTTTGACACAATGTGAAAAATTCAGTTTGTGGTTTGTCGTTTTTGGTGGCTCAAGTATTCTTTGGAAAATATTTTCTTCGGTGAAATATACACGTTGATCGATTTCAAGATGTATTGCAAGATGCTGGATGGAAGGGTCTCTTTCATGGATGCAAAAACTAAAAATATGCCAGATAGCTTCGTTGCTGCTGATGTATCTACCTGTTTGGTATCGTGTTATTTCGTCATTTTTATTTACATTTTGAACTTCAAATACGGCCAAATCGCTGCCTTTATTAACATATTTACAAACGTACTTAATGGATTTTACAGAACTGCAAAACTCGACGTTAATATGAGCCTTATACGTTTTTGAAAGCAATGGTGAGTATGATACGACCCACAGATTGTCAATTTCAACTTGGTTTCTAGAATTTTACATTCGCGTTGTAAATATTTGGCCACCATTCTCAGCGTTTCTGCGGCGATACAACGGATAACCATCGATATCCGTAATAGTATCATTCGTATATTCCTTTGGAAAACGCTTCTTACATTTTCCACCTTCCATGCATGGCGATGTCATGTTAAAAGCACCGCACGGTCCGTGGATCGAGTGACTGGTAACAATATCAAACAATTCTTGATCAATTAATTGGTCCGGAATTTCGGCTATTATTTGATCAATTTCTTCTGGATGAATTTTAACTTCAAGCCAAATCAAAATGTGAGAATGAGGCAAACCTCGCTTTTGCCACTCAATCAAATACAGATAGCAACGTGTGTTACCGAAAACTGAATGTTTTACGATTAAATCAATCAATGATTTTAATTTTTGTTTGAACACACGTGCCGTGACGTCATGACGATGCATTGATTGATGGCCTGGTAATAGCAAAGTTTGTATTTCCTCCCAATTCGGATTACATGTAAATGTAATAAACAAATCTGGACGACCATAATGACGTACGTAAGTCATCGAATCTTGTATATATTCCTGCATGTTCCGTGAACTGCCGATGTAGCTTGAAGGTAAAATAAATGTATTACCGATATCATTGGCTTTAAGATTTTCATAAATATTGCCGATAACAGTATCTCGTAAGAGGATGTATTCCTCCGATCGTAATTTAACGTGGTTGTATCGAATAAATCGCAAATGCTTGTTTTCAACCTTGGCGTACATATCCACGACGTATTGAAGGCACAGTTGACGATATCTAAGGATATAGTTATCCTAATTACGTCTAATCATCAATCGGGGGGCGTAGTACATCATTGAAGTAACTTTTTTATTTGTTTTATTACCTGAAAAAATAATAAATTAAATAGTAAAAAAAAAGAATAGGAAATCAATATAGTGGGCCCGCTATAATCCGGCCCCTGGTCGGAATACTGAGGGTCTACTGTACTAATAAAATAAGGAATTAAATAGTTGAATATTAAATTTACCTGCAACTGGATCACGCTGTTTGATGTTGATGTGATATTCATTCTGCCCTTGCCAGAATATCAGTGGATACTGGAGTGCGTCATACGAACGGTGTAGATCCGAAATTATACTAACAGTTCTATCTTGACGTGTGACTTTAATCAACTGAGTCACCAACCATAAAAACTGCAACTTCATCTACGGTTGGCGCGTTGAATATGCCAGCGTATTCTCCTGATGGTAATTTGTCAGCTTTGATGACAATTTGATAGTTGTCATTTTTTAATTGTGGCGACACAATTTAATAAGTTGATTATTATTTTCCAAACAATTTTCCAACAATACCACAATTGCTCTCTCTTCTGCTTGTTCGATTAAATTATACTGGCACCTAGTTTTCAAGCGTTCCTCACAATTTCCAATAGATTTGGAGAAACTTCGGGTCATCGTTTGGCATCGGTATCAACGACCCAATCTTATGGTACACCTGGCCTTGTATTTTGAATGTAGTTTCAAAATGACGTCCATCAGATGTAAGATCGCAAATTTTTGCTGCCCCAAAAGACGTCATCTGGAAGCAAGAATTGAATTTGCGTGTCTTGCGCAGAAACAATTTCGAATCGTTTGATTCGCCAGCAAGAAGGATTGTAAATGTTCTGGCGGATTGGGTAGTGGTAATAATACATCTTTTCCTGATGCACAACACATGCCGGCTGCTTCATTGCGGAATTTCAACGCCTGATAATACTGGCATATTTTGCTCACTGCACCGATTGCAGTTTTTGAATGTACAGAGAAATCAATGGCTGGTGCATATTGGAACGCAAGACGAACAAATGATACACGTGTTAAAGCACGGCTGATTTACTGTCTCTCTCGTTCTCTTTCTCTAAATGTAGCTATGTGCTGTTCTCGTGCCGCTCTTGTTTTCGATATATTCTGTCACAGACGTTCATCACGCTGTTCTTGAGATTCTTGCATACGATGCTCAGCTGTCCTGATTCTTTGAACTTCCTTACTTGCCGCGATTTGTGTTGCTGATTGATGAGCTCTCTCGTCATGCATCTTGCCTCTCTGCTACAAGCATTGTCGAGGTTAGATTCTTTGGCGACATTTCACTGAAAAATATTTGAATTACAACAAAAAGTGCCTTTCTGAAAGCCTTAAAATAAGACACTATAATACAGTGGTGAAACCGGAATTTTTGGGTCCATTGAAAAATACAGTAATATGGAAGTTAAGAACTAATGAGGAAATATAAAATAACATTGAAAAAAATAACAGAAAAAGAAGAATGATATTTTTTGATACATTTATAACATGGATGACACCAGTCTTTCAAGAGGTTTAGAAAGATTTGAAACGAAATAATACCAGTGAACCGTATGGAAAGAAAACTTTTTCGATAGCAGTCTTTGAATATGGCAGGAATCAAAGGTAGACAGGAGTGCAATAATGAAGGAGTACTGGGGAGGAAGAAAGAAAAAACAACAGGAGAGGAATTGAAATTGACACGTGGAGTCTAGCTGACCATAACAAAAATAAAGAAAAATGATAAGTTAGCGAGAAATGCTTACACGATTCGAATTTATCGTAACGTTTTGTTCAATGTTACATTCATGTGTGTAATTAGTTTGTCGTTAGGCATAAAGACATACAAACGATGAACAACAATACAGTATAATTGTAACACAATACACAGCACAGTTAAAATTGAAGAAACTCACACATATGGCGTGGAATAGACCATAGCATAAATAAATCGAAATACACCGCCATCTACTGGATGGTTCGATAAATTAACACACCGCCATCTGTTAGGAATAAACTGTACCATAAATAAATTGAAACAGAATGATCTACTGGATGATTACCCAACCTAGCTAACCAAGTGTTGTATAGATAAGTTAACACATCGCCATCTGTTAGAAACTTATGGAACTATAATAATAATTACGTGTGGTCGTAATGACCTGGTGACATGGTTTCCACTGGCTGGACATTCTGCCCCTGTCGTAGCCGCCTTTACCTAGCCCGCCCATCCTGCCTGGTACATTTGACCTACATTTTAACGTCGAATCCGAACCACAGTACCGTCCTGGCGTATTTCACCTCATACAGCATGCTGCGCCGGGGGTTAATGCCGGGTTAAGAGTCTATAAAAATCCTCGCTGATACAGGGACTCGAACCGGGGACCTTTCCATCTCCAGTCAGATGCCCTAACCACTTAGCCAGCAGACCGTATTAGCCTTGGTGGCTTACAAATAATTACAAACTATTGTCCTATGACAAAAATTTAATGAACATTTATTTCGCAAATAATAAATACTGAGGTCTATAATCCAGATAAAAACTATCCTATCTTTTAAGTTGGACTAAATCACACACATTAAGCCAAATTTCATCTAAATCGGTTATGTAGTTTCGGAGTTCATCCCGGACGAACATCGTGACACGAGATTTTTATATATATAAAGATAACGTACATGTGAACAGACAAACGCCATGAGCAAATGGATTTACTTACATGTTAGAGTTAAGGATCTTTTTATCTTAATTTCTTTATTCTGTTTACGTGGGCTGATACAAATACATTGACGCAAAACAAATAGGAAAAACTCAATTTGATCGAAAACAAATTGCCATATGTGACTGAAAGTTGTGATTTCAAAGTTTAGAAGTACACTTGTCCTGCTCGTTAGAATAAACAACTGTTTCAATGTCATTAGAATTTGAAAGGCGGTTGAGTTAAAATACATCATTATTTAAACAGTACGAACTAATACGCAACTAACCAAAATTGGCACGATGAAGTAAAATCAACGACGCCAGAAAAAGCAGAAAAAGTATTAGCCAATTCCTTCTTCATTTCAGTGGCCAGATTGTGGAATGATCTTCCCCTGAAAATTAGAACTGCCAAAAAGATTGGTCCATTTAAAATTCTTTTGAGAAAGTATTACTTTTTCGAGCACTAGCTAAACCACCTCTTCTTTCATGCATAACTTATTTTTAAATTTCAATTATATTGATTTATACTGTGTCGACCTGTTTATTCTGCCTTCCAAGATATTAGTTTGTGTCTTGTTTCTTCATCCTACTAGTATAGAGTTTTACCGTTACCCCAAGTTCTAAAATTTATACTGTCGAAAGTTTAGCGGTTCTTTTACTTAAGCTCTAAAGAAAAGTGTTTTATGTCGAAGAAGAAGAGCATGTAAGATACATACTTTGAAATCATTCTACACGCATTATTGCCTTCTCCCAAATTAAGCTATACAATGACAGCAGAGAAATTTACAGACACTATGTGAACTAACTGAAAGACGATAACATCACCGAAGATGGCCTTTCCACAAGAAAGATATGAATCAGTGACTGCATTGTCAGGTTCGTAGCCGACCAGTTGGTTGCGTCTGAAAGACAGGCAGGGTGTCTGGGAATTGATGCTTCTTGTTGCGTTACGTGTGACAGAGACTAGTAATGCAGAGCTGGTCGTTATCCATTTGTCACCGAGGGATTGATTGGCGTCGACACGCGACATCCGCTATTACCTGTCTGGCAACCGAGACGGGAATGAATGGAATAACGACCTCCATATTATTAACTAGCTGACGGGGACATGACTGTCTCAGGCGTGACAAATTGCCGGACGATTCAACGTTCCCAGGAAGGGAAATGGTTTGAGTTAGCCTCTCCGACTGTTAACGTGTCCTGCTGTAGCAATGCATGGTCCTTTTATGCTGAACATACTTCCTCCTCGTTAACACAGAAAAACGAAAAAAACTTCAAACGGACGATTTGTATATTTGAATGGACAGGATTAATGTAAATGAAAAGAGACGAACAAATTGGTCCAAGTGATCGTAAAATATTAAAGTTCTGTAAAAAAAAAAAAAAAAAAAAAAAAAAAAAAAAAAAAGGATATAAAAAGTCGAGTAAATATTCCAGTAAATTAGGTGGAAAATATTTCTTAAGAAATTAACTGTAGTACAATCAGTCACTCAAAGCGGAAAAAGTGCCAGTCTGATTGAGTTAAGCTGAAGAAACGATAACTCGATGAAGTAACTAAATTTCTTTTCAGCTGCGACAAAGCTATTTTTTTAAACCTGTAAGAGTGAATTATTATGGAAATTTCTAAATTCAGTAAGTAAATCGTAATAACATAAACTTGCTTTCTTATCCACCATGAGTTAATTATTCTAAATCACCTATACCTTTTAGTTACGCATCTCATAATCAGTTTTAAATTGTTAATAAAATACCCAGTAAATTTATTTGACTACCAGCAGAGAACAAGAGTTTAGTTTGAAATGTTTACAATATTGAAACTACCACAGACACTATTCTGTCGAAGAAGAGAAGAGTGTGGATACAAGACTGCATATTTTCGTGAATATGGAGGTGACGACAAAGAGTAATTATGCGTTTCCGTCGTATTTCTATTCCATCAAAACTCCTGAATACTCTGGAATATTTCATAAAGGCTGCGCAAAATTACGTTGGTTGTTTTCTACAAAACTTCAGATTATCAATGTTTCTACTATGTGATGAAATTATTTTCTTTCATGTTCTTTCTTGTTTAGTTATTTATGTAGTTTCCTTGGTAAAGTAGTTTGCTTAGCATAAGATTTATTAAGTTTCTGAATACTCAATGAGACTACAGAAAGATACGGATAACGGTGTATATGTTGAATATGTTAACAGTCCAAAATAGCAGCAGTTTGTTGTTAGTTCTGTCACTATTAGGCCGATTTTGTCAACCATAATATATCGTTTCCTTGTTGGCTATATAAAACATAATCAAGAATCAGTGTAAATTTTAATCGTGCATGGCGAGGAATATGTTACCAGTCGGTGAATTTTTATTTTAGCTATTTCCACAAGAGTGTTCAGTTGTCGACAGTAGAAGACAGCAGAATCATCCAGAACAGCAACTTTATTCAACTAAACCAAACCAGCATAATTACTTTCCAATCATGCAGAATTACATCGTAATATCTTGACCTTGTAAATTCATTAACTGGAATCTTGAGATGCATATTGTATACGTCTACAATTATTTTTCAAGACCTATCTTTGGAAGAATAAAATATCATTTTCTCCACGCGATGATGGTACAAACACCTTATTTTGCTTCGGCCTAATCTAGAAATGTTTTTTAAACGGAACTTAATAGCAAATGAAAACTTTTCATTATTTCATTATTTGTTTTCGATGCATTTTCCAAGCAGTCAATTAAAATTTCGGATTAATTTCAGGTGTGAAATATTCTTACTCGTTATTAAGAGGTGCTGAATTGGTACATATTCGTGGAGCAGCATGACTGAACAGTAAATCATAATTAAACCAAAACGTCATTTTTCACATTCATGTAGTTTTTAGATACCGATTCTAATGTATAGTATCGATTTCATTTAACTGAATGAGAATTTTCATTTTCTTGATAATCAATTAAGTCATAAGCCTACGCTACACTGGAAAACGGAACATAGCGAACTGTTACTTTTTGCAACACTGAACGAATTTTTTTCTGGGATCTGCTGGAAAGAAAAGACAGAGATCAAAATTACAGATCAACAGAGATCTAAAATCATTCTGCGTGAAACTAGATGCTCTCTGATTGACTTTTTCAGCAAAATAACTATGGCAGAAAATTTGTGTGACATTTGATTAAAATTGTTAAAAATATCTAAGATACGATACAACGCTTGTCCATAAGGCCATCATGTTCTAATCCACTTTAAATGTTTGTACCTTTCAGATGTAACATGGAATAAATTAATTTATTTAACGTAAATAATTATTATTGCCACAATACAGTAGTCCATACGAGATAATATTAGTGGTACAAGGTATCACGGAAAGGATTGTCCGCGACAGTAACCTTCTGGTATTTCCTTTATGTTAGTTCGTTCCAGTTCAACATCATATAGCGTGAACGCCAGGCAACACCCAACACTCGCTTGCCTCTGCTCAATCGATATGCGCGACGGCTGCTTACGACACAATCAACAGTTAAATGAAGCGCAAAGCCGGGAGCAAGCAGCACATCGAGCCAGTGGCGAGGAATGCGCTGATACCATCGCAGTTCCTCGAGCAGATGTTCATAAAACCGTACGGCTTACTCCCGGACGCTATTAGCATCGTCTTGTTTCCAGCAGCCCCCTCGGAGGGAAGCTTATCCCGGGCGTGGCATGGCGTGGTCTTATCGACACTTCCGCTTCAGAAGGTCCTCTTCAAAGGGAGTGCGGATGCCTTTAGCAACGACTGGATAGATGCTCATGCTTTCATTATTCTTTCCAAAGTGGATCTGGTGATGGTACGATTGAAAAGTCTCAATATGGGACTCCACCCCCGATTTTATTTTGATAAGAAGTTAATCCAACATTGTCTGGATGATACTAGGATTACAGGAAGGACAATATAATGAAGAAAATAATCTTTCACCTGCATGATTCACTTACCTATGATGCAGCGGTAACTACTTGTAAATTTTCTTAACGCGAGGCTGGTCTTAATGTTTTTGGGTCACAAACATAGCTCGAAATTCCTATTATTTGTAATTTTAATAGTAAAACATTTTACTGAAACTTACAACGTTTCGTAGATAGTAAAGATTTCAAATTTTTTTTTGTTAGATTAGATGTTTCGTGGCTTTTTGAAATCATTGGTCACCAAGTTCGAGGATGGAACTTTTCTTATCAGTCAGGTAAATCCGTGTAATCCTGTGGTTTGGAGGCAGAATTTCGATTTGCCACTCTGGGCAAACAGTTTAACGTGGAATCAGAAACACGGACAGTTCAGGAATAGTGTAGAAGGGAATTCCTTGGTGACGAATAAATTATCGTTATCATTTAGAAACTAATAATTAGCAAAGGGAATTTTAATTTTGATTTTATGAAGGAATAAAAATATGGATTTTTCAATAATCTCGATCATATCTGGAAAACTGTAACAATATGACATTTATTTAGTATCACTGGCAATTACCAATCTGAGTGAATTTACAGTTGATATTAACACAAGAAGGCAAAATCACAAAGCAACGCTCAGAGGTACAATTAGCTGTGATGAGCAAGCAAACAATTGTAATCTACCTTGGAATCAATCTCAAAACTAATATGCAAGGGCGCCGCAAATGAAAAATATGCTATTCGAAAGCAAATCAAATAGATCTGGCAATTATGCCACTGGCTCAGTGGGGTTTTTTAGCTACAAAGTTAGAACACGGATCTTTCCTCTCAAGGACGCTTCAATTTCTCTGAATACACAATCAGATGGTTCGGTTGTAATACTTTACCATTGTAGTTCTGCGTCTGATGTCTGCGGTGATCCAAGATGGTCCACAGTACCGAAGCCCTGTCTTAGAAGGTGGCTGCAGTAACACCCGTCCTGGTAATGCCCGTGCTTGCATTACTGACAGGGTCGCCGTGCGAATACCACTCCAGCATTCGGTTAAACTGCAAGTCGGCAGCGTCAGACTTCCAAATGGATCTCAGCAGCAGTCAGCGAGTAAAACGAGCCACCAGAGTCCGCAACAGAATCTATGTCAGGAACGGCGTCCCGCAGCAGAATGAGCTCATCGCTCTTTCATCTCCGAGGTAAACGTTGGCCCTATCCTTGCAGTCTCGAAGATCATATCTAATAGAAAATTCCCAGAATTTAAGTTATATGATCACTGGGATTGGGTCATAGGTTGGCCATCTGATGTCACGTGATATCGTGGATATCTTATTCGCTCCGCGATGGGAAGATTCGGCTAAGTCCGAGGGACGACGCTATGTTTTCGCGCGACACGGGTTCTACCTTGTATGCGGTAATAACTGCCTCAGGGTTACAGGATGTGTCCTCTGGCAAAACCCTTCGCCCTCGTCCTTTATCAGCTGGCCACACCCTGTCGCCTGTAGCTAACGGTTTCCTCCAAGTCAGTGACCCTCAGGAAAGCCACAATTCTGTTCAAGCCTGCACAGCTCAACTATTGTTTAATATTCGTTGCTCCAAGATACACTGAACAGTCACTATTGGCATCACAGTCCTCACCTGGAATCTTCTGGACCTTGTAAGGAAATTATCTAAAAAAATATTGGTGATCGCCCAAGCTTTATGAAAATCAATCTAACATGATTATGTATAAAATAAAAATGCGCCTTAGAATGTTGCGAAAGCGTCACATTATAGTATCTCATATGATAAGGCACAGCTCTTAAAAATTTCTGCCTCACGGCGATTTGAATCCGTGGCCAGTAACTTTATAAGCAATCACTTTAACCACAAAACTACCAGGCAGCTCGGATAAAAAGGAAATAAAATCCACAAAATTATTTGTATATGTGACATTAAATCAGCTCCAGTTATATCACATTTACATATGTTGAGGGCCGGATCACTAGTTCGTAGTGAAATTCCTGTTCTTGCAAATATTAGTTGGTTGGCACCCTCGTGATGGAAGAAATTTCCACCATTTCTAATTACTAGATAATTTACCAAAGTGCGGGGAGTGTTCAGTGAGGGCATACTTCACTGTTGGTAGTTGTTTATTTGTTGCGCAGTCACTTTGACCATGGCCCGAGGAATTCTTTCATGAGAGAATCTTCTAGATCTTCGGACGTTTAGTGAATACGATGATGAAAGTTTAGATCAATTAAACGTTGATGGCAAGGCTTAGGGCAGAAGTCACAAGTACGGAAAAGAAGCTGGTGTATGCATAAAATCAAGAAGATTACAAACTATCCAGGGTCTTAGGGAAGCAGAAATCGTCAAGGGTTGCAACGCATAACCAAGAATGTCGCAAGTTCAGTGATAAATCGAATGCTAAATACGACACTCATGAATGAATTCAGTAACACCTAATACTTTTATTGTAGGTTTTCCATATATATGTATGTGCAACGTTGGTCTCTTTTGTTTCCTCCTTGAAAAGTCGCGCAGCTGTTTGATGGGTACTGAAGAGCTCATAACGCTCAATTATTCATGGCCCACAACTTTTTCTATTGGTGCAACATCGAAGAAAACTCCCACAAATATTAAGAAGCCCCCATCGTAATTAGTATTTTGTATTTCAGCTACGGTACGCTATTAAGACAGATCACCGTCAGTACCACAATGGTCCAATCAACGAGTTTTAACATCATTTAGAAATGTTGGCAGCGTTGAGTCACTTGACAATTACGGCAGAGCTTATGACCGCCGAAACCACCTCGTGTTTTATCGATGGACTCACCTGGCTAGTTGCTCGAGAGAATTTTATTCATGTTCAACATCGAGAAAACCTTCAGTCTCACAATATTTCATGGTAACAAACAACATTTGTTTGTTTTTTCGAATTTAACATGATGAAATATTACAATCTGATGTTGGATTACAATTACAGTTTTCCGCAGCTCAATTTTGAATTACTTATTGCTTCCTGTAATAAGGCTTCTGCTTCCCCCCCCCTCCCCCATCTTTCCCTCCTCGGTCGAAAGACAAATTATCAAAACAAATAGTGAACTGTATTTAAAAATCACTTGCAACTGAACACTAAAATAAAGTTAATAATTTTAATTAGAATATTCGATTTAATAGAGATTTAATACCACTGTTGTATTGAGGATTGATAAAAGATTTTTCGAGGCAAAAAGTAAAAAATTCTCTTAAAATTCATAGAGGATATCGGACTACGAGTGAATAGTGTTGCCTAACCAGACGCTCGTAGGGGACAGACAGCTCCTCGAGGGCAGCAAGTATTCCGCTACACAGTCCGCTCTGCTGGTCTTATCTCCTTACTTATTGCATTCCTTCGGAGACGTCGCATTACAGTTCTGAAGCCGGAGTAATGCCGCCCCCGCAGGCTGAACAGCTACAGTAATCCCGAGGCTGCTGGGGGCGCTTTGGAAATTAATATACCGCCAGAACCGACTGCCGCCTCCCTCGGCCACGCTGCCTCTCAATGTCTCTACACAAATGGCTCCGCAGTTTCTCTTAGGACAGTGTTCTACCTCTCGATTATTCGGTTGTTTCACAAAGAATTTTCTTTGATAACGCTTAGAACATTCCTTTAAATGGAGCTATTTAACCAACTTTTTTCCATATGACACATTTGGCTAATCTTAGGTGCAGAGAATAAGCAGGTTGAAGTAAAATAAAATTGGTTATTGTACGTATCCACGAAACTACTGTAGGTAATTACTAACGTCATTTAATGAATTAGTGCCATTGTATTTCTTGGTAATAACGAAATTTGCTCTCTGCGCTTAAGAAACTTCTATCGAACAATCCATTAAGTTATTTCAAGCACATAAGATTTTAATAACACACAGTCTGTACTAAATGGAATTTATTAAATAAATTTAATCACTTCATTTTATTCAGTTACAAGTACCGTTGAGAAATTTTCCTTCAAAACAGAAAAAAAAGTTAAACGCTTTGAAAATCACCAGTAAAAGTATTTTTGCGATATATTTACTATCCAGTTCCTGAAATCATCTATATAATGATACAAATGATTTTTGCCGGACGTTTAAGTGATAAACTATAAAATTTATTAAAATTAGTCATTTCACAATTTTTTATTTTTTTATTTTTTATTCCAATAAGATTGATAGGAATTAGAAATTGTAAGCATCGAGTGTACCACTTGAGAGAACTAAAACGTTTGTGTTGCAGAAGACAAAAAAAGATAAAACAATGAATTTGATAGTTTTGTAAGTTATGTGGCTTGGTGTTTTACGAAATAAATGTACTTTGGAAACTACCAGGGAAGAAACGAATCAATAAAATAGTGATATTGTACAAAGATAAATAATTAAATCATTGGTAACATTCTGGGACTTAAGGAATTGGTTACTTTTTATTTATTCGAGGGTACTAAAAAGAAGAACTGCCCTCTAGAATTCAATTTTCGAAAAATCATCTTGTCGAAGTTTGTTTTTTCTTCCACTCTTCAGTCACATAAAAATATTTTTTACCGGCAATAAGATTCGCAGTTCTCAGTAACTGTTAATTTGAGGCAGTCCGATGCAGCGAGAATCGTTACCTTTGCGTGCTGTAAATATTAGAGCCGCGGTGAACGGACGGAAGACGTGGTAGGACGAAACTTGTGTGACGCTACGTGAATGAAATAATTCAGAGAGAGAAGAAAGATCGGAAATCGAAGGCGTTGGCTGCGCGAGGGTCGTCCGGAAACATCTTCAGAGGTCGCTGCGATTTCCACCTAGAAGAACAAGGCGTCAAGGATTCCAAAAAGCGCAGTGCTGCATGGTTGCAAAAAAAAGTTTCTTGTTTTCTTTTTATCAAGTTCTCAACATTTTCTTGGTCTATCAGTCCTTCATTGTCATTATCATTATCATTTATATTATTATTTTTCTGCTTAAGAGACTATGCATGAGTATGTCCATTCCATTTGTATTGTCCACAAAAATAAATTTACCGAAAGTATAAACGTCAGGTAATATCTAAAGTAAATCTAATATTTTACTGTAACGACATAAATAAAATAATTGTATACTGAAATTTTTCTGGTAAACTTAGTCTAATACCACAATGAAAAGTCAAAAAATAATTTATATCATATATCTAAAGAACTGTTAGTTGATTACCCAATATTGTAATATCATTAAATCCTTACTTTCACTACGATGTTGTTGAATATTTGCAATATTGTATCACGATTATCTATGGATCCGTACGTTCACTGTGTTGTAAATTGCCAGTGCCAAACTTTATTATTTCAACAAAATAATTTTACACAAAATTCAGGGTTCAATTTTATGCTGCTGCACATTACTGACAAGAGCCCATTCCCGAAACATAACCATTTCGTAAATATGTTAGATATCATTTTATATCCAGTTCTAATTATTTCGTAGTATTTAAAATTAAAGATATGTGTCTCCTGCTTGTAGCCGTGAAAGTACTAGTTTCCGAAAGAAGCAACAGTGTACACTACAGAAACGACAGCCATCCTAAAAGCCATACTTTATGTTCAAAATATCCCCCTAAAGAAGATTGTTATCCTGTCAGACTCAAGAAGCTCGCTCGAGCCTCCCCATAATCTACATACTGGGAGAAACGTCCTATGATACAAAATTATGGAGCAGGTACAGCTCTTTCATAGCGCCCAAACAGGTGCAGCTGATTTGGATCAAAGCCCACACCTGCATAGCAGGGAACGAATCGGCAAATACACGATATAAAACGGTAGCAAAATCAGGAGTATACCACAAGCTAATCCCAGACGTAATATCTACTATTACGACCATCACAAACAATAAATGGAAAAATCGATAAAAAATAAAAGTAGACACTACGGTTATCTACATCCAACGCTACCAACTAAACGGTGGCACCAAAGATGGCACGTAACAAGAAAAATGATGAGTATTATAGTACCATTAAAATTCAATCATGGTAGTTTCCCTAAACATCTGTATAGAATACACCTATAACCATCACCTTTGTGTGGACGTGGCGAGATGAGTGAGGGAGATGTAAATTCATAATATTCTCCGCTAAAAGAACCTGGCATCAGTCTTCTAGGCTGCCTGAAGACCTACTACAACTAGGCATAAACATCCCAACAAGTGTCACGAATCTTTTAGCTACGGAGGACCAGGTTCATAGTAGACAACCAACTAAATATTTAGGCCAGCGCGAGCTTTAAGTGTAATAGACAATGTAGTGCTTTTCCAAATACCAAAATATTGTTACTATTTGAAATGTTTGCAATGCAGTGTACATCCAGTAAGTTTTACTGTCTGGCATATAGACCTACTATTTTACAGTAAACTGAAGTGTGAATTTTAAAATGTATCTTTGATCTATAGCTGTGCTGACATTTATTAATATTAGCAGTTTAGTGTAAACAACCGTGTAAAATAATACCTGAAACTTTGTGCTGGCTGTATGGTCCTATAACCGAGTGCCAATAAACAAAAACAAACAAAAAAAGTTCAAAGCCTCGAATATGATATAAGAACCACAACAGTATAATAAGAATACAATAATACTAGAGATACTCCAAGTCGGATGAGGAAAAAAAATATAAAACAGAGATATTACACAATACGGAAACAATTTGTCCTTTGAACGACATTTACTAGATTAAAATCAAAGTTTATTAGAGCTGAAACAATAGATTATTATTTACAGATTATTGAAGCAGTGGATGTCAGGAGAGAAAAAATTCCACCATGTTGGATCAGGTATACAGTGTGAAACAAAAACGTAAGATATTTTAGGAGGTGATAGTATGCATTAAAATAAGACAAAAATGTGTAATAAATATTTGGTCGCAAAACGTATACTTTCGGAGTTCATAATAGGTCCACAATGTGACGCCCGTATACGGCAATGTATGCCTCATCATGCCGGTGTAAGGAATGACGCACTCTTTGAAACCGTCTGAGTTGGTCCTGAACGTCTTCAATGTATGTCATCACGTATCTTTTATTAACTCCGGAAGTATAATGTTTAGTAGACTTTTTGGTCTTATTTTGATATTTTACACTTTTTTAACACCATGTATATAAACTCATAAGCATGAAACATCATATTAGAAAAATTTCATCCAGTTTAATTAAACAACAATAAATCAGTACTTATCGTAACACCGTCAGAAGCAAAACGAAGAATTAAATAATATGGAGAGCATAAACATTAGAACAAAGCCCGAACTTACCTATTATTCTCGATAACATAACAATGTTCTTAAAACAAGAGATAATCAGAGCCTGTAAAACGTATTGTGGGAGAAATTAAAATTTCTATTAACCACAGAAATATGTATTTGTGTGCATTACAGAATTAAAATTGATTTCTCATACAAAAACAGCGTGTTTCCTTACTAAGTAGCCGATACATCCTACGTTGAAATGATCTGTTGATAAGCAGTATAGACAACGTGAGAGACATAAACTGCAATTCCGTGTTGAGTCTTCAATTTTCGTAATCTCAGAAATCATAATGTGAATTGTTGACATATGATGGAAATCTTTGTAATTTTATTGAATAAGATTTCAATAGATTCAACAGTAATCCAGATCGCTGATCTCGCATAAAGCATTATTGTCCTAAATTATAGATTATATTTCGTTTGAGACACAGTTATTAATTTCAAACAACGATTTTTTAGATTTATTTTAATGCCTTTTTGGCTTATCGTCCATAAAGTCAGCCTTTAACAAGAATTTCCATTGGTGTATACAGTAGCGATTTTAACTGATTATTAAATTAACAATATGTATTATAATGGCATGGAAAAATGCTTATGGAATAACTTACAAGTCATGCTTTAAAATTAATCATTATACGACTGAAGTGGATAGACGTACAGGTAGATACAATCGTGCGTTACAATAAACGGTACACAATGTAATGGAAAGAGAAGGGATCAAGCTTTTTATAGGGATCAGTTTTACAATATGTACAATGAAAACCCACGCTTCACAGCTTTAAAATAGGTCACTAGTCCTGATTTGTATATAAGATTTGTTTTGACACCATCGTACGACAAATTTCGTTCATATGTGTAGACAACACATTGCAGTGAATGCTCAACAACTACAAAAGCAACAGATTAATAAACTTCCCTCAGAAAAACAGCAAACTCTCACATCAACGGTAACATCTACGAAAATAATAAAGATGTAGACTGTAAGGAAAAGAGGCGTGGTGAAGGGAATTGCATTTATATTTTCATTACGCATCATGAGAGATGTTATAACGCTTCCGCCAATTCTCTCTCCTTAGTTTCCTGAGATACAGGTCCATTTTGTTTATCTGACGGCCGTTACATATTATCGAGCGACAATGTCCGGCACTAAGCGTGAACTGTATAAGTGACCAACAGCTGAGCGCGTACGCGCTGCGCATGCTAGGCAGACATTTGCATAGATAACAATTAACTAGCCAGTCTGTCTGTGCACCACGCGACAACAAAATGGGTGGCTCCACGAGCGAGCACAATTAATTATGCCATTAAAGATGACTGCGAGATTCTACCATTACGTCCTAATTAATAGTTACGGTATTCCGAATAACTTACCATACATTAGCGGTCAGGATGGAAATTCAATGTGGCGATATCAGGCGAGTACACGTCAAGAGCTACTTGATACTGTACAGACTGCTTCCGGCGAACACAAATTACGGCGCAGACTGATGTTGAGATCGTATGTGTGAACGGCCCACATCTGTATCTGACTGCTCCAAGCTATCGATTAGTCTGAACGGTGCCTCTTCCATACACCACGGCACAAAAACAATGTGGCTAAGTTAAAAATTATTATTTCGAGTGACCTCTTTACTTCTGATATTCTCTGAAGCTATTGTGGTTGTTCTGTGTTTCATTTCCGGTTAATTGATATCTGTGAAAAATACAAATCGTGTACTATTGGTATATCTTCCAACACATCTTCTTTAATAATTGTACCTAAATTAGACAAATTTTCTTTGAACATAGAGGGGGGAAAAAAAACAAGTCTCTACTTTCCATTAAGAAATGCTGTTTTTCAGAAGAAATTCACTCATATGGAAATTTTATTTTCCACATATCTTTAGTATAACTGCTGGGAATACTAGAATTATAATAAAATAACAAATGTTATTCCAATTTCAAGTGTTTTCATGTTGGTTCCCAAGATTCTCAGTTTAATATTGCTTCGTCTGTTATGTATCTGTATTATGAATATTGTTAATGTTAACGAAAAATCTCTTTGCAATAGATAAACTAAGATTATCTGACGTATTCCGGACAATTAGAAATAAGTTTTATTTCGACGTTGGATACTAATGTGTAATGTACCGAGCAAACATGGTGTTTTCACCTAGTATTTCGGCGATAAAACGCTTCGTCGCCATCTGTACTTACCTACTGTAGTACCCTGATATCTAACCCCTAAGGGAGAGGGGGGGGGAGAATTTTTGCGGTCGCCTTATTGTTTCTCAGCCAATCAACATCGAGCGCCATTAAGTTCCTAGTCTTCCGAACTGGTCAGCACTTGTAGATGGTGATTGATCACTGAAATCACTGGGGAAACGCCACGTTCACTTGCTTAGAACATTACATCAATATTTGAAATTGGTTTTCAGATCGTTTAAACAGTATTTAGATTATCGTAACTCAAAGACGTGAATCCATCCCATATTTTCTATTTTTACAGCAGAAATACTTGTCAAAACCATGACGTGATCACATAAGTATTACAGCCTACGTGAAGATATTTCATAGTTCCAAATTTATACCGTAACGTTTAAGTCAAAGAAAAATCAGTCAAACATGCTTAACATCAGATACCAATTAAACTGAAATTATTATCTCTACGGTTTTATTTTAACAGTAGGAGGAAAAATGTTTCGTGTTTTTTATCTGAACATGTAGGCAACAGTCTTACGTAAGAACTGTAGAGGAAGATAGAGATTAGAATATATGAAACAGATAACTGATGACGTCGGTTGTAAAGGGTATGTTGAGATGAAGATATTAGCGCAAGATAGGAACGGACGAAAGGATTGCATCAAACCAGTCGTGAGACTTTCATATTTTAACCTTGATCTCTGGCCATGTCCTTAAATTTGTAAAGTTACCTGAAATATATATTTAAGCTTTTTAGTATGGTTAGAAGTTGAATATATACTCATGTTCAAACACAAATATTATAAGAAACCATATATTATTGTCATATGCTGCAAGATTAAATTAGTTCTAAAGATCAGTAGCAGCCGTAAATATCGATTTTCCTGAAATGGAACATTAAAGTTTTCACAAACTTTTTGCCTGGAGGAAGAGTTTATACAGAAAACATGGGCAAGAACAACAGCTAGTCTTTAAACTCAAATAACAAATTCTAATCCTTTAAATCCTTAATGAATAAACTCGTCATTTTAATAAAAAATTAAGAAACAAAGAGAGACTAATACCATATACATATGATGACATCGTGCGGAAGATACTGAAATTGACTGTAAATTGCTTGAAAACTTGACGATCGTTTGACCATTTGAAACCTTAATTTTACAAAATTGTAAAAAAATCCAGTACACAGTCACTTTACTCTTACAAAAGTCCTTTTATGACAGTCAAATTCATCTCCATAGATGGTCAGAAACCGATATAAGTGGAAGTCTAGTCCATTTCCTATGAACATTGGCAGTAAAAACAAACATCCTACCCCTCTACCCAGCACTCATTTCCTGCTGGTAAAAACGACCGGATGATTGCGGTGAGGAACTACCGGCAGATAATTCCAGCCCTGCTTTTTGCTGTATGCTTTTAGGCGAGGAAGCTTTGCTTCCGGTTCAGAGAATCTGGCTTATAGGCATTACGAGAGCTAACTTAAATTTGCCGTAAAATGGTGTAAGATGGCCATGCATCTGTCTTCCTCGTTTTTCCCGCAGAGGCGCTACATTGGTGTCGTAATATTCAGTGTTGAAATTTACATGAAGTAACATCTTCGCCCGAAGAGAGTGAACATTTCGTGAGTGCATCTCATTGTGTGAACTCAGCAATGCAGCTCAGTTAGTAGGTCTCAACACATTATGGATTCTCAGTGACGCTACATACAGCACTACGTTGATGATCAAATTTTAAAAGAGCTGGCAAGACTGTTGGAGAAAAATAAAGATGGAAGATCGCACAGAAGCTAAAATTAATGGATTTGTGTACACATTTGTAAACATTTCCGGTTTGATGAAAGTTGAAGAATGTTGAATATATTATTAATCTATTTGATAAGAAGGCAACAGATTAAAGAACATTCTCCTCTAGACGCCATAGATACATATATTAATTCAACGCATTCAGTTCATAACTGCTACATTAGGACGACATATAACCGTAACAACTTTTGTACCAAAAAATTGTTACAAATAAAAACTATATGTACAGTATTACTCAAATATTATCGCTATACTGGTTATTTGTCAAACATACTGCCATACTACCTTAACTGTTTTTATTAAATCCAATTTACAGAAGTTTTTTTGAATGTAACCGCACACTAATTGATGCTGATGGAACAGACCTTCCATCATACTACACCGATGCATGACAGTATAGATAAGTCACCTAACTTCACGTAATATCAATGGCTCTTGAATAAATTGGATAAATGACGTATGGCTATGTGTTATAGATGTTTTTCTGTTGGATAATTCTTGTAATAATTCTCCCGACGTTTCAAAATTATTTTTCTCAGTCATATTATATTTTAATTTATATTTCTTAATTTTAAAACTCTTAATCTAACATGTTTTCGAGAGTAATTTCTGTGTTATCTCAGCAAAAATACGCGAATTTTATGGAGAGCACTGATGCAAGATATAAAATTTTTAATGTTATAGAATGAAAACCATTTTACTGTAGATAACAGTAGAAAATAGTAAATTATTGCTACATAATAGGTACGGAAAAATGATTAAACCATTACGGTACTCTATAATTAATTATTTTATATTAGATTTAAATATGCTCTAAAATTCCAGTTTACAATTTGCATTTATTATCTTTGCCCATTATTTAGGTACTTATTCAGTATTTCAAATGATCTAAATAAGATAATTTAAAATTGTTGTCAAAAGTCGCTTATGGTGTACTAGAACCAGTATTTCTGTTTAGAAAGAAATACAAAATGTTTTAAGGGGATGTTTTCTGACATTGCTGATCATCGTTGTAAATTTTGAAAAAAAAGTGCAACAGTCAAATAAATAAAGAGTATTAAGAGCCAGTACGACACGGTACGCTAAGTAATCTCTTGTCGGCTTCCGAGCATTGCTCAAAGAAAGATTCATTGTCAGATTAATGGGTTCATCACATGTAACAGAATTTTGTCAATGAGGATACTGTATCATTGGTCGCTGGCCCATAAGGTTTGACAAAACTTACTTCTGTGCAAAATGGGCTGATTAATTTCTGCATACATCAGCGGAAAGCTGTAAATTAACACTCAGATACAGTGGTATATAATAGGTTGCCACTCTCCTAGATACCTCTAAAACATTTTTTTTTTTTAAAAAACCGTGAAAAATTTTGGTAATTTTTCTGAAAGTTTTAATGAGAAATTCCAGGAAAAGGAGAGTTTATCTTATGCAATGTAACTGTATTTTTTCACAAAAAAACTTCAAACAATTAAATACTTCTACATAAATAGTAATAATTTAAGTATCAGAAAGGAGCTTTATTCAATCATGACCGTAAACATACCATGAAAAACAAATTTCAAGATTCAGCGGCATTAGTATTACAATCAGATATTTTGTAAAAAATATCTTCTGAAATGTAAAAACATGCAGACATGGAGTAGCGAAATAAAGAGAGACAAAAGAGCTTCGGGTTTACCAGGACATAATAATACGTCTAAATTTGGATACCTTAAAACTAAGGTTTTCTTGCCAGGAGAAAAATGAAACGCATTTGTTACGGCCTCTGTAAACTAATATCATTCAAATCACCACCAGTGTTTTTATTATACCCTAGGAACCTTTTGTTCGATGTCGCACGTTGGTTTTACAGGAAACACGTATAATGCATCAGCTTAATTAACGTTTTCAGCGAGGCAGAATCCACCGCAGCTGGGTCGTCGCACGTGATAGCGCTGCTAAGCAAGGAATCCAGGGTTTCGGCTGTCGATGCAGGCGATATCGGAGTAACTGTCCGAAGAGTAGATTACTAAAACCTGTAGGTATTTAGTATCTATCGGAAAAATTTTCGTTGTAAAAGTCTATAGTGAAATTGGATATCGGGTTATGCCGATAATTACTCAACAGAATGCACAGTGACAGGCAAGTGGCATGTGTGTAAGTTGTAAGTAGCTCTGAATTATCAACGTCTATGAAAGTGTTATTTGAAAACTCTGCGAACAAAATCAGAACAGCCACGAAATATTCCAGAATACACTATCATAAGGTAAGACTGTTTACTTAAGTTATAACGCGTGTACGGGAATTGTATTCGTGAAAGAACTTATTTTGCAGAATACGGTTCATCTCTGCAGTTGAGATTACTCAAAATTTTTTCACGCTAATATTTGTGAAATTCTACACTCCTATTTTAAGTAACATAATTATGAGAAAAGCAGAAAAGTTGGTTTCTAGTTTTATTTTCAGTACCTGGGTGACCGATCTACGCTCGGTATCTTTCGATTTCTGTTCAATATCCAAGATTTCGAGTAAAGTTTGATTAAAGTAAAAGGCTTGAAGGCTTCCTAGGCGTTTTGAGGTGCACAGTTCACCAAAGAGAAGCTTAACTAACATCAGTAGGCGTACTGGTACCTGAAACTTCTACGTAATGAGGTTAGAGCCGTTTTCGAGAAAACAAATACAAATGTGCTCCTTTCTTTTTTCTTTTTTTTTTTTTTAAAAAATCGTGTTAAAAACTTGAAAAGCAAAACGTTATCTACATGTGAAATTTCATCCAAATCGCTAGATCCATTTGCGAGACCGCCTCACATATTACTTTTAAAAAAATGCTATTATTACGTAAAATAGAAATCTTAATGCCAGTTTGATAGGCCCTATTAATTAATGGTGCAAGATTTGTGGTATTTCAGAGGATTCTACGATAACCCATGATGATGGATTCTTATGTAACTCGACGAGAAAAATTGAAAGTAAAAAATATTTTTTTATATATACATCTCGCTTAGTTCTCGAGATATCGTATCTCAAAATTTACGCGGTTGGTTGAAATGCGACCTGAACCATAAGACATATTTCGCCATAGCCAAGTTTGATGGTGAATTGGTATGAAACTCGTCGAGACAAATCGAAAAAAAAGGAATTTTTCTGATATCTCGCTTAGTTCTCGGGATATTATATCTCAAAAGTGAAGAGGTTAGGATTAGCTCCAGCCTGGACCAGAAAAAAATCCACCAAAATGACCATGTCTATATGGTGGAAATGTAATTTCAATGTTTTATTTTGTACCTAGTGGTTGTTGTTAGGTTGAAATACAGCCTGGACCAGAAGAAACGTCGCCAAAAGCACAAGGAACTATACCTATAAATGATTTTTGACGTGCTATATCTCGAAAACCAAGAACATTTATTCTTTATTTTCGATATGTTTCATCGAGTTCTATAAGAATTCATCATCGGGTTGTGACGTTAATAGAACATCATCTGTGCTAAATTTATTCACTCTGATAAAACTATGCTCATACATGGCAGTAATCTCACATCTTCTGATCAGCATTTCAAAATGCTAATAAAACAATTCCCATAAGAAGTAACCTTCGTTATAAACATTAATAAAGCACAAGGTCAGACGATTCAACAGGCAAGATTCTATTTATCACAACCCTTTTTTTCGTATGTGCACTCGCACGCGGCTTTTTACTTTATTATCAAACTCTACTCGAAATCTTGTACATTGAACAGAAATCGAAAGATGTTTTATAATTAAGGAGGTAGTATTTAATGACTAACTAACAACCACTTTTTACGGTCAAAAAGTAAACGATGATTACTTTATAAAGAAGTTTCTGATAAAACCATTGATAAATTTTTAATTATCTTCCTTTTTAAATGTTTTACAATTAAACTTGCAGTGTTAATATTTCCACGGGTCAGCCAGTATACAAGAACTGTTCGTTTAATTATTCTTTGAAATCAAAGAAAATCAATTTGTAGGCTTTCTGGTACCTGAATTGTCTACGAGATGGCGCTAGTGCCGTTTTCGATATACGGAGTGACAAAATTGTTCGTATTTTGTAAACTCGCTTTTTTGTAGGGAAGACAACTATTTAGGTAATCTTAAAAGTCAAAACGTTATCTAAATACCAAATTTCATCCAAATCAACACAGCCGTTTCCAAGATCCGAAATATATATATATATACAAGAATTGCTCGTTTAAAGATATAAGATTATCAGTTCCTGAACCTCAAAATGAATTGATTATTTTCCAAAATTATTGTTTTAAGATTCTTTCTCTAATTTTTTTTTTCTTCAGATCTTTCCCCTCACAAATGAACTAAAATTGGAAAATTCACATGAAATTTGTTAATAACACAGTATTCAAAAATTTGTGTACGGTACCCTATATTAGCGAATATTTTCATTTTGTCAATGTTTTACAAAAATCTGTAGTTCATAGATTATATTTTATAGTTTCATCCCTTTCGTTTGAGGGATATAATTCAGTATTTGTAAATACACTTAAAACCATATAATTTTCGCAATTATCCTAAAATGGTAGGAATCTTATTTTATAATAGAAGTGGAAATGACCATGTTACTGAGTGTAAGAATGGATAGACAGGCCCTGGTAAGTCAGGAATATATCAGATATGGATATTGCAGTTGGTTTGCCAAGTAATTGAAACTGAAAATCTTATGTTGAATTTGTGTTTCTGCCGACCTGAGATATTTATTTTTATTTAAATATATCTAAACATCAAATTTGCAAAAAAATTTAATTGCAATAAAATATAGAAAGTAATTTCATGTTAATGTTGGGATTCATTTGTGGTCTGTTATTATAACTGGCAGTAGGTCGTAGTATAAGGTCACATCGAAGAACTTAGGGGTAATATCAAGATGGGGATACCGCTGCGGCCTGGTGTGGTAAACACACAGATCACGTGGTATATATTACAACATTGTGACGTATGGTCCAGGCTGCATTACAACATAAACTCAAATGATGATTGACGAAATCATATTTTATAAATATGCGTTTCGGTCGAAATGCAGCGTGGACCAAAGTGAAACGTAACCATAATGCAAGATATTGCAGATATCCAATTTTCAGATCATATTTATAGTTGTTACTGTGTTGGTACGTGCAGACTGAATACGTCACAATGATGTCATATATACCACGTAATCTATGTGTTTACTACGCGAGGCCGCAGCGGTATCCCCATCTTGATATTACCAGAACTTAGTTCCATTAATGATAAAAAGAATTTATTATATACATCTTGGACATTTCATATGTTTTTATTTCTATCTGGCAACAGAATTATAGTCGAGTTTCTCAAGTATAGCACCGTTAGATCGCATACGTTTCTCAAATAGAACACCCAAAAGAGTATGTTGCATTGCTGCCACCAAACTTACTACATGAACCTCGAAAATTTGTTATTTTTTATTTAAAAAAGAAAACAGCAAATGTAATACATTGGCAGTTGGAAAATTGAAGAGAGATAAATACGAAAATCACAATCTTATCAACTTTACTCAGTTATGACAAACTGATAAAATATCGAAATTGAAGTTTGCCGTTGAGAGAAAACCTGTGCCTAAATTTTATTATTTTGTAAACTCTCAGTAGGTAAGCTAAAGAGATACGTCAGTTCGTTTATGAAACCTACTAATACTTTGAGTTATTAGCAAAAAATTGCTGTATTGGATTTCCATTTCGTGAGTCCCTAGGAATTAACTCCCTACTTAGAAATATTGTAAGAGGGATCCCACAATTTACTTAGTATGTAAATCAAATAACTTACAATGGTTTGCTTTTAGTATTCTTACAGTAGGATGCTTATTGGACTCTTCTTAGTAGCTATGAAATTTCTGCGAAGAAATCATTTTGACGACTGACGTTTCTGTAAGTGTGTATGAAAGAAATAGATTTTAAAATGTTTAGTATTTTTTGGTCCAGTAATTGAACTGCTATGTTATCAGCGCAACTAGGTGTAAGACACATTTAAAATCATACGGTAGAGAAGAAATAATTTTTTCTAATCGTAGTACTATCACTTGTGCTGAATTTTTAATTACAATTACCAGTATTGTACAGGAAACATTTATTTAGCTACTGTTGAGTCTGTGATTTTAGTAAATCTTGATAATCATCATCGTTGTTATTTAGTATATGTCCACTACGTTTATAGATACAAATACCATGGTAGGGTAAAAATGTTCAGAGCGACACCAGTAATTAAAGTTTATGCGTATAATATGTATATGATATAACGAGGTTCTTTGTACATGAAAAAACAAGCGTGTGTTAAACATATTTAAAAAAATATACCATCGACGTAACTCTTATCATATTCTTTAGATGTTTACCTCAATATGTCGAATAAAATCCGCTGGAAGGGTACTGTGCGGTTTTATACTTTTGTGTGACGTAGCTTAAACCCCACTGAACAAAATTTTCAGACTGGTGGAGTGTGCTAGTAGTGGAACAGCAGGTGTCAGTGTGACGCTCAGGCTACGCGTTCTCGCTGGCGAACTAATTTTATGAACCTGATCACCGCAGCGTTCACGCTACGCTGTGAACGTAATTAACCTTTTAAAACAGGTCGAGCTACTGAACTCTGTTTCGTAATTGGACGCCTCTGAAGTTCAATCGCGGGAATTGAACTGGTTGATGACTTTCATGATGTACTTCACAAGTTTGTTAAACCCAAATTTTAAGTGGAGCAGAAAAAGATACACTTGTATAGTAGACTTTAAATTGCATTAATGCCAAATTATATCTGTTTCCTTTTGTTTCTAACGTGTATCGCAACAAACTAGTATTATTTAAACACATACATAGCTAAAAGAAGAATCTGATTTACAGATAAACATAGTTGAAACTAGTTGAGGAAATCGTAATACATGAAGAGCCGTTTCTGACTATATATATAAAGATGAATGTATATATGTTCGTATGTTTGTTCTTCATACAAATCAACAGTTTTCATCCGATCTCGATGAAACTTTGCGAACTTATCCTTTGAAACGAGGAGAAAAAATGCTGTCCTACATTTGGTTGAAACATTATCTGTATAAACATGTATAATTTCGAAAAATTACTGAACGGCGATAGACAGACGCGTTGAATGTCTAGGTCTCTGTATTGCCTTTCGATACAGCGGTCGGGTAGCTCTGTGTTTAAAGCGTTTGCTTATTGATGTTTGGATCGTGGTCTTCGGTTCAAATCTCCGTGGAGGCAAAGACTTTAAAAATTGTTTTTATCGTAAGTGTCACGCCTGGACAGTCGGTTATTCAGATTGAATGTTAAACTGTAGCTATCACAAATTTAGGGGTGCAATGCGAGGCAAATGGTAGGTAGTTTGCAATGCTGTAGGTGGTACACTTTTTTTACGTTATATTGATCCCTCAGGGGTGATTTGAAGTCAGTGTGTGTGTGATCTGCAGTAATAATACTATAAATGCGGAAGGAAGTTTCTGTCTTTTTGTTACGTTTTGACGACTAAATGCCCTCTACCGATATTGACAAGAAAATCTGCACATTTTTTTTTTTTTTTTTTTTTTTTTCCGGTATGATTAACATTTGTAGTCACGAAATTTTGAGAACTTATTGAATGATGACAGAGAGACGGAGGTGTGTGTTAGAATGTATTGTTACGTCGGTAGCTCAAGGTGTACTTCTTGCACATTATGTTAGTGTATAATTTGTTAGTAATTCGTTTTCAGAAAAAACGTATTATTTAGTGTAGATGTAAATATTCTCTGTCCTATTACTTTGTGTCTGCTTAAATGTTTCTGGCACCAGTTTATTTTGCCTTCTTTTTTTGACATGCCTTGCGGACGTAAACTGGCCTAAGTTGTAGTTCTGGCAGAGCACGAGCAGTTTAAGTTATTGGAACCCAAGAATCGGATGCTATGCTGAAGAAAGAAGAAAAGACCAATCTGAAATAAACCTGCCCTTAGCTAACACCCCCCTCCCCCACATCCCCTCACCTTCCATTGTTTTTATGTTTTTAAATATATTGAAAATTGATTCTCTTCAAGAGACAGGTTCGACGGTAGAATGATATAGTGATGGGTTTCCTGTCATATTATGCCGACTCGGTGTTGTTTGGGACCAATCCTTCGTTACCAACAACTTTCTACATTCAATTATGGCATAGAAATTCTTAATCCACGTGAACAAAGTCGCGGGTATCAGCTAGTATAGAAATGAAATTGCTGCACAAATTTTTCATGTCAAAAAGCATGCGTACGAATTGACAAAATAATAAGACAGACGTTTTCTTAAACAGGTAAACATAATATCCCTAAGAATCTTCTTTTATTATTTCATAACCTATTCCCAGTAATAAGGGGTAGAGTGGGTTTTAAAGAGTTTTACTCCTCGTTGGCATGTACGAATTTCTGGCTTTGATTTTAGGTCCGCATGTAGTTGCTGCCGCCAGACATTTTATATAAACAGCCATCGTCGGTTTAAAACGTTAAGATGACAAAGGAATTAACGAGCCTATGGTCTCTGATACATTTTCATAAAGCAGGAACATGAAAACAATAGTTATTCATCGGCAGATAAATTAGGTTGACGGTGAGAAAGTTGATTAAATCATAGGATGGTAATAAAATAGGTTAGATTGTTTAATCAAGGACGCAAAGAGAGCAAGAAAACTAAAACTAGCATACCAATCGACTAAAGATATTAAGATGAATCTCTCAAGGAAAACTAAAATCAAACACTAAAACTGACATAAAAACCAGAGTGTCTCTACAGATCAAAATGCTTGTTCTCTTTGAAAATTGGAAAAATGGATGAGATAGAAGAAAAGGAAAGAAAAGTCCTTAGAAGAATCTAAGTACCAATGAAAACAATAAAGGAGAGTTTAGGCACCGGAGGAATAACGATTTATACAAGGAAGAAGAAAATGAAAGGATGTCACACACTATCAGAAATAGGATAACAGCAGGCATATGTAAAAAAAAAAAGGGCAAAAGTAAGAGTGAATCCAAGCAGTAAAGGAAGATATAATAGGTATTGGAGTATGTACTGGTAATACGAGACAGTGCAACTTTCGGAAGATTGGTACAAAATTATAAGTGTTTCTCGGAGCAGAAGAAGAGGAAAAGCAGTAACATCTAGATCCAAGTAGAAGGAAACAGCAAGTGGAAGGATGAATAATTATTAGAAGTCAAGAAAAGAAGCATCGGATGAATGCACGGGATCAATTTTCGTGGTACTTGGTAAAAATCTAAGAGAAGAAAGAATGATACAAAACACGGATCTTGTGCTAAGGAATGTGTGTCTATTTGACTTTATTACTGATTTGGTGGAAACAATCTATGAAATGACCTTCGACTTATGATTTAGTGTTATTGCTATTAATTTAGAAAAAATTACAAGAACCACTCGACGGGATTTAATAAATAATTTGACAGAAGTTACACCCAAACTGTACGACAGATAAAAAGGCACAAATATTGTTGTGGTGCACAAAAGCAAATATCTTGTTATCCCTCATGCAAAGCTGTATTGATGGTAGTAATTTTTCAGCCATAATGTCGCAGATGCATTTAGCTACTCGTATTGTGTAATCGGTTTCCGATCCCACCTTTATAACGCCAATCATGAATATCCTAGTCATGCACGAGTTCCTTGTTTGGAGAATATTTTGAGGGTGCTTGCAACTGCTTGTCACCGCAGCAGGATATCCCAAGCATTTGAATAAAATCGATGGTTCGTGCTGTAACGAAATATTGTTGTTGTAAGGTGAGATAAGGGGTGGGCATTCTTGGGTGTTGGCCGGTAATGACGCGCTGGGCCAGAGAGAATGGCCGTTCGTACACGCGCAGCTGACCGCCACCTGCTTACTCACCGCCCTGCCCACAATTGATGACGCAACTAGCTCTGGCTGGCGGACAGTATCGCTTCTACCATCTGGAACAGTCGGCATGAGTGTATGAATATACGTCTGTTTGGACGCCTGTTAATCCTCAGGGCATTGAGGGGAGGCCCAGGCGTGAGCTCATAAATACGATTCCTGTGGAGCGATACGACTGGCGCCCCCAGCGTAGTCAAAACACAGTATTACCGTTCGTTAGCGGCTTTGTAAGACCCTTCGCGTGCTGCGGTGCTCGGTGTGTTATCTTAGGACTGCATTCTCAGTTGCGTGATTCAGAGAGTAGTGTAAGTGTGGAACAACATTTAGGGAGCTCGTAGATGGGGCTATCTAAAGTATTGTAGTTGCACTGCCCTGTAGTACAGGTATATGTGGCACAGGTACTACGGTTCCAAAACTACAGATCTTCTCTTCCATTACGCCCAAGACAGAATGCCAGGAATGATTATCTAAAAGCACCTACGTAATTTTCAAATCATATGCCGTCTCGTGATACCAACCAAGGAGAGAATGCAAACTGCATTCAGAACTAAATCAATATTTTTTTTTATTTTCTCCGCAAGAATTTTAAGGGTGATTGCGGCAGACAATCAGCATTTGCTTCTACGAAAGTTAGTTTTATCAGAAGAAATAACAGGAAAAAAAAATATATTATATTTTTTGCAGCCAGAAAGTTACTCCCTTTCAAGGCCAAGTTTAACTTTATACTTTGACTAACTAAAACGCAGAAATTCAAAGAATAACAAAGAACCGTTCATCGCAAAATCACGTTTAAATTTTACAGCTTCAGTAATTAAAACGTGAAAATTTATAATGTGCTTTAATATGCTCTGTACCATCACATTAGGAATACTGCATGGCAAAGAAACATTCTTCTTATAATTTTGTCTGTCCTATTGCAGTTTCAAGCGAAGGAATTCGTAAGGTAATCAACAATTCTGTACAAATTTTATCTGTTTCCGATTTCTCTACTGCCTCCTTTCAACTACCTTTCCAAATTCATGTTGTGGCTTGTTGCAGCTAATTGAAAAATAATACAACGTAATGCTACAGTATTCAAGCAGCGGCGCAGCGATTTAGTAAATACATGAGTGGTTATGCTTTCCGTATAAGTTTAGAATCATCCTATTACAAAGAATCATTTTTTCGCCCTCAAAATTTGGTGTTTTGGTTCGGCTTCATCTAATTTTATCTTTACCTCCTAAATTAAAATTGGTAATTAAACATTACAATCATATTTTAATTTTTCTTTCGTTTTCCTTTTTAATCATATTTTTCCCATTAACAATCGCACTGAAGCGAAAAAAATTATATAGTAAAAAACTAAGGAAAATGGAGGATCTACTCCCACAGACTTGGCCCTTCATTCAGCAATCTCCTACGTCTGAATTTCATACTTTTTCATCACCACTGTGGTCTTCTATTGCTGCCAGCAGTTTTCCATTGTCTGTTATATATTACCTATCAGTGGAAAGTTTGGAATCCATCCATCTTCTGCCGTGTCTTAAAGAGCTGAAGTATTATGGCTTCCGGCATTATTTCAGCGTATCATCACGGGGTATTCAGAATCTTCCCCCTTCACAAGAAAATGAAACATATTGCCATAGAAACTGTTAATCTGTTGTTTTGATGAACTCTTTCTCCATAGATGATATGTATTCAATTTGAATGTTTTCATGTTGCTTGACTATATGTAACGCGATATACCCTACAAACCATGTTGCTGTATTTAGGTTTCGTTCCAGTGCGGACTTGTTCGATGCTCACTTTTTTTTTCGCTTAGACGTGTGGTGTCAAAAGCTGTCGCAGTTGGTTGAGGAATTGTCTGCGTGATTTTCTCTAGCGACATTGGATTATTCAATAAATTATATCAAGGATTTTGGTCTTAAGAAAAATAAGGATCGTTACCCAACAGAAGATAGTTCATACGTATTGCCTTTTCTTAAATTTTCATTTTCTAGAGTTATTTTGAAATTAGCTAAGGGTCTTGTTTATGATTTTACACTTTTTAAAAAAAAATTAAATCATTTATCAGCATCACTTGCTACTTCGTAGGTATTCAAACGTGATTCGGATTAATGTATTTTACAAATATAATATAATCCGATCACTGTGGAATCGCTTTTATTCCAAACATTATTTAAAGAACGTAGATATTTTTAACCTGTTTGCTTGCGGTTTATTGTGCATCCATTGTCAGATTCCTTTCATAAAATTTCTCTCCCGCCCTGCCAAATATAATTTTCGTGCCATAAATTTTCTTTAAATTAAATAGTAGTGGTCATATAAAATATTATAATTTTAGACACCTGATTCACATGGGATAAGCCTAATTTCAAGGCAGCTGCTCCCTTGTATTCCATCTATCTTCGTCCTAGACGAACAAAGAAAGCAGGACGTGTTACCAACAACCAAAGGAGAGTCCTATATTGTTAAAATATTATACGACATTACCACAATAATTAAGATCAATTAATCTTGTGAGATAAGCCGGTGAGTAACAGGGGACGCACTACAGCTGTAGCCAATTAAACGCGACCGGGCATGGTAGTCAGTCATCGCTGCCTGCGATCAGCCGCCATTAGTCATGACGTCAAGACCCCTGCTGCGCGGGTTGCCGCTACCTGGGGCACGCGACTCACGCACAGCGAAGTGTAACGAACCCTCATGCGCCAATGTCCTGTTAAGTTTAATCTAACACGTAAACAACTGCTGAGTACGTATCTAATCTGCTCCTGTTTGATATTTTCAGTAAAAACCTTGAAAACCATCTGGTCAGTATTATGTTTAAGGTGCACGTGTTCTCTATTAACGAAAGTAATTGATGTTTTCTTGTTAGCGACTGGGAATAAAAAATCTATAAGGACTATGTTCATTAGTATTGCCGCAAATGTTGTAAATTTTTCCTCAAGATGCGCACTGTTTACGACGTCTCCAAATTAACACATTTATTTTCGGCACGGTATTTGTAGAATCTTTGAATTTAAAAACGTTAGAGCGGGCAGGTGGCACAGTGATAAGATGTCTGAATTGGAATCGAAAGGTCCCCGGTACGAATCCCTGTATCAGCGGGGATTTTCAGCGGCCCTTAACTCAACATTTACCTCTGGCACAGCTTGCTATGTAATGTGAAATACGCCAGAACGGTTCCGTGGTAAGACTACCGGGTTAGGTTAAGGGGTTGATTTGGCATCCAGTAAAAACCCTGCCACCAGGTCATTACGGCCACATGAAATTGTTACAAAAAAAAGGTTGATTTATTCAGTGATGCTACCTACATTAAATATTGCTTGAGCCGTTTGTCCCAACATTTTGAAACTGGAAAATATTTTTCCCGCCAAATGTTTGCAAACTAGTAACACGGGCTTAGGAGATGATATTTACGTGAATCTCGGAGGGGTACGTGCGTCATATTTCTTAAGAAATGCACAAGGAATGCAAAGTAGATTGTTAAGCTGTGGTCAGAAAGCGTGTATGTTACGAGAGACATTAAATGATGCTGTGAAGCCTTGGTTCTAAGTGAGTGAGTGATAGCAAACAGAGAAGAATTAGTAACAAGTTATAGCAAGCTACGTAAATAAAGGAATTGTAGTAAACAACAAAATAATTTTTCCTCATCCCCAGGTCATTTGGATTGTTGGGACCAAAGTCATTATCATAACTGTAAAGGCCTACTTTAATAAGAACATTGAAGATAAAAGGCGTATGAGGAAGCCCAAAAAAAAAAAAATGGATATTAAGATTGGTCTGGGAGACTTAGATCTGGATTGAAGGTCGTGGACAGGAAGAAGTGGAGAGTGTTGGTGGCCAGCACCCGGGTGACTGGATCTTGAGAACGATGCTGATGATGATTATGACCAATATGAAGTTTAATAAATTTTTATAGTGATAAATATATTCTTTAATCAGTGTAAGTGCTTGTAGAATATAGTTAAAAGTATTTCTTATCTGTGCACTAAAAAATTTATTACACACTTGACGAATAATAATCAGGGTAGCGGAAAATCTGCTATTCCAGCATTGAGGTTCCCAAAGTTTTTCTATAAATGTCCCCCTCTTTGCCAAAAGAAAAATCCCATCAACCACTCAATTTTATTATTAAAATGGTAAATACCTGTTTTTTCAGTATTACCAAAGACATCTCAGAATAAAGTTCATTTAGTATATATTATCAGAATTCAGCTTTTCAACTGTAAGAGGCCGTGAAAGAGACATAGTACTCTAGACGGCATAGAGCTAGGTGCATCGTCAACACGGTGCATAAGTACCTCGCAACCCCCCCCCCCCCCGCTCCCTCCCAACGTGTATTCGTTTTCCCCCTTGGGACATGGGCTGCCAGTTTGGGAACCTATATTGTACAATCATTAGAACGCTTAGTGTGCTCACTTATTCATCCACATAATATAAATTAATTCCTTATAAATTGTCTACTGCAAACCTCCTAAAAGCCGCAATGACAATGACCGTTATGCCGGGGCCTATGTTTAAAATCTGACTCACTGTACCTCACCATGTTTATTATTATTGAAATATAATCTTCACGGGTGTTCAGCCGGATGGTGTCAAAGTAACACCCGTGAAGATTATATTTCATCACTACGCCGGGAAAGTCTCCACCCACACACTTTATTATTATTATTTACATATGGCTTTACTTCTCGTCGACGACGAGGTCATTAGAGACCGATGGGGCTGGAAATAAAGAACGGGAAGGAATTCGGTCATGGCCTTTTGTAGGAAGCATCCCGGAATTCGTCCTGGAGTGATTTGGGAAACCATAGAAAACCAAAATCTGGATGTCCGAACATGGATTCGAACTGTCGTCCTCCCGAATGAGAGGCCAGAACGTTAACCGCGCACCACCACGCTCGGTGCCATGTTTATGATGGTGTTGCAGTAATATGCTCAGCTGAACTACTGGGTAAGATGATGTCTCATGGTGCCGAAGATGATAGCAATATATTTATTTTCAACCAATGAACGTAAAAATTGTTTTTGTATTCTTCTGAAGCCATTAAGTCACAACCAAGAAAACATACATTTATCATTTTACATTGGACGGACCACCGAAGTTAGAAAGCAGTGACAGGCTTCCTCTGGTTTTTCTCTTGCTTCTCGGTGTGTAGCAAAGAAAAGCGCTTAGCACAAGGTAATATTAACGCGGGTCAGGGTACACCCGGGTGACTTCACGTGATTAACTTGCAAGTTCCTGCTCATTGTACGGAACTAATGCAGCACTTCCTGTACAGCATTCATGTGCGCTCATGCGTCCACAAACTGCGGCTGCGGCTGTGCCCTTAACTGTAAATTGCGGGCCGCATTATCAAAAACTGCGAAAAAGAGGCCTTTATTTTACGATGCGCGCGCTATGACATTGTTAATGCTCGATGTATTTAAGTTAACTTCCTCAAGCGGAATGTTTTGATGAATGAGAATGCCTCGTAATTCGTTCCCAGGCGCCGGGTTGGTATATTGCGAGGGGAGAAGGTGGAAGGAGAGGTTCATTATGAACATCCTACAGTGGCTGCTATTGACCGCTTCGAACTCATTAAGTTTTGCGACTTAGACAGAAGAAGAAAAAAGTGATCGTTTTATGCAGTTAATACAGTTTACTGTTTTATGGTCCCCGATTCTTGAAAAATAAAGCAAGTTCTTTTAACATTCAGGGTATGAAGAGGAATTCAAGTTCGTTAATGTCTGTGCAGACAAATACGAAACTAACCCTGGATGCATCCTGGTAAACATTTTTTAATTAAGAGAACAGTTTTAATCATCATTATACCAATAAGCAGTAATATCTGCCAGTGAGGCTAAATGTGTTGAGGCGCTACACACTGCATCGGGGAGGTACAACGGACCGGGCACGCGACCTGGTCCCGCATGCAGGTCGTCCTGACTGAGGTTTTTATGTCGTTTTCCCCAGTCACCAGGTGAATGCCGGGATGTTCCTTAATCTCCGCCTCACAAACTACTCATTTCACAATTAAAAAAAAAAAACAAAAAAAAACAACAAAAAACAGACTTATCACACTCTGAACATAGTTACACGTTTAGCAGATAGATGGAAACATACCACTTTCTCCATTAGTGCGTAGTATCATGTAGAAGTAGGCATAAAATGCTTGGCGTCAGCAAGGGCATATGGGCATAAAATCATAGCTCAAAATTTGACCATGACAACGGTGAGTAAAACTTGTCAAAGGCAGCCGACCACGAAATGTTGGGAAAAGATGGTGAAGAAATAGGAGCAGACCAATAAGCAGACATAGTGAAACGTTTGGTTCATGAACCGACGTAATACGTGTGGCATTGTTTCTGAACTGAATTAGATTACCAACGAGAAGTGTGGGAACACTTTAAACAATAAATCCAAACAAATTCTTTATGTGTCTTTATGTGTCACTAAATATGTTTCCATGTACAGGGTGTTTCAAAAATGACCGGTATATTTAAAAAATCAATAAAAACTAAACTGGCAGCGATAGAAATACACCGTTTCTTGCAATATGCTTGGGACAACAGTAAATTTTCAGGCAGACAAACTTTCTAAATTAGTTACAATTTTCAAAAACAGGTGGTGCTGCAGTCTGGAAAAAATCTAAAGTTCTAAGGAACAAAGCATTTTTTTTCACAGCAAACTTGCAATCTGTGAACAGCACACGCTTACAACAGAAAGACGACTTACAGAATGGCGAACTCACAGACTGCGTTCACTTCTATATCTATCAAATCTCCTGCAGCGCCATCTGTTGTTTAAAATTGTAACTAATTTCGAAAGTTTGTCTGCCTGAAAATTTACTGTTGTCCCAAGCATATTGCAACAAACGGTGTATTTCTATCGCTGCCCGTTTAGTTTTATTGATTTTTCAAATATACCGGTCATTCTTGAAACACCCGGTAATTTTAAGTGTAAAAATGTCATTAAGGTGGCAGGGTTATTATACTGAAGAATACTAGAGAATCAATTACTTCATTATAAAAGTTATCTAACAATTATTTCCTACAGTTCACTACACAAGATCTTACATTGAATGAATTCAGAAAACCAGTTTGTGATATAAATATTGGAGCGTACATAAACTACATGATTCAGCCTAGGGGTGGAGTGGTTGGGGGTGCTACGTCGGAGGGTGAGTAGGGGATCCGAGCCAAGCCACGTAGATTTTAATTCCGTTAAAATAAGGTACAGGTGAATATTTAATTATCTCCGTACGTAATTTACGATAGTCTGACAAGAGAAAACAGTACATAATGTCTTCTGGCATCAATAGGGAAAATAGTTACGTGCCACGGGGAGGTGGGGATGAGGGTAGAGGTAAAACCACATAAGGCTACGTGGAGGGGAGGAAACCAAAATGGAGCTACGTTGTTTATGGACGCTTCCTATATAGTGCGAATATCGTTTTTCTGATATCTTTATAGGTTAAATGTGAAACTGGCATACAGGAGTATCCACAAACAGCTATGACTATGCTTAAAGCTAGCTGGGGCGCAGGGCGTTGGAGTTGCCCCAAGTTGCAGGTGCGCTGAAGTGCGGGCGGGTTGTGGGCCGTCGGCCGCAGACCTGGCTGGACCACGCCTCGTGCAGGCCCCAAACTTAGGCCTCGATTTGTCCGTCACTGACGAGACCAAGTTTCCAGACAGCTCATTATACACCAGAGAACAACAACTACCACACGAGGTAAGAAGGCTGTCATCTAACCGCGTGCCCTACATTATTTCTAAAAGATTTTTTCTCTTTTTGTTTAGAGCAAGCTTTCTCCCTCCACACTAAACCAAATTGATAAATGATGTATCATTTCAAAGAATAAGTTCTCCTCTTTGGTAACGTTATTAGTTACGAAAGGGATTTTTCGAAATTAAACCCATAAATTAGAGATTAGAGAAATAAGATGCCGTATTGATACTTATATGTATTCCTTCTTTCCTCGCACTATTCGGGATTGGAATGGGCGGGTTTAGGATTGGTGCTTAGCACCCTCTACCACCCACAATGTTTGTGATTTGCAGAGTATGGATGTAGATGTAGATAAATAGCAAAGTTATGAACAATCTAGAAGTCAAGCCGGGTGGTTTGGAAAGTACTCGCAATGGAATAGAAAGAATGGCTTACCTCAATGAAACTTTTTTTTATTTTGCAATGTAGTCTCCTTGTACACTAATGCACTTGCTCAAGCAATGTTTCAATGGCTTGATCTCTAAAATTAGATTTCTCTAGGCCTGCAAAATACCCATCAACTTCGGCTGTCACTTTTTTAATTGGAGAGAATCTCCGTCTACTGAGGAAAAGTCTGAAGTCTGTTGGAGTGAAGTCAGGCGAATAAGGCGGGTGTGTCAAAAGTTCGGATTTTAGTTCAAGTCTTTTTTCCATGGCAACAACGCTTGTGTGAGGGTGCGCATTGGTTTGACGAAAGATGACTTTATGCTTTGCCAAACCTGGCCTTTTTTCGAGTATCTTTTGGTGTAGTTTGATCAAGGTGGTTAGCATAGTATAGTCCCGTAATTGTTTGAGCACTGGGAAGATATTCTTCACTTTCGCATCCCAGACAACTAACGCCATGACCTTTCCTTTGACCGTATTGGATTTGCTTTCTTTGGTGGTGGTGAATCATCACGTTTCTACTGCTTTGACTGTTGTTTTGTCTCTAGGGTATAGTACTGGGCCCAAGTTTCATTTGTGGTCACGATACGGCGAAAAAAATCTCGTTGGCTTCTCTGAAAACGAGTCAAACCTTCTTCGGAGATTTCTAGTCTGATGCGTTTATGATCCAATGTTAAGAGTCGCGGCTCCTAAAATTTTCTCATGTCTAATTCCACTTTCAAAATGTGATATGCCAGTTCAGATGACATCCCTAGAGCTTCAGCAATTTGTCGTACTTTAAGTCGGCGATCCTATATGACCATCTTATGCAGTTTTGCAATTTCTGGTTTAGTGGCACACCTTGGCCGACCATATTTGCGTATCATCATCTAAACTCTCTCCAAGAAGTTTAAACTCTTTTTTCCAGTTGGAAACGCTTGAATATCAAGGAGCAAAGTTCCCCTGTGTGTACTGAAAATCGGCATGAAGTTTCTTTGCTTTCATGCCTATCTTTACAAAGTACTTAATCACTGCTCGAAACTCGATTTTTTTTTCCATCTTCGGAAATCACCACGCGGGAACAGCAACAAAGAGATGTACGCAACACAGATCTCTATCGAGAGCACTGACACGTCACGTGGTTTCTACTAAAGGTTGATCTATCATTACCCGAGAACCTCGTTGTGGTAACAGTGACATCTGGTGATGATTCCGAGAACTTTTAAAACCACCCTCGTATTACTGCTAGATAGCAGCACAACAAATCCCAGCGATATTGATAAACTGCATGTGTTTTGTAGAGAAAGAAGCTTTTCGGATATTTTTGTTTCTCTTTGTATAGCATTTCTAATTATTTCGTAAGACGTTGTAAGTGTTTTGCTATGAATCTTTCAGTTGACAAAAAACTATGGCTACAAAAGGGTCGGTTTTATTTCATGCTACTAACAACCTCTTTATTCATCGTCTGTCATTTGAGGAATTTTCTCAGGTGCCACCTAGTATTGTAAATTCCTAATCAGTTCTCTACAGAAAATATGAAACTGAAGAAACTAAGAAAACAACTACCTATTAAGTATAGTGCCCTCCGTTTCTTGCTTACGTAACACTGGCTCATGGTAATAAGATAAATTTTGTAGTGAATATTACTTCAGAAGTGGTGGTGTTTAGATTGAAAGACATCTTACCTGTTTCAACTTCAGCAGATGTTTTCTTTTCCTAGGATTAGTTCTTAGATCAAACAACCTGCTTTCTGCCCTGCGTCACTTGTAAGCCGTCTAGACTCAATAAATCAAGTAGATTGTGGACAGCCTTAAACAGAAGTTTTTCTGTAAAAGCGGTGGTTGGACTCCTCTGAGTATAAATGCGGAACAAGAGACAGACTGTGTACAATCCTCACAATCATCCACGATTATACCCATATTTAAGAAGTTTCAAGCGTGTTAATATCTCATGGTCGCATGTAAATAATTAAATACCATACTAAGAGCTTTCCTTATTAAACTGATTAATAAGTTGGCATCAACTACCAGATCATCTCACGAAGAATCAGATATTTCCACTCTACCGAATTTACACGTATTATGTATGAGAAAGCCCATGCCTTATCTCACATGTAAGATGCTGATCGTTTAATTTTGAAGTTAGAATACTGCCTGTTAATTTCATCAGCCAAAAATGGTAGGAACTATTGTTACGAAGGCAATATAAACTTTGTTCCAATAAACACTAAATTTATTCTGCAACTGCACCTATTCGCAAAACTTGTATTTCATTTAGCGTATTATTGCTTCTTAATTTGATTACAGATACACATTACAATCTTTTTTCTTTTCTATAATGCGGAGCCTCAGATAAAGATGTTTGCGTTATTAGGCACGACTCTTGCTTAGAGACGTAACAACCAAAGATCTTAACACTACTTAATGATACTAACTAATTCTATCCTAACCAAAAACTACACAATACAGACTGAGAAATCTGAGGAATTGTATGATACAACTGATTAACTAACATACATTATTATAATTGTTTTAACCGTATACAATTAACTAAGGAAAATAATTGTGATTGGTGGGATGCGAAATTGTCCCAAACCTCCAAAAACAGTCAGTGCAAGTCAAATCTTGTAAAGATAATTGCTTTCCAGTGTTTAGTATGTTCTGAGATATAAGTAGAGAGTTTTGCATCTATAATGTAATAAACGTATGGGTATCAAGATATATTTACTACCATTTGTGAAAGCAGGTGCGCTTACATATTTTTTTATTTTTTTTTAATAGGTTGGTTTAGTGATTCGTGTTTACGTCTCGCAAACGAACGTTACTTTAATCTTTTAATACGTTGCCTTTTGTCCATGTGCTTAGTAGGAGTGGATGTTCAGAATCGCACACGCGGAGACAAGTACTCTCTCGTGCAAGTGAACCTGAGTGGGAGGCCTGCCGTCTAAAAGGTCGGACTACAAAAACGCAAGCCTACGCTGAATATTAGCTGCCATCTCCCCCATCCGCACCCTATATACAGAAGTGCGTTTGCCCGCGCTCGTTTATTTGCATACCTCTTGACGAGTAAAGCCTTTGATATTCAAATTGCTACAAACGAATGGGAATAAAACTACCGCGACGGAGGAACTTCAGTTACAGCTGCTGCAACAATGCTCGGCTGCCGAATGATGTTTCAAAATGTGTCGGTGCGTAAAGTACATTACACGAGAGAACCCAGGCAGTAAAGTTTGTTAAATATCACGGTTTTATTTCTCTTACTGCCGACTGTAATCCCTCATAATTTTTGTATCCAATTTATACTGAGTTTTGACTTTTGCTGGTCGTTGTTTTCGCATTACAATGAGTATTCCCAGTGCTTTTGTTGACTGCAAATTACTTGAATTTAAATGGAACAATTTAAAAGATTCAGAAACGACAATAAACTGATTTCCCTTCTCGTAAGAGCAGAGTGGAATTACTGACATGATTTTTCTCTGTTACATTGTATTGTAATTCTTTTGTGTACGCAGCAATGGTTATTTTCATCAACCAGAGCAAGTAACTAAATTTAATGAATAAAAAATAATGTACGCTTTTTGTTCTGCTAATTATAGTAACCATCCGAATGAGATATCTTGTTATTAAATTTTGGGGTTAGTTAATTCTTTATCAGTGCTAGTGATAACAGCTAAGGATTAACGTGTCTAACGTAATCATAGTTTAATAGAAGTAAATTCCTAGGAACTCCTGTTTTGTTGGGTTTCCTAACGTCTTTTTTTGGCTCCGTTCCACTCGATCATGACCGAAAAGCTGAAGTTCTAATAACACTCCCAGAGTTGGTCACCTCAGTTCATAGTTCAGCTGACAAGGCCCCTTTATCAACGTAACAGAGCCATAAAGAGATATTAATACCCATCACTGTAACCCTAGCTTCCTGAATTTAAAGAATATATGCTCGGAGAAGATCTGATACGATGCGAACTGTTATGAGCAAATTTCTCGTAACTGCAGAATGGATTAATACAATGAGGAAACTATATGTAAAACAAAAATTCTACTTACACCAGATATGGCGAACCAATGGCACCCGTGTCAATGAAGGACATGTGACCTAATAATTTGGGCAAGGCATTAATGAAGTATTTAATTGATTTTTTCGTCTACATAATTTAAGATCATAGCCACGAAGTTCAATGTGACGAAACTACCGGAGCCCGAAGACGTAGATTTCGAGCAAATTTCTGACCAAACGGACTGAGTGAGCAAGCGCAGGAGGTTGCCGGAGGGGCGCTAAGACAACTTATTCACTTGTTTGGTTTTGGTGATTTCATTGACTGGTTCGATCAATTACGCATAAGACTTGCATTTTTTAAACTAATTTCGTTAACACAGCTGCATGTTTAGAGTTATGTTGACAACCATTCAACACGGCTAATTAGGTAAAAAAAAACCACACACACACACACACGAAGATCAAGATAAGTGTAATAAAGAATTTCAACCTTAGTGGACTGAGAAATATGACATTATTAATTAATTTAATAAAATGGTGTGTGCTTTATGTTATGGAGCAGTGTTGCGTCCTGGTTGGCTTTTACTTCCGCGAGCGGTTCGGAAGATGAGAGCTTGATATTAGAATCAATTGCAACATGGGTATTCACTTCAGACTAGGGAACTCGGAGTGGAATAACTGGTAGAAATAAACATACACAAGAATTATTAGAGATAAGTTTGCAGCTCACGAAGACCGACTTACATCTGTAAACCTAAGTTCCGTCGGTAAAGCTTGCTAAGAAATCAAAGTCTAAGGCTAAGGTAGACGCGAGTTCTGAATTCTAATTTCAACTCCCAGGGAGGTGCGCGGCTTCAAAGTACTATTCGACCATGTCGTTCCGTCGACTAAGTCCTATACTGGCATCAGAGCCTATGCCAGAACCTAAGTCCTGCTTCCTCATGAAGCCTGAAGTCGAAGTCCTGCTAGTCTAGCTGCCGTGCCCCGCTCCGGTCAGCTTCCAACCCCACTCACTGGCGGCTGGTCCCTAACTAGCTCTGTTGCTTGCTGGACCTACTCTCGGAGTAGCTGCCATGCCCCGCACTGGTCAGCTCCGACCCCACACTCTGGCGGTCGGTCCTACTCTGTCTTCTGTTAGCTCAGCCACCACTATTTATACTCCTAATGATGTCATTAGTTGTGTCCTCTGGACCTTCGAGAACATTCTGTGGCGCATCCTACCATCTTGGTCACGTTGCTTTGCATGTGTTCGGCTACCCTGTCTGAGCCTCCCTCATAACTCCGGAGGATTTCTCCTGGCAGCTTCCGTCTGCCTAACGACTTTGTTTGTGTCCCTGATAACTTTCTCATTAGTTGCTTCATCCACAACTTGCGTTCTGGCGTCGAGTTTCCTAAATCTAATACTTGCATTATATTACAGTTTTATTGGACCTAGCTGCCTTTGCGATTATTTCGCGGCATTCGTGACACATTCGCGACACCTCCCCCCCTAGGGGAAAATTTTGCAATCTCTCTTGAGAGTGCAAAATTTTCTATGCCTATGTCGGCTGTGTGAGCTGCCTTTTTATTTAACTCTTAGTTCATACATTTTATACATTTTAACAAATTTTCTTTTATCTTCATCTTCTTCAGAACCTGTACCTGCAATAGAAACATCTTTCATAACAACTTCTTGTAAATCAACAAAAATATATCATTTCATTATTTTTACCACAATATTTCTGTCACCTTTACAGAACATCTTATTTATAAAGACAATTATATAATGCAACTATTATTTCTTTATTTCCCTAACGTTTGTCTGTCTTTGACCAAAACGTTAGTGATTTCCTGGGTTCGTATGCTACGTATCTTTCTGGTCGTCGCACACGCTCACTTAGCACTGTATCACTCGGCTCTATTGTATATCTACTTCTTACAGGTTCAAACGTGATTCGCTCACTTTCTTCACTGTTAATTTCAGCTGGATGGTACCTAACTACCCCTGTGTCAGGATATTGATTAACAATCTTATTTCTCACACAAATCTTTGTGCAACAGTCATCACCCATAGCCTTACAAAAGAATCTGAAGCAATCTCTGCAACATTTACAATATCGACATATACAGCAAATTATTATCATTATTACAATCCCGGTTCCAGCATAACCCCAAATAGGTATATTGTCTAATGAAAGTGAATCAAACACTGTTCTTTGTTGGTATGCGATTTCCTCTTCTAATTCATCCAATTTATGCCCTGCCGCTGTTAAATCATCTAGCTGGCGAACTGCTGGTTCGACTGGCAAGTATAGAGGTATTTCTGATATGTTTTTCTTTTCATTATTTACCATGCAGCAATCTATATCTAGGCTTAAGCTCGGAACAATATCATTGCAAGGATATTCATGCGAATCTCAGTTGGTGGGATATATGCAAGATATTTCAGATGAAATGGACAAGGGAGGCCAAATTGATAGTGTAGCACTAGATCTGTCTAAGGCGTTTGACAGAGTAAGCCATAAAATGGTAGTAAATAAGGTAAAAACCATTGGAGTGGATAAGAAAGTCATTTGCTGGGTAGAAGAATTTTTAAAAGGTAGAAAACAGAAAGTTAGGGTAGGAAATGTAGTATCAAAAGAAGTGGAAGTAAAAATGGGTGTGCCACAGGGTAGCGTATTGGGACCATTGCTATTCATTATTCTAATGAATAATTGTGTTGCCTGTTTACTATCTGAAATTAGATTGTTTGCAGATGACATAATGCTGTATAAAAGAATCAAAACGATAGAGGATTGTAAACAGTTGCAGGGTGATCTGGACAGGATATCTAATTGGGTTAGTAAACATGGAATGAAGATAAATGCAAAGAAGAGTCAGCTTATTAGATACACAAATAAAAAACAAAAGGTTAATTATGAATATAAGGTGGGGAAAGAATTGCTTGCTGAAGACTTGAAATGCAAATATCTTGGAATTACTTTTGATAACAAACTTAACTGGGCAGGACACATAGGACAGGTGGTAGGAAAAGGTTTCAGAGTTCTGCACTTGTTGGAGAGAGTTATGAGGGGATGTACGAGAGAAGTCAAGGAATTGGGTTACAAAACTTTGGTCAGACCATTGCTCGAATATGGTAGTGTAGTATGGGACCCTCATTTTACGTATCAAATACAGGAGTTGGAGAGGGTGCAAAGAAGGGCTGCTAGATTTGTTTCTGGAAATTATCGCAGAATGCAATCAGTGACGGATATGATAAAGGAGCTGGAATGGGATTCATTGCAAGACAGGAGGAGGATGAGGAGGGTCATGGGAGTGTACAGGGCATATACTGGTGATGAGGCATGGAAAGATATTGCAGTAGGTATGAAAAGTAGTGCATGGAAGGGAAAAGATGACCATGACCACAAGCTGGCACTCGATTTCAGGCACAAGGGTGTAGGAAGATTCTCTTTTTTAGGTAAGGGTGTCAGGGATTGGAATGAGTTACCAAGAGAAATGATGAATAATTTACCGAAAACTTTGAAGGAATTTAAAGAAAAAATTTGTAGAGGGCAAATGTAGGTGGGTGCAGGATAGGGGGAAGATAGCTGTGTAGGGAAATTGCCACCGGAGCCTGTGCTCCATTGCAATTAAATTAAATTAAATTAAATTAAATTAAATTGATCGGTACTTTTGATCTAATGGTATGTTCGGATTGGATTATTATTTGTGCTCCGTAACCTTTACATTTACTTAAAAATTTAAGTTTTCCTGTTCCCTTAATAATTACATCTGCTGGCTTATGGCCATTACACAACACCGTAAGCCCTTCTTCTTTGGGTGCTACAAAAAGCCACTCATTTCCTCTAATTTGTGTCCACACACTTTCATTTAGCGTGATGTATTTTTGTATGCAATCGTCTGGAATCTTTACTACAGGTTGAAGCATTCATACCTCATGGTCGTAAGTTGATAACAGGACAAAAGTTTGCTTACAAATATTATGAGTAGGTTCTATCTTTTTACATATTAATTGATCATCATCTAACTTAATATACTTCCTCTTTGCATCATCCATTAATAGAAACCTCTTTTCTGGTGATATGTAAGTGAATAGTCGCTTATTTTGACTTACTTCGACTGGTAGAGGCCATAACTTATACATGTTATACCTTTCGCTATCCACAAGCGGAATATTTAAAACATAACTCAGTATATTGCCTGAAATAAAAACATCCAAGTCAATTGCTCGCATTAATTGATACCCCTTGGCTTCGGTCAGTTCTATAGGGAATTGCTTATCCTTTATTTCTTCTTTAATTAACTGTAGGTATCTAACTACTTGTACAGGGTTGATCAAATGCGGTGCTAGAATACCTTTTTGTGCATTTACTATCGCGGTTACGAGTAGATCATACTCTCGCTCCACTTCATTGAATATCGTTATTAATTGTATCAACTGCTCATTCAACGTTATGGATATACCAAGTTGAAGTATCTTTTTGTCTGTACTAGCTTCGTAATTAAATACGTGCTCATTTAATTTCAATATTCCTGCCGTAATTAATCTCTCATTTCTCTCTATCGAATCAACCGTGTGGTTGAAACTAACTAATGTTGCCCTTACAATAGTAACTTGCTCCTTTGATAATTTTAATAATTGTTTCTGTTCCTGTTCTAACGAATTAATCTTTGATTTCAAATATGTGGCGTCATCTTCATCATGGCCATAATTACTCTCCAGGTTGCTGCCATTGTCCCTGTAATTTCAAAAGAATTCTTTTAATCTGTTGGCATGCACCTTTGTAAATTTATTTTTCTTTAATTGTATTACAACATTCGGTCCCTTGGTTTCAATTACCGTATACGGACCTCTCCACTGGCTGTCTAATTTCTTTGAGCGACCCCTTCTCACACTTTCGTCAAATAACAGGACTTTATCTCCCGGTTTGAATACTACTGGGTTTTGTGTTTTATCATAATTCTCTTTGCTTTTCTCTTTTGCTTGCGCCGTTGCTTCTCGTGCACATTGGTGCATGGCTCTCAACCTTTCCCTTAATTCTATTACATAATCATCATAGTTATATATCACATCATCTGGTTTCTTTTGCAGTGCCCCTGGTACGTTACAGATTCTTCCGAAAAACAACTCGTGAGGCGTATACCCTGTAGTACTGTGTGGTGTTGTGTTGAAGACAAACACCGCATATGGGATCCAGGTATCCCAGTCAGTTTGACCTCTGTTTACATAATGTCGTAACATTTCTGTCAAGGTGCGGTGCGTTCTTTCTAATGCACCGTTAGCCTGCGGATGGTAACTTGTTGTGTGAATTTTTTCTATCCGCAATAATCTACATGTTCGCCTCATGACGTCACTCATAAAGTTACTCCCCATGTCGCTTAACAAAATCGACGGTATTCCAAACCGTAGGATTACTCGCTCTACCAGTACTCTTGCTACTGTATCCGCATCTTGTTGCTCTATTGGTTCCGCCACTAAAAACTTCGTTAGAGCATCCTGAAAGGTGAGTATATATTTATTTCCCTTTTCCGATCGTTGCAACGGGCCTACAATATCAATGTCACATCTCTCAAAAACATGTTCTGGGGTCTTCGTAATCTCCATCGGCATCTTTGTTTTGTTTTGGGTGATCTTATTTTTCTGGAAGCTTTCGCAATGGCGAATGTACTGCTCAATGTCGGCTTTCATGCCTTCCCAACTGCAATATTTCTTTATTACGCTCATAGGTCCTACCTATGCCTTGATGACAGCCTATTGGTGATTCATGGTACTGCCGCAATATCTTCATTTTTTCTTCCTGAGTAAGATTTTCCCCATTATTGGCACTTAGGTGGTACTGTTTCTTTTGTTGTATTCTCATTAACAGCTGTTTCAGTACTCTTTTCTTCTTCCTCCTTAGCGGCTATCTCGCTACCAGTTTCTCTAATATTCGAATTCTCGAAAGAGCGTCCGCAGCTTGATTCCTTTTTCCGCTCTTATAAACGATTTCGTAATCGTATTCTTCTAGTTTAAGACGGAACTTCATTAATCTCGATGACGGATCTGAAATACTATTAATCCACGTCAACGGTTTATGGTCCGTACATACTGTAAATTTCCTTCCAAACAAATAAGGTCGAAATTGCTTAATCGCCCAACAAATAGCTAACATTTCCCTCTCTATTGTACTATAATTCCTTTCTGCCTTATTCAAAGTCCTGGACGCGTAGGCTACAGGCAAATCCTTGCCGATTTTCCCTTGGCTTAACACCGCTCCAATCGCATCTTGACTTGCGTCCGTAGTGACAATAAAATTTTCTTGAAGTCAGGATACTGTAATATGGGAGGGCTCACCAATTTTTCCTTCAATTGCTGAAATGCCTCTTCCTGTTTTTCTCCCCATGTATATGTAACTCCCTTTTGTAACAGTTCATACAAGGGCTTGGCAATTTTACTATAATTGCTTATAAATCTTCTATAGTATCCACTCAGACCTAAGAACGCCTTTAATTGTGTTGTATTGCTTGGTGGTGGGTACTGTTGTACGGCTTCTACCTTTTTCGGATCGGGCTTCAATCCCTCCTCGGTGAGTACGTGTCCTAAAAATGTAACTTCCTTGCGCAAAAACTCACATTTGTCCACTTGCAATTTGAGGTTATACTTCCGTAGTCTTTCGAAAACATCTTCCAACCTTGCATTGTGCTCTCCCAATGATGATCCGAAGACAATTACATCATCTAAGTAGATGAACACTTTCTCACCCTGTAATCCTACCAGTACGGAATTCATTAGTTTTTGGAAGGTATTTGGTGCCGTTTTTAATCCCATAGGCATTCTTTTAAATTCATAGTGTCCATAGGGGGTGCTGAAAGCCGTTTTCTCCTGGTCCTGTTCATCTATCAGTACCTGATAGTACCCTTTCGCTAAATCTAACGTTGAGAAATATTTTGCTTTACCGAGCCCATCTAGTATTTCATCAATCCTTGGTAATGGGAACACGTTATTTACTGTCAGATCATTTAACTTCCTGTAGTCTATCACTACGCGCCATTTCTGCTTCCCACTTGCATCCATTTTCTTTGGAATTATTAGTACCGGTGAATTCCATGCACTATCACTAGGTATCACTATGTCATCTTGTAGCAATTTTTCTATTTCGCCTTGCAGGATTTCTTTTTGAGCTTCCGGTATTCTGTACGATCTCAGACGAACTATCTTTCCCTCTGCCTCAGGGAGGAGCTTAATTTCATGTTTAATAGCCTCTGTGTAACCTAATGTATCTCCCGGCAAATGAAAGACATCATTATATGCTGCGCATAGTTCTAATAGAGCCTCTTGCTCTTCCTTATTTAAATGGTCTACTCGGAGGTTTTCCTTTAACTTGGTTAGTCGCGATTTATTCTCTGATCGCTCCTTCCTAATATGCCTTACGCATATTTCCTTGGACTCGGGCAGTTTTTCTGCTGTTATTAGGGGATTCTTTAACTTAACTTCTTTTTCCGTGGTATTTAACATACTCGTTATGCACATTCCGTTTCTTACGGACACTAAAGCTTCGGGCATATATAAACCTGGTTGCAACTCCTGTTTCGGGATGATCGCCTCAGATACATCCCTCAGTGCAATTCGCACCTTCACGATCTTCTCTTCGCGCGGGCCTATTATTATCTCAGAGCTTCGAGCCTTCCCGGCTTCCACTCTACACTTAGTTTCTTCCTTCGCGAACCTAGTCGCCTTCGGTTTCGTGGCTTTAACCACCTCTGCATAAGCGCGTTTCCTCGCCTTCTTATGCCACGCAGTTTCTACTGCTAACGAATCGGTCTCTTCCGTCTTCGTTACATTATTGCGCCCCCTCACAGGGCCTACCATGTTCGAGTCAGTACCTACTGCCCTCGAAAACCGTTCATCGCGTCGCACAATTCCGTTAGTGGACCGACAAACATTACCACGCCCGTTCATAGAGCCTACCGTTTCCGATGCAGCTCCTACTGCCCTCGGAAATCTTCCGTCGCATCTCACAATTCCGTTAGTGAGCGGACAATCTCGCCTTTTCACGGGGCCTACCGTCTTCGAGGTAACACCTAGTGCCCTCGGGAATTTTTCGTCGCGTCTCACAATTCCGTTAGTGAGCGGACAATCTCGCCTTTTCACGGGGCCTACCGTCTTCGAGGTAACACCCAGTGCCCTCGGGAAAATTCCGTCTCGACACACAGGTCCGTTAGCGGGTGGACAAATTTCTTTTCGTGTCGTAATCTTCACGACGCCTTTCTTGTCACGTCGCACAGCTCCATTAGTGGACGGACAAATTTCACCTGATGTCGTAATCCCTACGACCTTCCTACTGTCACGTCGCACAGTTCCATTAGTGGACGGACAAACACTATTAGGTGTCGCAATCCTTGCAAAACCTACACTCTTGTGGGTTGGTGAGGCAATCCAACGGCCACAAGCTTCACTACAACGCATTCCACGTTGCGTTAGATATGGCCCTTCTTGCGCTGTTTGCAACCTAATTCGCCTCCCGCGAATTTCAATAGTCTTGTTCCCATAATCTATCACGGCCTTGTTTCTTGCTAGGAAGTCCCTTCCCAACAGGCCCTCAAACTGGCAAATCTATGTTTGCATCAATTATATGAAACTTCTGCTTTAGCGTCAAATCCTTCGCGGCTTGTAACTTCTATTACCACAGAAGCTTTGGTTTGTACAACATTGTTACTAATACCCTTAATTTTAACTTTTTCTTTAGTATTACTTTTCACTGCCCTTGGTATGCTGTCCCTTTTTATTAAGCTCAATTGTGCCCCACTGTCCACCAAGAACTTCACCTGATTACGCTTAGCTCCCTCACATTGCATCACTACAAATTCATTCTTATTTGTGCAGTCTACTTTATATACTTTTTGGGGCCTGGCGCAATGTGACTGCCTCATTACGCCACTTAACAGTTTACCGGTCTATTATCCCTTTTTCTCACTACCCAGGTATTTTCACGGCACTCTCGAGCATAGTGCCCTTTTTTGTTACACCTGAGACACGTAATTTCCTTTACATATGGCACCTTTTTCCTGAAGGGTGTATCCTGCACTGTGTCTTACCGTGTTTCTTCTGGCTTCTCGCCGCATTCCCGCCATCCTAACACTGTTTTCTCTCTCTAGTTTCCTTCACCTTAGCGAGTAGGGCATTAATCGCCTGTTTATCCAATTCGTCCTCCTTTTCAATTACCCTTATGCGTCTTCGCGCATGACAATTCTTCGTTATATGACCGGATTTTCCGCAGTTAGAGCAAGTAACTTCCCTGTTTTTCTCTGCTCTCGGGACCCTGAATGGATATCGCGATATCGGCTTCTCCTTCGCCGATGCTATCGCGCTCTCTTCTGTAGATGCAATTTCAACTGCCTCTGATAGGGTTATGGTTTCTCCCCTAGCTCTTACTATTGTTTTTATTCGGTCATCATACAACCCCTGGATGAAGACCGCCCTTCCTAACTTTAGCACAAGAGCTATACTACCCTGCTAGCTCGGTTTCTGCCATGACAGTCTTTTATCGCCTCCCTGAACTGGTGTTGGAGGGCATCAATGCGCGATCCCCATTGTGCTATACTTTCCCATGATTCCTGCCTGCTGGCAAACATTTTGCACATGCATAAAAGTCTAAAGTTCTTTTACACCCATAGTTTTCAACTAAAATCGCGCGAACTGCCGGCCAAGTGGTGGTCAAATCTCGGACGAGCAATTTACTACGGGCCGTACCGACTATACGAGCCTTGATAAATTTTAACAATATTTCGCGCTGTTCTGGCTCTATCAGCTCGTAAGCACTATCGCAATTATCCAAAAACTCATTAAGTTGCGACTTATCACCATCGAAGGAATGAGGAATTAATTTTAATCACTTCATTCAAACTGAGATAGTGCCTAGGTGATGACTGCGCATCCTGGCTACCTGACACAGCTTCGTTAGGCATGCTGCTTTTTGCGCTCTCACCTGCTGAAAGTAACTATTGCGTGGGGACGGTGTGTGGCGCCCTCCTGGCTGCCTCTGCCGGCTGCTACTCTGACCCGTTGGCGGCTGGCTGCGGCCGCCTGTTGATCCCTTGGCTCGCCTCGTCGACCTCGGCTGCGTCACGGCTGCTGTCTACGACTCTTGTAGACCTGGCTCGCTGACCTGGCTCGCCTCCTCTGTGGATGCTGCTGACGGATGCGTTGCGGCTCCCCTCGCTCTCGTACTCGACCAATGGATCCTCTTCTTTCTTCTCTTGGCCTACCTACTGCGCCACCTCCCTTGTTCTCTAAGCCGTCAGTCTGGCTATGACCTCGGGCTGAGTTCTACCAGAAATTTCTGAACACCTATTCCTCAAGTCTGTGGCCTTATACTGCCGTTATACTGACCTTTGGCCAACCCTGGCTAACTTTTGGTCAAGCAGTATCTAACTGGGCTATCTCTGGCCAAACCCCACACTATAGACACCAAATTTTTATGCCCCTATGTTGCGTCCTGGTTGGCTTTTACTTCCGCGAGCGGTTCGGAAGATGAGAGCTTGATATTAGAATCAATTGCAACATGGGTATTCACTTCAGACTAGGGAACTCGGAGTGGAATAACTGGTAGAAATAAACATACACAAGAATTATCAGAGATAAGTTTGCAGCTCACGAAGACCGACTTACATCTGTAAACCTAAGTTCCGTCGGTAAAGCTTGCTAAGAAAATCAAAGTCTAAGGCTAAGGTAGGCGCGAGTTCTGAATTCTAATTTCAACTCCCAGGGAGGTGCGCGGCTTCAAAGTACTATTCGACCATGTCGTTCCGTCGACTAAGTCCTATACTGGCATCAGAGCCTATGCCAGAACCTAAGTCTGCTTCCTCATGAAGCCTGAAGGTGAGAGTCGAAGTCCTGCTAGTCTAGCTGCCGTGCCCCGCTCCGGTCAGCTTCCAACCCCACTCACTGGCGGCTGGTCCCTAACTAGCTCTGTTGCTTGCTGGACCTACTCTCGGAGTAGCTGCCATGCCCCGCACTGGTCAGCTCCGACCCCACACTCTGGCGGTCGGTCCTACTCTGTCTTCTGTTAGCTCAGCCACCACTATTTATACTCCTAATGATGTCATTAGTTGTGTCCTCTGGACCTTCGAGAACATTCTGTGGCGCATCCTACCATCTTGGTCACGTTGCTTTGCATGTGTTCGGCTACCCTGTCTGAGCCTCCCTCATAACTCCGGAGGATTTCTCCTGGCAGCTTCCGTCTGCCTAACGACTTTGTTTGTGTCCCTGATAACTTTCTCATTAGTTGCTTCATCCACAACTTGCGTTCTGGCGTCGAGTTTCCTAAATCTAATACTTGCATTATATTACAGTTTTATTGGACCTAGCTGCCTTTGCGATTATTTCGCGGCATTCGTGACACATTCGCGACAGCAGTAATATGAAGGACATCATCTGTAAAACGGCACTATGAAACAAATCACAAATCTCTTTATCAAAAAAGCGAGCCAGAATAATATTAAAGGCTCGCTTCGAAACCGTTTCTCAGATGACTCCATTTCAGCTTGCTGAAAGTTACAAAATATGAACGTAATATAAGTTATTTGGTATCTAATTTGCAACAACACAAGTTTCACTACTTGTATAAACACAAAACATTTGATTTTATTATTGCTTAGAATAAAAAATTGTATATTTCTGGTTAAAAATATAAAGCTTTAAGGTGATAGTATTTAGCTTTCTTTTTCCCATTAATTTCTAAGTTATGATTGTTTGATGCCACGTCATGGCTTCATTCAACATTTCTTTAGAAAAAAAAATGGCACGTGGATTAATAAAGGTTCGCCATCCCTGACCTACACTGTTAATTCGTAATGTAATTTGTACCAGATGTCAGTATATTGATGATAATTTACAAGTGGACTGACAGTTGTTTCACTAACGAAGGATTAGGCAAACGCTAATTACTTAATAATAATTAATTCGTATTCCACACCTAATTTTTCTTGGAACTATCTGTATTTTAGTCTCGGCTGAATATTCGACCAGTGGGTTTCATAACATGACTGTGTTATGAATCAGCATTGGATTATACAGCCACCACCTTCACACCAGTCGAATGCGCGGGGTCGCGTGGCTGAGCGTGGAGAAACCGCCAGCAAGTGTTTATCGGCGGATAACAAGCTGCCTTATCTGCTACCACTTGTAAACAAATAAGTCCCTCGCGAAAACTGCGTGTCCTAATATGCTAGTAAGTGTTTTACTGGCACCGTAAAACCGCTAACTTCTCGTGCAAACAAAGCCTTAAGACAGACAGCAATACAGAAAACACAATTACACAAAAACGAGATTTCTGTCCTATTAAACAAAATCTATCTACTAATATCTCTTTTAAATAACTCTTCTCAACGTCCTGGATTCCTGGTTTTTAGAGAAGATAGTTAGGAAAAAGTCTGCAGTACTGAAAGTCTAGCATCAATGTTGTGTCCGTGTGTGAGATTCTTTGGTGACATAATGAGATCGTAAGATGGGAAGTGAGTTCTTTGCACACGGCTTTACGCTCGCCGAAGTCAGTAGACGCAAGAAATGATTAGTTAGGAATTCGGTCACTGCCTTTTGAAGGAACTATACCAGCATTCTCATGGAGTGATTTCAGGAAACCGTGGAAAATCAAAAATTGGATGGGCGGACGTGGATACGAACACACTCCCTCCAGAATGCGAGGCCTGGGTGTTACCACTCGCCCACCACGGTCGGTGGGGTACCTGCTAATTACATGGCTCAGGTACGCTGGACTAGTGTACTGGAACATAGTGTGAATGAAATTTTGGTTTGTTGCACAGATATAACGTATACAAATACTTGATATAACTCATTTTGGACTTAGAATAAAGGTACTATAATGTGCGAACACTTAAAATTTTAATGTGTTTAAAACAGAGTATTGCAAAATTGTTAGTTACAGAGTTCAAATGTTGTATGAAGGACGAGAGAGTGGTGTACGAATTGACGGCGATAGATTGGAATGGTTTATAACAGAAACGAAATCAGCAAGGCAACTTCATTCTCTCACTAGTCTTCATTCCATTGATAGGAGTGATTTTAAAACAAGTTAAACATTAAATATTGGGATACAAGTGGTTTTATTTTTGAAGGTGCTGTAGCCATTCTGGAAGAGACGACCCAAGAGGTAAGTGAAAACTAGATTTCTGGCGCACCAAGTTTGAAGAAAATGGGCTGACAGAGTATCAGTAGAAGAGAAACATTAAAAACGAGTAAGAAACTAAGTGACCTCTCGTAGTGGAGTTTAAGATATTAAACGTGAGGACAATTTCACTTATCTTTGAATTCTTGTATCAAGGGATTGAAGGACAGGCCTAGAAGGGGAGAACACTGTAGTAAAAGGATTTCTGCCATCAAGTGCGAAATCTAATTTGGGATAAGCGAATTCCTTTAAGAAATAAAACACCAATAACTGTCCCATACAGTTTAGACAAATGACTTCTAAACAGAAAAGAGGTAAGGAGAACGCAGTGGGTTTTCACAGCTTTCAAGCCGTATTGATGGAGGTAGAGCTCCGCATTCCTACTTCCTGACCGTAGGCACTGGAGTAGACGTGCAGTGGTCAGCGATATGGTCCGGCTATTTTTCTTTACTTTCCCGCGGAGTTTTTTCCACGCTACTTATTTGATAGCACGCTGAGTTGGCCTGGGGAGCCGTTCCGGACTTTCAGCTTCGAAGAAAAATCCTCGGCATCGTCGATTACCGACCGTCCGGGTCGTAGGGGAGCGTCCATAAACTACGTAGTTCCATTTTGGCCTCCTCTGAACCCTCCCTCCCCCTGTATTTGCCTGACTTGGTTTTTGCCTCTAAACTCAGCACCCCCTCCCCGCGTTGCACGTAGCTTTTTTTCCCTATTAATTCCAGAATACAATTTGTTCTGTTTTCTCTTGCCAGGCTATCATAAATTATATACGGAGTTAATTAAATTACGGAAATAAATATACGCATGCTGTTATATGTTCTGTATCTCATTTTAACTGTGACAAATAATAATGAAAAATCTTAGCTCCGAACCCCCCCCCCCTCACGAAGCCAAACGTAACTTTCTACCCAACCCCTCTCCCTCCCCCTAGACCGAGCTACGTACTTTATGGAAGCTCCCTAGTCAAACGCTATACCGCCTGAGTTACGTGGCCGTCAAACAAAAAAGATGTGAGCAACTTAAAACCTGTCAAATGAAGTTTCTGAGGTCAAGTGTAACATCACAAATACAGAATTTCTTCCAAAAGCCCATCGAGCTGAGACCAAAATTGAGATAACAAAGAAACCATGGACGCGGATTTGTTTTCATGTCTGGTTATCCCAGTTTTGGATCTATATTGAGTTCCTAATCACTCGGGCAACTGTAGTGATGGTAGCTTCAGAAGCACTGGTCAATTTTCCGTTCGATCTTTGTTCCTAAACCTTTCAAGGTAGTAGTTCATCGTCGTCTGTTTCGCCCTTAGAGAATCAATGAATTCGTCGACGTCTTGATCATTATAGGCAAGAAAGGGCTGCGAACAAGAATGGGAAGGAATTTGGTCAGAATCTTTTGGTTTGGAGAAACCAAGGAAATCCGAAATCTGGATGATGTCAAGCCCGTTTCCTCCCAAATGTCAGTACTAAGCGTCAACACATCTCGTCGTCCGGTCTCAAGAGGAAAACGTGCACAATTTGGGTGACTGTAATGTCTTGGTCTCTGATTTTAAAAAGAGCTGCAGATGTGTTGTGTCTCCTAGGAAAAGATTTTATCCCACGGTTTCTCTGCAAAATGTACTTCACTGCACATGTACTTCTCCTACGATGTAGACGAATATATTTTTAATCATCTTGTTAAACTTTAATCTGCAAAGTACATCTTCATTTACGTGTTTCTTTAGATATCTCTATTCGATAAAAAAAAAACTGTGTAATACACAGCATTATAATTAAGTATAAATGTTAGCTTTCACGTGATCTGCAGCAGTTCTTTTTGCGTGCCCGTACCTCGTACACATCACAACAGCGATATGAGCAATTTAATGATTCACTGCTGCTTCACCAGGGACGTGGCCGCTTCGTACTGTGCCCAAGCCGTCGGTATGTGCAGCGCATATTATATTTGCCGCCGTTCCGTACATATTGACTCTGGGTTCGCATTAAGCTGGAAACAATGAGTACAGTTTTGGTGCGATAAATATTTGCTCTTCACCCCAACTCTGCCACCCCGGTTAAGTACAGCCTTTGTTTGACTGTTTATGCGATTGTCAGGTACCACTGCACTAGCTGCGATGTAATAAAGTTTTATGTTATTTTTAAAAGGGCTTAATATGTTGTAAACAGCAAGATTATTTAAAGAGGATATCGTTTAAACTATTGGAAATGCTACAGCTTATAGATTTTTTTCCCCTCCATTGAATTGTAATGCATAGCCAAATAGGTAAGGTTTCTCAAGACCAGTATATGTTTATGCTCGTAATTGCAATCTTTGTCCTTACAGTACAATTATTAAAAATAGGTGCATTTATCTTCCCTCCTCCAATATCGATTTTTTTTCATTGCTCTTTGATCTGCTATCTACATAACCGATTCTGGGTCTATTACCACAGCTGAAATTTAAGTTACAATTACTTTCGCAAATACCAACTACCATAGTTTATTGGAAATTCCCAATGTAACAGTTACCAGTTACTTATCTTTTATATCTCTTTATGTACTTTTCTCTTTTTGAATACATTAATTAAAATTCCCTCATTCTATTTTTCTCCCTGGGCTCGTACTTTCAATACATTTGCCTGGATGGACTGCGGAAAATTACGGAAAAACGCAGTCAGAATGGCCGGGTGCGGATTTGAAGCCCCGTCATCCAGAATGCCAGGTAAGAGTGTGATATCTCACTCCTCCTAACTCGCTAAGTAAGCTCATAATTACTGGCTGGAGAATGTTGACGTCACATTTCGACCTTCGCTAAGATCGCAAATTAACAGCGACTAGAGATGTTAGTTAAAAATTTGAGGTTATGTGCGCAATTTAATACCAAGCAACTACGATGAAATGAGTTGCCATAATACATTCATTTACGCCTAAAAGGGGTGGAATAATCCTACTGCTTCAAATGTTAAACTATGGCTCTTGTGATATCTGTTACGGGGACATTGTTTGGTTCTCGGAAGGCAATGCTTTGTAATGCCGTGCCAACGAGCGTGACACCGTGCATAAACAGTGCGCCGACAGTTCTGTATTACGGTCTTTTAAGGTTGAATTTAAATCTAAAATCAAACAAAGTATGAGCTTTATTTCATTTCAATAATTGATTTACGCAAGTGATTGTATGTAAGGATTGCAATCCCGCAGTGTATTCAATCCCGCGGGATTTTTTCTAGATATGCACCATCCCGCGGGATTCAGCAGGATTGGCGCTAAACCATATATTTGAAATATAGTTATTTAAAGTGTTAACAAATTAAATAACAAACGTCTGTTAATTAAATTAATAAATCAATTTTAATGTTAAATGATAAAAATTAACAGTTAACAATATTTTAATTGGCAAAATGATATTAAATTTTTTTAGCCTGTCTTAAGGTTATTTCGAGCTTTAATTTTTTTTAAAATTTAAACCAATTTTTAAAGAAATAATTAAAAATGCTTACGTCAATTTATGTACATTACAATAAATCATAACAGTTTGAAAACATGGTATGCATAATGGCCAAGTCACCAGAGTTTTTTTTTTTTTTTTTATTATTTTTTTTTTTATTTTTTAATTCTAAATAAACGATCTATACCACCCTAATAAAGATTTATATTTGACAAAGTGAAGTGAATATACTCTGTAAAGTGTAGACTTGGCTCAAAAAAGATCTCATAACATTTTGTCACTGTACAAGCACGAGACTTGGTCTATTTTTACAAGAATCATTTTTACGGGCTTCATTATTACGTTTCCTGATTTCTTGATTGATCTTATAGTTGACTGATTATCATTAAAAGAAATTACTCACCAAGACATAAACTGTCAAGTATTTAAGCTTTACTTTAAGTGGCGTAACGACTTTTTTAGAGGGGAAATTAATTTTTTATGTAAGAAAGGAGACGTTCACGGCGTATAATTGCAATGAAGACCTCACGGGTGTATCACCGAATTGCGTTGTAAAAACACGAAATTTCATACGTGAGGGAGACGGCGAAGGCATGGTGTTTTTTTCAACACAATGCGGCGATACACCCGTGAATACTTCATTATAACTTTTGTTGTCTTTAGTCGAAATAATAACAAGGAGTTGAAAGGACGCATGCTATTCACTCAAAAATAATGTATTGTGGTGATTGACCAAATCATCGCAAGAGGGATTAATCGAAAGCCAGAGCGTCACATGTAATTAGGTGGCTTTCGTCAAAGAACATGTATTTCAAACGCATTGAAGTGGTGGTCGAGACAATCATAAGACAAAGGATATACAGTTGCCTTTTGATAACTGGTAAATAAATAGGTATGCAATCGTTAAAATTACAATAACATTAATTTAGTATCAACGAATAATCAAATTTTCAGCCGCAAATACAGGAAATTGTAACGATTACTTTTTCTACAAATACAGAAAATGGGAAATAATGAAACCGTTAATAAAAAGCTTGAACTGTGTAGTTCAGATGACGTGTGCAACACATAAAAATACTTATTATATAGTAAGAAATCGTACTAAATACGCAACATAACTCGGATCATTGGCACTCTACCAATCATATCTCCTTTTTTGGGCAAGAAGCGTGATTTTGAAAAACCATGTAAAACCGAAATCTAGATGGTTGTAAAGTGGGATTTGAACCAGCGTCCTGCCGAATGCCAGGCCCCAAGCGTTACCGCTCACTCACCAGGCTCGGGTCGTCTAATGGACCAGCGTTTCCCAATCTTTTTCGACCCGAGGACCACCAAAATGTCTAAAATAATTCTGCGGACCACCGACTTATATGGGCCTAATTTTTTACTTACCCTACCCTACACTTATAACGCATGTATAACTTAATTCTTAAAAGGAAATTGGGCTCCTCACTGCCAGCTTGTCAGGATACAAGGATCACGTGACAAAGTCAGCAGTCTGAAGTTGGACTCAGAGGTGAACGGGCGCGTCTTGCCAGAAGGCGGCGCTTATGTAGTCAAGATGTGGACTCGAGAGTGAACGGGTGTTGTGTTCGGCGCAGAAGGGAAGCGAATTATGCCTTATAAGTGCGTGTGGCTACATAGAACAGTGAAAGTCGGCGATGAAATAGCATGAAATACAGCCACTTCATTGTGAAGGACAGTGTTGGTGAATCAGCGTAATTAATAACTGTTGGTAATCGAAGTATTATCGAGCGAGTGGAAGGATCAATAAACGCAGGAGACAGCATCTTCAGGAATATGAAGTTACGATTAAAGTTCACAGTCAATTTTGTAAAAGTGGTGACAGTTAAAAGTGGTTCTTGTAATTCAAATGTTTATGACTTATTATTTTCAAAATTTAACGTTTCAGAACATTTTCCAACATATCGCGACCTGGTCAGAACTCGAACTTGTATTAATTAACCAACTGCAATGCATAACCCTATAACCGATTTTTTTTAATATTATAAGCTGGAAACGTATTTTATTTCAGTAACACTGTAGTCATAACCTTATATACCGGCAATACCTGATTTTTTCCTTATCACAGTTTCTAGAAAGTTTGTTTTGTAGGTACTAAGGGTCCAATTTATTACGTATTTACTATCAAAATAATTATACTTTCCTCATTCCGGTGTCGGTTTAGTATTTTAGGCCTTTTATCTACCACTATATACCCAATAACGGGATTAACACCACTGCTGAAACTATATTGTCTTTTAACCAAAGTTTTTCTTTGAGATCAACACACAAGGTTTATTTAACTTTCACAAATATAAAACAATTATCATTTACTTATCTTACTGTTCCTTTTACGATGTATTATTTTATTCAAAACACAAGCAATCCAATTCATTTATTTTGTTACTTCTTCATTTCTCTCGAGGCTTATTTTCTTTAATATGTATCCATCTCGCCAGGATTGGATCGTCTTATTAATTCGAGCTTCTTAAGCCACCTTTTTTTAATCAACTTTTTTTTTAGCAGCCAGAGATCCTCCTACACTTTGTTCGATCTGGTTTCACTTGAAACTTGTAGCGTCTAGTTTTGAAGAAGTTAATACAATTGACAAATTAATGAGATACATTAATTAATAAGTTAATTAGCAAAATTAATCCCAGGTAGGTGCAAGAGTGGAAGTGTTCTCTATCCGAGAGAAGCGACATTCCAATTCTGAAATACTTTTTATCAAAGCAATTGTACTTTTGAAATTACCATTTAAAACACATATCTTCATCTATTCAAATGATATACTGATAAATTGGAAAGGAAGTGATTGGAAGCAGGGTTTACAACACCCATTATTTTCTTTGAATATAAAATTGATTGATTTATTGAACAGAACTGAATATTTAAGGAGGTTACAACATTAAGCGTTTATTGAACAATTCAGAGCATGATTCAACTCTCAGAGCGTTGCCTAGGGTTGAATGACACAAGAGTGTCTATACATCGCCGGAGTTCTTTACCGTAGCAGATGAGGTGCGGATAAAACAGAATCTCACTGACCCTGTTGATCAGCTGATTGCGAGGCCGGTGATGGCTGCCTCAGGTAGATGCGGCTGGTCCCTGGAGAATTCTGCCCGGCGAGCTGCGTCACCAATCGAGGTCAACTCACTTTCCGACCAGAAAACAGAGTCCCCTGGGGTGCGCCGCTGCGGGTTGTTGGCCGGCCAGAAACAGAATGTCTTCCTCCTCGCTTGTCGGCCCCGTCGAAGGCTTCCAGGCTCAGATGTATTATCTGGCCCGCGAAATTCCAGCCAATGGGAACGTTTGGCGGAGCGTCTACGGTCTCTATTGGCACTCCTCATGTAACATACAACTTATAATTTGTTAAAGTTCTTAACACACTGTTTGATTCACTGGTTGCCAACAGAGGCATTCCACAACCTGACTTTTTCTCAGAGGTATCGTTTCCTTCGTTTTTAACTTTCTACTCTACCAGGAAACCGTCTTTCGGCGCAGGTCCAATACTGTTCTTTTAATTTATTTGAATGCATGAAGCTTTTAGCTTTAGGGCCTGCCATAAATCATTCGTCCCTTTTAACGCCGGTAGGAGTCGTCTGACCTTAGTCGAAACAAAGAAACGTGGAATGTTTCGGCCCTGCCCTAAACTGGTAAATTCACACGCACAAATTTCCCGTTGCCAAGGGGACATTACAAACTGGACTGACCTTAAAACACCATAATTCCAAAGTTATTATATTAGAATTAAATTTATGACATTAAGCCTGCGGAAGACCTGAACCATCTTCGCGGACCACGGGTTGAAAAACACTAGCCTAGGTGACAGCGGAAAATAGCCTAAAAACCTGAATCAAGACGAACGCTACGCGGGCACCAGGACTCGCGCCTGGTCTCGTTGAACCTCTCCTAAGCAGTCAACCACACTGGCGGGTAAATATTGTACGTTAGTGGTAATAAACCAATAATGTTATTATTGACACCGGTGGATAAAATGCTTGAAACTCTTAGCTGATACAAAATATGGCAGTAGCCGTATATTAAACCATTGTTAATAATGTACAATGTATAAGGTCCATCTTTTTAAAAGGAGTCGAACTGTTGTATTGTGATTATCATATCCCAGAGTCGATAAAGGAAACAACTGCAACAAGGAAGAGTTAACTATTGTTTGTTTGAGAATTATTTTGAACCCTACAGTAATTATCGAAAATTTTCGAAACAATATTTGAATCTTCTCTGACTCTAAAAATATTGGCTTTAATAAATTAGAGAATTGAGACCATTCTGACCTGCGTGAGGCCGACTGCAGTAAGTCGAGACTGGAGAAAATTAAAAATACCGTCGTGTTTACCATTCTAACATGGCTCTGATTTCCAAACAAAACCCTGATTTAAAACGGGAAATAAGAGAGATGTTTAAAAATAAATGTGGGGTCTTGGAATCTCAGTCAGTTAAGTTAAAGTTCATCAACCCCTTTCTGAGCTTGCGTCATTGTAAAGCCCACGCCGCCAAACTGAACAATTCATCGAGGTGGGGCATAATACAGAAGACTCCTCGGAAAGAAATAACGAGACAGCCAAAACTTTTGCTCCGCTGAGAATAGCTGGTGACTTGTGAATTACGGATTTTATTTTTGGCCGCGTTCAGCTTCATTGTGACTCGGGTTACAAGGCGTAGAACTTGGGATTGAAAAAGGTGCAAGGAACATGTCCTATTGCACAAATTTCGAAATCGCTGTAATTTCACCAACCACTTCAAGCATTGCCAGGTAACGGAGACAAAAAATAAAAGCAGTATTTAGAAGCAAGGCATACCTGAAAAGAAACGGAGCTCTATTATTGTTTCCTCATTATCTTTCCATCTGTTATCAGTTTTAAAATGAATTTATTACGTGTTTCTTTGACCAGAAACCGGTAATTCTATTTAAAACTTTGGAGAAATTATGTTGAATGGGTACCATTGGTTTAGACAAAAACAGCGAGAAATTCGGAGGCCTAATATAGTTTGTGAGTTTTATTTTTCGGTTACTTGGTTGTATAATAATACCCATTTTGTTGAAATTTAGAATGCCTACAATAATTCTGAACCAGTATGAAATATTGTTCTAAAGACGTGAGTGACAACAAAGCGCGTCGTTTCATAAAAGTGGATCGAAGTCCGCTACCTAACAAGGAAAGATCTCAAGATTTTTTTTATATATATATTTTTTGTGTGTGTGTGTGTCAAGCTATTGCCATCTGATATGCCAAACCATATTTGGAGGATATTCCGCCAGGCTCAACGCTTGACCAATTGTTATTATCAAATGTCTCCTTACTTGCGATTAAATAAGGCTGAAAAACATCAGTCCGATTGTTTGTTATCCAAATTGTCAACTATTGAATAGTACTGTTCTTATCATTACGCAATAACGATAATTGATTAACGGACCGAATTCTGGTAATCCATGAAGCTAAGAAAAAGTGGAAGGTAACGAATCAAATAAGCATCTATTTCATAAACGCAAAATTTTTGACGAACTCGTATTTCCCGCGTCTTGCAGATAAATCTCATGTCACTTTCTTGTTATTGCAACGTTCATAATAAGAAAATTAACCTTTGATTAATAGGTACTGATAAAAATATTATTGCGTGCTTAGTGAGCTTTTGTGTACCAGATATATAACATTTAAAGGAATATTATTGCCAATATCATATCCTTTTCCCCGTTGTGGGATATGATTTGTTGACTTAATCAGGATTTGATTTCAACAAATTACCAAAATTACCGGGGAAAAAATAATGAATGTTAATGTAGAAGTACGAATAGTTTCATTAATAGCACAGAGTAATCTTTTTGAATCAAATATTTGAGGCATCAACAGTTGCTTTGCTGCAACAGAAGCTTGAAAATATTTCACTACTTTACTGTATCCCGATAGGGAACAATTCCGCGATTTTGGATATTATATGTGGGAAATTGATTTACGAAAATGTGGTACCTGTATGATTAATTTATTTTCATTTCCATTTGGTATTTTTACAACGTTCGTAATGAAATAATGTATCATACATAGGTCGATCATCTTGAAATTTTGTTGTTTGTAAGTTTCGGATATGTATTAGATTTTTAGTTCATTAGTTTACTTATTATAGTCACGATTCAGTATTCCCTATAGCTGTTTCTTTGAGTCGGCTGTCACCTATGAAATGTAGCTACCGTGGTGGAAGAGGCTCTCTGTAGTTTCACTTATTTGTAACTAAAATTCGGCACTCAATTTTTTTTAAAAATTGTTTTCGTTGCGAAGCGTTATCAGTTCACAGACGCTAATTTCAGACAAGAGTGCAGATGATTTTGCCATCATTAGCTTCCAATAAATTTAAGCAAACCTTTTCATTGCATGAATGTTGTAAACTGCCAAATGGTTCTTCATTTTAAAAAAATGCATATAAGCTCCGTATGTCAATTATCATCAGTCTGACTTTAACAAAACTCCATATTTACTCACTTCACCTTTACGTTTTCAGTATAATCAAAGCTTATATGTTTTTAGTCCCACGTACATACTTTATCAGAGTTGATAAATTTTCTGCAGTAACACTGGTTTAAAATAAAAACCGTGTCTTGATGTGGTTAAGTTATAGCTTGCGCACAAAGATTAATGAGACAAAAACTGTAGGATACTTATTAAACACATAAGAAATTCTGAGGTTTCAAGTGGTTGTTAAAACAAAAATAACTATATTTGTGTAAAGGAAGAATAAATATGTTACGCTCAAATATACAAAACAATCATTGAGCAAAATAACGACCACAAAAATAATAATAATAAATAAAAAAAATGCTAACTCAAAAAGGCGACAGAGCGAAATTAACGTCTTTTTTTAAAAATAAATATATTAAATGCACCCTGGATCTATTCGTCGTGAAAACAAAGAGTTAGATACTGATAAGCAACAACGTGTTGTGGCCGTTTCAAAGAATTCAAGAAACCAGAACGCGTTGTGGACCGTGCACAAACTACGTGGCTCGGCCGGGGGGGGGGGGGGGTTGGCTGGAGGGCTACGCTGGGCTACGTGGGGGGAGGGTGGGTTCCGAGCCAGACCACGTAGCTTTCCTCTCATAACATTTTTCACATTTAAATTGAGGAACAGAACTCACAACAGCATGTGAATATTTATTTCCCACAGTTCCGTATGTAATTTACAATAATCTGACAAGAGAAAATAGTACAAAATGTCTTCTGGAATCAAAAGGGAAAAAAGCTACGTGCTCCGTGGGGAAGGGGGGGGGGGTAGAGGCAGAAGCCACGTAGGGCTACGTGAGGGAGATGGGAGGGGGGTTCACAGGAGGCCAAAATGGAGCTACGTGGTTTATGCACGCTCCCTTGTGGTATTTTTTTAATTTAATTTTCGCTCAGTGAGCGTTTTCGGTCTTTGAGCGTAACATATACAGGGCGTTCGCCGGGAAACGCAACCCACTGTTAGCGCTACAAGGAAGAAACTGCTCCCGGCGAGCGAGCGCTCAGTTTCCGGCATTGTTCGACCGCCGGCCGCGGACTATTTCATAATAATTACGCTTCATAAACTTCATAAACTTGTGTGCTAAGCATTTAAATGAGACGTAATTCATTAGCTTACCTTATAAAAGATGCTGGAAGTGTTGACCGTCTTGTGTAATGCACATTTCACATCTTCTGAACATATTTCCAGACACACGCTGCCCTAACTGACTTAATGATTTTTTGGGTGACTGTTCTAGTCGAAAAGCGATATCGTCAATTTTCTCCTCTGTGAGAATACGGTTGACCGACAGTCTCTTTTTGTTAAAAAATGAACCCGTTTCTCTTACTTTTTTAACCAGACGCAGAATTGTTGATTTAGCTGGCAGTAAAGCGCCAGGAAATTCGCGACGAAATTTACTGCGACACTTTTTAAACGACTTCTTCTTCACATATGTATCGTAGAGAAATATTCTTTGTTGCAAACTGTAACGTACCATAATTTTACTCACACTCAAACACGGTACAGATTAATAAGAGTATGAAGCCCCAAACCAGCCAAACCGCAAAGAAACGTTTATTCACAACACTGATTAATAAGAGACTGAAGTCACAAACTATCTACAATGCAAAGAAACCGTTCTTAACAATGTAAGGGTCACTGCACTGCACTGTTGGGGCAGCGGAGGTGTTAAACAGTGCGGTGATTCACGGTGCCGCGTGGCGGAAACTGCTGGCTCCAATGACCGAGGAAGTTGCCGACGGCAACAGACTGGGAGGGTAGCGTTTTCCGGCGAACGCCCTGTATATTACATTATCTTCCTTTCCAGAACTAGACCTAGTTACCATCGCTCTCATAAATACATACACAAATTGCACGATAAATGCATGTTGTCATTGTGTATGGATACACATACGTATATTTCTGCTTTATTATTTTAGTGATTTATAGACGTTTGGCTGCGCCAGAGGCCTGCCAAAGCGGCCAGCTGTTGTTCATCTCACAGGCGGCTACCATTGTTAATCCGGGAGTCACAGTTTGTAAAATGGGTCGGCCGAATTGGTGATCCGCGTTTGACCTGACGAAATCTCATTGCCCTCTCCATTTCGTGTACTAGGCCGCATTGAACCTCACTGCAAACACGCCACAGTGCCACCCTCTCGCTACATGCTGCTTGCATGGACGTGTGACTTCCTGTTTACGAGTGATATCGCGTCCAGCTGTCCCTTTTGCCGGCCCCGGTAGCGTAGGGGCTAGAGTGTTAGCTCGCCGGTTCGACTCCGGCCGCGGGCATGGGTGTTAAACTGTTGTGTCTGTGAATGTCATGTCCATCCTGTGGTGTGTCTAATTATCTGGAAAAATTCATCAGGCTGGCTGTGTGGCCTAAGATGCCAAAAGCCATTAAAAAAAAAAAAAAAAAAAAAAAAAAAAAAGCTGTCCCTTTAGGCATGTTCGCACTACGCTAGTAATTTATTCGAGTGGCGAGTAGTTTAGTAGCCAAATTACTTGCTACTGGCCAAAAATTGTTCCTCTACGGTCGAGTACAGTACACAACTTTCGTGGTATTTTGCCAGCAGGCTGCAACGCAATCAAATGAATGAGCTGATACAGCTTATGTTGAGCGCTATTTTAGAAGAGATGGATGAAGAAGTTTATGCGATAAAAAAAACAATGGGTACGAAAATGGGTTAATAGAAGGGATGAAATAGGAGCTACAAATTGTCTTCTGAAGGAATTAGCATTAGAAGATCCCTACGAATAGTTTGAGAATGTCCAAAAGTTGTGTTAATGAAAATGCAGTCGCAAATCCAGCGTGAAGATACATGTTTAAGAAGTGCAACTCCGGCAATTATAAAATTACAGGCAGTTCTCTAATTTATTGCGACCGGATGTAGTTTAAAGACATTCACACCTCGTATTTATACACGGAAAATCGGGTATTTCCTAATTCATCACAGTGTGAAGGAATGTATGGAACATTAAAGAAATTTAAGTAATGTTTCATAGAGATGCATCCAGTAAACTGAATCATTTTACTGAAGGAATGTAAAGTGTTTCAGTACCTGCGCCTAAATTTTTGGGCTACTTTTTGTTTAACTTCTGCGAGTAGATAATTCTAAAAAGATTTTTATCGCTTTAGGTAGTACTTGTAATAACAATAGCAATAATATCTATTGTACAGGGCGTTCGCCGGGAAACGCAACCCACTGTTAGCGCTACAAGGAAGAAACTGCTCCCGGCGAGCGAGCGCTCAGTTTCCGGCATTGTTCGACCGTCGGCCGCGGACTATTTCATAATAATTACGCTTCATAAACTTCATAAACTTGTATGTGCTAAGCATTTAAATGTGACGTAATTCATTAGCTTACCTTATAAAAGATGCTGGAAGTGTTGACCGTCTTGTGTAATGCACATTTCACATCTTCTGAACATATTTCCAGACACACGCTGCCCTAACTGACTTAATGATTTTTTTGGGTGACAGTTCTAGTCGAAAAGCGATATCGTCAATTTTCTCCTCTGTGAGAATACGGTTGACCGACAGTCTCTTTTTGTTAAAAAATGAACCCGTTTCTCTTACTTTTTTAACCAGACGCAGAATTGTTGATTTAGCTGGCAGTAAAGCGCCAGGAAATTCGCGACGAAATTTACTGCGACACTTTTTAAACGACTTCTTCTTCACATATGTATCGTAGAGAAATATTCTTTGTTGCAAACTGTAACGTACCATAATTTTACTCACACTCAAACACGGTACAGATTAATGAGAGTATGAAGCCACAAACCAGCCAAACCGCAAAGAAACGTTTATTCACAACACTGATTAATAAGAGACTGAAGTCACAAACTATCTACAATGCAAAGAAACCGTTCTTAACAATGTAAGGGTCACTGCACTGCACTGTTGGGGCAGCGGAGGTGTTAAACAGTGCGGTGATTCACAGTAACGTGTGGCGGAAACTGCTGGCACTACTGACCGAGCAAGTTGCCGACGGCAACAGACTGGGAGGGTAGCGTTTTCCGGCGAACGCCCTGTATAATCTAGATGCTATTGTAATAAAATAATTAATATAATTGTGCACTAAGCAGATGTTTTTAATTTTCAATTTACTTGTCACCAAATCCAGGTATGTTTGTTGTATTTTCCAAATCCATGTGTGCAGATTGCTTCCTTTGTTTGTTTTTATAATGCGGGGACTTAATATTCTACTAGCATTCATGTGCTACATATTCAGAAACGAATTTTAAAATTGTTTCTTCGCTCCAGCGAATCGACATTTTTGCGGAAGCTAATGAACTCGACTTAAACAATAGGTTCAGACTTGTTTATCCGATGAGCGAGTGGGTAATGGCGCGTGTGGGTAATGGCGCGTGCTGTTACTCGCCCGATATTGTTCACACCCGTTTAGTTACTAAATTACACGCTACTTGACTAAATTACTAGCCTAGTACGAACGAGCCTTAACGGTGGCGCACCAATATTGCCTCATTCTGTCTCAACTATTTCATGACAGCTTCAGTACATGACTGCAGCAGCACTATCTGTATCTGTGTAGGAGGTTACCATGGGGACTGTTTATCCCTCGATAGGAACTTCCGTGGGGAATGATGAAATGAAGTGATTCCGATTGCCTTCACCAGTGCGAACATGATCGCGTTATTGTAAGTGTGTATGGCCGCCTCGCTATCGTAGGGGCTAGAGTAATGGCTCCGCGTGCCCAAGGTCGCCAGTTCGAGGCCGGCCGAGGGCATGGGTGTTTGAGTGTTGTGTCTGTAAATGTCACGTCAGTCCTGTGTGTGTGATCGGTGAATACTGTTGTTTGTGTTGTGGATGAGAGATGAAAGAGGGTGAAACAATGAAACTCTGTGCTCACCCATTCAGGCCTATGCTTCCGAAAGACACACAGGAGCCACCATGCTTAACATCCCCATCCGGCAGACGAGTCCTTGTCAACATTGTCCTATGTCCTCAATCATTGCGCACTGAGATGTTTATGATGAACCCAGCTTATTTGTGCACAATCTGATATTATAACTAGCATACCTGAAGAATTCCATTACCTTTCTGCAGCATTCATTCATTTCCTTCCTGCTAAAATTAAAACCGTAGGTTATGATATTTAAAAAGAAATTGAATGTAGTGTAAACGTTCAAGGGAAAAAAAATCAGTATGCTTCGATTTGCAAACAGCATTGTCCTGTTGGCAGACTAGAATGAGGATATGGAAAAATTATTGAACAGCAAAGGATAACTAGGAGAAGAGCATGGACCAAATATAAACTATAACAAAACTAAAATCAGTCACAGAATCGCCTAAACGTGACGATATATTATGGCGTACAAACGTTAATTTCTTGTCTGATGAGATAAAACGAGCGGAATTTAAGCCAGTGATGGCCTTTCTCCTTTCTGGTCTCCAGAAGGTGTTTGCCGTAACTGTTGCGCCATCACGGCTGAAGTCGGGTCGTGCCTTGCATACAGATGGCGCCCCATAATGAGGCAGCACCACTAATGAAGGCTTTATTACTGCCCGATAAGCAGACCTCCCCTGCACCCTGGCTGATTCTTTTTTCCGTGCGAATAGGACCCACGGGCCGTAATACCGTCTAGCCCTTCCGTGAAGTTTCTTTTTATCGTCCGCATATTACGGCATTGGGCACTTAAAGCCGCGCTACTTGTTCATCGTCCATATCCTGTCTTCCCACCTCTCCTTGTGCCTTACCAGTTCTCGCAAAATATTTTACGTATAGGGTGATTCACTAGGAATGGTTAATATTGATGGAGATGGTAATATGAACAATATTGACTAAAAAAAAAGTTCTTATAAACATGCGTGATTTCCATTCGTTTTCGAAACACAGGTTCTGGAATGTTATGCATGAAATAGACGTCAGAAAATGATCAAGAGCACACAAATAATTTATTCCAGTAAATCATTCACGCAAAAACACACGCATATTTTACAAAAGTTTAGATTAAATGTTCGAAAATCCCACCATCGACTTCAATACACTTTACAGGCCTCTTCACAACAGTACGGGTAGCGCGCGCATGGGGGCTGTATGTGTCGACTTCAGCATCGATATGGTGCTTCAACTTGTGTATTGAAGTCGATAGTGTGATTTTCGAACATTTCATCTAAACTTTTGTAGGATATGCGTGTATTTTGCATGAATAAAGTACTTGAATGTATTATTTGTGTGCAATTGATCAGTTTCTGAGATTTGTTTTATACATAATAAATATTCCAGCTCCTGTATCCCCAAAACGAATTTAAATCATGCACATATTCGTATCAATTTTTTATTCAATATTATTCAAATTATCACCTGCTTCAATTATTACCATTCCCTCCGAATCATCATGTATATAAGACACCACGTAATACATTTAAATAGAACTTCTGGGAAGGAAAAATTTTAATTCTCTTGATTCCATGAAGTGAAGAAGTATATATCCTAAACAGAAAACATGTAATTTAAACATTACACTTGTACGTGTTGCAAGTATACGGCGAGATTTCCTTTAACGACAATCATCGAGCCAGGTGGATGAGCGGTAACGGTCGGGTCTGGCACTCGGGAGGACGCCGGTTCAAATCCAGGACGGCAATACTGATTTAAAGTTGACTTGATTTGCCAAAATCAATACATACTAATGTCGAGGTGGGTCCTAGAAATATCTAATGCTGAATTCATTCCCGTTCTATGCCATCCATCCTCTCCCGTATCCAATGACCTCAACGTCGAAGAGGCGTAACGCTCAGATAAAAAAAAATATTAACAATAAACAAAGACGATTTCTTTGATTTGAAGAACTTCCATCTTTGTTGGTCTATTTGATATCTTAATATATTTATCGTTGAATATTTAGATACAGTTCGAATAAACAATATAATTTTACGTTATACGCAGTTTCAGTGAACTAAAAGGTGTTCAGAAATTCCGGTTAAGAGCTCCTTGGATTTGTGGAGGGGCATGCTGCAAGTGAAGCAAAAACTAATGTTTGAATGTCAACCTCTAAGACACGTTTCATGTTTTCGCTTATGCTAGGTATGAATTAAGACCGCAGCAGTAGATATTCAGGAAATACTGCGAATTTCTGACCAAGTGTACATGAACGAAATGCGAAGACTGAATCATATACAGTGAAGTTGTTGGCCGCCGTATTGAGCAGTTACTATAGCCGGTCGGAATACAACGCCAGACAAACAGCTAACATTATAAAGCCAAAGTTACATCTGTTTCTGGAGCACATTATTACACGGATTTAAAACCCAGCAAAAGCAACAGTTTTTATTTTAATCGGTGTCATTTTATTGTACTTGTTGCGCTGTTACCAAACCTGGGTTTCTGATTAATACTTTATCACACGCTCTCCTCTACAAACCCCAATAAATTTGTAGTACGAATTTCAAAACACTCTGAATCATAATAGTAGATTTTATTTCTTCTTTCACGCGAATAATTTTGTTGTTCCTATAGATTTTGGTCCAGATTTGTAATGGTGGCTGCTATTTTATTCATCTACTAATATTATGAAATTGTTTCGGTGCATCAAGATTCAGCAGTCTTCTTTTACCTATCAGACAGTTTAATTAGAACAATTAACATTCAAGTAACAGTATGTAATAGTTTGTACAGTGTAAGTAGTTGGAACTGGCTAAAATTGTCGCTAAGACCAAACACCATAATTGCTAAAAAAAAATACAAAGAAAACAAAAAAACATTACAACAAATCCTAATTATAAACGAGTTAGCGAAATTAATTACGTCTGTATGATATTCTGCATACTATACATATCCGTTTTCGTATTTAACACGTTTGACAAGTTTCCCAGCTGAAACAGAATATGATAGGAGTGAAGATATTATGGCTCGTTGGCGTCGAAATCGTTAGAGCCGGGAGGGAATGGGAACAAAGGAATTTGGTAATACACTACTGAAGAAAACATTCTGGATTTCACCCGCAGTAATCTCGATAAAACATGCAAGACCGAAATCTGGATGGATAGATTTCAGATCGATCTCAAGTCCTCCCGAAACGCAGACCCGAGCGTTTAATACTCACTCACCGTTCTCGGTTTAGCAGAGCTGAGAAAATTTCCATATAACAGCACAGCAAATGACAGTCACAGAGTCAAAAGGATCCCGTCGTAGATGCAGAGAACAAAAAAAAAATTGCTAAAACTGCTTAAAAAACGTTGCTACTGGAGAAGGTTTTTGGATGTTTTAAGTCTCGAGGAGCCGAGTCAACGTCGATGTTTTGGTACAGTGATCCTCTTCTCTGGGTGGCCTCGTAAAACTGACGTCGGCGCCTGGCACGACTTACTATCCCAGCACAGATAAGGTACCGGCTCAGCAGTTCTTCTTGCAAAATTTACGCGATTTAATTTTTATGCGTAACCTTGAGCATGTCCTTAGAATTAAAATGAAATTATTCTCTCTGAATTAAAACTGGTGAAAACTTTAGTTTGATTCCGCATCACTATCTTCTCATTATTAACACGTGGATCGAAGAAGTAAATTAAACTATGAGCAGAGCACAGTACTAAAAACAGGCTTATAAATAAATTGATTCTTAACACCAAATGGAAAATTAACCGTGAACGGAAAAACTGCTTACAATCTCCAAGGTCCGGCTGCATGATTTCTACGTCCATCTCTTATTTGATTGAAATGCAATTTTTCTGTATAATTACTAGTAGCAGAATACGAGTCTGCTGGTTCGCCTTTCAAAATATGGCCGCAAGTATTTCTTATTAAGTTTATCGGGGAAAAAAATACGTTCACATGTTTTTTAAATAAATTTTAAGTCATTTCAAAGAGAGACATATAAATAACATAGAAAGTTTGAGTTATCTTTGTAAAAGTGGCCACAAGTAGGGATTGCCAGCTGTTAACAACACTGTCTGGTAGACGGTGTGGTGAGCTAACTCTCTCATACATATCTTTAACAGCCGGCCACCCATACTAGCGGTCACTTTCAGATAGACAACCCACAAGTGAACAAAATTTTTTGGGAAAAATATTTTTTGAAAATTTACTTAAAAATACTTGCGGCTATGTCGTGATATGCACCCCGCCAGAATCGTATTCTGCTACTAATAATACATAAAAATTGAATTTAAATCAAATAAGAGATAAACGTAGAAATTATGCAGCCGGATCATACGATATCCGTTATAGAGAGCAATTAAATCAGCAATAAAAGGACTAACATTGGAAGAAAGCCGTGAAGAAATATAGCTAATACATTTGGCACGTATCTTGAGTGTTTCTATACGTAAAGACAATAACACAGGGCTGCTGCAGATTTTAGAAGACAATACTTTCTAATATAGCGGCGACAATGTTGCAATCTAATGAAGAAAATTAGCATTTCTGTTCCAACCTATGAAAATACGCACCTCTGATTTCTATTTCTTCCTGTTATAACATTTTTTGATAATGTTGAGGTAATTAGGACAACAAAAAATAGGCAATTAAGAGAATTTACGAACACCAAGCAATATTTTATATTTCCTCGATTTTGTAAGAACCAAAAGTTAACTGTACAATTTTACAATTACTTCTTACCTCTTTATCATACTACTTCTTTTTATAAAAATAAAAAAAAGAATTCTGTTTCAAAATTAACATGATAAAATATTCTAGTAAGCTGCAAAATGATATCCATAGTAAATCGTTCTCTATATTCTCAGAAAAATGAGAAACTTTTATCAAACATATTGAGGAAATCGTGTGGTTGGTTTATTCCGACCCGATCGCTTGCCGTAGTTTCTCAGTTGACTGATGTGGTCGTATTCCACTTAAATCTGGGGTGAGCCATTGAGCTTGCAGGAAATCAACTGTTTGAACTGGAATTATTCGTCTCAGCCAACAGACGGGACGGCAAATATGTTAAGCCTCAGCATGGTCCGGTTCGTATTTCCATTATGTCCATTGACCAGGATGGACGTTTTACACTCGAGAATTCTGTCACTCTACGGCAGAGAGAGTGAAGTTCCCGTCAAGCTCGTTCATGGAGAGACGCATCGGTCGATGCCAGACAGGTAGGTGCAGGTATTTGATATTAGTTGGCCAAGTAGTTGAATGGGTACAAATCATTTCGGAAGGAATCCCTTTCCGACCACACAGCTTTGGGTATTCCATGGTTCCCTAAAATCGTCCAGGTGAATGCCGTGATGATTCCTTCAAAATGATATGTCCGAATTACTTCCCGTTCCTTGTCCCCCCCTCGCCTCTAATGATCACGTTGACGTCTGTTTGGTAAAAAATATAAAGCGTCTGTAGATGTGATTCATGTTGGGCACTGCTTTAATTAATATGTAAAAAAATAGAGTTGTTAATAAAAAAACTTCTCAGAGATAAATTAAATTAGCTGTTTTCTACCTGGCGTCTTTGATTAAAACATCAGGTAATGTCTGTTCAGGTACTGCTCGACATTCTTATGTCTGAAAACGTAAGTAACCTTTAAGGAAACTGAAAAATCAACGTAAGGTGATATTTTTGCATTTGTATACTAGAATATCCTGAAAATCTGGTTACAGGAATGCGTTGACAGGGAAAAAGTTCCATTTCATCCAGACCTACGTTTCTTCGAACAGGCTCACGACCTTAAGAAGATTTACTTTATTCTTAATCTTTACGCTTCGTCGAGATAAACGTAAACAGAGATAGGAGAGAATTGGGAACTGGGAACCGGAAGGAATTCAGCTATGGTACTTTTGAATGGACAATCCTGACATTGCCCTGGAATAATTTCAGGGAATCATGGAAGACCGACGATCAAATCCACGTCTTTCTGAGTGTTGCAGGCCTGTAATAACTTCATGGTTGAACTCATGTATCGATAACAAAATTCACTGTTTATTAGTTTGCTAAGGGGCAGTTACAAGATTTAATTTTTATTTTATGAGATGAATATAGATACATACTTTTACTAAGAGCAGTCGAAACAATAGATGTCATATTAGTTTACAGTATAGACTTTGTCGGTATAGTTTCGGAATATCGGCTTAACTTTATCTGTAGTTAACGATTTTAAGAAACAAATAAACATGCAGTGTATATTCTCTCTTCCACCAGAAACCGTTTAACATATTTTTAATGCATTCTGTGCGAAAGAGAGACTCGGGAATATAACTAGATTACGAAAGATTATGTGGCATCACCAAGTCACATTGTGAAGACTTCAGGTTAGTCTTAGAAAATAATTATCTCCATACAATGTTCGTCGCTCTGGTATCCCGGCCCGACACTATCACATGTCCGGAAGAAGAGATGGAGGTGGACAACCGATAAACGGCGCTAACACCAGGTCAACTAGCGCCACCGCACAGCAGTATTTCCGCTGCGGCCTATCAGAAGCGACTCGCTTAGTATAAATACAGCCGCGCGGTCCCACTTAGGACAGTGCTGTATTCACTTCTACTCAGTTTCGCTTCTGTCTCTCTGTGCATTTTCCTATTGGACTCTGACCAGCGCGCATCTATGTTTACGTTCGGTTACCCCTTTGGACTCTGTGCATCGCATATTGAACTCGGATCAGTGCGCGTCTCGGTCTACGTTCGGTTTCTTCCTTGGACTCTCCGCAGCTCATCTTGGACTTTGCTTCGGTTCATCTCCGGGTGACATTTCGGCCGCCGTGCGGACGCAGCAGTCGCCATAAATATGACTAAACCGAATAGGATAAGTAACGATTCATTTGTTAAATTACGTATAGACGGTATTGTCTCTAGACATCATGAAGAGTGCCTGTTAGCATCATACAGTAATGGAGCCGCCATGTGGGAGTATAAATCCTTTACGCCTGATGGAACTAACTTTTCATATTATTATAAAATTATTTTTCACTCTTTTAATGATTTGATACCCGCAGCTGATTGCGGCAACGTGATGGTGTCCAACACTAACATAGAGTGAGGACATACGACACTTTTTGATGGTGATTCGTCCGAAAGGATAGGGATGTGCAGCCTGGCGGCCCCTTTGTGTCTTTGGAAGGGGAAGACCTCAATGGGCCGCCACCAATTTTCACCATCTCCCTTTTTCATCTCTCATTTCATTCAACACAAACAACACCCTGTATTGGACATACACACTATCACAATCATGCACACATAAAATAACACATGCAAACACGTTGGGGATGCCAACGGAAAATATCCCAGTTCATCTTAATAAGAAAGTTCCCATGGAGGGATACAACCCCTGTGGTAATAGTCTAGGCCAAGAATCTTTTAAGTCATCATCATAAGAAGAAGATTTTTATTTTTTATTTTTTTGACAATGGTATGAATCGTATTCGACGACGATGCTTGAGAATCTGCTACAGACAATAACTATTCCAAAAATGCAAGCTATCAGACGACAAAGAAAACAGGTACGCTGGAAGAAAGAGCATCATATGTTTTGAATTCATTTGCAAACATATACGTTACGTAAATACTGTATACCAGTCAGACTATTTGTGCAGTTCTAAAAATTCAACACTTTCCTGAAATTAGTTCCGAGCAGACACTTTAATTCATTAATAAATATGTTTTGCTGTTTCTGAGAATAAAATTATCTCATTTGTCACATTCTATTAGTTTAGTACAAATTTGTGGTATTCTTCTTACACTTAAAACAACACTTGGATTTCTTTGAAACCTACAATAATTTCTGTTATATTCACATTATTTAGTAGATTAGACTATTATATTATCAACTAAACTTTAGTTTTCCAGGCTCCGCTTTAAATTAAAAGATTAACCGTAAAATAATAACAGTATCATCTCACAACCATGCTCTCTATAGACATGTTCTTGAATTTTAGGAAATGTTAGTTCGACAATTAAATAGAACTATAAACATCTGAATCGTATTACGAATTTAACCGAGCAGGGCGGCGTAACGGTTAGCGTTCTCGCCTCGCTTTCGGGAGGACGGCGGTTCGATTCCCCGTCCGGGCATCCAGATTTGGGTTTTCCATGGTTTCCCAAATCACTCCAGGCGAATGCCGGGATGCTTCCTTCAAAAGGCCATGGCCGAATTCCTTCCCATTCCTTGCCCCCATCCTTGCCCCCTATCCTTGCCCCCCATCCTTACCTCGCTGTTGAGAGACGTAAAGCACTTTTTAAAAAAAAAAAAAAAAAACGAATTTCACTTCGGATGAAAAATTTAAATAAAAATATTATCTTTATTATTTCAGAAGGAAGAATCAATAAAGCGAAATGACAATCGTAAGAAATTCGTTAAAATTTTAATCTCAATAAGAACTGTTGTTGTTATTGTTGGTTTTGGGCGCGTCGACATCGGGGTCATTAGCGCCAATAAGAACTGTCTGCTGGAACAATAGAAGAGAATTAATTACTAAACAGACATTGAGGAAGACATAAGCATTTATTCAGAACATACGTACATCTCAAATTTGGTGGAAGGAATTAACTAAGGTAGAAATCTTCTGGTGCCTGATAAATATTCACGAAGAATTTACTGGAGATGTTGTAATTTAGCTGAGTGTATAAAACTAAATAAATATTCATAAAGCAATTTGGACAGTATAAAAAAAGAAAATAAGGATCATTATTAACTGTGGAAGTAATGAATATGATTATCGGCTAAATATTAGAATTGGAACAGATGCAACTGAACCATTTAAAAACCAAGTTATTTAATAGATAATATTAGAGTAATTTTTGCACTTAGCACCAGTTACCAAGGCTACAGAATAACTGTGAAGACTACCCTTTGGAATATAGCACCTGAGGAAAGAAATCTTTTATGCTGAAACTGAATAGATAAAGCGATAAAATTAAAAGGGCCTATGAAGGATGAAGAAAAAATTGTGATCAGAAAGAAGTTAATGCTAGCCTCTCAGAAAAATTTGATAAATTAGGTCGTTAATAAATGGTACAGTGAAACGGAAGAATTGTGAGGAAAATGATAGCTTAGAATACTTGAAGCAGTAAGCAGGTAAGCAGGTTGCAAAGAATGTATAAAACTGGATAGCTTATAATATGATAACAGAGGGTTAATGATCGTATTAAACTAAACTAGAGTACATAAAAATATTCGTGAATTACCAAGAACAAGAGAAGTTGAAATTGGTTATTGGCTGTCGTTAATCGAAAAAAACCACCATTACATTCTTTGTTCACATTTTGAAACAAAACGTGTCCCACTATACCCCTCCCGTGACTAGACAGATGGAGAGGAACTAAATGAATTGTTTAAAAATTCCATTTCCAAGTTAAACAGTGCATATGTAACTAGCCGATCTCATTTAAGTTTGTCACGAATTTCTAATGTTTTTTGTTTTTGCACGGAACCTTAAATAATTCCAGGATAAAAAGTAGGCCTACTCTATGTCACTCCCTGCCAAATCAGCAAACCGCCAGTGAGAGTCCCGTCAAAATCGGTTCACTCACTAAATATGTTGCATATAAATTACTAGCAGACCCGGTCACGCGTTGCTGTGACTTAGTAATTATAGTACGTTGGATTAATGTTATTCTAAACTTCCTAAAGTAATCAAATTAATATTCACTAATAAAGACAAAAACATTGTAGTCAATTTGGAAATTCAAATGTAATTGGTAAAGAGTTACGGAGAGTTAAAATTAAGGACAAACGATCAGAAAAAAATTTAATTTACATTTTATTACAAATTACTTAATTGAAATTATATAAAAATTGATATTTATAAAATAAATAAATAAATTATTTTTTATTTATTTATATAAACTGAAATTTCAGTTTTATAAATGAGGCCTATGAAGTTGATTTTTAAACATTTTTAACAATTATTTTCATTATTTTAAATTATTACAATTTATAATTTTAATTTATCTAAGCGCTAATTGTTGCATCATATTTTTAGTTAGCCTGTCTCTTGCTAATACAAATAGATTTAATGGTTTCCCTACACGTGAGTAGGCGACATATAGTTGTCCATGGGAGAAACACGTATTTTCCAAATCCAAGCCGCAAACGGACATTCTTTGGCCTTGTGTCTTATTTATGGTCATAGCGAAAGCCAAACGAATCGGGAATTGAAGCCTTTTAAATGGTATTGGATATTCTGACTGTAACATTGGAATACGTGGCAACAGGACGATTTCTTCTTTAAACATTCGAGTCAAAATAGTTGCTTCAAGAACATTTCCGGTGATCCTTTTGATCGCCAAACGTGTATCGTTGCATAATCTAGATGGATTCAAATTACGAAGAAGAATAATCGGTGAACCAATCTTTAACCGGAGATTGTGTGGCAGCATTCCTGTTATATCCAAAAAGTTTAAAAACTCATTTGAAAAATTTACGGCTTCATTTTCATCTACAATGGTATCTATTGATTTAAAGGACATCAGATCACCTGGCAACAACATTTGTATCTGGAAGTTAATTTCGTTGACATCGACATTTTGCTGCTAAAATAGCACGATTACTGATACAATTATGATCTAAGTAATAATTTGATATATCCATGAACACACGCTGAGTTAGTTCATTTTTGAGTGAACAACAGTGCAGAGTTTGTCTGGCAATTTGATGTATTGTGTATTTCGATGTAGTTCTATTTCACCTTTTCCAATATCCAGCAATTGCTTACAAAATACTTGTGCCGATGGATCATTTTTCAACTGTACTCGCATGTTCATGGTCAATCAAAGTGTTTCGACATTCCTCCATAAAAACGATTGTTTTAAACTCGCGTTAATCTCATCGGCAAAAGTAGAGCGAGGAATCACTGGTAATGTCTGTCGGAAGCCACCAGACAGTAGTAGGACAGTACCACCGAAAAGTTTATCGTTAACTTTTAAATATTACACAGTTCTATGAAATGCATCGAGTGAATGTTTATGAGCCATAGTACACTCATCCCAAATTATAATTCAACTCTTTTGCAACACTGCAGCCATTCCACTTTTCTTTTTGATGTTTACACATTGCGTTTGGTTTGTTATGAATGTCTAGTGGCAGTTTAAATGCTGAAAGTGCGGTTCGTCGACCATCTAACAAAGTGGCAGCAATGCCTGACGATGCATTTGCCAATGCAATTTTCTGTTGGGACCATGGAGGAAGGAATTAAATGGAGAAGAAGTGAGCTTAAATCGGTGAAGCAAGCACTAAACTCTCCCGCATGGTGGCAGCACCGGCAGCGACCATATGGCGCTTCCCAACAATTAAGGTGTTCACATTGTGGTAGAGGCAGTGATTATTTCATTTAGTATTGTGTATAAGTGTTTAAAAATGCCAGCTTGTGTTGCGTACGGTTGCACAAATAGGCCAGACAGGAATGAACCTGGAATATCATTTCATAAGTAAGTTGAATTGTAATTATCGTTGTTGAAGTGAGCGGTAGACACAGCAAACTTTGCAGCACGTCTATAAATATTTAGTCATAGCTCTCAATGGGATGACTTTGTTCGCAAATTAAGGTGACTGAATAAATTTTCACAGATTATCAATTGAACAACTTGTGTTTCAGTTTGCAAAATGTTTAACTTCTTTTTAAAAAAATAAACCAAAATTTGAATGCACATTTCTGCTAAATACTTTTTAAAACGTTTCACAAATGTTACTTATATCAAGTGAACGATGAATAAGACCATCTCTACTTTTGTACGTTTTGAGAGATCCCCAAAATAATAGAAATGGAGATCACAATATACTAACACACTCTTCACTTTTTAATATTTTTAGATGTTTGTGTACCACAAATCCTGAAATGTAGTGTACAATATGATCTATTAAAACAGTTAGTGCACCTGCATCAAACATACATTCGTGGTCGGACTTGGGAGGAAACTGTAATTCTTTTTCCTCTTCAATAATTCGATGATGTCTTGATGTAAAATTTATAATATGTTCTGGAGCATGATTAACAATTTTTCCAGGAGTATACAATTACCAGTGTTTGCATATTTCACTTCACATTTCAAGAGTAGGTTTTTTTTTTATAAGCTGCTTTAAATTGTATGGGCAGTGGGATTGTTTGAATTCCTCCCCCCCCCCTCCACCCCCCAAAGATCTGATACATTGTAAAAATATTTCAAAGTGATCCTGACTAAATTTATATGCTAATATATATTTTAAGATTTTTTGATCAATAACTAAGGAATTAAAGAAATACTTCAAACATGAATCAGAAAACCTAAGAATCCAGTGCTCCTACTGCTGTCAAGTATTATCTTGCCATATGGTGACACTTTCAAATTACATATATAACTTTCTGTTTCAATCAATCTTGTATCACTGTTTCCTAATTACACTTGGATATTATGGAGCGTGTGCTCCATTGAAATTAAATAAAATAATAATACCCTTAGTCTTTTTTTGTGGCTGTAGATGTTTTGGCAAATAAAATTCTATTAAAATAATTTTTAACAGACTTTTTTTCCTTAATTTCTAATGTTTATAGATAGCATCAATTGAGATACATACATAAGAGAGCGTGCATAAACCACATAGCTCCAATTTGGCCTCCTGTGAACCACTATCCCTCCCCATGTAGACCAACTTGGCTTTTGCCTCCACCCCCCTTCCCCCCCCTCACCTAGCAAGTAGGTTTTTTTCCCCCTTTTGATTCCAGAAGACATTTTGCACTGTTTTCTCTTGTCAGACTATTATAAATTACATAAGGAGATAATTAGCTGAGGGAAATAAATAGGTTTAATTCTAGATCATGATACTGCTACAACTACTTTAGGCCTACTACCAGTACAGGGATCTAGCTTTTTTTAAAATTATTCCTAGCAGTTGAGGTTAGGTTGAAATACAGCCTGGACCAGAAGAAAAATGTCATAAAAGTGGTACGGATAATTCTTTGATAGCTGCGTGTGGCAGAAAGGTGCTATAGCGGTATCGCCATCTAGAATTAAACCAATAAATATTCACATGCTGTTGTGAATTCCATTCCTCATTTTAACTGTGACAAATTTTATGAAAGGATAGCTACGTGGCCTGGCTTGGAATCCCCCCCCCTCTCCCTACATAGCTCAACGTAGCCTTCCAGCATCCCCCCCCCCCCCGGACCAGGCCGTGTAGTTTGTGCACGGTCCCTACCTTTAACCACATGTTAATTCATTATTAATAATGTGAAGTAAAGGAAAATAATGAATCAAATTCTGTGTCATAAAGTTACTTGTACATTCCTGTAATAGCAACAATTGTGAAACGGCTCTTTTATTTTTAAAGGTAATAATAAAGCCTCTGCCCTTTTAAACAGAAGTTGAAGTAGAGTTCTTCTAGCGTGATAAGTTATTTTGTTGAAAAAAGTATAGGCTTGTTCAGACAGTGACTCATCATCGCATTTATGATTGGAGCACACTTGCTTGAAGTTACTTAAAAGAACACCGCATGATGCCAACCATACATTATAGTAAAGTATCACTCTTTACTTTTTGTTGATACACTTTATATTAACTATAAATTATGCGGAAACATTTTATTTCTGGTACCAGCCTACAAAATGTCTGGGTTGCTCATCCCTAGAGTGGGTCCTCTTACTTTTTTCTGGTCTAGGACACATTTCAGACTAACCACAAGTGGTAGTAATAAAACTGAAATATCCATTCTGCATGTCAACCATGTAATCATTGTGGCTTTGACAGAATTAATTTTTGGTCCAGCCTGCATCCAAACCTAAACCCCTCAATTTGGTTGTTGTATATCCCCCAAACTAAGCAAGATATCGAAAACATTTATTCCTTATTATCGAGTTTTTTCGTCGTGTTACATAAGAATCCATCATTAAATTTGACTTTTGCGAAATTTTTCTTCTGCATTTCAACTCAAGACACCTCACTTTTGAGACAGTATATCTCGAGAACTAGGTGAAATATCGAAAAATTTTACTCTTTATTTTTTATTTGTCTCGTCTTTTTAAATAAAAATTCATCATAAAATTTGACTTTGAATAATTTTTTCTTCTGAATTTCAACCAAAACCATTTCACATTTGAGACAGAATATCTCGAAAACTAAGCAGGATATCAAAAAATTTTATTCTTCATTTTTTATTTGTCTCATCGAGTTACATAATAATCCATCACCAGATTGCGGCGTCACGTTTATCCTAGAGTCCCCTTGAGGTGTTTAACCATACTCCCCGTGTTTGTTGGGAAGCGGTCAAGTCCCCACCACTCCGGCCATGCCCCCCCACTCCTCCGCCGGCCTGCTTCACTTCCATGCGTGGCAAAGGTCTCTTGCGTCGTCTCCATATTATTCCTTCCTCCATGGTTGGGACCGCACCTTCGCAAGGATCAGCGATATTAAAAATGTCTTACCGGTACCACCTGGCGCGTTCAAGAAAAAAAAAACCCGCCTTGTTCAGCATCAACAGTCAGCATAATCCGATTATAAATATTTTTTTGTTCTGCTGTCAGTAATGGCTCATTATTCGAAATAATTGTCGGTCGATCAGGTGATGGCATACCATAACCATTAAGTGGCAAATCTGAAATTAAAATACATAAATCTTCGATTAACACTAATGGTTCATTAATTATTATACATCTCTGGTGTGAAATCTAGATTTGGACATTGGTTTTTTTGTTTAACTCGGTGTAGTATATCTTCAGTCATACTGTTTTTATATTTTTCCCACAAACTCGAAGATTGTGTTGGATAACATGTTGTCAAAATAATTGCAAACAGTTTGTTGAATACTATTCGGCGTGGCTGTCAACGCTGCATCAGCAAGAGTCAGGTCCCAATGATTGTCGTCTACCAGCAGCTGCAACTCGCGACATGCATCTTGATATGTATTGAACACTCGACAATTAACTATTCGTAAAAATTCTAAAGAAGCTGGTCCGGGAACATTCACCAATAATAAACGCTGAAAGAAACATTCACGTTGTTTTGGCTGCACTGTGTAAAGTCGTCCTAATGTATTGGCTTTGAATATGCCTGCGATCGAAGGATTTGGTTCTCCTTGTTTACGTTGCTACCATTTTTTACCTAATTTGTTCCATGAAAAATAGCTTGGAACATCAGTATATAATAATGTTTTTTGCGAATTAGCGGAACACATCAGATATTTGACACAATGTGAAAAATTCAGTTTGTGGTTTGTCGTTTTTGGTGGCTAAAGTACTCTTTGGAAAATATTTTCTTCGGTGAAATATACACGTTGACCGTTTTCAAGATGTATTGCAAGATGCTGGATGGAAGGGTCTCTTTCATGGATTCGAAAACTAAAAATATGGCAGATAGCTTCGTTGCTACTGATGTATCTACCTATTTGGTATCGTGTTATTTCATCATTTTTATTTACATTTTGAATTTCAAATACGGCCAAATCACTGCCTTTATTAACATATTTGCAAACGAACTTAATGGATTTTACAGAATTGCAAAACTCGACATTAATATGAGCCTTATACGTTTTTGAAAACAATGGTGAGTATGGTACCACCCACTGATTGTCAATTTCAACTTGGTTTCTAGAATTTGACATTCGCATTGTAAATGTGTGGCCATCATTCTCAGCGTTTCTGCGGCGATACAACGGATAACCGTCGAGATACGTAATAGTATCATTCGTATATTCCTTTGCAAAACGCTTCTTACATTTTCCACCTTCCATGCATGGCGATGTCATGTTAAAAGCACCGCACGGTCCGTGGATCGAGTGACTGGTAACAATATCAAACAATTCTTGATCAATTAATGGGTCCGGAATTTCGGCTGAAATTATTTGATCAATTTCTTCTGGACGGATTTTAACTTCAAGCCAAATCAAAATGTGAGAATGAGACAAACCTCGCTTTTGCCACTCAATCAAATACAGATAGCAACGTGTGTTACCGAAAACTGAATGTTTTACGATTAAATCAATCAATGATTTTAATTTTTGTTTGAACACACGTGCCGTGACATCATAACGATGCATTGATTGATGGCCTGGTAATAGCAAAGTTTGTATTTCCTCCCAATTCGGATTACATGTAAATGTAATAAACAAATCTGGACGACCATAATGACGTACGTAAGTCATCGCATCTTGTATATATTCCTGCATGTTCCGTGAACTGCCGATGTAGCTTGAAGGTAAAATAAATGCATTACCGATATCATTGTCGTTTAAATTTTCATAAATATTGCCGATAACAGTATCTCGTAAGAGGATGTATTCCTGCATCTTGACGTGTGACTTTAATCAACTGAGTCACCAACCATAAAAACTGCAACATCACCTACGGTTGGCGCGTTGAATCTGCCAGCGTGTTCTCCTGATGGTAATTTATCAGCTTTGATGACAATTTGATAGTTGTCATTTTTTAATTGTGGCGACACAATTGAATAAGTTGATTATTATTTTCCAAACAATTTTCCAACAATACCACAATTGCTCTCTCTTCTGCTTGTTCGATGAAATTATACTGGCACCTAGTTTTCAAGCGTTCCTCACAAGTTTCCAATAGATTTTGAGAAACTTCGGGGCATAGTTTGGCATCGGTATCAACGACCCAATCTTATGGTACACCTGGCCATATATTTTGAATTTAGTTTCAAAATGACGTCTATCAGATATAAGATCGCAAATTTTTGTTGCCCCAAAATACGTCATCTGGAAGCAAGAATTGAATTTGCGTGTCTTGCGCAGAAACAATTTCGAATCACCGAGCGTGGCGGTGTAACGGTTAGCGTTCTCATCTCCCATTCGGGAGGACGGCGGTTCGAATCCCCGTCCGGGAATCCAGATTTTGGTTTTCCATGGTTTCCCAAATCACTCCAGGCAAATGCCGGGATGCTTCCTTCAAAAGGCCATGGCCAAATTCCTTCCCATTCCTTGCCCCCATCCTTGCCCCCCATCCTTTCCCGTCTCTAAACACCTCACTGTTGAGAGACGTAAAGCAGTTAAAAAAAAAAATCGAATCGTTTGATTCGCCAGCAAGAAGGATTGTAAATGTTCTGGCGGATTGGGTAGTGGTAATAATACATCTTTTCCTGATGCACAACACATGCCGGCTGCTTCATTGCGGAATTCCAACGCCTGATAATACTGGCATATTTAGCTCATTGCACCGATTGCAGTTTTAGAATGTGCAGATGTGCATATTGGAACGCAAGACGAACAAATGATACACGTGTTAAAGCACGGCTGATTTACTGTCTCTCTCGTTCTCTTTCTCTAAATGTAGCTATGTGCTGTTCTCGTGCCGCTCTTGTTCTCGATATATTCTATCACAGACGTTCATCATGCTTGTTCTTGAGATTCTTGCATACGACGCTCAGCTGTCCTGATTCTTTGAACTTCCTTACTTGCCGCGATTTGTGTTGCTGATTGATGAGCTCTCTCTTCGTTGCGTCTTGCCTCTCTGCTACACGCATTGTCGAGGTTAGATTCTTTGGCGACATTTCACTGAAAAATATTTGAATTACAGTAAAAAGTGCCTTCCTGAAAGCCTTAAAATAATACACTATAATAAAGTGGGTCCATTGAAAAATACAGTAAAATAAATACAGGAAATATAAAATAACATTGAAAAAAATAACAGAAAAAGAAGAATGATATTTTTTTGATACATTTATAGCATGGATGACACCAGGCTTTCAAGAGGTTTAGAAAGATTTGAAACGAAATAATACCAGTGAACTGTATGGAAAGAAAATTTTTTCGATAGCAGACTTTGAATATGGCAGGATTCAAAGGTAGTGAGGAGTGCAATAATGAAGGAATACTGGGGAGGAAGAAAGAAAAAACAACAGGAGAGGAATTGAAATTGACACGTGGTCTCTAGCTGACCATAAGAAAAAGAAGAAGAAAAATGATAAGCTAGCGAGAAATGCTTACACGATTCGAATTTATCGTAACGATTTCTTCAATGTTATATTCACGTGTGTAATTACTTTGTCGTTAGGTATGAAGACACACAAACGATGAACAACAATACATTATAATTATAACACAATACTGAGCACAATTAAAATTGAAGAAACTCACACATATGGCGTGGAATAGACCGTAGCATAAATAAATCGAAATACAATGCCATCTACTGGATTGTTCGATAAATTAACACACCACCATCTGTTAGGAATAAACTGTAGCAGAAATAAATTGAAACAGAACTTGATCTACTGGATGATTACCCAACATAGCTAACCAAGTGTTGTATAGATAAGTTAACACATCGCCATCTGTTAGAAACATATGAAACTATAATAATAATTACGTTTGGTTGTAATGACCTGGTGACATGTTTTCTACTGGCTGGGCATTCTGTCCCTGTCGTAGCCACCTTTACCTAGCCCGCCCATCCTGCCTGGTACAGGGGACCTACATTTTAACGTCGAATCCGAACCACAGTACCGTCCTGCCGTATTTCAGCTCATACAGTATGCTGCACTGGAAATTAATGCCTGGTTAAGTGTGTATAAAAATCCTCGCCGAGACAGGGACTCGAACCGGGAACCTTTCCATCTCCAGTCAGACGTCCTAACCACTTAGCCAGCAGACCGCTTAGCCTTGGTGGCTTACAAATAATTACAAACCATTGTCCTATGACAAACATTTAATGAACATTTATTTCGCAAATAATAAATATTGAGGACTATAATCCAGATAAAAACTATCCTATCTTTTAAGTTGGACTAAATTACACACATTCAGCCTAATTTCATCTAAATCAGTTATGTAGTTTCGGAGTTCATCCCGGACGAACATCGTGACACGAGATTTTTATATATATAAAGATTTTCATATGTTAATAGCTGAAAAAATCTGAAAATGTATCGTATTCTAAAACATTATTCAAGATCATTCTAGAACATTTTAGTACATTCAACAAAATTCTAGCACATTCTAGATGACTCAAAAAAAAAAAAAAATTGGAACACTTGGGTCGAATTATGAAATTTCCCTAGGTCGACCACATTCAACCACTGTATCTCCCACATCCCCACAGCTACTGACATGCAACCACCACAACGCACGACGGGAGATTCGAGGCTACTGCCATACATAAAAACCAATGGTCTGCGTAAGGTAACCGTGGCTGCAAAGTGAAATAAAGGAACACACACGTCTTTGGTCGAAATACGAAATTGCCGTAAGTCGACCACTTTTAACCACCAACTCCCACAGCTACCAACATTCAGCCACCAAAGTGCCCGACGAAATACACGAGGCTACTACCACACAAAAACAGTGTTCTGCGCTTGGTAGCTGTGGCTGCAAATACCATACTCTATTTAAATTTTTAGTCAATGTTCATAGACATCGGCTTTATCAAAGGATATGAAGATAAGATATTATCGTATAATGTAATACTTTAATGCTGAGAACTTCATGTTACTGTATATTTAGAGACCGATTAATACATTATTACTGCTGTATTTTAATACCATCCCTTTCGCTCAGGTGATTGTGGCATTGTTATAGTGTCCGAGGCCTGAATAAGTAGATAGCAAAAGTGGTGATTGACAGTTCCTAAGGGAACGTGCATAAACCACGTAGCTCCATTTTGGCCCCCTGTGAAACCCCACTCCGCTCCTCCCCCCCCCCCCCCCCCCCCACGTAACCTTACGTGGCTTTTGCCTCTACTCCCCCCCATCTCCCCACGTAGCACGTAGCTTTTTTTCTTTTTGATTGTAGAAGACATTTTGTGTTTTTTTTCTCATGTCAGACTATTGTAAATTACATACGCAGATAAATGACTGAGGGAAATAAATATTCATATGCTGTTGTGTGTTCTGTACCTCATTTTAACTATGAGAAATGTTATGAAAGGAAAGCTACGTGGTCTGGCTCGCAACCAGCTATAAATTTCTCCCTAAATTCTCCATCTTTCAAGTAGGAAAATGTACAATGTAATAAGCATTAGGAAAAAACCTTTCCCATTGGTAGAAAACATAACAATTTAGGGGTAATGGTTTTGCCAAACTACTCGGTACAAACAAAGCGACTGAAAATTATTTCTTCTCTAGTTAAAAAGCGATTGGAAGGGTAGTATCATTTCGATAATTTTAATCTGGCTGATTAAGAGGTCAAAAACAAAATCTATAAAGGATAGTGATTTTTGTTAAAATCAGAGCCTCGTTCATGATACAAAGATACTGTTCAAGAACCCCGCAAAACGAAACAAAATGAAATGATTTTTGTCATTATTACACAGCTCTGATTAGATTGACATTTCCTACGATTTTACTTCCAAGCAGACGACCTGTGTGATAAATTAAACAGAAAATTCTTAAACAATGTGGATTGACGTTTTGCTGAAACTAGGCTCCAAACTCTATATATCTGTAGCTGCATGGGTTAGCTGCTCTTTGATTGAGGCAGGCTTAAATCTGCTGTGATGCAGCTGCAAGCAGATAATTAACTTCCAGTAATGTTCGTAGCTGAATGCTGCTGGGCTATCAAAAGTCCAAAAATATACGTCCCGAAATTAGGAAGCGGCAATCATTGCTTCCCGGGCCGTATTTCCGCTTAGTAAAACCTGACGAATAGTCCATCATTTGCAGAACGAAGCTCTTCCGATTCTCCGCATACGCAATAAACCGCAGTATATATGTCTTTTGTAGGCGGGCACAATGAACGGTGTAATAACGCACGACCTCGTTAACCGGGACTGAGAATCGACGATTCAATTACAGCTCGCGCTTTACACCGAATATCAAGTCGCCTACGCGTTGAAATTGGTTTGCTTCGTGCTAATGAGAGGACAAGTTAATGAGTTAGTGTGAACAATTTTGTATCGTTCTCTTACTTAATTGAAACTGACTTGAATATGGACAAATTTTTCTTTGCACTTTTAGTGACGATCTCTTCATATCATTAGCATGGTTTTGTGTGACAGCAACCGTAATCTTTATATATAAAGATGAATGTTTGTTTGTTTGTTAGTTTGTTTGTTCTTCATACAAATCCACAGTTTTCATCCGATCTCGATTAAACTATGTTATGTCCCATGAGCAACACGTCGCCGAGTAAGGCTACTTTCTTTACAGGTGTTGACTCTCAGGAAACTGCATTTATCAATTAACACACTTTAAATTTTGAAGAACTAAAATCTGTCTGTACTCTATTCAAATTTTCAGTCATAAGACTACACGTGATTGAGAATTTAAGAGCGAAAATCCATACCCTTGAGGTAGTAATAACTACGTACTGATATATACAATTGCCCTTTTGCAAAACAATGAGCATTTTTGTTTGGGTAAAAATTTTCTGGATGAAACAGAAAGATGAGCACCGAACGGATTTTACTATGTGCTGGCAATTTAACACACGATTTAAGATGAACTATCTGGATGATTAATTCGCTAATACCTCAATTTATCGAAGGACGAATATAGTGGTAAACTACAAATCACGGACTTCTCAGTCCATCAATGCTATTGAACAGGAATGCTAACAATAGCGCAATGTCATTATTGAGGAAAGAAGTATCTTAACAAGATTGCAGTAATCTCCCCAATCGTATTAACAAGTTGTGTAAACTTAATCGAAATCGACATTCGATGGTGAAAAGGGCTAGTGTGTAATGAACAGGATAAAGTAAATTGGTTTCTATTCCAAAATGTCAATTTTAGTTTTCTATTGCTTGCAGTCTAACAAGCACCAGATGGCATTTCACGATGTTCAGAATTTCCGGTGTATACTAGTCATCCATCGCCAGATTGGGTGACAGTCTTATTGATGAATTCTTCAACTCCAATAAATGAGTTGTGTGTAAAAGCCGTTTAAATCTGTCCACACCAGAACAATTACGATATTATTGTTCATACAAATTATTAAAGTGAGAGTTATACTGAACTAATGGGAGTTAAAAAAATGATGATTAACAATTAAATAACTTTTATATCGATTGACAACATGTTGGCCTTCAGAAAAAATGTGTATTATATTTAACATTACCAAAGATGTAAATATTGAGTATTAGTTAAAATATTCAAATCTCATATAGTAAAACGAAACGCGTTCTTATTCAGTTTAGTGTTTTTTTCTTCTGAATTTCCCTTTAACATCGAACAAGTATTTCCTTTCCACTTAATAAACCAACATAAACCAATTCAAGTGTGAACCGCAATCGTAAATGCCTACCAATCAACTTTTTTTTTAGCTACGTTTTATACTATACTTTTTGAAGTTTAACCGAATTGTAATATACTATTAAAACTAGAACGAATTGAAATTTAGATGTCTCTGATTTTGAGCTTCGTTCTGTTCAGAATATTGACTGTAGTCTATCACTGAAGAATAAGGACATTATTTACTTCTGAATAAAGATAAAGGTTTCTGTCACAAGTTTCTTGTTTAACCTCCAGAAAGTTACGGAGTTGGTGAAATAAAGGTTTAGAGAATAGCGTCTCCTGAAAAAAAAAAAAAAAAATATCTCCGATTTATTTATAGTATGAAATGAATACAAATTATTTACAATAAGCTGAATATGTAAAATTGTGTAAAATTTTTTACTCTTTATTAAAGAATGAACTGAAGAAACTGCAAGCAATGCAGCAACAAGTGTCAAACTAATGCATTAATTGTGGTTGTTTCGTAAAACACGCATAGGTGAATTAGTCACAGAAAAAAAAAAATTGGCAGTCATTGGACTGTCGACTGAAGTGAAAACTTAAAACTGTCAATTTGATACACGCATGTCGGTGATGCAAACCCGTAAGATTTTACCCATCCAATAATCGCCCAACACGCCTAAAGAGGTTTTCCCTCCAAAAAGTTTACTCCGATTGTGGATTCGATCCCGTAACCTTCCATTATATGGCACAGCGCTTCACTCACGAGGACCGCCAATGGCTGCGAACTTATAAGATCTAATTCGAACGATAAATGTCAGATATATTAAAAATAAAAATAATAGTCAAGATATGGGAATTAAGTTTTTCCCGGCGTATTAATGAAATAAACCTTTCTCGGGTTTTCTGCCGGATAATATTTTTATTTAATTCATCGTACAACGTTTCGGCAGCAACCTCCGCTGCCTTCATCAGCTACTGTGTCATATCGAAGCTCAGATAGTAACTTGTTTATTTCAATAGTCAAGATAGTCTATAAACTTTGAGTAGATACGATATTATAGGTACAATGTATTATAACCTTCCACGAGGCCTGAGGACACGTAGTAATAAGATATATATATCTTGCAGTTGGGTATATACAATGTATTCATGTATACATGTGTACACAGGCAGCTGCGAGCGCGCCAAAGGGTATATACACTCCTGGAAATTGAAATAAGAACACATTGACACTGTTGTGTAAGACCCACCATACTTGCTCCGGACACTACGAGAGGGCTGTACAAGCAATGATCAAACACACGGCACAGCGGACACACCAGGAACAGCAGTGTTGGCCGTCGAAGGGCGCTAGCTGCGCAGCGGTTGGGCACCGCCGCAGTCAGTGTCAACCAGTTTGCCGTGGCATACGGAGCTCCATCTCAGTCTTTAACACTGGTAGCATGCCGCAACAGCGTGTACGTGAACCGTATGTGCAGTTGACGGACTTTGAGCGAGGGCGTATAGTGGGCATGCGGGAGGCCGGGTGGACGTACCGCCGAATTGCTCAACATGTGGGGCGCGAGGTCTCCACAGTACATCGATGTTGTCGCCAGTGGTCGGCGGAAGGTGCACGTGCCCGTCGACCTGGGTCCGGACAGCAGCGACGCACGGACGCACGCCAAGACTGTCGCATCCTACGCAGTGCCGTAGGGGATCGCACTGCCACTTCCCGGCAAATTAGGGACACTGTTGCTCCTGGGGTATCAGAGAGGACCATTCGCAACCGTCTCCATGAAGCTGGGCTACGGTCCCGCGCACCGTTAGGTCGTCTTCCGCTCACGCCCCAACATCGTGCAGCCCGCCTCCAGTGGTGTCGCGACAGGCGTGTATGGAGGGACGAATGGAGACGTGTCGTCTTCGGTGATAAGAGTCGCTTCTGCCTTGGTGCCAATGATGGTCGTTTGCGCGTTTGGCGCCGTGCAGGTGAGCGCCACAATCAGGACTGCATACGACCGAGGCACACAGGGCCAACACCCGGCATCATGGTGTGGGGAGCGATCTCCTACACTGGCCGTACACCTGTGGTGATCGTCGAGGGGACACTGAACAGTGCACGGTACATTCAAACCGTCATCGAACCCATCGTTCTACCATTCCTAGACCGGCAAGGGAACATGCTGTTCCAACAGGAAAATGCACGTCCACATGTATCCCGTGCCACCCAACGTGCTCTAGAAGGTATAAGTCAACTACCCTGGCCAGCGAGATCTCCGGATCTGTCCCCCTTTGAGCATGTTTGGGACTGGATGAAACGTCGTCTCACGCGGTCTGCACGTCCAGCACGAACGCTGGTCCAGCTGAGGCGCCAGGTGGAAATGGCTTGGCATGCCGTTCCACAGGGCTACATCCAGCACCTCTACGATCGTCTCCATGGGAGAATTGCAGCCTGCATTGCTGCGAAAGGAGGATATACACGGTACTAGTGCCGACATTGTGCATGCTCTGTTGCCTGTGTCTATGTGCCTATGGTTCTGTCTGTGTGATCATGTGTTGTATCTGACCCCAGGAATGTGTATATAAAGTTTCCCATTCCTGGGACAATGAATTCACGGTGTTCTTATTTCAATTTCCAGAAGTGTATATTATATACAAATATAAGGTATACTTTCACTGCTGTCCAATCGCAACACGTCATGCTTATAGCAACAGATGTACGGGTAATGCTGGACGAAGTTTGTCTCAGCGTTGCGAATTTATGAAATGCTCTCGGGTAACTTGCCGAGTTATCGAAGTATCATCACATGATATTTCGGCGATCACATACACTGTCACCATCTTACTTCTTGCTTCAAGATGGCGACAGTGATTGTGATCGCCGAAATGTCGTGTGATAACATGTCCTTTACTCGGCAAGTTACCCGAGAGCATTTCATATATCTACAGTTAACATCAGCATGCTGGTAATTTTAACCATCCAAAAATCGCCGAACGCGCTTAAAGAAGTTTTCACTTCAAAAAATCATTATCGACAAATACGTGACGTTAATGCTTTTTTTTAAAATTGTTCTTGGAGTTTTCTGGGACGCTGCTGAGAGATCACGCACGCTTGCAGGAGTGAGGAGTTGCCTGTGGATGCTGATGTGCGAGGTCGTAGCGAGCGTCTGTTTTTCCGGCAGTCAAACGACTCTGGGCACAGCCCAACCCAACCACTGGAAGTGATGTGAGTTAGGTCAGCGAGGGCGGAAGATAAACACAAACACGAATGGGCGGCGCTTTCTTGTCCCCGGCAGTAGGAACTGAGGTCTGACAGGGTAGCAGGGAACTACAGTGCTTATCCTACATCACTACAGAGTAGAGCAATAAGCTCTGAAAGCGCAGAGAGGAATTCTTGAATGAGGTAAACTCTCAGCAACATCACCATGAACATTCCAAGCAAACGAGTTTATGAGTTGTACTGTAAATCATTTTAATATAGTATGTAATGCAAATGGTTGAATCGAACTATTCCGTAGTAAGTTCTGTGTTTAATTGACAATTTAATAGCTTTTGTTATAATTTAATTTTGCTAATAATATATCAGCGCCATTTATACATGTAAAATTAATAATTACTGCTGTATAATTAACAGTTCAGCTTGAAATATCATATTTTATTTATAATAAATACTTCGCTTTCAATGCAGTGTACCACTTAAATCAACAATTAAGACAAACTTGTTACCTGCAGTTTAGAGAATTGTAATATGATTCATTCGCCTGCTGTTTATCTCCAATCCCTGCAAATTGGTTAAATGTTTGGATAGGTACTTCCAAAATGTCTAAAGCATTTCAAATTTAGAATAGTCCATTTATTTTATTATAATCTGTGAAATGTGTATCAGGTTCCGTATTAATTTATTAAATCTTCCTTTTTATTATAATCTTTTAACATCTTCAGTCTAAAGAATACACACTTAATTAAATGTAAAACGATTAGTTTTTAACTATCGTAACTTCGTTTATTCACGTTATGATTCCACCAAGTCTGAATTCAACATGTTAAAACTCTTGTGTTCATACTTTCTGAATGATTTTCAGTTCAAAATATATAGGTGAGGAAAGAAGTCACACAGAAAGGAACGACAGGATGATGGGACAAATTTTAAAACATGTGTTAACTTAATTTTATCACTGGAGAGGACAATTGAACAAAATAACTGCAGAGGACGGCAAAGATAATAATGTATGAAACAGATAATTGAGGACGTTTGTTGTAACAGGTGTGTTAAGTTCTTTTTTTTTTTTTTACTAGTGGCTTTATGCCTCTCGACGTCGAGGTTATTAGAGGCGGGATGGAAGAGGGGACAAGGAACGGGAAGGAATTCGGCCAAGGCCTTTTGAAGGAAAACAACCTAAACGCGTACTCTGGATAAGATCGAAAGTACGAGACAAAAACTTTAAGCAAAAAGCATCGTGAGAGCTATTATTAGACTCCACCAATCTCTAAAAAAAAAAACTATGAAGGCAAAAAGTCTAAACATAAAATTTTGTTTAAATGATAGCGATTGTTAGACCCTACCCATCTCTAAACAAACTATGACAATAAATAACAATAATGAAATCTGTGTTATAGTTAGTCATTTGGAGTTGCATTAACATAAGTCAGTTCACATTTGTATATACATGCAGTGGTGTTATAAGTCGCCGTTCTAACTGGCTGAGGCCGCGTTTACACGGTGCAAGTTGACTGGAACGAGTGTACTGTCTTGCTGCGCGCAGCACTGGATAGTCCACTCTCCTCGTGTCAACAGGTACAAGAAAGTCAGTCGACTGAGGATAGTGGTCGCGGTTCACGACCAACTTTCGGCGTGCGAGTTCAACAAACAAGATGGTGACAACTAACAAGTCGCGTAAGCGGAGTGAAGTAGAGCCATTAAAATCTTTAGAACTGCATGAAAGTGTATAAATTCTGTGGAACTTTAAGAATAATAACTATAAGAACAAGTATTTTGGAGACTCTATCAAAAAATTGCTTCATAACGATTTCATTTTTTATGTATCGGCAAAAATATTTCACAACAGCTCTTCATATTGAAAAACAGTTAGTCTTAAATGATGTAACTCTCAACATTTTAATTTGTAACTTTATTCATAAAAAGGCTCTGTGGCATTTAAAGCGTTTCTTTTTTATATTCACTCATTTAACCATTTTCTACGTTTTATTTTGTTATTCTTCATATCATTCAACATTATAATCAACAAATTAACTTCGATGTTAATTCCTTTCTGTAATATGGACAAACTATTTTCAACAAGATCACAACGTAGGAGTAGAGAACTGTCCTCACAGTGGACTGTCCTCACATTATTACTAGCATGCTAGTCACCTCTCTTACCGCCACCACCGATGATCCGACCAACTGTCGATCCAGTCAACTCACATCGCGTAAACGCGGCCTGAATGCGTGACTCTCCCTGATGGCGAAGGATTAAACAAAAACAAGGACAGTGAATAGCCCCAGTTAACTCGGCGGGAAGGCAGTCTCTAACTATAGGAATAGACGTCGGGCCAGGCGTTTTAAGCTTAGTGCAGGACAGACAGATTGAGAAAAAAATTGTCTTGACTCCAGTGGCTTCTATAGGAGACGATATTCATTAAAATATTTTCCCTGGCCGTGTTTGCCTCAATATTCAAAGAAACCAAGTGGCTGCCGCAAAGGAAAAGATTTCTGGAGAGTTTGTTGCGCACTTTGTTGGTTTTTTGTGTGTGTGGTGTGTGGGGGGGGGGGGGGGGAGGACTTCTGGCAAGCCTATGTCGAGATCATTAGATGCTGTAAATGACTGGAGGCAAGGAACGGGAATGAATTTACCCATGGCCCTTTTGAAGGAACTATCCCGGCTTTCGCCTGAGGTGTATGGGGATTCGAACCTGCCTCGTCCTGAATGCCACACCAGAGCGTTACCGCTGCCCCCCCCCCCCCCCCATCCACGCTTGATTTGGCGAGCGCTGTGACTACAGAGTAACCCACCTTACAGTGTTTTTATTCTAACATATAAATCATTTTACACATTAATTGCCAATTAGGATCAACCGGAGTGTCGCGAGAGTACTTGATTGGGAAAGAGAAGTCGTTGGTCCCCACAGGAAAACGCAGTGAATCTTTTCGGAGAAATAGAGAGGCACCATTCTAATGTCTAACTCCGTCCAGAGCGGAAGGTACTGAACGCAGTTAATCGATAATACCATCACCATCGCTGTAAGCGAAAGTCATTCAGCAAGAACTGTGACAGAGTGCTGTGATGGTGCCTGCCTAACGGGAACGGATAGAAATCTTCGTCCGGGTAGCTGTATCTCTCAGCCAGCGGTAATATCACATCACAAACAGATTAACAGCAATAGTATTAGCTACGCAGTACAATACGCGCTAAGGAAGAAGTCACACTTTAGGTAATTCACTAAACTTATTTCACTATGTCAAGTTTTATTCACTGCAATAAAAATCGAAGGTTTGGCTTTTATTAATACAACCCATATTGTTAATAAATCTGGTTTGAGCTACGCAGTACAGACCAATGTTTGAACATTCATTTATTTCAGTTTGCATCCAATTCATCCCCTCAACAAACTTGTCATGTTTAAGTTCTTGCTATCAAGTAATAATAGAACTGAGAAATTACAATTCTGAAGTCATTTTAGATCGTGAAAATTAAAGACACTCTGTTATTCCGTTCGAAGTATATGTCACAGGACAGTAAAAATACACCAATAAACATAAATATGAGGTGAATTCTGGCTATCGTACTAATTTTTCAATCGACCAACAACACGCATTTTTACTCCTCTCATAAAATTCTTTCCAATTTTTAATAATTGTACTTGAAAGCAGTCATGGAATATTTAAATGTTTAATGGCGTTATGGAAAGAATAGTGTATTCAGGTAATTCAGATTCTCAAATCCAATGACTGAGCTTGGGGTTTGAGTGGGTTATATCTAGATGCGAAATTTGGGAAGACACCGAAAATCCTGGTTTCGATATCCCTTGATTTCTCAAAACCGCTCCAGTTGTGAACTTGTTTCGTGTTCACCTGCTCGACGGAAAAGAAACAATGGTATTGTAAGCTTAGATTACAATAGTAGGAACAAAAGGCCCTCGAATCAGTGTCTGTCGAAGAATCAAACTTTATCAAATTCCAACTCAGAATGTATACAGAGCCGTAAATACCTTATTGCAAATTAAAAGAAAGCACTCATATAATTGGCATGATTATCAATTTGGTTTCTGTCTATTGCGTTTTTATGTCGCATTTCTGAGAGCAAATAAGGTTAAAAAAATCATTTAAATTTGAGAATTAGTGTGTATTTGTTTCCAACTTAGGAATATACACGTCGATTGAATGAAAAGTGTACAGAAATTACAGGTATAGGACTCATTATAATCGGTCAGAAGTAGAAAATATCAGTTAATGGTTAGCAATTACTACGATAGGTGGTTAAATATCTGTCACAATGATTACTTCGACACTAAGTGGCTGCTTTTAGTTAACATTTCTGTTTAACACTTTCGCTATAAATTTTTAATCCGAATAAATAAGCGTTTTTCTAATTAACTTGATCAAGTTGTTTCGTCGCATCGTTTCTCTTAATTTCCCTAAAGCGAATACTTCATACTTGCATCAGATAACTGAAATAGAAAATCCATGATAATCGGACATCAAGGACACTCAATTTATTTTAATTGTGGTTAAACATGTTCATCTCACAATTTTACCGTCGAAAAATTACAAAAGTCAACTCATAAATAGCCTTCGATGTTTTCGCCACATTATAATATCAGAATCCTAGGATCTTACGAGGTCCTATTGTTTACCTTCTTTTCAGCCAATCCTGGGGTAGGTTCCAATGTTCCTGCCTCATTATTAACCAAGATGGGTGAGAGTGAACGTGGAGAGTGCAACACTCATAACATTCCAGGAAAATTACTTTTGACGCATTATTTCAAGGGTTCTATTCTGAAAACTTGTTCATAACATAGTTGGTAGAGAATTAGGGTCGATGACAGGGCACCTGAAGCGCCCCACAGAATTGGTACTGACGAGATTATTAGCAGTATTATTTTATTAACGAACACAGAATCTGATATCGTACCGTGTACGGGTGCTGTACGTCGTAATGAGTATACGGAAAAAAAGATATTAACTCGGAATCACAAGAGACGGAAAATTTCTTCAGACCAATGGAATTACTGGAAAAGGGGGGAGAGAAAGACGATGTATTGATTCTGAGTTGTGTGCAATGAAGATAAAGTGCAAGAACTCTCGATCTTGATCTGAAAACTGTTTATATATATATATATATATAAAAACTACGGAGATACTGCAAGGAAGAAATAAAAATTACGACGGCTAGGTAGTAACTGAGAGGGTTCAGAGTTAGGAGCGAAGCAACTAATTACTTCACCTTCTTTCAGAGTCCTGATATAACGCATGTACGAAACGACATCAATAAAATGAAATAGAGTCACAGGCGAACCTATCGTCTTACAGGTCTTCTTCTATATTCCATTGAGGAGATGGCTATCAGGAGACAGCCATGGTGGAACACCTGATAAATGATGATGGAAATAGAAAAAATGGTATTGTAAGTTTAGATTCCGATGGTGGGAACAAGTAGCCCCGAGTTAGTTTTCTGACTATGGTCACGTCTAGTTTGTTACGTTATTAAAGTTAGAATAAAATAATGAGATGCATTCATTAATAAATTAATTTGCAAAATTAATCCCGGGTAGGCGCCAAGAATGGAAGTGTTCTCTATCCGAGAGAAGCGACATTCCAATTCTGAAATACTTTTTAATCAAAGCAATTGTAATTTTAAAATACCATTAAAAAAACACATATCTTCATCTAATCAAATGATATACTGGTACATTGGAAAGGAAGTTATTGAAAGCAGGGTTTACAACACCTATTATTTTCTTTGAATATAAAATTGATTGGTTTATTGAACAGAACTGAATATTAAAGGCTTCTTTTGAACAATTTAGAGCATGATTCTCATCTCAGAGCGTTGCCTAGGGTTGAATGACGCAAGAGTGTCTATACATCGTCGGCGTTCTTTACCGTAGCAGATGAATTGATCAGCTGGGCACAAGGTCACTTGGTAACATTCACTTGGCGAGTTGGCTCCCCGCAGTTAGTGACCTGTCCGGCGATCTCCCGGGGTTCGCCGGTGCGGATTGTTTGCTGGCCAGAAACAGAATGTCTTCTCTCCCGCTTGTTCGCTCCCTTGAAACCTTGCAGGCTCCCGAGTTTTAGCAGACGCGGGAAATTTCATCGAGTCACTATCTCCATTGGCGCTCCTCATGCAACATAAAAAACTTATGGTTTCTAAAAGTTCGTAACACAGTTTGATTCGCTGGTTCCCAACAGAGGTGTTCCGCAACCTGACTTTCTCCGAAGCATCGTTTCTCTAGTTTCAACTTTCTACTGTACCAGGAAATCCTCATTTCGGCACAGTCCCTATACTGTCCTTTGAATTTCATTGAATGCGTAAAGCTTTTAACTTTACGGCCCGCCATAAATCGTTCGGTCTTTCAGCGCAGGTATGAGTCACCTGGCTCTCGCCGATGCCAAAGAAACGTGGAATTCACACGCATAAATTTCCCGTCACCAAGGGTCATTACACTATTCAAACTCTATCAAATCCGAACACAGAATGTAAAGTTCCTGAAATACTGTACACTCATCAAGAGGTCTCATATCAATTAAAATGGAGCAAGCAGTGAATATTCTAATTTGCTTGTTTTTAACTTTAGGGCTGTAACAAAACACTGAAAATATTAGAGATTAGGCAATGAAATAAACGGGCATATGCGAAAAAATAATGGGAATGTTGTGGATTTTAGAGTTACGCAAAGATGTCCACATAATGACGAAACACTAATAATGCAAGAGTTCAATAAATGTTCTTAATATATCTGAAACATCCACGTATGTATTTATGGTAGATTTAACAGAAACACTGCCAAGGAAAAATTCAGGTCGCTGATCAATCCGCGAGATTATTAGTAATACAACTTTCCGGTGATTTGCATATCACCCGTAACCTTTCACATCACGGTTGTTGGGATCACGTTTAAAGAGGACGAAACAATGTTTCTAATATTACGATACGTTTAGAGATAGTGGCAATTCATTCTGGGAATGACTGTAGAAGCTGATGCAAGATAGAGGGCACACTAAAGCATGCAGGCTCTGCTGTTACGAACAGCAATCACCATTACCAGTCATGTGATGGAATACTTCGATAAAAATCTTGATTCATTGTCCGCAGCAATACAGCAAATTGCTGTAATAACGTGACTAAAAAAACTGGCGACGTTCAGCAAAATATCAATTGAGGATAATGTAAGTTGTACCAATGAAATGTGTGTACATAAATATTTCATGTCAAAGGAACCGCTTTATGCATCCCTCTATTCACAGTGGCGACGCGACGTGCAGAATTTTCTAACGAGCATATGACACGATGACCAGGAAACTGTAAATCATAAAATAAATGCTATAGTGATCTATTAAAACTCTTAACTTTAAACTTCTCAGTTCGGAATAAATTAACTGTCATAATACTTTTGTTCTGGCACCGAAGTTACGTCACTAATTGATTGATAAAGAAGTTGCAATTTTTCTTACCAAATGATTAAAATATACACAAATTAATTTGAGTTCTTTCTGAAATCATTATGTCCCAATTAACTTTTATTGAGAAATATACATGGAATTCTCTAGCAAAGGTTACCAAGCCACAAACAAAACATGCTGCTACGAGATTTAATTCTAAAACTGAAAGGCAGACTTTGCTCGCTTTCTCAAGTGCACGGAGACTCGTTCAACATCGAAAATTTTGGTATAGACAATAGGTGACCGCCAAGCAGCTTAGCTACGACTGTTTACAACGCAGGAAGAGCAAAACAAACAATCGAATATGGTCGAACTATTTGTAATAATTCAAATGATTGTCGAATTATTTATAATAATCCAAATGAATGAATGGAGGCTTTCCCTGGATATCAACTGAATAATATTTTCTCGGGATTTTCTCGGAAGACAGAGTCGGAAGCGGCTTCGAAACGTCATTTAGAATTGACATGTTTTCCCTGTGGTAGGTCCAAGAGCATTTTATTCTATAATCTAAATGTTCTTAATTTTGATGTCTTGGTTAAAACTAAACTTCAGTGGCTTTGAAATAAGGATTAATAGAACTTTCTAAAATACCTTCAGCGATCCCGGGGTAAGCAATCTGCACTACAGATATTTGAGGGAAATAGAGTTGAATACGGTGAACGCTGTCGAGGTTGAGGCTGTCACGCGACCAGTGATGTTACCAACCTCGTTAACTGTGCAATATCTGGTTAAAGACGTTGGAACTGCATATATGTGTTCGCGAATCAAACGTTTTAGTTTCTATTAATATACAGATTTTTATTTATTTATTTAGTGTCAAAAACACTGATTTTACAATTGTTAGAAACATTATTAACTATAAGAGAAAGATAGAAAGAAAATGATATTAATCAACACTAATCAAGTTCATATAATGTACGGCCAAAAGTCAGCAACTTGTATGGCATTGTCAAGGAGGTCTTGCTGATTTCAGGTTGACGGGCACTGCGAGCAATTGTATAAATCCTGAATGGTCTGTTTTGCCCCACACTCACGCCCAGTATTTGGATCTTCAAGATAATGGGATGCGATGAGCATTTTTTTTTTTTTTTTGAAATGAATCTTTTTCAAGAGTAATCTTACCAATAATGTCAATCAACATTGAGGGCCTATCTACAGTATACAGATTATACAGATTATACATATGAAATGAACAACATTCCAATCAAAATGCTTGAACGAAATCAGAGTAAAGAATTTTCAAAAGTTTTTGTGCTGGTATAAATTTGTTCCGTCTTGACAACACCAGTATCAATATATCCAACAGATGTAGATCGGTGATTAAGGCCGAGGCATAAAAGTTTCACTCGAATCTGTCAGCATGAAAAACTTTACATCAGTTTCTAACAAGTAATTTTTGGCAGTTTTTTAGATTAATGAAAACAATGTCTCAGGTTTTAGTCTTAAAACTGCTTATCTGATACAGAACAACATTCAAAGCACCATTAAAATCTACCTGTTTCATCTATTCCATGATTCACTCAACTTCGTTCAGCAAACGTAAGGTCTATATAAAAATATTAGAGAGAAGAAATACTTCGTTAAGTTGCAATTGCGGTTCAAAGTAATTCTGCTGACTTGAGCTATATGTGAGTTCCCAACCGAGAAGAGTAAGATGTCCTGCTATATGTATCTTTGCACAATATGTGAGGGGACTCTTCTTGGTTGGGTTCACACTTGAGGAGATAGTTCCCCGGACCACGTGTGGGTCGTTATCGTGTGTGAGTGACTTAACGGCGTCGTCTGTCGCATGCTGCCAGCTGAAGGAATCCCGCCCAGCCCAGAGCGCGCCGAAAAAATGTAGCCCTAGCTCAAGGCGCAGACAGCTACGGGGCCTTAAAATAACACTGCTCCCTCCGAAAACATAACTCACGCCTAACTAAACAACGAGTTACTCAATATTCGCTCTCGGCTGTTCCAAGTTGTCTCTTAAAGCGGAGACAGCCGCGCGTAGGGGCAAAGCGGAGTGTGCACTGCTAACATCCGAAACTAGCGTTAGCGACATTCGGTAGGGTAACTGCTGAGTACATTTACTTCGAAAGTTTACACAGCTGTACCTATTACTACGAATGAGGCATAAGAAGCTGTATTAAATATTGGCCCAAATGTAGAAATGTGTCAGCATTTGCAAAGATAGTACGCCAACTATAGTGGCGTTACTTGGGTGTCAAATCAATGGCCTTTAATCATGAGTAAAACGAAAATAAGAAATTTATTTATAAGACATATGATATAATTTACAGAAGGTTATTTGAAGTTTTAAAGGACATATAATTAATTTTCATCCAGTTTTGAAGATCGCAAAATTATTAGCATATACATAACGATAAAGAGCTTGGGGAAAAGTGGAATGAAACTATGGCAGTTATCATCTAAGAGGATCAATTTTCGTTATAATTTTCAGGTTATAATGACTGACTTTGAACATTTAGCACGTGAGTGAGTATCCCCTCAAATTCTCTTATAAACAGTGTTCTTTGTACTTTTATCCTTGAGTCATTTTAATAGGAATGCAGATCCAGATTATACATTTTTTCTGACTGAATAAACAAAAAAAAAAATTATATTTTTTTTCAGTACCACTAATATTAAAAAAATCCAGTAACTTGCTATTAAAAACAAATTTTTTCGGATCCGTAAAGGTGAAAGTAGAGTTATAATAGAAAAGTGTCCTATTTTTTATTGAAACTCGTATAGTTTTACTGTTGTTTATATGGTCATTTCATTTGTTGAATTTATATATCTGAGGTAAAAGGTTTAAGCCAGCTAGCAACCCGTGTACAGAAAAGTTGTTACATCAGACTGAATTTAAGTACCACCACGTTTCACCTGTTTTACTAACACTTTGTCTGGTAACAATCCACAAATATTTTAACACGTAACTGAACTGACAAAGATTTTATAAAATTTATTGATAATTATCGGTCTTCTACATCTTCAATAACTTTAGTAAAGGTAGTTTGTTTTACTTCAACGTTTTACGGTAATATGTTGAATTGTTTATGCTTAACATGATTATAGTTGTTATATCTCAAGGAGAGGAGTTAGTAATTGAAATTATCGACGAGAGGTACAATTATTACTGTGTATAACTGTTTAAACAGAACTTATAGTAGAAAACAAAAATTGTTTCTCGAAGTTCCACATTCAATTGCACTGTGAGCCTTGTTATTTCAAATTCTAATTCGCTTGGTGGTTCGAGTCAGGCGTCTGTCAGAAATAATGTGTATATTTCGCGTTGTACAGTACATGTATTTACTTTGTGTAATTTTACATACTCATTGCGAGCTCCTAATAAGATATGGAGTGAAAAAACACATTAGAGATATTAATTGTGAAAGATGAGTAAGGTTGTTGTAATAGCATGTTTGACGACCGCTAAACAAATGTCTTGTGATTATTTACTGAGATGAAATTTACGTTATTAACTATTCATTGAAACTGTAATAAGTTTGCAACGATTTGCGGTTTTAATAATGGTTGAAGGCTCAGAAGGAACCCGCAGGTCTTTAAATCACATTTTAAGACATGGGTGTTAGTTAATTTGTTATTGAGATAGTAGCAAGAATAAGATGAAGATTAGAACTATGAAGCAGATAGCAGAGGATGAACATTGTAATGGGTATATTGTGATGAAGGGCTAACACAGGATAGGAAGTATTGGACGATTGAGTAAAATCAGTCCTGAAATAATACTTCTTTAATGTAGTCTTCACGGGTGTCTTCGTTCTTACAACAATACTTCTTTACATTAGAAATAATATGGAAGTGTCTTTTACAAAAGATAGAGAGATGGTTATCACTTACTGCTGTAAATTTATAAATATGTGTGTTCTGCGTATCTATGAATGTAATTCTTGCTGCGCTAAAGCACCTTCCGCTATGAGTGATGACCTTCATGATTATCCTGAATAGTATTATTCCATTTACATTGATTCAAAATAAAATGATACTCAATCTCGCTTAGGTCACAAGCTCTGGGGTACCCGCTTTGTATTTTACTTAAGATGTTCCATAATTCATGATGTCTGCAACTCGCACTTCAGTCTTACTTGGTACAGCTCCGCACATAACAATGAGCACAGGCCCGCCGGGACAACATTCGGTGTGGCAACAATGGGGGCGGCAAATAATGTTTGAAGGGGCGGCAATGTCACATTCTTTTGACCCGGTTCGGAAAATTCCTAGATCCACCACTGGCTGTAGTTAGATAGGGGGCGGCATAATCGGTATTGCACGCGGGCGCTCAAACAGCTAGCGGCGGCCCTGAATGAGCACCCTATCCGGTTCTACAAGGCCGCCGTACAATGTGCGAGGCATTAATGGATGCTACTGGCATAGCTCAACCGGGTCAAAGCGAAGAACGGGAATCTTATTTACTTACTTACCATATTACTAGAAGACAATATCAGCATAAATCTACAATAATGATGTTTTCAAAACTACGACAAATAATTGGACTTTCTTCCTTTGTATTTTTTCACGTCTTAAAATATAATAAACCTTCAATCAGCTGCACAATTTTTTTATTTTTCAATTAAAATGATACAATTTTTCTATTAGCTCCATAGACAGCTCATTTTTCTATAACTATTTTTAATCTTTAATTCATTCCTGGAGGATATTTGCTCTACTGCTACTACCATTCTGTTGAAGTCATATATTTTTCTTCAAAATCTTTTAATTAACTTCAACACATCCAGATACATTTTGAAAATCTGGAATAACTATATTTCGGTAATTTATTTTTTCATTAATAAGAAGGAATAACTGCCTCCCATTAGCCATATATTTTCAGAATAATGTTTATCCACAAAAAGTATTTTATATAACAACTGTTAAAAACATTTTTACTTCGATATATGGAAATACAGATTCTGTCAGCTTCACTGAGCAATTAGAAAAATACATGAAAAGTTATATAAAAATATGGAATATGTGTGTGTATTTATGAAACTGATTTTCTGTGAACGCTGGTTGATAATCAAATGACAGTAACAGATTGTTGGATAGTGCGTTTATTGCTGATGTTTTCTACAAACAAATAGCGTACCGTAACCCATCAAATATGAAGGAGTGATTTTTTTAAATTAACCTATTCAAAATTTTCGATTTTAATCAAAGTTTTCCCTGAAAAGTTAAGTTTAAGTACTAGACACCCATTATTAACAAAATGCTGGTCGTTTTCTATATATTCTTGCCAGCAAACATTATCACTGCGAGAAATAACATAGTTTACTTATTCTGTCTTGATTAACGGGCTTCACAAAAAAATACTATTCGAATTTTAAAGAGGTTTCGAATAAGTAAAGTCCGTGGTCTCTGGGATAAAATATGGGTTCTTTCATTTTGATTTTAAGTCTGAAAGCTAAAAAAAATAGATAAAAATGTTCATAAATTAGTATTCTCTTTTCGTTGAAAGAGATTCACTGAAAAACTAATGGTCGGATTTTGATGAGATTCCAAATTAAGTACCACAGCCCATAGTCCTGGAGGTAAAACAGGTGATGTTTCGTTTCCATGTGAAGTAGGAAAACAGAGAAAATTAGAATTAAAGTTTACACACATTAGAATCCTATTGTCGTTGAATGTGATTCTCTCCGGGTTTTAATGGGTTCCTAATATTGTACAGCCTATAGTCCAGGAAGTAAATTAAAATATGTTTCGTTTTCATGATGTGCGGTGTTTGTTTGTTGTTAACTTTTGTTCCCCCTGCTATTCTGCACGTTATGGGCATAAATAAATTAAGCAATTCAGCCGCGAACGATTGCAGAATATTAGTTCCCACATTTTCTTACGACAATACCTGTACGAAACTGATTTGTGGGCTTTGCTACTACTGATAATTTTCATTGACAAGACTTTGCAATTTGTATCACGTTTATTCACCACAAAAATAAACTGTTAAATTCAGGGGCTAAAAAATTCATTCAGTATTGGACACTTGAAAGTCTCAACCAAACGAGTGTCGTCTTGCCTGTACTATTGCCAACCGTCCGGTTTTCGACCGGATTGTCCGATTTTAACGTGATTTGCCCCTTTCCGGTTCACAACTTGCGACAGGATGCAAAAAGTGCGGTTTATTCCGAAATTTTAAACTTATGTTTCAATAGTTTTTTTTCTGTAAACATCCCAGGTATTGGTATCTGAGATGTGTATTAAGTAAACAAGGAAACCGCGTTTCGCTCCTCATTCCCTCATCTGCTGAACGTAACTCAACTATTTCGCTCTGTGTTCACAAGTTTGCGACTGTTAGTCATATATCTGACTATGGTGAAGCGATTGTTTTATTATTTCAGTTACCCTACCCTACGTCGAAGACGGAATGTCATACTCGTTGTTTTTTTTTTTTCGCGGAGGATTAAAGACTCAATACTATTATTAATTCTTTTAATTTTTTGCTTTATTCTGAACAAGAAATTTGTGTTACTTTTGAGTTCATGATTGTCATAACAACAATTAAAACACAGAATAAATAAAAATGGTCTGTAAATTTTACTTCTTATGACATACACCCCATCCAACCCCCTCGCGGGTATTTGACTGGTCGTGGATATCTGAAAAGTTGGCAAGACTATCTGCCAGCTACAATCCCTGACCATCTGCCGCTGCTTACTTGCGTAATAATCTCGGGGAGGCTAGTCATAACAGCTGCCGCCTTCTCATTGTCAACGTAACAAAATACTCCGCTCGTAGAACATAAAAATACAAAAATACATATAAGTTCACAAAGATTTATACATATACATCTACGTCACAATGTGAGGTGGGAAAACCTGACAAATTTAAGATGAAAATTTACACAAATTAGTATCCATTTTTAGTTGGAAACGATTGACGCAAAAACTTCTGTTTAGATACTTTTAAAAAACTAAATATTTATCATAATTTCAGCCTCAGAATTAATTTCTCTCTCCCCCCACTGCCTCGCTGTTGATGTTTTAAGTGTAACCTAATCGGTTTAAGAGACAGATCCGTAGTTTGACATCCCACCTCAACGAAGTATTGGGTATTGTAATCTGTAACGGAGCTTCCACCAAAAACGGTATATCGCAACAATAAAAAATACATCTGTATTTATAAAACGAAAACCGGGTATATTGGTTCCAGAAAACTAAAAAACTACGGCGCAGACTTCGGTGAGTATTTCACCGTTTTATAGATTAGAGTCTCAACTGAATTGTTATGTATATATTATTATTCAACATAATATAACGCCGGAGCAGTAAGTGAGAATCTAAACAGCAAAGATGAAATACCAACTAGATGCATACGTCATACCTCGTAAGAAAACTAAACATATTATCGCATGTAACATTTCCTTTCTTAAATTTTGGTTTTCAGTCTTTAAATCTCATAGATAGCAGTGCGGAATGCGAAGAGGAAACTACGTAAAGTGTAAAATATGAAAATTAAATTGAATAATATAAGGAAAAACCTTTCTATATCTTTTTTGCTTGTTTTAGTTACTATCTCAGGCCGCACAGCTAGAATCTTGAAGTTTGGAAGTGAAATTAAATTCACTATTAATAGTAACTAATGCATCTATAATGAATTTGAACATGAAAGTAAACTATTTAAAACCTTTAGTGTTGGAATTTATAATTTATTGTTGAAAGATTCTGTCTTTACCACATTTCCTGGAAAAATTCATATGTTTTTATTGCTGCACGAATTGCTGTGGTTATTTTGATGAAACTTGGTATACACGTTCTTGATAGGATGGCTAAAAATATTGCAGAATTAATCAACCATAACCCCATCTCTTTTCTGCTACACCGGGGGTTAGTCGTTTAAATATGTATAGAAAATGGAGTGACTGACATCAAATTTGATTCATAAGTGCAGGAAACTAACCTCTGTCATGAACTGCAATGTTTACTGTGCAAACCAACCTATATGCCGAGAAATCTGCTAGTTGTTAATAAAATCGTTTAGATTGCCTTAGCTCTGCTTACTGCTGAACATTTTATTAGGTTGGGAAGTAAATTTTTCAGAAAATGAGCAATATTACACGCTAGGTGTGATCGTTATCATTTTAAGGCTTGAAGTTTCAGTTCCATTACCATCAACAACGCTTCATCGACTGTTAATAGGTACATCACCCACTTGATGTCTTGGTTAATCACTGTGTTGCGTGAATAATTGAATCTAGAAAAACAAACCTTATGCTTCTAAATCTGTCTTCCTACAAGGGATTTATTACTACTGATATAATGTTGCCACTAATAAAAAAAAATTATACTGAGTAAGCGATCATAACTGAAAAATTAATAATTATGGAAATAATTAGTTTTTAGATACAGATTCCTAATAATGTTTTTATCAAGCATAAGTTATATAAATATCTCTCCTCCCATTTTTTTGCAACATCTCCAATTTATGTGGCTCTCGCAAAATATATAATTTTGTGAACAACATTTCAATAGCATATAATCATGAATAGTGATCCTAGAATGTGTTAGCGCCATTGAAATTGGATTAAACTAGTATAATAAAAATATACATTGGAGGGAAGGTCAACGATATACACTTCCATCTTCCGGTTTTAATGGCTACAGTAATCATATTTTAAAAGAATTTTTCTTACAGTAAGATGATAGTATTTATTATATCACAAGTTTATCTTCGGTTCACCTTCAAAGGATTCACCTAAAACAAAAAGATTTTTTTTTATGAAATCCATCTTCATTAAATATAATAATTTTAAACCAAGATAAGAATAGCCTACTACAAATTAAAAAGATAGGGTCTATATTTTAGTACAGTGGCAACTTTCTTTCTTAGAATGTTGCAACAAATGTTGTTGTTTAATGTTTCACAGTTATTTCTAAATTCGTCAAATGGGTTTAGTTGCTCTGTTTTTCCCACGGCTACTGCAAAGTTGTTGATTTAACTGATATAATGCCACCATCTGTTTTTGACGATACAAGAGAACCTAAGGAACATTAAGATAAAGACAATTAAGAGAGAAACTTCAAATTTTGACATTTTCTTAGTTTTCAAGACAGCCAAAGAGTTTTTACACTTATTTTGCTTATAGAACACAATTGCAAAATTTGTTTTATTCTGTTACGGCATTTTTACGAACTCATGGATGCCATTTCTTCCAGTTAAGATTCAGCAACAACCAATAATAAATACTTTCAGCAACAAGAACACGCTGGCTCCGAATTCAAATGAAAATTTAAAGGTCGTTATCAAATAACGTACATTGAAGTTCTATCATTTCTATTAAAAGGTTTCTGCAGTTCGAATTTAACTGCGTGAAATGATACATACCATTATTTATTGCAATAAAATATGTAGAACTATGAGTTCTTTCATCAGCATAATCCGACGTCACCATAGCTCTTACAACTATCTGATCACCCTATTACAAAAGTTCTAGCAATATAGATTAATGAAACCACGGTACTTTGATGAACGCAAACGATAGTACCGTTATTAGAAGATTATGACTTACGCTTGCAGTGAACCATATTCACAAAAACTCACATCCTTTACTCTTGGTCGGTCTAAGAGACTAAGACGCTTTTTGAATGTGCAGAAGTTTCGTTTGCTGCTTCAACTAGAAACTGGTTTAACATGTCTCTCTTAGCTCAAAGGTATTTCATATTTTAGGTCAACTGCAAGAAAAAGCGTGTACATAAGAATTCGTCTTAAATTTGATACTGGAACTAATACTACAAGAGTTCAGAACAAAACAACTTCAAAGAGTTGGAAAAAGCAGCAGGAAAGCTATTTATAGCAGGAGCTCAGTGCAGATGAAAGACTTCGAACATTCTTTTTTCTCATTTTTTTAAATTCAATTGCAACCTAGCACATGTTCCGATGGCATCTAGCCAACACACATTCCTTCCCATTCAATGATTGTTTTTAAACTTAAATTCTTCCAGTACACTTCACAACGTACTTTTTCCCCCCTATGAATTTTAATTTAAATATTTGAACATTGTTCACACTTTCCTTCATAATTTATTCCATTCCATGACTCACCTCACCAAACAAATTTTTCCCACACCCTTACACTTGAAATCTAATACTAGCTTGGACTCTCTTGCCTTTCATGTACTACTCCTAATCCTCTTCTAACATCCATCAAGACATCATCACCAGTATAAGCACGTAAATCGACATGAAGTTGCTTCTGTGCACATGTTACAGTGGATGAAATTTTCGTAGTTTGTTTTCCACATTCTTTTATTACTATTTCAGCTGTACGATTTGAAACTTTACAAGAATAATGTGTTACCTTAACAGTTAAAACGAAATTAGCTAAAAACTCACAGCTTATGTGTATGTATGTAGGCTATAAGACAAGGAATTAACATTGGAACCCCTTACCCAACCAAATATCAGGAGAAATAATTATTAGCTAGATGGTGTTAAGATTTCTTGACACTCCGAAAAAGCGATATAGCATGTCTACGCTATGAAACTTCCTGTTTATCATACTACAATAAAATGGAACCTCAGAACAATAAAAAAAAGAAACGCCTGCAATTAAATCCAGAAATAAAGTACAGATGCATTAATGCAGCGTTGGATGTGTTTATCAAATTTTGACATTTATCATTGGTGTCTACACGTAGACCCGGTAGTTAATAATACTGACGTATAGTACGCTTGCACCTAATTTTCTGACACACCATGTGATAAACAAGAAAGGATTTTTCGCAAGTATAGATGTGGTGACAAATCCGTTCTCACAACAGGAGTTTAATTACGATTCAGGGCTAGGGTCTATATACTAACTTAACTTTACTCTGCTGTTTCTTCGGAAGAATCTAAAAAACTTACAAGATCCGGTTCTTGGCGTATGACTCCTCACTTTGTTTGTCACTAACTAATTTTGCTATGACTATCAGAATATAAAAACAATTCCTTTAAGTTCATTAGATTCATTAAGTGTAACACCTTCCAGTTTATTTACGTTTTACCTATTTCCACCATCTTATCGGGTTAAAGTTTGATCTACTTGTGTAAGTTTGTTAATGTTTAACTTTGTACCATCTCCAGGATTCTGATTGCTTTGATCCTCCATGTGAGAAAACAGCAAGTATCGCCATTCGAATACTACAGGTGCAAGTAAGCTAATAACTGTCCGCAATATAATACTTTACTTTTGTTCTTACTCCCACTCTACCCCTCTAATCAAATTGTTGGCGCTGTGCTATATGAAGGAAAAGAACACAACTTTTATGTTTTAAAAATAATATGAAATTTGGGTAGCAGTGAGGAAAAATCTTCCACGGTGTTTGTTAGAAACTGATACTTGCGTGAATAAGAAAACTTGTTATGGAGCTGCCAACTTTTGAACTACCCGGCAATAGCCTCCAATCGATCTATAACTTTTTATCGCGCATTTGTGTAAGGACTCCCAAGGGTTTAGCACTGCCTGAACTCTTGAAGTCAGTAAACAATGAGGAAAGTTGTGTTAAAGTAAAACTGCTTCTGTAAACTTAACAGAACGTCTGCGGTGAAAACCCCGCTAAAAACAACACGTTTACAGTAGACAATATCTTAAACGCACAAAGAAAGAAACAACGCTGCATAAGCTAAATGCGAAGTTATTTGCTATTGAGAGGATTACGACGGTACATGATAAACCGATTTTTAACTGCAGTGTAATTAGTACCAGGTGGTTAACTTTAGAAAAACTTTAAATGTGCTCCATTGGAAACTTAAAGTGATAAATTTATAAAAAAATTCGTGTAGTAGATAAACTGACCTTTACTGGGAAGCAATGAGATAAGTTGGTTTTGATGTACCGGTTACCTATTTTAAAGTTATTTACAGTAACTACTGCATAGTAAATGTTTGATTCTAAAATAAAATCCTTACAACTTTGTGACAATTTTTTCCCAAATAATTATCATATCTGTCCGCAAGTATTCTAAACAGATAAGAATTCACATCTCACAAGGGAACGGGAACAAACAGTCTCCAAACAATTTAAAGTGCTAGCCTTTTAACGGTAGTAAAATCAACTATTGCATACTTTGAGATGAGGACAGAATATCAGCTCATAATGACGATTCAGTTCCCAACATGAGTAACGATTTACTTTGAAGGAAGGAGAATGAAAAAAAAAAAAAAAAAAAACCTCGCAGTTTGACTGAATGCGTTAAGAAGAGGATTACTGAGCTTTAATCTCAAAATAAACCTTATAGTACCATTTAGACACTTTTTTTTTTTTTGTAACAGTTTAACGTCCCTTTTTAACAACGTGGTCTTTAGAGACGGGAAAGGATGGGGGCAAGGAATGGGAAGGAATTCGGCCATGGCCTTTTGAAGGAAGCATCCCGGCATTCGCCTGGAGTGATTTGGGGAAACCATGGAAAACCCAAATCTGGATGCCCGGACGGGGATTCGAACCGCCGTCCTCCCGAATGCGAGGCCAGAACGCTATCCGTTACACCACCACGCTCGGTATTTAGACACTAATTCCCTCGCATTCGGGAGGACGCCGGTTCGAATCCCCGTCCGGGCATCCAGATTTGGGTTTTCCATGGTTTCCCCAAATCACTCCAGGCGAATGCCGGGATGCTTCCATCAAAATTCCATTACCGAATTCCTTCCCGTTCCTTGTCTCAAGTCCCATCTCACCTCTAATGACTCCGACGTCGACGAGGCGTAAAGCAAAAAGTAAAAAAAAAAACTGTTTCCTTTCGTTTAATTGTTTTTATTCCACCAAATAGTTATGCTTCACAAAAAAAATACAACTCATTATTTTTTGGTGTTAGTGTAAAAATCAAATTAAAATAAATAAATAATAACACGAACAAAGCTGATTCATTTATTAGTACCCATTTCGATTGTAGGTCAGACAGCTAACGGTAATGCTGCGGGTTTCTTCAGTTGCCTAATCAATGTGTAATTGCAAGCACTTCCTTACGAGAGTTTTTGTTTTGCTTATTTACAGGAGTCGTTAAGAACTAGGACAACCGGATTACCTTATAGCGTCGCATTACTCTAGGCAAATCCCATTTTGCTCAAGAAATTGCAAGTAATTCGTTTTTAGTATTTTCTACTGAGGTCATTAGAGAAGGCTTGTCTTACTGTTAGATTAGCTCCGTAAAAGTGGTACAGAAATTTCTAGTTCAGTTTCTCTTTATTACTTTTGAGGACCTTTTTATACAGATACAAGAACATTAAACAAACAATTTCCCGAAAAAATGTCGGCCTTGTAGGCACTGTGATGGTGCCCTACGCCTGACACGGGGCTAGTTGGAATGAGTCCTAGTGGTGGAGGAAATTTTCATCATCAGGAGTTGGTCGGCAGGTGAAAAGAGGTGGTCGTGCACAACTCCGGATCACCAGACTGTGCACCAAAGTTCTGGGATAAATCCCAAAGGGAATACCGCACTGTTGACGGCGATACGTCAGTCAGATGGAGAGGTTACGCTTTGGCGTTCCCCTCCCCTCCCCCTCTCGTCAGGTATATATGGGGAGAGTAGGCCTAAATGGTCCGTCACAGAGTTCTCCCTCTCCTTTCTGTCATCTTTCATTCATCCACAGCACAAACATCACTCAACACTAACGTAAGTACGTCACAGTCATCCACACAAAATCGTCACATGTTCATACACATCCATCTCTGGGAATAGCAAGTGGAAACCACCCTAGTTCAAATTAGTAAGAAAGAAGACACTCCATCGAAGGCTGCCACCAGCCCATAAAGTGATAATCATCAATGATTATAGGAAGCAAGGGAAAAAATGCACAACGAAAAATGCACAACGTAATGTGATTCCATCGCTATTTTAACTTTTCATTCACTTTCTGTTAGAATCACTGGATACTCGTCGACACATATCGCGTGAGTGCTATTCAATAGCGTACATTCATACTGTCAAAATATTTTTCGTTATATAATGATTTTAAAGTCCACAGTGCAACAGATTCTGGTAAATGAATTGCGAATTTAGAAGTTAGATGCACGTCTTGTGGCTACTATACTACTCCATTGCTGTGAAATTCCCAAGATTGTAAGATGCAGACAATTCCTTGCAACAGTACTAAAAACTATGCAGTTTGTTCACATCATTAACAGTCCACACAGCAGAACTAATCATTAAAAGCGTTATCGCCGTCTCTTAGTTAGATACAAATTCGTATTTTTTTTATTTTTCTTTACTTTACTTTAAGAAGCGTCGACGTCGAGGCTATTAGAGGCGGATAAGGTTAGGGGGAGCAAGGAATGGAAAAGGCATTTGGTCATAAGCCTTTTGAAGAAACCATCCCGGCATTCGCCTGGAGTGATTTGAGACAACCATGGACGGTCGGACGAGTATTCGAACCCGCGTCCTACCGAATGCGAGGCCAGAGCGTTCCCGCTCTCCCACCACGCTCAGTCGTGTTTAGTCCTTTGGCACAGAAGCACTTTATTCCAGACGTTGTTATAGCTGCAATAATTCGTATCTACCACTAACTTTGGTGTTTTTCGTGACTGTGTAAGTATTGAAGTGGTAAAGAAATTGACTCTTATTACTTACAACACCATCCGACAGTACACCGAAAAGATTTTGTTGTCTTAATATTCTTATTCATCACAATCTTTGTTTCAATGTAATTTTCTTGGCATGAAAAAATATATATATATTTGACACTAATTCGTCAGTCTACCATACCTATCAGTTTCGATAAACTCTGGAGGTATTTTGCAGTTTGATGTTGAAGTGAACTTTAAATATCAGTTTAACTCAAAGTATTTAATGTTCCACATAGCTAACGATGTTTTATAACAACTTAAATTTGAATTTTTTTCCGGTAAAAATGAAAAAGAAATGTTTTTCAACTCTCATAAACTCTTTCAGTAGGCAGGTTACAATATTGCGTCTTATAAGTAGTTAAGACCGTTTTGGCTTTTAACGTTAACTTGCTGTAATAATTTTCTAATGGTTGCTAAAATAAAATCTGATACATCACTATAACATTGCATTAAGTATTCTTTCAATTATTGTCATTACCGTTATCAACATTAAATACTGTAGATCTTCAAAGCAATCTTTCATAATATCTATATACGCTCGAATAAAGCCTTACAGGTGCATAGCTCGAGATAAACTATAAACCTTTAATTTCACTTTTTGCGTTGTAATTCTCAAGTTTTTAACAAGACCAAAATCTTTTGTAGCTCATTTCAGAAGAGCAGTAAGCACTGGCACTGCTCTCGATATTATACTTTTAATCAGTTTACTCTATCGATAGTAAAAATGAAAAATTATATTCAACTTTTAAAGACTGTTACGTTAATTTTAAATTTGTTATATGATTAATGTTTCGTTTTAAAATAATGTAGCACATGTTCAAACTATATCTTGGGATCTCTTAATTCATATCTTCCCAACTGCAGGGTATTATTACTATTAGTATAGCAATTCATTTCAAAAATAATTTACAGTTATATCACGGAAGATGTGCCATAATTTAAAAACTAAATACTGGCTTTCACCATTCACAGCCATTTAGGCATCTCCTCTAAGCGTAAATTATTGATTAACTCCATATATTTTTATGTTTTCATTCGTATTCGTGTTAGGAAGTTACCAATTATTTAGAAAGACTCATGCCCCGAGCCTAACTGAAACTTTTACTCTTGCATCTTGAAACCAAGATGAAAAGCTCTAGGCTGCCGAAGCCGGCTATTTTCTGCTTTACTATCCTTATTAATGTTGAAAAATCATCGTTGGTATCATAGCTAATAGTACCACAAATCCTACTAGAGAAAGCAAATTGTTAAACTTATGATCACTTTGGAAATTTGCATCTGTAATCTTGCAAGAATAACCCTTACACCGGCATGAGGTACCACGCATAGTGAAGTATCTTTAGCTGGGCACAAGTTTAATTTGAATTATAATTCAGGAACCATGCTATTATATTTAAAATAATTAATGGAATATTTTAAAGTCTACTCTCAAGATATCTGATAGTCAAATAACAATAAACTTTATTTTGCGACACAAATTTATCTGTGAACACATTTAAGACCTTCTTTGCTTATTATCCCAGCTAAGTACTGAATGTCGTACCACGACTCCTACTTCCTGCACCCTTCTGCTGCACTGACGTTTCAGATAGATTAGACTTCGTTGAGCAAAAGAATAGGTCCAGGATAGTTGTCATTTTAGACGATCTACAAAAATGTAGACTCCTTAACTCTTATGCGCATGTCTTAGCTACTTTTTTTTCATTTTATATGTTCGTAGATACTTTCGAAGTACTCAACTAAGTGAAGACCGTGACAGCAATTTTAAGTAGAACAAGATTTAACTAAACACATATACGGTTGCCGTAGACGTATTACACAAGGATTTCACAGCATTTCATTTTTATTAGAGCACTAAAAGTTAATGCATCAGATTTAGTATTAATTTCATTTGTAACATTGTGTTTGCTTCGATCATGTATGCCAGTCTGTCGCTTGAATCCTCGGATTAACCTAAAACACGCAAAAAAATTATCACATTCGAAGCTACGCTTAAATCCTACAACTGGACGCTTTAGTAAATAAATATTACGCAAAATGTGCAGTTGCTGATAGCGTTATTCCAGGGGGGGGGGGAACTATATTTCTGGACTGAAGAGTTTTAAATTCATTTTTTAACTTTTGACATCTATCAATCTATTCCGCAAGCTATGTCGCTCCAAAGACTACTGTTCCCGCGTCGACCATTCAAACATAAAATAGTAATTTGATTCATTCGGAATAGCTCCTAAACGAAATCGTCTCAACTTGAAACTGTTTACTGGCTTTAGATTTGCTCCATAAACATTTTCGGTATTGTGACAGAGCTTTGAATTGAAACGGGCGTAAGTAGTATACTCAAAATACGTTTCTTCATTGTAAGCATCTCAACATTCATAATCAATGTAGAAGGTAAAATCACATCATACTTACTGCGAAAGTTGCGCATTTCCTCGACATCTCTAAAAGCTAGCAATTACTGTGTAGCATCTTGTTTAGCAATAATGGGATTTCGATGTAGTTACTAAATGGATTAAATAGGCCAACAATACGAGCATCCTGTGATGTAACCACCTCGATATTCAACAACTGAGACAGTTTGCTGAATCAAGTGAGAAATTTGCAAAGAACATTTTCCTTGTGTTTAAGAAATCTATCAACTACTGGAGAGGTCTGGTAACTTACGGCTACATTATCCGAAACGAGTAGGTCTCCAGTTCGATACCCTTTTCGGCTCCTTAACATAATCTTTACCTCTATCAAGCTTGATTTGTGTCTGCAAAGTGTGCTGACTGTTTCAAGTATCGGAATCCGCGTTAAACTGTATGTTGCCTCCAAGACGTTGGTTTTGTAAGCTGTTTCAAGAGAGTCCAACCAACCGTCGGGCTGTCTACTGAAGTAAGTTATGTCAGCGATGGCAGTACGCTTGTAAGACCATTTATCACTTTGCAAAGTTCCTGTTAACTCGTCTAGTAAATTACACCTAAGCTGCGTTTACATTAACAGTATCCTAACCGCGCCCGCGTCGCAGCTGAGACGTACCTTTGTTGAAGGAGACTCCGAACAGCCCGATGACAATCACGAGTGACAGGGGTGGGGACGACGACTTCTTGTGCTGCGTCTTCATTGTTGTCTCACAACTGCACAAGAGTGTAATAATTGGTGCCAGTACTGACGGTACAGGAGAGGACAGCGGAGTGAAAAAAAAACGGAACAAACAAAAATGTTTCTCTGCGTGTGTTTGTGGCGGACAGATGGTCACGCCTCCGAATAACGCATAGCACCTCTGGTGTTATTTCTATATATTGTTTTAGGGTCTCGGTGGAGCGGGACACGAGACGTTCGACGCGGTGGGAGGACGGCGACCTGAGAGCCGCCTAGTGGACAAGTGCGACACAGCCGGCGCGGAGCACCTCACTGACTCGTTCCCGCGCCTCTGCCGCCCGGCTGCGCGGTTCGCCCGCTGCGCGGCAGCACCGCCGGGCCGCTGCTGCGGCGGCGCCCGCGCGGACAACCTGTCGAGTCGGCGGCGGCGGCGCGCGGGCAGCCTGCACCCACGACTGCTTCTGACAGGTGCGGCGCCGCGCGCGTATAGCCGCACAGGTGATTGTGACCGCACTCTGCATTTCACGGTGGTGGTTGTCTGGTCTAAGCCAAACGGTCCAGACAAGCAGAGAAGATTATTTATTAATCTACATTCTACTTTAGAGTTTCGACAAATGTAAAAGAACTGTTACCATTTATAATAAAAATGAATGATCTTGAAAACGTGATATAGTGCTATCGCTACCCTTCGACATTTAATGATGTAAAAGAAAATCAAAGTACAGTTTTCGTATAAGAAATGATTGCTGAATTTAACATGCAACTGTGATACCATCATTATATTTTAACAGTACAAAATGTAGAGTTCTCATATTTACTTGGAACATTACCGATCGACATACATCTGCCCAAGCGTATAGTAACAGTATCGTTAATTTAATGGAGCTTTACTCGAAGGGTTCCCTTATAAAGAAACTAAAAAACATATTTTTTTCTTTTGAGCTGTCGATAGATTTAAATCTGATTTGTTTACCCTTTTTCATTATTTTCAGCCTAACGGTATACTTTGATCAATTGAAAATGACGGGTCGATTTCCGTATCCTTCCTTATTTTTGTTGTTTAACAGTGATTTCATCTTCACTATTCTGGACATGTTACATTTTATGTAATAATATCGTTTGGTAATAAACTCAACTTGGCAGAGCACTTTGCGCAGGTGGTAGGGAATGTTTACAAAATCCTTCATTTACTGGAGTGGGTGATGAGAGGATGTAGCAGAGAAGTTAGGAAATTGGGTTACTGAACTTTAACCACACCATTGGTTGAGTATGGTGGTGTAGTTTGGGCATCAAACACAGATGTTGGGGGGCGTGTAAAGAAGGGCAGCTAGATTTGTTTGTGGACATTACCGCAGGATCCAGTCAGTAACTGATATTTTAAAGGAGCTGGATTGGGACTTATTGAAAGACAAGAGGATGGAAAAGAGAGTTCTGGGAATGTAAAGGCATATTTTTGTGTTGGGGCTTGGAAGGATATTGGTCCAAGAGTTAGGAATAGTGCAAGGAAGGAAAAAGATGACCAAGACCACAAGCTGGCACTCAATTTTCTTTATTTGGGAGGTTATCATTGATTGGAAGATATTGACAACTGAAGTTTTGAATAATTTATGAAAACCCTTTAAGGATTTTAAAACTGAGACTCGTAAATCGAAAAAGTGAGAAGAATTTAGCACTCAGATTATATAAGATAATTAAAAAATAAAATAAAAGAGGATTAAATAGATGACAAGGGGAATTGCGGCCGCACCGTGTGATTCATCGCAAATAAATTAATAATAATAATAAATAGCCTCTTAACCTAAACCTGTCTAAAAGTAATGGGTTGAACGCTATGTTCTGGAAATACATTTTTTTGCAATTGCTTAAAGAAATATTTTTTTAACATAATTCTTGTTTTTTAATGTTTAACATATTTCGGCTTCATTTTACTTACAGATACAGTTGAAACTTCCACTGAACTAATGACAAAAAAAGTATAGAACCAATGAAATTAAAAATGAATTAGGAATACCAAAACCTTATGCTATACTATGTAATACTAATTTTATTCCTTTTCCAGACCTCATTCAGCATGATAAATGTGGAACTACTTTCATCCGTATGAATTAATCACTTCAGTAACATGGCGCTTATGAAAGCAGCTTAAATTATTTCTAACACTAAATTCATCGTGAATTATTACCGTTCGAAAACCACTGCTTCTGTTACCTACGTGTGAATATATTCACTGTATCGCGAGGAAAATTTGACCCACTGTAACATGCCACTGATATAGTGACATCAGTAATAAAAAGCAACTTATAAGTAATATTTTAATTTAAATCCAATACCTACTTTAATTTCAGTTTTTTTGCAAATCATTTCTTCGAGTTTACAGTTTACAGTGAAATACAATATAGCCGAAACATCTTTATGTACATCGAATATAAATATCTTGTAAGCCCTTCAAAACTGGCAATTTGTTTCTCCGCTAACTAAATACAATTGTTATTAAAGAACGCTCGTAACCTGTGATGTAGTTATTTCTTTGCTTACTGTAATAGTGTTATCTCTGGACAGAGAGTATAAGAAAACATCTACATCGTCTGAATATAAATAAACAAAAAGCAATTAATAATTAATATGTTGATTTAAACGAAATACCTACTGTTCTTTCAGTGTGGCAAGTCATTTCTTCGTGGATGCTTAATTAAATCGAACTGTTATTAAATATCACTCCCAACCTTGAGCAACGAAGGCGGAAAACATGACGAACTTGGCAACACAATGGCCAAGTTTAGTGTTTTTTAGTATACAACCTTATTTTACATGACCAGTAATTTATATTGCACAGTCAATTATTTAAAAAAAAGAATGATGTATGTCCTCAGCCAGACTATAATTATAAGCGAAAAACAATAGAAAAATAATCTGCTAGATTCTATTAATGTGCTAGTCATATAACATAATCCGGCAAAGTTGATATATTGCGCACTGAATAAACATCTTGATCAGAGTGGATATTGTGTAATGATTTTTATTTTAAACAAATAAAATGTGCACCTTTTAACTGGAATACTCTTTATTTACAGTCATTAAGAATATCTAATCTGGTAGCCAAATCTAAATGGAAACAATACTTGACAATGTATTAATTGGTTGGCCTTCTTTAATCCCACGCTACCCTACACAAAAATATAACATGTTACCAGTGGGTGTTATTTGTAAATTGCTTCACAAGTCTTTAATGACAACTGTTCCATTATAAACATAAATTTAACAATGTAATAGAATCATAAACATATGTGGAGAATATAAAATATAAATTTTCACGTATGTGTTATCGGTATTAGACCAAATATTAAGATAGTTATAAGCCACCACTATGTCCATTACCGAACCACAACGTTATTTCTTTTACTATTAGTAAACTTATTATTATGATAAGCGGCTAGTAGGATTTATTACTAAAACTTAACTATAAGAAATCTGGTTAAACTTTTTGAAAATGAGGAAACGCAAGCACTGATACTTCGAATGAAATAGGCTACCTAGGCTGTAGCATAGGGAGGGGGGCCCGCACCACAGCCGGAGGGGGCCACCAATAACCGGTCGGACGAGCCCCCGCGTAGGCCAGTAAGTAGAACTAAACAAACAAAGGTCGTCCATAAATTTCCGACAGGAGGCTGTACCACATCTATAGCTAGTGGCCCACAAAGCCTAAATGCATCCCTGAAGACAGGTTCATTATTATTTGTCATCTACATATACAGTATATACAAACAGACAACATGCCGAAACTGTATTAGGGGATATTCGGATAACTGCGTGGCTTCAAGATTCACTGAAACCTTGAAGAATTTTGATCAGTAATATACCTAATCCTGAAATTACTGTATCCCTACTCTACATGGCAGTATTATAAGCGTGGAACATCGATAAGCTTTAAAATAGTCTCAGTCCTCTTTCATAAAGGAAATGTAGTCTTAACTGTACGTTAACAATAATGCCGATATTCATTTTTTAGTTTATACTTAGTATGTGACTTAGCCATTGTTAAAAGACAAGGTAAAAGTTAATATTCCAACAGGCAACTTTGCAAGTACTTAAATTACACTACACTACCATACCAGCCAGGCTGACTATACTTTTACGTTGCTAAAAACATAATGCAGTAACAACTTAAATATTTACATTTTATTCATATTAGCATATCTTTCTTATTTTTTTTATGGAAACAATTAGGTTTATTTTATGCAATTTGTTAATTTACTAGTAAAATTCAAATTGGTGGAGATGACTGAACGACGTTAAACCTCTTTTTCATGTACGTTTTATAAGTAACATGTGACAAGAAGCAAGCAATGATACTGAGTTGAAGGTAAAAGAATTAACATAGCTGCAAATGGCGACACTCTCCCGAAATATAGTTAGCTGATACTTCATCCTCTTTCTCCTCACTGTGATTAATTGAAATGGGAACGGAAAAATCTCTGCCTTTCTTTTTGTCACATTCAAACATATTACTTCTTTCTAACGGCGTATCCATGAAGTCAGGTAATTTTTCAATCAAAAAATTATTTTCACTTGTATCACGTTCCATGACTTTCATTGTCTCTGGATTGTTTTTTAATGCTGATTGAAGTTGTCATAAAATTTCGTCTTAGTAAAGATTTATTGCATATTTAATTTCCAGTGGTTGAAGCATTTGCCACTGACTTGGGGTATTTCGCACTGTTGCTTTCATTGAAATTTACAATCACTCTGTCTTCGGGGATACATACTTAGAAAATATTTTACGAGTTGGCTGAATTTTCTGAGTGAAATTTATTTGTTATAATACGGCTGTAGATTGTGTGGTGGAGCAATAAATTTAATACAGTTGTGCTGAACAGCTGCCTTAGCTTTACATCTAAAATCAGAACAGTCAACAGTCTTCTGAGTGAAATGAAGCAATTATAATGGCCTAAAGGTATATGATGACTTGAGAACCCTTTAGAGATGGCTTATATTCGCCTTGCAGATCGATTTCCTTTCAAGCGGCATTTCTGCTTAAAGCTTTATACCTCGTCCAGATCATTAGTAACAGGCAAGAACTGGGGGCCAAGAACAGGAAGGAGTCGGATCATGGCCGTTTAGAAGGTATCCCCCCGAATCACTTTGAATGATTTGGGGAAACCATGGAAACCAAAACCTGGATGGCCGGACGGGGATTCGAACCCGCGTCCTCCAAAATGCCAGCAATGCACTCCCCACAGAGCCAAATATAAAAAAAAAACATACTGATATAACATACTCGTAATTAAAAACATCAGCTCAGAATCATTAGGAGATAGTTTATATGTTACCCTAGCACTGATGAAGCAAAATACATGTTTTATATTTGCAATATGAATTGTAAGAAAGGGGCTGTAACACAACGAATAATTGACAGTCAACTGCGCCTACGCTATTGCTCCCCTTGTCTTTTCTTGCAGAGTTACGAGAACTGCATATTTCAAACCTGTTATCTATCTCTGCAGAAATTTTATTTGTAGTTCCATAATTCAGTTGCTGTTGGTTTACGGCTATCGTTGTCTTCGGAAACCGGAAATAACCTATTTGACAGATACCTGTCACCCTACGTTGTCTTGAATAGAAAGATGTGTGCCACGAGGAATTTATTCTACCTTATTTTTAATTCATGCAAAGAAGTTACTGTAAAGTGAGAATGGAGAGGATATTTTGGTATGTATTTGTATAAAACTAGTAAGTTTATGTTGACACTGAAACAGTTGTTTCTCTGTGCAATGCTTAATTTCATACAAATGGGAAGTATCTTCAGAAAATGCTTTCAAGCTGATAGATTTGCAAATACGAATGCCTGTATCATCAATGATTGTACAACAATATTCCAAGAAACCAGAATTGAGCCACAATCCGCCCATGAAATGCATTTCACATTCGAATGTGCTGTCATGTAGAGTAGTTTCAAATAACACACAAGTCGCCTACAGCTGTGACCGGTCCTAACAGATCGCAAAAGGAAGAAAGACCTGCCACTTCAACATTTCAGGTACCAGTACACAGAGTAATTACCCTGAGGGAAATGACATCACTGCGACCCGTAAATTCGAAGAGAGAAAGAGAGAGAGAGTGGAGAAGTTCTCCGCCGTGCCACCTGCCACCAGCGCTGTCAAGATGGCGGCGGTGTGCTTGTCGACTGGAGGCGAGATTGATGGCCGCGGAGGTGCAGTCTGCTGTCGGCGAGATAAGCGCCCTTCCTAGGTCTGCCCTTTACTGTACCCACTGCTTTGCGTGGTTTCTGTGCAGAACAAGGACGAACTCGTCAGTTTCCAGATCTCAGCAGGCTAGAAGAACATGCAACATCAATCTCCGGGTCCCATACCTGAAAAAAAATTTTGCGACTCCCTTATGTCTAAAATAATGTTCTAATATTATTAACTGTTCGTTTTTTTTTTTCTAACATTGTTTCATACTATTACTATTTGCTTTATCTAAACACAAAGATAATATTGCTACTTCTAAATACTTTTAAATCTCGTATTTTAGAACTGGATTACAAAAGTATTTCTGCATCTCACTTTTAAATGAATTATTAAAGTTTGATCATATTGATATATCGACTAAATGCTTCATTCTCTGATTTAAGTCTACATTTTACGTAATTTTATTTAATCCAAAATTTTGAAACCTGAAAACATTTAATTTATAAGAGAAACGAAAAAATTTGTGTACCGTAGATATTCGTAGTCACTTTCCACATTTCTAAGAGAATTCTCTTTATAAAGACTTCCTGAAACTAATAAAACAAGGAAAACGTACTTAGAACGTAAATTTACTCCACATTACATAAAAGACTTTTGAAAAATTATTTTAATTCCTCTACTATATGATGGACGTTATGTTTCAAAGTTCCTAGAAGTAGTTGTAATATACCAGTTCAAATAGCGCGTACAAGGAAATGCGTTTTATCTCATTTTCCCATAAGAGTTTCACTAAAAGCCTGCCATATTTAATGTTATAAAAACTGCCAAAGGTTTCTCGAAAAGTTTCCTCTTACAGTTTGGGCCACGAGGGTAGCGTTACGTCGAGTAAATATACTGCTGGGAGAGGCTCCATATATCTTACTGCACGCTCCTCGCAGACCAGATGAATGAGCAGATCACAATACTTAGAGAAGAAGCCAGTCTCACTGACAGTAATATGCACAGCACACTACACAAATATCTTAATGTTACGTTTTCTGTATTAGAGAAAAGTAACAAAATTCTGGGAGGTATAATCTTATAAAATAATCATCATTGTGAATTACTCTCTCTAATCTGATTTTAATGTAAATTCCTCAATATGATAATAATTCTTGATCTTTGAGTCTGAGTTTCGATTAATTATTTAAAATTGATTAAAGGCGCCATTGGAAATGGAAATATTATAGGGACAGCGTTCTGCCTCACAAATGAACAAGAGAAATAATGAATTTCTTTGGAACAATTCTATTTTTTTCGACGCAGTATTGAAATTGAATCTTGAACAAAATTGACATACATAACCTACAGGTATGATTAGATTCCGAAGTTCTGTGCCAGAAGGGCGGTGATTTGATAATAATTAAAATATTGTTTCACGGCTAGCTCGCCCAATGAGTGGAATGTTATTTAGGGAGACTCAAGGTTGCCATTTTATTGCTCACATGTCGCATGTTGCGTAGAAATCACTATGGCAGTGCTGCTCGCAACTTGCGACGCTATCCCGTATTCACACCATGATGTCCACTCCTTTTGTCTTCTCCACCTTTTCCTGTAGACAACCACCTCAACTCCTCGTCATGAAACAGAAGAACATCGAAAAGTATTCGCACGCAATAATTCTTAACCGACGTGATTGGCTAATCGTTCAAAGATTGCATTTGGCGCTATGTACATGGCGCTCTATTCGCTCCCCTAAACCGATCTCGTATCCTTAATCTCCCTCTCATCCCCCTACTTGCTGGGGGCGCCTTTCCTGACCATCGGTCATCCACCTGGCCGACCACTGTAAGCATATTCACTTACGCAAAACATCGCCTTGAATTCTCCTGTCGAATAAACCATGTGGTGATCTATTCGATCACCACAGTTACCATTCATTTAAGATTTAAATGGTCTTATTCGTCTCAACTAACTTAAGAATACAGGAAGATATCCGTGTCATTCCTAATCATATTTTAACTACTTATTAAAGTTATTTGCAACATTTAGAAAAAAAAGCGTTCTTGTAATTTAGGAAATTATTGACAACACTGAAGCATTGTGACAGTGTCTGAGTGCTCAGGATGCTCAGGATGGGCTTAACTAGTTCAATTCCCGGTGTTAAATAAAAATAAAAAAATGCATCATTTGTCACCTGGGCAATAGTGTGGGAAAAATGTTGATGCACAATTTCAAAATCAAATAGTTTACCGAAGCACTAGGCTAAATACCCAATTTCACCACATTGCGTATGAACTGAATGCCTACGAAACTTTTGATGGGGATTGGTCCATCTGACGATCAGTATTATCCTTTGACGTTTCCGCTTCTTCGAGTCATTCGGCACATGTTTTAACATTTTTTGAATTTTCTGGAACCTGAGTTATTATTTGTAATGTTTAGTATGTCTCTCCAACATTCTTCCTCCAGTACTTGTTTCCAATCAAATCACTTTGCCTCTGTGAAATTCTGTCTATGTGTTAAACTACTTTTGAAAGTGTTGGACTGAATAGGAGGGCACCGGATATCAAGTCGTCCCTTCTTTTATCTCTCATATACAACACAAAAATCATACCACAATAAAATCACAAATACGATCTTAGCCGTCATAACATACAAAAACACTTAGTAATAATACCTACATTAGGGAATACCAGATAAATCTGTTACAGTTAAGTATTCTGAGGAGTTTAAGTGGAGGGATAACTCGCTCCATGGCAACCGTATATGTTTGTGACACTGAGTATGGATCAACCTTTCACCTAGTAGCGTTACCAAATGTTTAAAAACTGGCTGTGGACTCAGAGAATCGAATTTTATCTCTTCTCTGGTGCTACTCACAGATTTTTTTATCTCAAGTTTTGCTTTTTATGATCCGAACCTTAGAGGTAAATTTTTACATTTAACTGTATCTACATTTTTATGGAAACTGGTTATTACTTGTAATTTTTACTGTTAGATCTGTTACGAGATTTTAGTTTCGTAGCAACCATTACTTGAATGTCAAGTACCATTATCTATATGATTTGCCACATGATGTTCTTTAACAATACAGACTAATTATTCTACACTTTCTTATATGCATTGGTGCTACGAGATCTCATAAACATGGATTAATGTTCTGTAGATGATGATTCGTCCGTCGAATGGGGATATTAAGGTTAGCGGCCCCTTTTGTATCTTTCGGAAGAGTTATATTCTTCCCCTTATTTCTTCAGTATTTCACCATACAAACAACTCTCTACATTGAAGACACAGTATCAGAGTCTACCACACTTACAACAATACGTACGAACGCTGTCACTATGTGGAAAGCAACCAGGAAATGAACCCAGTTCATCTACCCAGATGTTCCCATGTGTGAGTAAACACCCTCTACCATCCCTCATGGTAACTGTCTACGTCTGGATACCGGCAAGTTGTTAACAAAGCAAGAAGTTTATCTGCACGTAGTTAAAAAGATTCAGGTATTACAATCGAGCATGGAGGTGTAACGGTTAGCGTTCTGGCCTCGCATTCGGGAGGACGGCGGTTCGACACCCCGTCCGGGCATCCAGGTTTGGTTTCCCAAATCACTCCAGGCAAATGCCGGGATGCTTCCTTAAAAAGGCCATGGCTGAATTCCTTCCCATTCCTTGCCCCCCATCCTTTCCCATCTCTAAAGACCTCGCTGTTAAGAGACGTTAAGCAGTTAAAAAAAAATTCAGTTATTACGGAAAAATGAGAGTGGTAAGCTAAAATTCTGAGGAACGAGAAAAATAGAAGTTATGAAGAAGGAAGAAGCGGAATACTGCAATTTCATCAAAATTGTATGCCTCACATTGGAAGAAGGTCACGATGGAACACGTGTTTTTTGTTTGTACCTAAAATAATCTCGTTGAGATTTAGCTACAACAGTCAACGAACAGAGTCATATTTGAAATTTAACATTAACCTCTTAGAGTTATACGTATATGCCGAATGCAGTGGTACCCTCTGTGGAGTAGATTTAAAATGTATCTCGCAGTGCAATTAAAGTTAAGCTAGATTTTGACGTAAAAGACATCGATAAAAAATTAATAATTTCGTGAAAATGATCCAACGACTTTATAGTTCAAAATTCCTCTCCAACTTCCATTTGCGCTATATCTGTAGATATCTATTTCAATACTGCATAATTTTAAAATGTATGCGAGCTCTATCTTATCTGAGGGATAACTTCCGAAAATATTGAAGAGGAGTGTATATTTATCTTATATCTGACGTTAGATTATTACTTCCCAGTGGAGAACAATTATTCGATGACCTGTAAGGCCTAGTGTTTACGTTTTCTGACTCAACTTTAATTTTCCTTCGCTGTGTTTCAGATATAATGATTAAAAGCAAAGGTTAAGAATATTTTCACTACCTTTGTGTGATCCACGTTTTCTGTTTGTACATCAAAAGTTTCATTGGAAACCATTCTCGCATTGATTAAAAAATTTTGATCAATTATTAGTAATTTGATTCTGAATCATTATTTTGAACATCAAAGTCACGTCTGTTGCACATATATTTGTCCAACGCCAGTGAAACATTCAACAGAGCCTGAAGTTCGTGGACAGTACTTTAAAAATCTCTTGGGCATAACTTACGGCACATAGTCTAAATGAAGCTTACAGGATTACATAATTTATCTCTTCCTATCTCTCCACAATGCCGGCCTCACTTTTCCTCATTTCCGCCACTTTTTTTTTTTTTTCCAAGAGTAAGTGCTTTTATGTAGCGAAACGAATTATGAGATAGAAGCCGGAACATGAGCGTGGAGTATGTGTTAAGCACTTTTCTGCTCACCCGTTATTGGATTACCGAGTAAAGTACTCCACTGAACTAACAGACAAGTTTACACGCGCACTCCGTACCAGTTCAACCAAAGGCTGCAGCACCAACCGCACGGAAACTTGTGTGCTGTCTCCGTTGTTTGTTGTCGCCTTACGTAGAGGCACTTTGTAGCAAAGGCGGGAACTTTTTCGCACAGGTGTACTATATCATGAATTCTTATATTAGAGCATCGTAGAAAAACAGATTTCGTAACATTTAAATTCATAAGCATTTTTTGTACTTTTTTTTTTGTTTTTTTTTTGTAACTGCTTTTAACATCAAGGTCTTTAGAGACGGGAATGGATGGGGGGCAAGGAATGGGAAGGAATTCAGCCATGGCCTTTTGAAGGAAGCATCCCGGCATTTGCCTGGAGTGATTTGGGGAAACCATGGAAAACCCAAATCTGGATGCCCGGACGGGGATTCGAACCGCCGTCCTCCCGAATGCGAGGGGAGAACGCTAACCGTTACACCGCCCCGCTCGGTTTGTACGTTTATCTTAGAAGCAAAGTTCTTAGTAATGTGACATTAGAGGTACTAGTTCTTTGAAAATATTTCTTTCAATAATTTGTCATACAAGGGTGAATCAGCTCGTTTTTTACTATTTAGTTTTAATTTCAATAACCACGAGAGACTTGTAATTTTAACACATAGGCAACTGTTACAAAAATGTGTTGTCTTCCATGAAATCAAATAGCAGCTGGAAAGCTTATAGCCATATGAACAGAAATATAATTCTCTTTGTTACGAATTTTTATTGATTAGGCGTGTTTAATTTAATTCCACATAAGAACAACCTGGGGGATAAGGAGTAGTAAAACATTTAATTTTTAAAACAAACCTTAATCCCGACTACTTATTATAAGATAGTTACTTAGCATTCTAGTACAACTTAGTTTTCAGCTGTCAATAAATCATTCAACACATCATCAACAGTAAATAAATTTGAGAAATTCAATTGCCTATCTCTTATTTCTTATTAGCCCCTCAGTCTCTTCCATTTTGCGAGAAGATAATCCTTTTCAAAGTAAAATGGCTTCTGAAGCAGAAACTCTATAAAAGTTGTATCTATAGCTAGTATTACGCCTTGGCATGTCAGTACCGAGGTTGAAATGTTCAAATTATCCTAACAGAAAATATTTATAAGTATAAGAATAGCGCTGCCGTTGTGAGTACATAAAATTTCACTTGCAAACAGCCGCGTATTGCCATTACCATCTAAAATGCATAACATATGTTTTGTGTATATCACCAACGGCAGAGGACTAAAAATCGATCCTTGGTGGACACTATGTCTAACTATTATCCAGTGTGGATTATAAACTTAACTGCACTTATTTTGTGTCCTTCCTTAAAGTAAATATATTGATTTAAAATGAATATGGCACCATTAATCCCGTTATGTTCTAATTCATCAAAGATAACTTTATTGTCAACGTAATGAAAGACACTGAAAGCGCAGGAAGAATCTCAGGGACTTTACTTCAATGCGTCGTTGGCTATAGAAGTAAAACTAAAAAACTTCTCTTAACTTTTCGTCTAAAAAGACCCACAATCAATTCTTTCACGAACTGTTACAGGAATTTCAACTTGACCTCCAGTGAGGCTATTGACAATCAACTTCGTTAACCTCTTCGTTTGCCTCTACCGTTCAGATAGAGCTCTGCCTGAGTAAGATGCACTTGCATCCGAAGATGATCACGGGATTTTTTGAGGCCATCGGGACAAACATTTAATGTGTAAAGTGGTTTTTTATCAATGTGGTTGATATCTTCTGCATTTCATGATCCATATATCACTCAGTTTTCACCAAGTGAGAAATATTTCTAGATGGCTATACTAATTCATTTTAGGTTAATTTGTTAACACAGGATAAAAATAATTCCGTCTTTATAGCACATACCCGACATTCTACACGTCGTCAGGATAACAATCCTTCAAACTGTAGTTAATTACCGAGCCTAATTGCGCTCGCCTGGTATTCGGTAGAACGCGGGTTCGAATCCTCACCCAGCCGACCAAATTTCGATTTTCCAAGGTTTCTCGAATTCATTCCAAACAAAAAGCCATGGCCGAATTCCTTTCCATTCCACGAACACAGTCTTTTCCCATCTTTAATGATCTCCATCTGAAAGAAGTGTAGAACAAAAAAAAAAAAAAGAAGAAGAAGAAGCTTATTCAGATCTACTTTGTTTTGAGGCGGAAAATAAGTAAATTACTATAAGCATGTAGTGATTGTGGTATTATGATGTTGTACTGATCAAAAACATTTCGTAATATTACGCTGATAGTATTCGTTTTATTAGAGATTTTTGAGTTCAATAAACAGATAAGTCAAAAACAACAAAGAATATTAATAAATATTAAGAATTTCTTTTAAAATTATGTCATTCTTTTTTTTTCTTATTTTTTATACTATGACGCACTCTGAATTACACACATTTCACCAAAACGAAGGAAAAAATGAAGGAAGGTAGTTCTCGCCTGGATACATTCGGATTATTGGACAATACTTTACTGGTGTACGCCAAAATAATTCGTGCTACCTTGCACGCAGGTGTAATAAAAAGAATAACTTCCTAGATGAAACACTCCATTACTTTCGCAAAAGAACGTTTTATGTGCGGGGAAATAAATCTTGCGAGTTGAGCCGGCTTTTTCAATCCCTAAAAGAAAAATAACCGCTGTGGCTCCTTTCTTGTGGTGGAAAGAAAGAAGACTCGTCTGCTCGTATTATGCACGCAGAACATCAACATCGTTAAAGAAACGAACAGGGAAGACGGCTGAGACAAAACGTACAAAATTTGAAGCGCGGGAGCTGCAGAGATTCGTATTGATAATGGCAGTACTTCCAGTCCAGCTGCTATTGACACAAGACGGAAACCCGTTAGTACGATCGTGTCGCTACTCTGTTTAAGGGAGAAAGAGGTACATAGTGGATTCTGTATACCTGGATGAACGCAACTCCTTTTCTTAAGAGGCTTGTGGTTTTAGCACCCCCGCCCTCTTTCAGAAATAGTTTTTCTAAATCCGTCTCAACTATGCTAACATATAAACTCTGTAACAGTATGGGATTAAAGTAATAATTTATTTTCTTTGAGTTAAGTGTTTATTTATTATTTAACATTGCCGTATTATTTATTTATTTATTTATCTGTACATTCAGATGGTACGTTCTCTAGGATCTACAACGAACCGTTATTCCTTAATACTGTAATAAAATTTATTCTAAACATAATTTGTAAAATAAACACTAATCCTATATACTACGAAAATGGTACAAATAATTAACTATTATTACTACACAATGTAAATTATCAACCTGTTAGTAAAAGCTATTACCCACTAATACCAAATAACTAAACATCATGAGTTTTCAAAAGTTCGTTTAACGCTGGCATCCGTTGAAGAATAAGCTTCGGTAAATTCCAGAAGCCACACTTCCGGTATCAGCGTTCCACTTAGTTGTTTGTATCTCGTTCGTTTAGAGTATCTTGTCTCATTCCTTAAATGGCTTGCTGTGTTCTGGCAAGTTGCTGGCTACATTTCCGTAACTAGCTCCGTTTTTACAAGTAAGCAAATTAATCTTTTGTTTTATTTAGAAATTGAGAAATAAGTATTTATACAAAAATGGGAACGCCAAGAATTTTTTATTTCTGTTTCAGAAAATATATTACTCTGGTATCGATAAATTATGATAAACTAAAAGATCCTTCTCAGGAACTTAGTTCCCGTTATTTTTAACAGCACTGATGTACGTAGGTTTATCTTTAATATTTTACTTATTGTTTTACGCCTCATCGATTTATATGTTGTTAGAGATTGGGGCGTTTGGATGGAGAGGAAAGGGAATATTTAGACAATACTTTTTGATGGAACTATCCCACTAATCGCCTGGAATGATTTTTGGAAGCCATGAGAAGTCGATATGTAGGTGATGGAACAGGACATCGAACTCGCGTCCTTCCGAGTGGTAGCCCGGAGCGATAGCCGTTCACTCACCTGATCCTGAATACAGTGACAGGAAACATTGTTTGCCTGCTTTTGCATTGAGCTGTTTCTGCTTTGATATAGCCCAGTGTTTGTGTTCCTAATTTTTGCATTTAACTCTCTCACTATCTTACATACGACTACACACCTGAGATAAATAGAGCACGAGTCAACTATTATACGTCCCTTCTCCACCTACTCCGTTTGTTAAATGGTAAAAAATCATTAGGTGTAAATGCGATAACAATATATACCGAATGCAATAAGTTTCTCGTAAATCTTTGAACAAAGTGCTGACAAATTTGTTTTTTAATGCTTTCGGCATGTTATCTATACAGTCAACCTCAATGTATTTATGCAATCATGAAGAGTATCAATGTATCCCCAAATATTTTTTTGTTATTATTCAAGTGGAAGACAACACACGACACACAGGCACTAAACACCAATGCCCTAGGCTGGACTCGGGCCGGTAACCCTAGGAACGTAGATTTCTATGTTATCTTACGCTACCGAGCTCGAAGGTTTGAATGAAGCGTTGATTAGTTATAATGGTCGTTTAGCTATATTATCCCACTTGCCAGTCGAGCCAACTTATTTTATAGCGTTGGTCCGTGAAATTATACAAAATCAAATCTTACTATACAAACCAACAAATTCTTGAGATATAGTGACGAACAAATATGTTTATTAATTTTTTACTATACATGAATAGGAATAAAACTAAATTATTTGTACTGATTGTTAAAATTGTCAAGACATGAGTCTACCCGAAAAGAAAAATTTATACTTTAACGGTAAAATCTGAGTTTCAAAAAGGAACTATGTAGATGTGTAAAAAGTTAGAGTCACCGTTACTATCCTACGTACTTACAACTTTAATTGTCTTTTAAAAAGGTTCTAGAATGTACTTTAATTTGAAATTTTTCTTTCTGTATACAATTATACAAGGCAATCTGCTATACAAATAGGATACAGAAGATAACCATATTATACTCGTTTTGTATCCAATTGTACAATCTTGCAGCCGTGGGTTTAAATGAGGGAAAAAAACACATCCTTTGTCAAATCGAACAATATGCGTTTGTTAATTTTTTTTTGTCACCTGTACGCATGAGCGATTCGCATTTACTTTCACTTGACAGACGCCAGTTCTTTTAATTTATAAAAATTTGGCTAATAAAGCAACACAGCCACCTCAGAATATTATTGAATTTGCCCTCGTGTATAGGTCGATCAAATTATTCTTTAGTTTCGAAACAGTACATTAAATTAAATGCCCATATCAGTAGCCTGAATGAGGTGGCAGGGTTGCTCGGCTGCGTAGTAACGGAGATTCAATTTGCCGCGCAATACGCCTCTGTCGTGGCTACTCACTTTTTAATTAAATTTCTAGCGACTTTTCCGGAATGTATGATCGCAAAACGTGAAGAGGACATGTTGACGAATCGACTGATGTAAATTTCAACAGGTTAGTACCAGTTTCTGGCAGGTTCCGAAAGTGGTGCAGTTCCCGTTACACTTAATATTTACGACGATTCAATTGATAGAAATGTTGGTAGGAGTCATTGATGTAGTTCAGATTCGAGAATGTTCCTGGTGCACAATCTTGTCGAGTTTCCTATGACCTACCTTCGTTGTTGCGTGGAAAGGACGAGGCGGACACTACGCATAATACCTGCATTGCCGAGCCTTCGTATGTCCGCCGAGCCTTCGTTTGTCCGCCGAGCCTTCGTTTGTCCGCCGAGCCTTCGTTTGACCACTGAGCCTGGGGAAGTCCCAGCAGTCACAGCTCATCCGGGCAGAGAGGACCGGTCACAGGGATAAGCGATCGAGTTCGAGCGAGCAGACGGCAATTTGCACGAATGGAAAGGTATGTTAAATCACATAAATGAACCTTTCATTTGCTAATTACATGGAACTAGATAACATTATGTGTTAGGGAAACCTTTTAAAGTAAAACCTATACTTTAGATATACTTCGCATTTAATTACAAATTATTTTTAATAGATAACAAGTGATATGGAGTTCTCATGTACCAAAACCTTAGGTTCCGTCCCATATTCCTTGTACCCGATCTTCAATAATTTGGTAAACAGTTCGTAAAACTTGGTATTCGATAGTTCAGTAACAGCAAAATGCGGGACCTGAGTGAATTTTGTGTTAACATTATATGTATTATTGGCAAAGCTTAGTGGAAGCGGAAGTAAACTGATTACATAAAACTGATTCGGCCCCATTTCTGTTTGGTTAGTGGTGACTTCAGAATCGAACAGAAAATGTACTGTACATCCTGCCATAATAATTCCATTCATCTAAGCCTTCATTTTATGATGAAATATTGAGTGACAGTTATGTTTCCAGAACCGTTAACGTAATGGATAAGAACCAACATTAAAGAAGCTAATAAAATTCAATGCAATGGTGAAATACGTAATAAATTCATGTTCTCGCAAGCTATTGTGCGTATGTAAGTAAACATAATGGAAACGAGTGAAGATCTGTAATTTCATAAAATGCCCAGATAGAATTTCATTAATGATTTGTTGCTAATATAAGTGAATGTCCCTATGATTAATATACAGTCCAGTGAATACATTCATTCTTAAGTTTTAACAATAGTTTTCTGTTGCTCTTCTCAAATAACGATATTGGTTTTCGTTTATGAAATTGAAGAAGATTTTGAAGCAAGAAACTAAGATAAAACGTAAAAAATACGGTTGATAGTTCTACGTTGTATTACCCCCAGAGCAATAGTTCTATAAAAATACAGTAACTAATCTTTACTATTAATATCTAATAGCTTTTTCGTTGTATTCATTTAAATTTTTAAGGAATGTGCGACGTTGATATGGCTCGAATTTTTTATAGTAACTCTTCACTCTAATGTCCTTTTAACAGGAGTAGTCATAAAGTTTTAGAAGTAAAGTGCAAAACAACATTACACCAGTAAAACAATGTGAAACTAAAACTTAAGCACATCCAACCGCCTCAAAAAAAAAAAAAGAGTCAGATTCTTGAAATTAAATATACATCGAAATATATACACGAAGGAGCAAAGTAAAATTTATTAACGTGCCTATATTTGCAATATCTCGTTTTATACAATATTTCTTGTCAGAATGGAAACATCTTGATTTTTCTGTTTTTCATTTTCGGTAACCGATAAAAAATATATTGTTTTTAAAAGTCTAATCATAGTTGTTCAAGAGCATTTCTCAATTACAATCTAGCTCTTGAACCGTTTGTCCGTAAGACTTAGTCATTAGTCATTGAAAAGGCTACTTTCAGTGGGAACTCCTGCTGGCTACAGACGTATTAAAGGTAGCTGAATGACATTGTATCTAATCTAGTAATGTTATCTAGATTTATTTTGGAAACCTGTTGCTTACAAGAGGACTGGAAAAGTGCTATAGTAATAGTTCCGGTCCATAAAGGACGTGAGACAAGTAGAGTTGAAAATTACAGGACGATTAGTGGTGGGAAAACTGGTGGAGAGATTGACATGCAATCACATCAGTAATGTCGGTGAGGGAAGGAACTGGTTAGCAAAACAGCAACATGGATTTAGGAAACGACACTCACGTGCATCTCAGTTATCAAGCTACCTGCAAGGTATTGCAGATCGAATGGCGCATTTGATAGAGTGAGTCATACAATATTGGTAGATTAGGTAAAAACCATTGGAGTGTGTAAAAAAGTGACTTGTTTGGTGCAAGAATTCTTAAAAGGAAGAAAGCAAAGATTTATGGTGGGTAATGCAGTATAAAAAGAGGTAAAAGTTAATATAGGAGTGCCTCAGGGTAGTGTATTGGGACTATTGTTTTTCATTATTTTAATGAATTATTGCATTGATGGGTTACATTGTTTGCAGATGACAATGTTATACAAATGGATTAAAACCGTAGAGGACCGTGAACAGTTACAAGAGAATCTGAACACGATATGTAGCTGGGTAATAAGGCATGAAATGGAAATAAACGTCAAGAAGAGTCCGCTAATTATTTATATGGTTAGAGGTTAGGGAAGGAATTTCTTGTCGAAGACGCTACATGTAAATAACTTTTGATAGCAAACTCAACTGGGCAGGACACAGTTGGCAGAAGATGGGAAGAGATTTCAAAGTCCTTTATTTATTGTAGAGGATGATGAGGGGATGTAACAAGGAAGTGAGCAAATTGGGTTAAAAACCTTAGTCAGACCATTGCTTTAATATGGTGGACTGGCGTGGGACTCAGATTCAGGAGTTTGAGGGAGAGCGGCTAGAATTGTTAGAAGAAATTACAGCAGAATGCTATCAGCTGAAGGAGGTTGATTGGTAGTCATTAGAAGACGGGTGAAAAGAGTGTTTGGTTTGTTAAAGGCTTATAATCGCAATTATGCTTAGATGAATATTAGTAGAAGCATTACGAGTTCTACATGGGGGGAAAGAGATGACCATAATCATAATCAGGCACTTGAATTCACGCGAAAAGGAGTGGGAAAAGGTAATTTTCAGGAACTGAAATAAATTACCAAGTTTTACCAAAAGCAGTGGAGGAGTTAAAAGTCGCAATTCGTAAAGAACAGTCGAAGGTAGGTGGAGAAAATATAAGAGATCAAGACATAGGAAGGAGGAGGTGTAGGGATAGACCAGGAGCGTGTGTGCCTGATGCTACCGCTACCATAGCGACTGCTGTGCACGGCGCGTTGCGCCCCGCTCACGCAGGCACTGTAGTGAGGTTCACTGTATCCCGGCCGCCCATGGACTTACTATTAATTTAACCCTTTCAAGTCTGGATGCCACTATATTGACAAATGGCAGGACGGGCTCCCAAGACTGGACGCCACTTTACTGCCAGAGGCGCGGGTGGGCCTAGCGGCCTGGACGCCACTATATTGCCAGCGCCTCTCTGCCCCACAGGACTGGAAGCCAGTGTATTGTCAGCATCCTAGCGAGAACTAGGGGAACCTCTAGCAAGAAGAAATATCTTTTTATTATTTTTGTGAAAAACGAGTAAAAACTTTTTCATTTTGAGTTGTAAATAAATTTAAAAAATAAAAAATAAAATAAAAAACCACAAATAAACAAATAAAAAAAATTAAAAAAAAAGTTTCTACTCCTGCCAGTGCTAGGTCCGAAGCCCTGGATCAAAAAATGGTGACTGGACACTTTAAAAAAAAATAAAGAAATAAATAAAATAAAAACCCTTCCCAGTATCAAGTTCGATCACATTGATCACAAAAAAGCGATGGAAAACTTTCGTTGGAAAAAAATTTGGCAACTAATCGAATTATTTGTAATAGTTCCAGAAACATTTCTTCTATTGAATTATAATATTCTAGTACAACACGAGTATAAAAAATTAAAAATTTAATGTTATTTTAGTATCGTAAAGTTTTAGTATCGTTATAAGAAAAAAAGTTTCTTCTACAATTTCAAGCACTTTTCATTAAAAAAAATTAACAATACGTGAGTTTCATTATAGTTTGATATATAATTAAATAAAGCGAGTCAATTTAAACAAATTAAGCCTCTGAAAATGAGCGTAAAATTGACGCGAAACCAGGGAGGGGTGAGCCGTAAATGCCGGGCGCTTGTGGGCGAGGAGTGCCGGCTGTGGGGAGGGGCCGGCGAGGCGGGGCTCCCGTCCTCGCGGCTACCTCGCTGCCAGGAGCAGCCGACGCGAAAGGGTTAAAATTTAAACAAGAAATTGGTTTTAACGTAAACAGAGTGTTTGCTATGCCTGACACCAGTATTTAAAAAAAAAAATACACTTGTATTATTATAGGCCTTTTATTTATTGAGATAAAGGAATGCTGACAGCATGAATAATATATAGTATACGAATTCTGAACACTAGCATTAATAATAACAGATAGATCATCGCATTGCATTGCAACAGACCAAGTAATTTTTTCTCAGAATCAACACATGGGAATTTCATTTTTTTATTATTTTTTTTTAGTACAGTAATAATAAAAGAAAGGTAATTGCGTTTTTCATTGTTACAGTTCATACATTCCCATATTATTGTATGGTAGAACTAAAATGTAACACCTACAAAAAGGATATGATCTCATTGTAAATTCGTTTGTACAATGCAAATTATAGATTTCTCCGCAGATAAAATGTTATTTGTCGTAGATTATCCCAAACAACAGTTGCAATAAACATTAGAAGATTTTAAAAAATCTCATTTAATTTTCGGCGAAATTTAAAATGTCTGTCTTCTGGAAGCCTTTTTTCCGAGAAATACTGATCATGTGGAACATTTAAGTAAATTACAAATGGAAACGAATCCAAGAATATTTACAGGCAAGTATATAAGGCTCCTTCGTAATCCATACATCTTTGTCTAATATCAACCAGATTTTTTTCTTAATTAAATGAATTTATACTGAAAGATATACGGCTTTCTAAAATGGGCATCAAACTCTTATAATATTTTCCTGCTGTGTCGAGATTTTTTCCTCCATCGATATGGAAAACTGATAGTTGTTGCAGCTAAATCAGTTCGTTATGATTCTACCACAGTACATATCGGTGAATTTACAGACTCGTGCAATTACATTGTAGTTCTCCTCCTCAAAATATTTGGATTATTGGCTTATAAAATCTCTATTTCGTTAAAAAAAAATCTGTATTCCCACTGAATGGAGGCAGGCAGCCACATTAGCAGGGATTAGAGAGGGAAGTAGGGGCGCCTTCTTTGATCGCAGCTAATCCTGCGCTAATTACGAGACATGGGCTGGTTGCGACCCCAGCGCCTCCACGCCCACCCAGATAATACGCTCTGATTAATTGAGAACGTTAATTACGGCAGAAATCATCTGCGCTTCACAAAGGCCACGCCGCCGATGAAGTTACTTTTCCAATAAGTGGTTGGCATTAGATCACTCGTTCGGTTGAGCAGACGCCCGCTAGCTGGATCCTTTCCCAAGCCAAAGTGTTTGAAGCAGCTTCACAGAAAAGGACTCCATACGTATTATAGAACCATTAGAATAGGCAGTTACTAAGTTAACAATCATTAATTATTTTTAGGTAAGTATTATTTCCAACACTGTGTAAATGTCTGTTTCTAAAGGCTTTTGCACCAATTTCGAATACACCATTTTTTTTTTTAAAAAAATACATACTGATCCAAAATTATCAGTGTTTGTATTTCCGTCAATGTCAAAGGTTATTCGGGGTAAAGGTGGTATACAAAATAATGTTAAGAAATGTCTATTTGAATCTATCTGATTTTTTTTTTTTTTTTTCATTTCCTCAAAAACTGGTATTGATCTTTGACCTTGAATCTGGTAAACTGTACCAGTTTTGTAACATACGAGCACTTTTTGCAACAACTTGGGATCTATTCAAAGCTTTTGCACCACATTTCAACAAACTATAGAAAATTGTAATCTAAATTGCTGCACCGCAAATAGAACTTGTGTACTTACTCTTGCTGGGTCCAGCTTAAACCACTCACCAACTGGTTTTGGTAACAATTGTTTTTTTTTTTTTTTTTTTTTTTTTTTTTTTTTTTGCTGTCGTCAGTCTTTAGACTAGTTTGATGCAATCCTCCATCCCTTCCTATCCTGTGCTAACCTCTTCATTTCTACATACCCCTTACAACCCACGTCCTCAATTATCTGCTTCATATATTCTAATCTCTGTCTTCCTCTATAGTTCTTACCTTCGACTGTTCACTCCACTACAAATTAACCAATCCAGCATGTCTCAAAATATGACAAACCAGCCTGTCTCTTCTTTCTGTAAGCTTCTTCCACAAACTTCTTTTCTCACCCATCATTTCCAAAACTCTTTCATTTTTTACTTTGTCTGTCCACTTAATTTTCAGCATTCTTCTGTAGCACCACATTTCAAATGTTTCAATTTTCTTTCTTTCCGGTATTCCTAAAGTCCATGTTTCGCTACCATAAAGTGCTGTGCTCCACACAAAGAGTTTTAAAAAGTTTTTTTTAATTCCTAGATCAATATTTGAAATTAAAGGTTTCTCTTTTTCATGAAGGCTCTTTTTGCTAGTGCCATTCTGCTTTTAACATCATTACTGCTTCGGCCATCAGTTGTAATTTTGCTTCCCAAGTAACAGAACTCACTTACTATCCTATTTCAACCGAACCTATTTTAATATTTAATCTACTAGTATTGGTAACGTTTTCTACTACATTTTATCACTTTAGTCTTGCTTGATTTATATTCAGTCCAAAATCTTTCTTCAGTATTTTGTTGATGCCATTCAGTAACTTCTCAATATCCTCAGCCTTCTCTGCTAACAAGACAATGTCATCAGCAAATCGTAGCATACTGATTTTTTCTCCCTGAAAACTGATGCCACATGGAAATTTTTACAAATTACAAATCATGAAAGAGACAATAATCCAAAGTCTGCAAAATAAAATAAACTGTGGAGAGAGGGAACATTTGATCTAATGTTTCTTCAATAACCGCATTGTTACCACTGGTGGAAGTGACCACTTGACTAAGAATAAACAGTAACTTGATTGGAAGCAATAGTTCCGAACCGATATTTATGCACACTAAGTCATTCAGCAGTCAGTAGAGGAGCAACTGGAGTATAGATGTTTTACGAAAGTATTTCCCACAATGGAGTCGAGGATTTTTTCATCGATGCTGAACTATCGAATCTGTTCTCGATACACACTCAACCTACTGTCGAATGAGGAAATTCTGCGGAGAAGGGAGTAGGCCAAAGCGTGGGTTGAACTCCCACCTACACCTTAGTGTGGCAGGACGGAGATGGGATTACAGAACTCTACCTCCGAGTATCACAGAGCGCAATCTTCTGGGCCCGTTGGTAATTTTGACAGCTCTGCTATCCCAGTGCTGTATGAATTACTTCACACATTACAGATCCACATTTTGTTTTCACTTTCCGTAAATGTCACGCATAAATAAATTTCGTGTCATGAAACGGAATGACTTTTTCTTAGACTTCGATTTTCTATCTATCTATTATTCATCCTTATCGAACGGCATACTTCGTGAAATTCGTAGGCAAAGTGGTGAGCTACTGCGATATGTTTCGCTGCGGATCAAGGTGACGTCTGAAGTGAATTTGCAAAGTGTTACAAACCTGTTTGTTTCAACAGGTCTAATTTTCCGTTATTGCCTGTCGCTTCTCAGTCCATATCCGTTACATCACTAAATTTTTTATTATCCTGTAGTCAGTTCGGTTACATTATAGTCAGACGCTACTTGTCCATTTTTCCCCCATAACACTTGCCAAATGTAAAAGAAATAAGGGTGGTGAAACATTAGTGTTCATACCATAGGTGCACCCGGGAATATTTCACATGTATTTATTCAGTGTTTCTTTGTCTCTTTAACAATTCAGAGATGAAATGGAAATGATAACAGTTAGAAGTGATTTAAAGAGCCACTCCCATTCAATCCATTTTAGTGGAAGTTACTGTTTAATGTGGTTTTTGGTTTCTCTGGATAGCTGACCGAATATATCACGTTATTCCAGCTATTAACTTATGCATACTTAGTACGAACATACACTGTTTACTGTCGTAGCAATTAAATAAATATGAGGTGTAATTTATCGCAGAATTTCTCTTCTTGATTAAATATTAACATACCCAGAGTTTCAAGATTCGATAAACGTACATCGGAAACACAGTACTTAAAAGGAGTAAATTTAAAACTTTGGTTATGTAATAAGGGTTTACTCAAGTGGTTCATTAGTAACACTGTTTATAATTAATATTATTAGCATAGAGAGAAGATTAAAACAATATCAAGCTAGTTGTTTATCAGGACTAAACGCAGTAAGTCATATAAAGTATCATGTGAAAGACATGATATAAGAGAATTTAATTGTTTCTTTGCACGGACAGAAATTTCAATGTAAATATTTGCCCCATCAACATAGTTTGAAACGAAAGCTACTAGAAAACTAGGACTAGATGTAATTATAAATCTCCTGGCAGGAATTTAAGTGAATGTGTTCACTATTCGGATATCATTAGCGACCATTATGGAATCAATCAGTTAATTATTACCACTAATATTCGAACACATTTATAAAATTGCTGCGGATTTGTTAAATATTGATTTAGAAAAAAACGTCTTTTTTCTTTTAATGACTTGATCGGAAAAAATTGTCATTTCAAGAATTCTTAAAAGGCCAAAAGCAATGGAATCCATTAAGCATGAAATATTATCACTTTTTGAATTAAAAATAACTTTGTAATCAATCTCACCAAGCTGGCCAAATTCCAAGATTTGCCTTGTGGTGGTTATCGCAATTTCTATTGAATCCTATCTTCTTGGTCGAGGAGACATGTTGGTGGCATGTCGTAATGCATGATCCTTGAAAAAATACCGAAATGTTGGAATATGAATTTCGCACTTGGTGTGCAATGCTGAATGATTGCATCAAACAGTGCTTCAATATTTGTTTTAGTAATTCTGTCCAGGAAATTACTAAATCGTCGTTTTATTTATCAGTTCAAAGTTCAAGTAAAATTTTACTAGCACGATAACATACTTGAGCCATTGACAGAAACATTTAAAGAGAAAACTGATAAAGTAACGAGGTGCTTAACAAAGCTGAGTTGATTTATTTGACACTACGAGTAATAACTACCTAAATACTTTTATTTTTGTTAGAAGATTATACACCAGAGATCCTGCCTGGAATGTTTTTAGTCATTATCTCTCAGGTAACTTCTGACAGCAAAACATTTATTGATCAGCTGAATTTGCAAATAGTAAACCTCACGAGATTATACTTTAATTTTTCTCCAAAAAAAACTTTACTTACCTCGCATATGTACACCCTGACAAAGTAGATGGGGAGAGGAAAGGAAATGGAACTGATTCAAAAGGCATATGATATTATTGCAGTGATAACAAAATCGAGTCGAATTTACAAAGAACTTTGTAATATGAGCCCACTTATCAGTATGACGTTTCACCCTGTCTGTTCTGCATGCAAGCACTGATTCAGTTTGGAAGGTTATCATAAAGCCATTGAATCTTCTCCCGAAGCAAGCTGGTGTAACTGGTCCTTAATATTCACTGTACTTTCACTGGGACACAGTTGATGTCCGAGCTTGTCCTCCACATGTTCTATCAGGGACAGATCTGAGGATCTTGCTGGCCACGGGAGTACCTCAACATCACGCAGACAGTTCATAGAGGCACGTGCCTTGTGTTGACGAGTATTGTCCTGTTGAAAAATGGCACTATGATATTGTTGCAAGAGAGATAACATCTGAGGGTGCAGGATGTCCTTGACGTGCCGTCAGAGTTCCCTCAGTCACTACCAGCCGTGACCCGAAGTCATAACCGATGGATCCCCATACCATTACGCCAGGAGAAACCCTGCTGTGCCTCTCCAAAACGTTGTAATAATGGAACCTCTCCCCCGGTTGCCATCAAACTAGCCGACGATGGTCATCCCAAACAGTGCAGAACCGCGATTCACTGGACTGCTGATGAATTTCGTCGTATTGTGTTCAGTGATGAATAGCGGTTGTACACTACGTCGCATAATTCATTGGCGACCGAATTTGCTAATTTACAGAATCTAAATTCATTGGCTACCGAATTTGCTAATTTACAGAATATACTTAAATGAAAGTATTTTCAAACATTGGATATTTTCTTGTAGATTTTCGTGCTGGTTGAAACAAGTGATGTTTAAAGAACCTGACCGGACGGGACATGGATAATCGATTATGATGATATTGACTATGAGTGAATCAAAATAAATTTGACAGCATTAGTGCGTCATCAAATATTTATATAAAGTGAGCCATTAAATCAACAGATACGCAGCAAGGAGCCGTAAATCGCTTTAATTGAATATAGATGCGCTCAGTTAAAAAGCTTTCAACAAACTTTCGATAGCTTTAAAAGGAATACAATATAATTTGTGTACACATCGGCTACTTTTGGTGGAAGTGCTCGTCATTAAACACAGGAAGTAGTCCCGAAAGAGAGGTTTTTTAAACCAAACAACACTATTTCTTATACAGGGCCACACATAATAATAATATTTCCGTTATTTTTTTATCTCATGCTGCCTACTATACTTGATACTCAGAGTCACCATTTATTTCTAGATATGAAGAATACATTTTCCTTCAAGTGATGTGTCGATAATACCTGTGGATTATATGCCATACCTTTTCAGGAGTTGGTATATGTTTAGAAAAATAATTACTCTAAGTTTGACTTTACAGTTACACTGATGTAGAATAAGATTGTGTGAGGAGGTGCTTTTCTCAAAGACAAACTTTGTTATCAAATTGTTGCACATGCACTTTCAGTGATAATGTTTTGTATGTGAAACAGTTTATTTCACTTTGTTTTAAACGCGAAATACTGTAAGATCAGCTTTACAAGAATCGTCTCCCAACTATTGTCATTCGAACATGTCACCGTTATTCGACACTAGTTTTAAAAGTGTTCGTGTTCCAATAGTTTAAAGCATTTGTTCGTGAAAAGAACTAACTAAAAATCATTTTCGCGCTCGAATACCAGACAACACAAATTCTGATTAGTATATTAAGGGAAGCTACACAGGTCGAAAATGTGGCAGTTTGCCTATTAATTTGAAGTTTAATTGTATACAAAAGTTTTTCATGTTTGATTATTCGGAGAGAGACATACAAAAGATAGCTGAAGCAAATTTGGTGCAGATTTTTTAGAATTCAGTAGGTCATATTCGTACTCAGAAATAAATTTCACCTGCGGTGTTTGGCTTTTGCAGATGACCTAGCGATTCTCTCCAAAAACAGGCAAGAGACAATCTAGGCCCTTGAAAAACTGCATGAAATTTTAGCTAATTCTGCAAATCTCATATGCTAAAACCCACTATATGGAAGGATCTTCGCGGTACCAAGATGGACAACCATTGAAAACGCTATTTGGCAATATCTTTCAAGTTACTAAATTCAGATATCTAGGAGAAATTATTCAACCTGCAGGACTAAACCATGAATCAAACAAGGAGAGAATAAGTAAATTACAAAAAGCCTACAGAATCACCTGGAACAGGATACAACAAAAATTCGATATCCAGAAATACAAAATTAAGAAACTATAACACTGTAATCAAACCGAAGGCATTATACGTATCAGAAACTTTAATTATTGGGGGCAGATCATTTATTAAAGATATTGAAAAGCAAGAAAGGAAAATTTTAAGGAAAATCTATGGCCCAGTTTGTACCGGAGGAATTTGGATGAAAAGGAAATCGCACGAACTATACCAGCATTTGTAAAAAAAATTCTGACATATTCAGGAAATGACGAATTAAATTTTACGGCCACATTATCAGAATGAGTAACAAAAGACTAACCAAAAGAATTCTAAACCTGGCCATTTCAATTAAAATCAGAAACAACTGGCTAGTTGAAATCTAAATCACCAGGAAATTGGAATTACAGACGATATCATACGGGACAAAAGCCGATTTAGTATCATAACCACAAATTTGTCAACAACCAGTATATTAGAAGGAGGAACACCTGGACGGAAGAACGTATGAAAAAGCTCAGCAAGAGGATGAAGAGATATTGGGAACAGAAGAAAAACACGTCTGCTAAATAAGTTCATTCGCTTTTCTCAGTTTGGCATAACGAAGAAAGAAGAAGAAGAATAGTATATAATGTAACAAATACAATTTACCACATTCACCAACAATCGTCTATTTGTTTTTCTTTTCTGTGTTAAGCTCATCTATTTCAAAGTGAAGATAACGATGTGGCAGCTATCAGAACACACAATGCTAACAATTATGGCGCATATATTTAGTTTTTTTAATTTGAGTCGTTTCAGATTTGGCGCAGCAGCCATTGCATGAAGCCTGTGGCATTTTAGTAATTACAAATTAAATTCGTTAGGAAACAGAGGTTTCGGTATTTATAAATGTTTTTATTTCTTTTATTATCTGTTTGAATACGTAACGTGATATACAAATAATAATGGGATGTTTAGTTTTAATTTAATGCAGAATTTATTCAGATCATGGTTTTGCAACGGAAAATATCATTTATCAGTGCCTTACACGCCAAGATTTACTCCGATCTTTAAAAAAAATATTTGTATATAAAAAAGAAAAATAGGTTTTTAAAATACTGTGTAGACGTTTTCAAATCTTAATAAGATCAGCGTACTGCAGAAATAGAAACTGAAGAGGTATGTAAATATTAGGTTTAATACGGAATATGTCAAAGTAATAGAGCCTAAAATGCTATGAAATCTTTTTGGGTGCCAAGATGGATGGTGTACTAAAAACACAGCGTTTCGACAACTAGCACTGCTTTCTTCATCAGATGTAACATGAGTTTAAATGATTATAAGAGTGTACTATAATCATCTCGCGTCGCATCTTTGTATCCGTGTGCCATACGAAATACCTAGTGTCGCACACCCGCTTATATGCATTAAATGGCTTTAAAGGTGTATCCTGCACGTGGAAAAGAAAGAAGTGTCAGCTGTCGAAGTATTGTGTTTTTCAGTTATTCCATGTGACTGCCAACCGTCTAGATTACATTTTTTCATGACGCCGGGAAACTTCAATTTATACAGAGTTTAAAACGACTCAAAAATCGATAATATCATAATAAGGCATCAGTCACGCCTCGTGATAACAAGTAATGTACTAGAGACAGTAAGACTGGTTCACATATATCTAGATTTACTCTACTGACTGCAAACAAATACTGGAATGACACTGCAATTACATTGAAAAAAAAAGTGGGAAAACGCCTCGGAGTAGGCCCATTACACTTGATTCAAAAAATATTTTAATAAAATTTTACAGCTATCATTGATATTTCACCCTTCATTATTTGTCCCTGGATTATGGATTGGAGTATATATCGTTTTCCATATTATTCTTGCATATGAACGTTGCCAGATTTTAATGATAATTAGAATTAATCGTCAAATAGTAAACAATTTAAGGGACAAAAGATCATAACAACCAATATGTAACTGAAGGATAGTCACATCTATTTGAAGTAGACTCTTTTATGTAACATGCACTCATGAGTTTTGTTACGCGGGAACTAAAAAAGAAAAAATACAGAACATAAAGTGATAAATATAGAAATAAACAAATTGAGGCAGTAATTAGAAGTTAGCAGCACTTCGTAATTGATGAAGCCTGATGGACTTCTTATCTTTCGTTTTCCAGCTAACAAAGTGCAGATAAGACTAAGCTCAGGTGCAAGTTTTATCGCATTTCGGCTAAAGTATTCCTCTTAATACTATTGTGATATCCTCCGAGGTTAAAATTCAAATGATTTTTACTTAAGATAGTACTATCTGGAAAAAAAACTTCCCTTTCTAAGAGACGTTGAAATGACCTGTCAACTCTTGTCTCTTAATGAGCTCTTTGTAATGGGAATATTTTGATTTTTGAGTTTAACTTATTTAATTAATTACTATGAAAATATTTCCAAATGCGCCATTCCAAAAGAGAAAGATTAAAGGAACAGAGTTCAGCCTTACATTTGAATGTTAGAATGAAGAAATAATATTCGTTTATCAATAATTCAACAAGTTCCACGGCTATCTCACTGAATTCAAATATATGTTGGGAGACGCAATTAGCAATTATCACTGCTCTCAGGGCCGTACTGGGCTTTTAAATCACTATGGCAACGAATTTTTATCTAGCATAAACTATTGAAACATATTTAAATATGAAGTTTTACAAAATTGACATACATGATATTTAAGGATGGATTCTGCACCAGAAGGACTAATATTCGTTTATCAATAATTCAACAAGTTCCACGGCTATCTCACTGAATTCAAATATATGTTGGGAGACGCAATTAGCAATTTTCACTGCTCTCAGGGCCGTACTGGGCTTTTAAATCACTATGGCAACGAAATGACAATACTTTTCAGTCAGAAGGGATGATACATTACCATGTGAAGTCCTCACTGGTGCCGCAGCATCCACACATAGAAATAAAGACTTTTCGCAGCAAACAACACTGCCCGGCACCTGCCCCGTTCTGCAGCAATGTCCCCTCTCCTCAAAGCATGGGCATGCAGGGAGGTAGACTCCCCTACCCCCTCTCTTCCCTGAACGGACATTCTTCAATGTCTTACTATTGTGTGTCTGGCACCAACCTGAAGGAGTCCTTTGTCGCCGAATTCGATGGCTGTAATCATATTCACTAAATGCAGATCTTTGCATTTTTAATCTTCCTTTCCAATAAAACATGTGGTGAATTTTTGAGATCACCACAACGTCAAATCAACAAAATAAATAACATCATAGGAAACACATTCTTTCAGAGAGCTAAGTGCAAGTTGCATCATTCCAATAAAGCATGATTGATTTATTTTTAACATATCTATTGAAATAGGGATACGTTATTAGGATAATTAACGTTAAAAATCTGGCATAACCTTTATTAATATGCAATAATGTCAAAATAATTACCAGAACAATTCAGAAAATCGTACAAAGGATGAAAACTATTATGAATATAAAATGGTATATATGACGCACATTGTTTCACATAGATTGAGAGGAAATATTTTTCTCCTGTTTGCCTTACAGTAGGAAAAGCGACTAACAAATTGCTAATCATAATATTCATAAGGTCTTGCTTACGATATAGGAATTGAATTGTAGCGTATAACTATAGTTGTGCTATTTCCCGTTTACTTTATAAATTCCTTATCTCATGACTCTGGTTCATGGCGATACAAAGACACTGCCTTCGTAACGTGAAAGCTTTTAGATAATAATTATTAGGATTCCTATTTATGAACAGATTAAGTTTGAAGCTCGAAAGCTAATCATTCAATTATTCACCTAAGAAAGTGCCAATTTTATATATATATATGAAAGACCAAAGACAAGACACAATGTAACGCATTCGGTATTAATGATGATTTTCTAGCGATATCTCTGAGTGCAGTTTAGATTGAAGTAACTATTTTTTTATTCTTATTATTACTTCGATTATGGTAGTCACTAAAAACAATTTAAGAATAGTTTGTAGCTATTACTCAAAAGTAAAAAGATTTTTATGTTTCCAATAGATCTATTTGTTTACAATATTCTAGACTGCACGAATATAACAATTTTTATAATGTTGCACACGGTCAACCAATCTTTCAGTTCCCAGTTACAGATAAAATGTTGTAATTCGATTTTGATCTGAAGAATATAAGATGCCTAATTTATTGATTTATCATTTACAGCGCAAAAGAAATGGATGAAAAGTGGTTATTATCTTTAAGGCCAGATAGCCAAAGCAGAAACTTCGGAGTGAGAATCACGTTTAGAATTTCCTACCTCAATTAGTCATGCCATAAATATCTGGGATTGAAGCAGATTACACGTAATACGAAAACCAAATCGTTACCGGTTGTATACACCTGCTTCACTAACACGCCAGAATCCATCATTACGCGTGTACAGCGTGAAGGGAGACATGTATCTGGTGCGGATGAATGAGCATTGAACGTGCTCCAATCGGTCGCGGCGTCAGGCAGGCAGACGTAGCGACGCTTCTCTCCACGGGCGATAATTACCCTCATCGCTAATTGCTGATTAGCCGCCAGGCTTGCTTGCTCTGCGGATGGCGCTCCTTCTTCCAAGCGACTGCTCTGCTAGCGAGACTTCAACCAGCGGCCATACTGCCAGCAGCCTACTGATCGCATTGCTCTCGTATTAGTTTATTAGGCCTTCGCTATCCGAGTGATGGAGGACGGATATGTAATCACCTTCCGTCCTGATACACTCCTAACACTACATACTACAAACTACTTCCTGGTTCATCAACAGTTCTCAATCACGTAGAGAGTACAAGCTTCTATGTAGCTGAAATAAGCAATTAACGAAGAGAAATCTTGTGAATTTATAAGTTGGTTAATCAATGCACAACGTCGATTTTCAAATAGTGGTATGGATAATTTTCCGACTCCACCAATCTGTTGATGGATCACAGTTAGTATCTGCTGTCATTTTACTGCCATAATTTTCAGATCTACTGAGCAGTGTCGTTATTATAAGAGTTATTTTCCAATTAATGTCAGTTTTTTAATAAGAAGACAAAAACTAAAAATATCGTTAAAATATAATATTTACATATTCTACATAATTTCATCTATTACATAATTTCCATTTTTGACCAAACATTTGTCATTCCGTTAAACCGTTTTTTGAATTCCGACGTCAGAGTAATCTTGTAAGCACCTTAGAATTTGGTTAAATTCTACTTTTCTTGGCTATAAAGCATATGGGAGGGGGTAAACCTTCTAGAAATTGTAAAACCATTAACCTTTTAACTACAGAATATGGGAGGAACGATTCATATAGAAGCTGATACTGCAGCTCATCTAAGAACAGAAACAGTTTTAAAGGCAGAAAAGTCATTAAACACATAATAATAGCCACAAGTAAACATTTAAGAACAGTTAATAATAGTAAATATCTAGTAAACTTGCCTAAATCAGCGAAATCCTTAGTTATCCAAATTGTAAACAATCAGGTTTTGTTACGTGATCATATCGTTATTTTGCAACATTTTTCGATGCAGTAAAGTATTTTTATAATAATAACTAACCAAAAGAAAGTAAAATTCACAAAAAAACAATAGTTTCAGGCCGTATTAATAAAGAAAACAATTTTAAAATTCGTTTAACAATACTTGCATAGTTAACACACCATAATAACACGATTTAAGTAATTGTCGGAACTAACAACAAAATTTTAAGTAATAATAAAGAACACTGCATTGCCTATAAAAGTTTTATGACATTCCACACAGCTTAATAAACACTAAATCAGTTTTAAACAAAATTGCGTTGTGAAGGAAAATGTGCCAACTTTCAAATCAAATTGTGAGCTACTAAAACCACCTAAGTAAACAAAACAACTTTTAAAATGAATAATAAAATTGGGGAATTATTCTGAAATAGGAACTTTTTCGAAATAAACTGTAAATAACAAAATAATATTGTTGTGTTTCTACCGGTTGAAACATTCATCACCTCAGAATTTCGAAGATCAATAACTTTTGAATTATTTAACATACCAAAATTCTAAATAGCACCTCTGAAAACGCAGAAATGTGGTAATAAACTGATGAAGTTTTAAATAAGATATTCGAAATATTTTTAAAATTGGTTGCTCACGACACAGGAAATTATGATGCTGGTCAAAATACCTGTACAATTTCACATACGAGATTAAAGTTTTACGGAAATTTGAGGAACACAAAACCTTCCTGAGGAGTGACGCTATACACGGTGAATTTCTGGGGGCCCTCAGTTCAAATATTTTTGTTTAACACTTTTTGATGTTGGTGGTGAGAAGGTTAAGGAACACAAGTCCTAGCGGGATTGCCGCGAGGTCAGATGGCTGGAAGCACTCGGAGTGACTAGACGTCAGGTTCGGGAGAGCGCGTGTCAAGACGCTAGGCCTTATGGGTAAGGTTAACAGGAAGTGAATGCCGAGACGCTTTGGTAGTTTTCTGACCGGTATAGTACATTTGAACATCCATTATGAAACTTTAAATTTAATGTCAGGGGTTCGGCGGTGTTGTTCTTGCTTCATTACTTGCAATTTACGTGTGAAGAATAGTCTGATTGCCTATACCAACTGTAATATGTGAATTTCAGTGATCTTTGAGGAATATAGAAACTTTATTATTTGAACAAGTACAGTCTTTCATTTTTCAACTTTACCTTTCTCTCCTAAGGTCAAAATTTAGGATTGTGGCGACCGATTTGATTGTGCAGTTGGTAATATCCAAAGGTTCACCACGGTTTATGAACATTTCAAATTGTTATCAGACAACGTGCAATTGTAAGTTTCAGTTGAGGGTTCGACCTGATATCCTAACCCCAGTATCAGATTTGTCCCTTACAATCTGCCACATGTGAAGAAGCACAAGTCTTTATTTAAACCGAGTGCCACCAAAGAACTCCTCCAAGTACCAAAATAGGTGAAAAAGACTGGGTGCAATGTCTGGACTGTAAGGTGAACGCTCCATTTGTTCCTTTCAAAAGACCTTGAGTTCAGAAATCGAAAGTCTGTCTGTGCGTGGCTTATCATGCACGTTAAACCGCCATACGTTCACTCACTATCACGAATGTGATGGTGAATTTCCTCTGTTGTCAAGATTGTGGCATTCAAAAACTGAATTACAGATCGTGCCTCACAGTCGACGGGGTTTGTTGATTACTACAAACATTAATGTCATATTTTGTCTTCAATGAAACGAGTAAATGATTAATTGGAGCTAAAACTTTGAGATAACTGAAATGTTACTGCATTGTTAATTTTTTTTGTCCTGGCAGCTTTTCGGAGAGCATAACATTAATTGGTCGTAAATTGATGCATTTTCGCAGTAGAAGACACACTAATTCTTTCAGAATAATTTTTACTGAATTGACGGTCTGTAGATGTCGGCGTTTTGGACTTGATCCTGGAATGTGCTGCTTGAAGTTGCCTCCAACAACTGCACACTGAATAATTTCCCTCTCGGCCATGGCCTTTTTGAAGGAAGCATCTCGGCATTCACCTGGAGTGATTTGGGGAAACCATGGAAAACCCAAATCTGGATGCCCGGACGGAGATTCGAACCCGCGTCCTCCCGAATGCGAGGCCAGAGCGTTAACCGTTCGCCCACCACGATCGGTAGCAAGGCTCGACAGGGAGAGGGTGCGATTGCCGGGAAGGGCGCCGTGTTGTTGCAGCTCCGACAAAGAACCCGGAGTATGGTTTAATTAGTGTGGGATACAGTGAGGTAATGTTCGTCGTGGTGCCGGGTGGATTAAATTGTTGAGAACAGTGACAGCATGCGGTGCAACAGAAAAAAAAGATTGCCACTTCATTATGAGGAACAGTGTGTGTAATCTCGCGTAATTAATAACTGTCGGTGGTCGAACTCATTATCGAGCTGGTGGAAGTGTTAACAAACGCAAGAACCTGGATCTTTGGAGTTCCTACATAAAAATCACGGCCAAATTGTAAAGTGGTGGTCACAGCAAACATTGATGACGATTAAGTTTTTTTGTCTCGCAGCAGCTTCTGACTTCTTATTTGAAAAACTAAAACATTGCAGAATATTTTCCAACATTCCGTTGGTGGCGACCAGGTCTGAACTTGTGTAATTAATTAATAGATGAAAAACGATAATAGTATATCAATTTTTTATGTTAGAAAATTTCAAGTGTTCAGCTCTAGTCGGGAATAGCATTTGGGACAACGGTGGTACTAATCCCAATTTAATTATTTTAGTTTAGTTAAAAACAAATAGTAAAACTTTACGGCTGAAAGAACGTGGGATTAAATTGTTCTTATGATTCAATGAAGTCTTTCTTGTCATTACTATTTTACAATCACTACTTTCACTCTACACTGCCATCTTTACGTATTTGGGTATGTACATTGGATATCGGACTATCAAAAGTAAAAATATGGGTCACTTTTGTATTCATTTTTATTTCTTTTTTAATTTGCCATTACCGTATTATGTATTGTGTTTTTTTGCGAATTTCGTGATTTTTATCTATTTAACAAATTTATAATCCATATCTCAAAGCAACTGATTTTATTTAATGTATTACGTCTGACCTTGCATTCATGAGGACGTGGGTTCAAATACGCGTGCGGCTTTCCAGAATTACGTTTTCCGTCGTTTCCCCAAATTATCTCCGCATATGCTGGGATGGTTCCTTTAAAAGGCCATACCAAATATCCTTCTCGTTCCTTGATCCCAGTCCTTTCCCTCCTCGAGTGGCTTTGATGTCGAAGAGGCGTAAAGCCATATCCAAAAAAATAAAGTTTCATTTGTTTTTTTTTTTTTTCGTTTTGTGTGTATTCACTGTAGCTGCATTTCTTCAGTGTGATATTTGCGTGTATTTGGGCTTTGAACAGAGTATTCCGTCAAATCATTCCTTCGTAGTTGTTTCACTAAATAAAATGATTTTACTGTAAATTTTAATCCTGATCCAGGACGCATATATCACGATAAACATTAAACATACCCAAAATGTGGTCACAGGCTTATACCAAGTCTGTATATAAATGCACGAGATGAAGAAAGAAGAGGGTGTACAAATATTTTGGACTATAAACAACGCCGCAGCCCATCCTTCCACTCGTCATTGCAGTATCCCTTTTTTTTTAAATTCCCGCAGCACGCTTTGTTGAATGATTTACCTCAGCCTGCGGTTCTTGGCAGTCTGCGGCCGGTGATAGTCGTCCGAGGCCGCCAGGAAACAATTAAGATAGGACTCGTCCAGAGACAAATAGCCGCTGTCTGGAAAGGCTCTGGCCACAGAAAAACACTGAGCACGGCTGTTGGCCGTCAGCCTCCAGTCTCCCCTGAGTAATCACAGCGGCTCACGGGACCACCTCTCAACACGCTTCCAATCATCACTACGACCCAAACATACTGCAAGAATGTGTGTACGTGCTGGGATTATTTTTAGCACGTTTTCGGATTGCTGGGATTAACTTGCTCCCACAATTATACCCGACACTCCTTACAACTTTACAACAAAAATAAGCGATTGAAAAATATTTTATTGTATTATTGGTGGAGCGATTATTTACTTCTGCCCGTTGGCCTCTGGCATCTGGGATCGCGGTGAATTACGGATCTGGTTAGTGGGAACTCTGATTTCCGCCGGCCTGGGGCGCAGTTCGGGTTGAGGCCATATGACGCCATTACCGGAAGATTGCGGTTTTTTTTCTTGCACGGAAGATTATATGCTTCTGTTTTAGTGGCAAATGTTACTGTCTCGGTACACGATATATGGGGTCGTTGGACTGAACAGTCGGCGAGTTAAGCCATCTGCTCCATTGATATCGGCGAGCTATGCCGCAATTATATGTGTTGTAATAAAGCAATGACAGTCTAATCTGGGAGTGTAGTGATCTTCACTTCAAAGACTTTCTCCTCCTGTGGACTTGAATTATTTTCTAGTGGATAGGAGATCTTGTGGATAGTACCAGCCTCTGCGAAAATTAGAATCAGCAACCCGTTGATTGAACTATTTTATGACGATTGAATATTACAATATTTAAAGAAGTGACCTCTACTCTGTTTACTTGGGTCAAAAGACGACATATTTAGGGCTACGTCTCCATAAGACCTGCAGAGTTACGAGCAAGTTAATTAGTGGAGTTTGCTCGTCTTCGATTGGATAAATTTTAATTGTAGGGAGGTTACACCTATAGGAAGATCAAACAAAATTTAGAAGAAATGATATACAAACATTAAAGTAGCTGATGGGAAACCTTTTTTAAGCTCAGGAGTTAGGGCTAACCGATGGAAGGAATACATAGAGAAACTGTACGATGAGGATGAATTAAACAACAGTGTACTCGGAAAAGAAAGCGACATCAACATCGATCGCTTAGGAGATCCTGTTTTAAGGATAGAATTTGATAGAGCTTTAAAAAATTTGAAATAAAATTAGGCGGTTGGAACTGATGAGACCCCTGCAAAACCTCTGAAATCACTCGAAGAAGAAGTAATCTATAGAGTATTCGAACTGATATCAAATAGTTACGAAACAGTAGAGATTCCAATTGATTTTAATAAAAGTATAAACTTTACATTTCCGAAGAAAACACAAGGCGACAAATCTTAAAATTACCGCACTATATGGCTAATGTCACAAGCTTCAAAATTATTTACCAGGATAATACAGAGAAGATTATAAAGAATAGTAAAGAGATAGTAGGTCGATACGCTCTTCGTTAATTAACTAATTCGTCCTCTCGTCAATTAATGACGATTTCCTTTAATCACTTTGTCCTCCAATTTGCAATTCACTGTCGTTGGTCGCCAGAGGGTTTTACCTTCCCCCAAAGGCTAAATAACTAGTGCTTTGAATCGATTAAATAGTTCCATTAAATGAAAACGACGAATCACTTTTCACTTCATATTTATTTCTCGGTGAGTTTCATATTACATTACACGCGTATAAGACAACGGACTCGTGCAACGAAACTAAAGCGCAAATGAAGCGACTGAATACTCGAAATACGTAGCAACTACAACCAACTACAGACAACATAATACTCGTGGCTGCCGCTAGCTTATATAGACGCTATAGAAACATCCAGAATAATACAAAGAAAGCCGATCAATGTTTCTCGAGCGCCGACAATGCAGCAACAATTAAAACAACACATTCAGATTTAGTACAAAATCGTTAACAATCCATCAACACTTATAATTGCAAACTTTTAATTAATGTTTGATATATAATACTATCCTTGTTCGTGTTAAATATCATTTACACACATTCTCTCGATAAAACAATGTTCATTTAGATGACGAATATGGGCAAATTCATAATTAATCACACAAAATATAAAAATCCGCAATTAATAAACTCCCGTCTTGTTATACATAATTCTGGGGGCTGTTACAAGGTGAAGATCAATTTGAATTTAGGAAAAACCGTGGTACAAGAGAAGCAATTTTGGCTTTAATATCTAAATTATCGATTTCAGCGCAATATCGATAAGGTTAGACATAAACGTACCTGCTAATACCATTCTACCTTAACTCGTGTCCTAAGAAATCAGAAATAATAGACGGAATATAGTTATGCTGCATCGCCTCCACTGCCATACAGAGCAAGATGTAGATGAGTGGTTATTTGGAGCTGCAGAAGAAACACAGTAGGAAATGCGACTGTATTTCACGCGAGAACAATTTACAACCTCCCTGCGGCCATAAATAAGACGTCCTTCCGCCGCTGCGCTGACTGGTATCCTAGCAAATTATGTGTTTTAGGAATCTCTTTTTATTGAAAATGGCGCCCTGCGTCAACTTTTTGCTTATGGCCCGTCCCCTTAGCCGTTATTTGTTTTACCCCTCCTCCTTCCCACATACTGCTTCCCTCACCGACCCACTCCGCCGATATTGCGGCCGGCCCGGCCGTGTGGGGGTGGAGGGCGCCAATTCCGCGAGGATTTGTGCGCAGCGGTCGCGGGGGAGTCGGCAGTCTTTTGTCGAGTAAGTGCTCTCTGGAGCGGTATTCAGATCAAGCAATCAAGGAGAGGTCGACTTCTTCAGAAAGAAGCGGCGCAGCGGCGATTAGACGCAGGAATGTGCCTTTGTGGAGGCTGAGTGGGTTCAAAGGTCTCGCCGAAATAAGGAAAATTGTTGCTCCAAGACTTCGTTCTTATCACTGTGAGAACGTTGAATTATGCGCCAATTCTTGGTCAGATTATATTTCTACAGAATGCTGTCATCATTCACCAGTATCCTAATTTTTACCATCTCCTGGTAGTAAAGTGTGGAAAGCTAAATATTCTGAATTTCTATATTTTGACGATCATTCATGTTTCGATTCTATAATGATATTGTTAAATCTGTATAATTTTGTTGTCTTGTAACGAGGTTCCAAGGGTGAGTAGCCTGTTGTTCAGAGAATTGTTTACGTTGGTAACATTTTGAAATCTAGAGTAGGTAACACTGCCCTGCGGTCGACAGAAAAAAAGAGTAGCGCCAGTAGTTATGAGAATAAATTGTAATGAACACGTCCAGGGGACAGAATGAATTATTGTTGTTACTGTTTTGGAAGTCTGTAATTTGTTCAGGTGTTCTAAAAAGTAACTACTGCATGTTACAGGAATTGTTCAAACACTATCCGAAAACTCAAGGGCAAATTTGTGAATGCAGATTATAGCTAGTTAAAACTTTGAATGTGAAACTCGTGTTGTTTCTTCTCAACCACGTTTCAGTATGCTTTTGGTGTCTTTCTTAATATATATATTTGTATGCATCGTCCGCGATTCAATGGCTGAACTGCATTTAGAATCTTAGACGGGTTGCTTGCGAGTTCATGTCGAGATGTTCATGTGGCCAAACAAATGGCCGCTTATTATCAATGTGATTAGAGGAGTGTTACAACTCCTTCTAACATATGTTATTTTTATCTGCGTTTGCAATGAGTATACGACGAAAATTATTTATATGATTTAACAAATATCAATCTAATATCAGTGCAATATCAATCAGTTAGATATAAGTTATTCCTTAATTTCATCTCTTTTTTTTTAAGAATTTTGCCTCTAAATGATATATGGTAAATTTTACTAAATGTTAAAATAATAATTAAATTATTACAGAACAACGATGTTGGGGTACAGTTTTAATTAAGTCCCTTCGCAACGGAACGATCAGAAGGACAACGAAATTGGCTATACCTCTTTTGGCGTCTCATTGATTGCATAATAAATTTCACCGAAATACTATTCTTGATCCCCGATGGGATCCAAGTACTATGGACCGACTGCCGTCCTCCAAGCTCTTTGCAATATGGGAGCGACCATAAACCACGTAGCTCCATTTTTCCCTACGTGGCTTTTGCCTCTACCCCCCCCCCCCCCCCTCCACGTAGCACGGAGCTTTTCCCCCTTTTGATTCCAGAGGACGTTTTGTACTGTTTTCTCCTGTCAGACTATTGTAAATTTACATACGGAGATAATTAACTGAGGGAAATAAATATTCGCCTCCCCCCCTTTTCCCCTGGACCGAGCCACTTAGTTTGTGCAGGCTCCCTATGTGATTAATAGCATTGGTTCTTAACTATGGTTAGCTCATTTTACAAGATGTAATAACGTTAGCGATCTTTCTTTACAAATTAAATGATCTAATAAATTTGAAGTGGATGTTCGACGCGAAAAAACTGCGAAGTGCTACGGTGTCAATTTTTGTTCTAACTGCTACTTTTTCTTTGCTAAATCCTGGTTCCATAGCGAATTAAACTTGTCTTTCAGCGTATAACTGAGAAATACTGTATTAACGTGACAAAAGTTCTTACAAACAAATAATTTACCAAGTAACCAGTTCTGTTGCACGATAATGTCAATAACAACTTTGGCGTCTCGCGAGATGTGACGTAATGCTTTCTCATTGGCGTTCGCGTTCACTTGAGTGAATGCCTGATTTTGCCGAATTTATTTTCTAAAAATAATGCTTATCTTTTTATTTTATAATAAATAGTTTAGTTTTTTGTTATCTCCTTAACATGATTAATCATTAATAATTGCTATGCGTCCGTTTTATTATTAGTGGACACAAGCCAATTGTCGCGATCGTGGAGGCTGGTTACGGCGCGGCCTGGTACCCACATATGCTGCCTCGTTTATCCAGTCAGCCAGTACAGCAGCGGCGGCAGAGGGACCAGTAGCAGTGGGTGGCGCTGCAGATTCGATCCGCTGTGTGAGGAGGATCTTAAAGACTTCCCAGTTAATCTCACGTAAGTTTCTGGCTAGTCTGTCCCTGTGTGATGATATGTCTGCCGCCATATAATAAAGCACCGGGACATGATCGGATGACAAGACCGTTTTGGTGGTGACGGCTATGTTGTGTCTTAGGCCCTTGGTTATGGCGATGTCAAGAACATCAGGGAGGCCACGTCCGTAGATGGTAGGTTCGGTGTGTCCCCAAACTACCGCATCGTGGTTCTCGACCACTCGTAGGAGTTTCCTTCCGTGATTGTTGGTGATTCGTGAATTCCAAGCGACGTGCTTGGCATTCAGGTCACCCGCAATAAACAGATTGCCGCGCAGACTGAGAAGTGCAGAAATGTCCCCTTATTTAGGCGTCCTGGTCGTCGGTATACAGCAACAAACAAATCTCCCCCGACATGTCTCGACGGCGACACCGGTTGCATCTATAGTCCTCCATGCGGGGTAATACTATTTGGTAGTGCTTAATGGCGCTCCTAACGAAGACCGCGGTACCACCTCCGGCGGTTGACCGGTCACACCTATAGCAGGAATAGTTGGGGGCAGCAGCTTTGATCCCCTGCTTAAGATGAGTCTCATTCACGAGGCACACATCAATGCCTTCGTCCCTCAGGAATTCCTTAAATTCACCCATCTGGCGCCAGAGGCCATTAGCGTTCCATATGAAAATGGTTAAGTCTTCAATGGCATTAGCCATGACGTTCTTGGTTACATTGTTGCACGGCAGTTATTGCCATCCTAACGGCCTCCTCCATCTGACGCGGCAGGTCTTGAATTAATGTAGCCACCGTCTGCAATAGTGACTGCACCATGTTTAAGAGGATGGAGCCGTCATCCTTCCGGGTGTTCTCATCCGGTGGGTGGTTCTTCAATTCTTCAGTTTTCTTCATCCTCCTCGGAGGTTTTTCCTGAGTGGAGGAGTTTCTCTGGTGATCCCTCCCATTGTCATGAGCACCAACTGATGCTTCTGCGTAGGTTTTACCCGGTCTCAGATCAGAGTTGGGCAGGTCCTTGTTGGAGGCTGCTGCCTCTTCCTCCTCCTTTTTCTGTTGTTGCCTCTTCTTAAGAATGGCAACGTAGTAGGCATTGTTTGCCTTCTGTTTGTCATTAAATCTACTGAAAGCTGTGCATTTCCGATAGCTTGACACATGATCACCGCCGCAGATGACACATTTGGGATAGGTTTCTCCCTTTTTGAGAGCGCATTGACACGTTGGGTGTTCGCCCGCACACTTGACGGCATTTGAGCGGCATAACACAGTGCCGGGATACGTGTCCTAGCCCCTGACAATTGTAACACGGAGGGGGACCTCGAGTGCTACGTAATTTTTCGGTGGTGATCATCACTGAGCATAGAGACGTCATTTTTTAAATTGCTCTACTCTCGGTGGTATCTGAGAGGACTAACAGGAACAGTGGTACCTCCTGTCGCGTTTTTGGTGAACGCAGATGAACGACTGTCCTCGCCACTATGCCGCGCATTTCCAGTTCTTCTTTGATGTACTCCGTGCAGAAATTGAATGGGAGTCCTCGTAACATGACTTTCAAGTTTTTATCAGCTTCAGTTGGGAAGGTGTAGAAAGGTATGCTGTTTTGTGATGCATAGCCGGCCATAGTTTTGAGGAAGAGCTTGTATAACTCGCGTCTCGCAGGTTTGACGCGGTACTCGTGCTTACAAAGCTTCTTTAGTGTTATTTCAAGGTTTCTATAATCCTCTTTGAAGGACACTATCAGGGGTGCCGGCTTCGACTTGCTAAGAGGCTTTGTCTGTTCAGCTTCCACTGTTTCGATAACTTGCTCAGCCTCTATTGGGAGATGCGAGGAGCACTGGCAGCATTGGAGCTCAGCTGAGTGGCAGGAGCAGGTCGAGGCGGCTTACGCCACTTGTCTGCGTCTTGTTCTGCGTCTTTGGCCGCTATTCTCCGGTCGGATATGAGCTGAGGAGTCGGCATTCTGGTTTAGGTCTTCACAGAAATTTTTTCTGTCCGCTTGGACTGTGTGTCATCTTTATGATTTGAAGTGTTTTCTGCAGAACTCTTACGCGAGACGAAGGCCTCTTGCTCGTGTTCCATCACTGTGTAGTCCACTACACATTCCGTAATAGGCGTTGAGTCCAGGCCTGCAATCTCCACCAAGGCCATAGCGTCGGTAGATGTCGGCATAAACAACTTAGATAACTGGCTTTATTTTCGTACGAATCGAAAATACATATTCACCACTGCCATGAATGCATAATTTTATAGCTTGGTCCAGGCCTCATTTCCACGTAAACGCTAACTCGCTTTCTTATTCCTCCTTGGGACCCTGGCGTTGCGCCCGAGCCTTTCTTTTTCTTTTATATACACCTTTTCCAGAAAAGTATTCCTCAAAAACGGGTGTGGCAAAATTTAAAGCTATGGCACTGTCAATACAACATCACCTTTCAACTAAGATATCTCGAGAACCAAGAGAGATATAATTTTATTTTTATTGTGTTTTCAATACTTGAAAAGTAGTGGTTCTGCAAAATTCATCAGTTTTGCTTTAGATATAGAAATATATAGTGCACAAACACTTACATCAAAATGACCTTCACAAAAATAGATACTTGAATCTGCAGATAATCTATGAGCATCCTCCCTCCTTGCAAGTTTTAACCACTTTTTCCTTATTTGTTCATTGTTTGGAACATATATAAATAACTTGTTAGGCGTTTTTATTGTTGCACTTTTACACTGGGGCACTGCACAGTACTTATAAAACGAGGAATTCATGTTTAACTAAAGAACACTTGTTACTTGCCATATACGTAACACGACTGCTTTGCTTAGGTTCGCGAGGTGTGACGTCATTCAAGACGCCATCACAGAATTGAGCGTTTTCGCGGTAAATTTAAATTGTTTTTTTAAAATGCAAAATTCATAATGTAAATGTTCGATTTTTTTTAAAATAGTACTTTTTTGAGAAATAGAGATAGTAAGGTAAAGTATTAACCTATTTTTCAAATTTAGTCAACTAGCCAATTGCGTCGCCACATCCGAGAGGCAACAGCAATCAAAAACCAACTAAATAGGGAGTGGCATCTCACTACAAAGAGAGCGGTAAATCGCATGCAGCGGGAGATCAAAGCGGAAGTAGAATAGTACAGAATTTCTGACTGGTCTAATTTCATTTCCACCTTGAATATAGAAGACGGGTCTGCATGGCGAGCCACGAAGGCCCGACTCCGGCAAGGGTTAAAGATCGCACCTCTGGTTCTTGGAAACAACCATATCTGCGTCCCAGAAGAAAAGGCTGAAGCTCTTGCTGATACCTTTAGGGGAAACTTTAAACCAGTCGACGTCCCTAGAGACGATGAGCACATAGACTTCGTGGAGCGACGCCTGAGTCGCTTCCTAGAAGCTGTTCCTTCGGAGGAAGACCTCATACAGGATATCACGGTGCAGGAGGTGGCATCGGCCCTCGCGAACCTGAAAATCAAGAAAGCTGCCGGACACGACGGGATCGGTGGAGGGATTCTCCGGCAAATGCCCCCTACGGCAATTCTATACATCACGGAGTCTTTCAATGAAATTATCCGTACAGGCGAATACCCGCAAACGTGGAAACTTGCCCACATCATACCCATTCCCAAAGCGAGCAAGGACAGGAAGTCGCCCAAGTCTTACCGACCGATCAGCCTGCTGCCTACACTTTCCAAAGTGTTTGAAAGGATATACCTTAAGAGACTGCGCAGAATCATAGACAACGAGAGGCTGCTGCCGCATGAACAGTTCGGCTTCCGACAAGGGCATTCCACCCCTCAGCAGCTCCTTCATCTTGCTGAAGAAGCCTTTGCCGTTTTTGAACGTCGCGAGTTCTTCTGTGCGGTCCTGATGGATGTCAGCCGTGCCTTCGACTCTGTGTGGCACCAAGGACTCTTATATAAACTTCTCACGCAAGGATTACCTCTTTCTGATGTTAAACTACTCAAGAGCTACCTGGAGGGACAAACTTTTCGAGTAGTCATGGACGGGGCCACTTCCTCAATCAAGAACATCGCTGCAGGAGTCCCACAAGGCTCGGTCTTAGGCCCGGTTGTAACATAACAGTAGCATTCCGCCGACCCGCAAGTAGCGCCGAAATGAGCGCATGAACACATTGTTTAAAGTCAGTCGTTATCGAGGTATGGTAGCGGACGGCTCGCGTCCCGTAATGTGAGACGCTATAGGAACTGTGCGGTGTAGCAAGAATTAAGAAGAAGACTGAGTTGGTTTAACCATTGCTACGCGTGTTTTACATAGATTTGAACAGTGTATTGAGATATCAGAACAGTAAAGTGTGGCATCGGAAGTAATTTAATGTGAACTGATTTGGATTATTAACTTCCCTTTTATCCAAGAATCTGGCAATCGACGGTTTACGAAGTCTCGATAGCTTTATCATCTAAATTTTGATAGTGGCCAAACGGTTCGATGTGTACTTTATTTCAATAAATGTGTGGAGAACTTATTTTTACTATCTTATACTTGAAGACTTTTCTTAGTTAGTTATCCTCCCACTTGTATTGGACTGGTTTTGGACCCTGTCTGGTGACCGACGGTGACTACGAATTCATCAAAACTCAATTATCCGGCTTCTAGTGCTGTGTGTCAGTAATTTAAGAACTTTAGTGAGCACGAAGTTCGGTCTACAGTAAGTAAGAACGATCAAGACATCATCAGATTATCACGCTAACCAAAAGGTATGTCTTACACGGTGCTATACAGCCTCTACACTGCTGATACACCTACTACAGCCCGTGTTAAAAAAGCCCTGTATGCCGATGACACGATCATGTATGCCAGAAGCCTGAACGTCATCAATCTGCGACGTCGACTACAACAAGCATGCGACAGGAATGGGCAACGAAATGACGGCTAGCCTTTAATGCGCCAAAGAGCCAAGCGATTGTATTGACTAGGAAGAAGGTTCCGCAAACCCTCTTTGGCGAAGATATCAACTGGACAAGTACTGCCACCTACCTAGATGTGAAAATGGACAAGAGAATGACGTGGAAGCCTCACGTCACCAACGTCCGCGCAAAGGCATCTGGGAGAATGAGAATTCTATTACAGATTCTCAACCACTCTTCAGCACTGAAGCCGCAGCTGGGAATCCGCCTCTATGTTCCGCTAGTCAGGCCAATAATGGAGTACGCAGCAGTTGTCTGAAGGAACACTGCTGCCTCCAACCTACAGCAACTGCAAGTTGTACAAAACAGGGTCATAAGACTGGCATATTATCTACCGCGTGAGACGAGGACACATGTCCTGCACCAAATAAGTGGCCTACCCAAGCTTCGCGAGAGGTTTGAACAGCTGGCAAGACAATTTTACGCCAATAATAAAAAAATCTACTAATCCACTGATAACCGCTCTAGGTGCGGATCCAATATATGACAACACTCTCAGATGGCCAAAGAAACTACTGGACCACTAATTATGCACTAAAATATAAGAAAAATGACGCACCGGATACGACAAATCCAGATAGAAACGAACCGTTTTGATAATTACAACCAATAACATAAACTATAGCGCAAAACCTTCCCCTCAACCTGGGACTTAGGTTTTCCCAGTAAGGAATGTCACTGCTGCTTCATATTGTAACTATTTTTCTCCTGATGAAATAATTCTGTCAATCATGTATTATTATCGTTATAAATTATTAATTGACTATCATAGCTCAACGGTGTTTAATTTTTCGTGTTTCAGAACCCAAGATAGCCAAAATAAAAATGTTTTCGTATATTCCAAATTCTATATTTCGCTATTCGAATTAGATGGGTTTGAGTTCTTTCGCCGAATATCTTCTGACACTAGAAGGGAAGAAACGCGATTGCTAAAAAATTCAATTCAAACAACCATAAACTGTGTGCTTTCGAAATTGTTAATATTTACCTGACGGTTTCTACTGTTCGTTTCCTTCTATCTGCAGTCATTGGTAATTATTTAATCTGTACATCGATGATAACTAAGAAGTTTTAAAAGGCTATACCCTAATTCACAGTGAACTTCAGCAGTCGGATCATTTTTTCATCAACCCATCACCAGGCTAATTAGTGAAAGAACAGATAATTCTCATAGTTTCTAGTTCATTTTCGTTGGCAGCAAAACAAGACTTAAAAATATTTTACATTGGGATTAATATTGTAATTTTGGTGATCTTGTAATATACCATTGTTTTTATTTGTTAATTAATTCAGTCAATGAAATGACCTCTTAAACGGGTGAAACAAGACAGTCTTGACTTACAGGATATGAACCTTAAGTTATCACATCTACTACAATGACGGACCGGTGGCTTAGTTTTGAATTACGTGTTGGTATTGTAGAGTCCCAGACTACTGTGTTACCCAAGTCATTAGCGGCACGCTACACATGCATCAGGTAAATTACAGTGTCCTATTAGTATAAAAAACGTCGCGTGTTAATTTGTGAACTTTTACTCTACCAGTGGCAGGTTATGTAAGCATGATTATGGCTGACTTGTGGTGCGTGTTGCGCTACTTAAGTAAGTCCTTTCCTGTTTGTAACTAACGTTTCGGAAATAGATAGGATTAATGAGGTGGACAGAATAGGTCCATAAGTCTTACTTCGCAATGATACTAAACCAGATAATGATACGTAGTAGTAGAGGCTCTATCAATCTCCCTTAGCCCTTAGGTTAAGGGATTCTTGTCAGAAGTACTTGCCGTCTTGGCATTGCCTTCTTTTATTTACTGTTTCCGTGTAAGTGCTTGTTTTACTTTTATATTTTTCATTTCTGTTGAGCCTTTTATTTTTATTTATTTATTTTATATATTTTTTTTATTTTTTTTTGTATTTTTTTTTTGTATTTTTGTTGTTTTTGTATTTTTTTGTATTTTTTGTAATTTTTTTTATTTCATTTAGTTTAATTTAATTTAACAATGTAGGTGCATCCGTTTCGCACTGTATATATCTTTTTCTCACTAGTTTTCTTCTGTCAGCAGCTGGAGTGGTTTTCTATGTGGACCCTCGTATATATCATAGTGCCCTAGAGAGCGAATAAGGTGGTTGTCGCTCTCCTCAGTTTTTTGGTAAAAATGTCTTGCTATTTTTTTATACCTATCCCGAAGTTTCGGGATCCCCGCTGTCTCGTGGAGGATGTCTGTCGGGAATCTCATTGGCAGGTGGAGTGCTCTCTTCAGTGCCTTGTTTTGCATTCTCTGCAGCTTCTCAATATGCGTTCTTGCGGCATATCCCCATACAGGGGATGCATATTCCATAATCGGACGCACCAATGCTTGATATAATTGGAGGCCGCATCTGGGTGGTAGTGTGCTACTGTAATTCAACACTGGATAAAGTTGCCCCAGTCGTTGAAGAACTCTGCGCCTGACGTCTTCGAAGTGCGGCTTCCATGTTAGTTTCGTATCTAGGGTCACCCCAAGATACTTTGCCGTGGTCACCAAGGGGATTCTCTCCCCGAAGAGCCTCAGCATTGGTCGTGGTGGCTTACGCCTCCGCGTCAACATGATGGCCTGGCTCTTCGATGCGTTGATCTTAATTCTCCACTTGGTGGCCCACTCCTCAACGTCTTTCAGCACTGCTCGGAGGCGACGTCCCACGAGGATCCGGCAGCGGGACGTAGTGAAGATCGCCGTGTCGTCGGCGTGTAATGCCAGCTTGGTTTGTTGACCCATCGGAAAATCTGCTGTGTACAGCGTGTAGAGCACTGGGCCCAGCACACTGCCTTGAGGTACCCCGGCGCGGATGGGTCTTGTTGTTGATTTCGCGTCGCCTATTTTCACCATAAAAGTTCTTTGCTGGAGATAGCTCTTCAATAACAGGAGATATGGTCCTGGAACTCCAAGTGTGGCCATTTTGTAGAGTAGCCCACCGTGCCACACGGAGTCAAAGGCCTTCGCCACGTCGAGGAGGACCACGCCGCAGTGCTCTCGTGCGTTGAATGCTGCGGTTGCTTCCTCGACGACCCTCAGCAGTTGGTGCGTGGTTGAATGGCCAGGTCGGAAACCGTGCTGCTCTGCTGGTATCATAGCTCCGTCGCGGATGTGCACCTGCAGTTGCTTGAGTAACAGCCTCTCAAACAGTTTGCTGAGATTTGGTAGGAGGCTGATTGGTCTATAGTTCTGCGGGTCAGCTGCATTTTTGCCAGGCTTAGGAATCGGGATGATCACCGCTCTTTTCCACGCTGCCGGGTACACTTTGGTCCTCGCGATCTTGTTGAATAATTCTACCAGCCTCACGATGGCACCTGCTGGTAGATTCTTCAGTACCCTGTTGGTGATGCCGTCATGTCCCGGTGCCTTGTCCGGGGGAAACTTCGAGATCTCTTCCCGTAGGTCTTCGACGGTGAATGGGTCGATTTCACCCTCTTCTTCTTCGTCGTTGTCTCTAAGGTACCGACGGAGGTGTTGCCTGACTCTCTGGCAGTGGCGTCTGTCTATTGGCGCCGCGACGGGTCTAAAGTTCCCCTCAAATGCATCTGCCAGCGTGTTGGCTTTGTCTGTTGGCTTACAGACAAGACCACTCGCTCCATTCAGGGGTGGTATTCGGCTGCGACGTCCAGTGAGTTGCTTGGTCTGCTTCCATGCCGTACCGTCTTCTATTTGCAACGTTGACACCTTGTCTGCCCACTGTTGGTTTCGGTACTCGGTTATCCTGACTTTGATCTCGCGGATCAGGCGATTTAGGTGTCGTCTGTCCTCGGGCCTCCTGGTTTCTTGCCAGAGACGTGCTGCCCTGTTCTTAATTGTAATCATCTCCAGGATGTCAGCTGGAAGGCTGGCACTAGCTACTGACAGAACGTGTCTGTAGTAGTATAAAACTTAGAGGTTATCAGAAGTCTCCACTGTCTAATGCTTTATTGAAAAATAGGAAAGTTAGTTTTTAAGACGACTTTCCAGGAGCAGTTTTAGTGTTTACATTAGATCTGGATTCACATGATATCGTTGTTTTCAAATACTCTGTAGTACACTGCTATTTGTAAAGATTGAAACACCAGGAAGGAGGCATTTGATTGTTATGAAATTTATTCAATGGATTATGGACATGACAATACCGGAATGATTAGAATTACAGATCTATTCATGCACTCTAACAGTGAAACTTCAGTAAGGTGTCAAGGCAACACGTGCTGCAGTCAGAGCCTCTAGCCTTGATATGCTGCTGGTAAACTCACTGCCATGCATCTACAAGGCAACTACAGGAGGAGAACCAGAATAAACAAGTTTCCGCACAACCAAATCCCAGACATGTTCGATGAATGACATGTTAGGCGAACCTGCAAGCTAGGGAAACAGTGGTAAGCGTCGTTTTCGAAGAATGATACACCTTCCACGCCACATGTGGTCGGATCATTGTGGATCTGCCTGTAGAAATGGCAGTGCTTTGTCCTAGTCTAACCCTCCCTGATGTAGCGATTGCTGTTCAGATTGGCATGAATACTTAGGTGAGATCCTATGTTATTGCCAATGGCGCCCAAAACCACCACACTTGGCGTTTATCCAACATGCTGCTCAACAATGCAGTCTCCACTATTGCATTCGCCAGGGTAGCACTAACACATACGTGGCTATCGCTGTAAGACAAGTTGAAACAGGACTTGTATGAAAACACTACATTTTACCACTCAGCACGCCAGTGACGAAGTTCGTGTGTCCATTACAATAAAAGGCGATGGTCGTTTCCGGTCAATAAAAACCGACTGAATAGTATGCGGGCCAACCAGTCCAGTCCTCAGTAGACTGCGTCACACCGTTTACGCAGTCATGTCCATACCTGATGCAGTGCTCCAAAGTTGAACAAACACTGTGGACGAAGCCGTTCTGTCGGTTACGACCATGCAGAAACGTGATCATATACTGCTATCCAGTTCTACCTCATCGCTATTTATGACTCTCTTCTGCCGACTGGCTCCATATACGCTTCACTGTCGTAGCTGAGTGCCCCGGATGAGTCACAATGTCACCATACGACAAATCCTTTTCCCAGAGAGAAATAATCATACCACGTTCGAACTCACTCACGTGCTGATATTGGGACCTTAGACGTGGACGAGGAATAGCGTTTCCACTTCGCTTGGTGTCCCTACACCCACTGAGTGTGGTGTTAACCTTTCCTGTCACACAAAACTGGGAGTGGCTGGGCCTACGTGCATGCCATCTATCTGCAATCTCAACAAATTATGATGGTTCCACTATTCTACTCATCCTCCAACTTTGGGTTGATTTCTTCTGGGCTCTGCCATTTTCACAAACAGTAGTGTACTGAGAATAAATTTAGAGCCGTTTCAGACGGGACACTCGGTGTCTGGCCACTGAATTTTTAGACACCGGCCACCGGAATCTTACACGGCCACTTCATGTTCTTAAGGCGGGTTTACACGGTTCACTTTTCGCAATAACCCCGGATGAATCACTCGTTGTGAAAGGAAAGTGAACGGGGTGAACAGAGAATCATCCAAAGTGATCATCCTAGACGACGGGGGAAAGAAGTTGGCTCGGGTTCAACTTTTCGTTCACTTTTGGTGCTTCACTCAAATGAACCATCAAGAGTGACACGTGTAAATAGTCAAAATATCGAAGTGAATCCTTCTCCTTGATCGATCGCAATTGTTTGTTTCTGATTGTTGTTTTTTTCAACAGATAATGGTTTTTAAATAGGGAGAAAATCTTTCCATAAGATAGAAAACAAAATTTGAAACTTATTAAAATAAAAACATAGAAGTTAGTGCTAAGGATGACATGATTAAAGATATGAATTTCCCACTTTTGACAATAGAAGACATCAAGTACAAAATTAAAACTATCCTAACCAGGTGTTCTAGTGGATTAACTAGATTTTTAAAATCAGAAAAATATGTCGTAAACTGTGTTTCTAGGTAAAGTGAATGTGTTTCAAAGCAGTTATCAACTGCAAGAAACCTGAGAGTAGTTTCTAGCTTCGGTTTAGCCGGATGACGTTTTCACATTAGTGTCCTGTTCTGTAATTAGTGTGAGTTTTTTTATAGCAAAATTTTCTGATTCTTAACTTCGAACATTATTTTCATATACCATTTTGTCCTGGAATACCTATTCCACCACGATGCAAAATCAAATTTCTCGTCCACAAACTTCTCTTTTTTCAATTAACTTTCTTCACGATGTAAATTTTAATTCCTTAGACAAGGTTTCTGAAAATTAAAACCATTTCAACATGCACAAGTTTGTTTGTTGTCATCTTGAAGTGAATTGAATTGTTCATTTGTGATGATATGTGTAAACGAAAAGTGAATTCACCTTCACTTTCACTGCGAATGAATCAAACTGAGTGATTACGAAAAATGAACCTGTAAACCCGCCTTTACTTCACAGAAACAGCTCCCGCTTCCCTCACCGACAAAGAAAGTGATTGTAGTAATAAGACAGTGTCCGAGTGGCTAGAGGGAAAGCCACCGACCAGACACAGAAGCCAGTGGCGGCAGACACAGCCGCTTCATGTGAACGATCTCATTCTATACTGTGTTCCGGCGGTGTCTAGAGATTCAGTGGCCGGACACAGAGTGTCCCGTGTGAAACGGACCTTAGCTCTACACAGGCCTATTGAAAGCTATAAACAGTAATGTTTTATAAAGAGTGAGATGATATGGTCTTACAGAGAAGGCTGAAATGATCTTTATGTAAATTTTGATCCTACATTACTGAAATTGAACATGAAATCCTAACAACTCAGTTCTTCAAGCGAATTTATTTTAAGGAAGGATGATAATAAAAAATGAAACGTATTTACTTGTTTTAAATTTTGCTTTAACGAAACATTATAGTAGGCCCCATATCTTGCATTTTAAATGCAGATTGGATTCAGATAAAAACAAAGAAAAACTTCCCCAGTCATAAAGTGGGCAGAATACTTGCATACAAATGCTGAGGTAATGGGTTACTGAGTAATACATTCTTTCTCGGTACACAATACGAAACAGAACTGGTAATAACCGGAGAAGTGTGAGTCGATCATCGCGCGATTTAGTGTTTTACCGAGCGTGGTGGGTGAGCGGTAACGCTCTGGCCTCGCATCAGGGAGAACGCCGGTTCTAATCCCCACCCGGTAATCCAGATTTGGGTTTTCCCAAATCATTTGCGAATGTCTAGATGCTTCCTTCAAAATGCGATGGCCGAATAATTTCTCGTTCCTTGTACCCGATCCCATCCCGCCTCTAATGACCTCGACGTTGACGAGGCGTAAAGTCATAAGAGAAAAATATTTAGGGTTCCGTACTCTAATGACTGTAACAGATATACATTGTACATGGAAGGTGTGCATGTAATCACTTTGTACAAAATTCAATACTTGCAGGATTTCAGATTTGGGCGTACACTCCGTTCTGCTGCTCCACGTTGCCTTCCATCACTAGTGATTTCGTTCAATAAAAATAAAATTACGCAGTAATGTCTCGATTAATAGCTTCTATCATTTAAATAGAATTAACACAAGGGAAAATAATTTCAAAATAAAAACATTCCCTTGTTTTGATCGAACTTTAGAAATTGTATTAAATGTAAGTATTAGTCGTTGAAATGTTGAATTTGAGGTAGTTCCTTTTTGAAAGAGACCCGGTGACGAAAATTTAAAATAGATAACTTCAACGTCTTTATTTATAATTTAAAGAAATTAAAAATGTTATAGTTCTCTATTCACCGAGATCTATATATTTATATCTTACATGTTAGAGTACGAAATTTAAAAAAAAGTTATCCTTTATTTCCACAATTTATGCTTATAGCTAGCTGAGTATGGCGCAGATGATCTGTTAATGTGCTGGACTCATTATTCTAGATGCAGTAATTCCGTGTCCGTTTAAGGACTTATTATGCTTCTACCTGGGTACTTTTTTTGGTTATGGCTTTACGGCTCATCGACGTCGTGGTTATTAGAGGCGGGAAAGGGTGGGGCCAAGGAACAGGAAGTAATTCGGCAATGTCCTTCTAAAGGAAGTATCCCGGCATTCGTGTGAAGTCATTTGGGAAAACCCTGGATGCTGGGACAGGGATTCGAATCGGCGTCCTCCCCAATGCGAGACCAGAGTGTTACCGCTCATCCACCACGCTCAGTACCTGGATACTATGTTGTTATTTTACCGTACGTTGCTTATCTTTGGGGACTTTTGTCCTATGTACAATGATAAATCTAATTAATTAATAATACTGAAAATTAAACGTATTAACGGACTTAACTGGTAGCAAAGCTTCTGTCATTATATATATAAAAATACTTTAATTAATGTATAAATCAGAAATTTTATCTGCAACAGACAGACCAACTGATTAAGCAGGTAGGACCGCCGATTATTTTATTGTAGCGCACTGTATTCGATAAACTTACTCAGCGCAGATACAAGGTGGGAATGACTCATAAGAACAACTAACAGTGGCTATAGTAACACTCCCTGTACTTGCCTTGGAGACAGTGTACTCTGTGAATGCTTTCGAGTTCTCTCAACCTCCTCCAATATTGAAGCCCAGCGGCCGCGGCGTGTTCCTGCCTCCTCTATTCAACAGTCCTGCTCCTTCTTTCTCTTTGTCTGAGCAGTCTCTCAAATTTTCATGATTCTTTCTCTCTGAATACGCCTTGTCATCTGATATTCAGTTCGTAAATTTCCGTTCTTAGACTGTGGCGTGCTTGGAGAACGGTCTCTTTCGTGGTGGCGGAATTTCCGCAGCGTGTGCTCCGAAAAATGGAGAGAGAATATTTCTCTGAGGTTACCAGTTTCTTTTTTTCCGGAATGAGTCAAATGTTGTAATAATTAAAAACAACTTATGATTGTGAAAATATTTGTAGCTCTCTTTGATACGACAGTTATATTTCAAATCTTACGTTAGTCTTTTTTTTACTGTACGGACGTTTTTTTCGTAATCTGTCTGAAAACTTTGGAAGCCAGGTGCTGTGTTATTTCGTGTTAATTTGTTTCTAAAATGTGTAACTGACCAGCCAACCATTGCAGATTGTTCCATAAGCTGCGTGAATTACAACGGAAAACCACTAGGATACCACAATAACGAGCTCCAAAATGTGTACTTCCACCGGCAATTCCTTCAGGTTTCCAACACAGTGCATTTCTAATACACTCTACAAAATTTTCTACTGTGAAGCGAATTATTGAATTATTTCGTATAATAGGTGCGTAATTGCTCATCAAGAACTAAGATCTCTTGTGTCTCATTTACCTGTTACTTAGATAATACGAATAGTAAGTTTTTTTTAATTCTATTATAGCTAGGTTTTATTCTGGGAAAGTAACAATATAAAATAGGTGTTAATTAATAAATAATTCCATATTTATTATTATTATACTCGTAATAGAAGTTTATTAAATTTAAGTCTCTAAATCCTGTGTCGAAATGTAGTGGGAAAATAAAATGAAAAATTATATATTTAGGACTTTAGTTGCACATAGTTAATTAATGTTATTTAATATAAACCAAATACTCAAGAATTACGTGAATTGTGTCAAAGTGGATAAGGTAAAAGATATACCTCTTGAGATACAGATAATTTCTTGGATTAATTCAGTGGATGTAAAGTACTTATATACTACAAAGTTCGTGGTTCTGTAATCTTTTCTGTACCATAGAGTTGTTGTCATAGCTTCCAACCCAAGTCTGTGTTAAAGAAGCCAGTAGTAAAATAACATTCTTCGAGAATCATGTATGATACATTTTTGAAAATCACAAACCGTGAAATAAGGAAATAAAATTGTTCAGTGGCCCAAATCAACATACGTTTGTTGTTACCTTTCTAATATTTTGTTTGGTAAATTACTACATCCACTTTTATGTTTCTGTTAAAAGTAAAAAATTTTACGTATGCCAGCTTTACCTTCGTATTAAGAGATTCAGTTTAACTTTTCCTCAATCTCTTAGTAAGTGAATTGCTAAATTCCCTTTCTAGTACATATTCGCAAGCTGTCTTCTTAAGACGGTGCCGTTTGGAAAACGGTTGAAGATTATTTTGCATCACTAGCATCTCAATTTCCTTAGTTGATTTCGCAGCGAAATTAAAAGAAAACAAGCTTTCTTTTTTACATTTCATGTTTAGCGACGACTTTAAATGGCAGACTGTATTCGAGATAGGAAACGAGTATTTAGTTTAATTAAAATCTTCAAGAATGAAATGCTGTGTATAAACTTAAGTTTCATTTTTATTCATAACATGTGCGTTGTAGCAACACACAGCGGAAGGATAAATGAGTCCATCGATTCTTATAAAATGACATAATTAAATCCTGGCAGGGTAAAAATATTCTTTTACACAAAATTCTCTTTTAACATGTGCCTCATTTGGTAGTGATTCTAGGATTGAAAGGTGTACAACATTAATTTAATAACATATTTTATCTTTCATCACCTAGTGAAATTTATATCAGATCTAGGAGTTTATTGTATTAGGGTCAGACAATCTGTGAGTATCTGAACAGCCAAACGAAATAGTAAAACCTTATCAGAAATGGATATAACTTTTTGTCCTTTTGTATTATATTGTCCTAAATATCATTATCCTGCAACGAGCCTTAATTTTAATACATATGTTGAAAAGTGATAACGTTTACATTTAATCTTACCGCAGAACCAGTAAATTATAACTGATTAAATATTTTTATAAGAAAGGGATATGATCAAAGCGTACCCATAAGAATATTGTGGCAGCATTAATTGTAGGGGTTTCCCTTCCTACGCCACGATTAAAATGTGGGCAATTGAATACAAACGGGAAATATCCAGCACAGGATAGCCGGTGAGAGGAAACACCAAACTGTTCATGGCATACATGACCTACCGATAACAAACTGCAGTTAACAGATCGAAGCCCATTGATGAGATATTAAACATTCCAAAAACAACAATGTATCGCATTATGACAAATTATTTGACACTAGTTTAAACACTCGTCAAAATGACAGGCACCACTTATGGTGGTAGAATTATTTTTTAAAAAAAAAAAAAAAAAAAAAAAAAGGTTGTACGGAAAAAAGAATAACATTTAATCATCAATTTTTTCATTGATATTTTTCTTGATACTAAAATGATTAGATTCTAGGCGTATTTAGCTAGAATGTTTTTAAATAACAGTATTTGACTTTGAAATTTACACTTCTCTTTAATACTATAAGTGCAAATAATCTCAGATTCAATTATTTATTTGAAATTTCCTGGTTAGTCAAACAGCGCTTTGGTGGCGGCCACTATCACCAACACTTCAGTCATCTCTGGACTCACCGAAGGCTATGGAGTTCATGCCCAGTCTTCAGACGTATGTCATTTTATTAAAGTAGATGAGAGAAGTTTTCGCCCATTTGCGAGCAGATTAAAAAACAGTGAAGAGACAGGTGTCTGAGGAAAATCTAGCTTTCTCAACTATTTTGCAATGTAAGTACTACAGTTCTCTCCCTCTGAAGAAGGCCAAGGCTGTTGATGGTTTGAGAAAATTGATGGTATCATTTTTGTGATTACCAGAGTTTACTGACAGTATGTTTCCTGTAAAGAATGGAAGCATCACAGTTGAACCAATGAAACAGCTGCATGCAGTGCAAGCGTCAAGGAAAAGAATAAATACAAGCAAGACAAGGTTTATTTTTTTTTTAAAAAAATGTGCTGTTATAGCGGGATAAGCTCCTAGTCACTAATATCTAATTTTCGTAGTTGGAGTTCAAGAGTGTAGTTATTAGTAGATACCTGGCCTGTTCAGACTTCAAAAGTTTATATTTTCTACAGATGTTGTTATAAATGCCTGCCCTTACTAATTTTTTTGTCAACCTTAAGAAATTCTTTCAAGTGGATGGCACAAAAGAATTGGAACATCGTTGGAGAATTAGTGGAGCTCATAAGATACAACTCCAAAACAGACTTCAAGGGATCGCTCATGCCTCCCCCATAAAAGACCACCGGAGAAATTCGAGGAAACCAATACCTTTCATTGGTTCTAGATTCGTCTAGGCCCCTTCTTCTTAAAGTCTGCCAACATCTCTCCTATCATCCAAATCTATAAAAGTTTGCATTAAATTTTTATTTGGGTGAAACACGACTGGGAAATCACAGTTTTACTTCTCATAAGTTCATTTATTTTGTAATAAACATAACACACAGCTCCAATAATGAGAACATTACATCTTATTAGAACTTCTCGTACAACGTACTTTTCGTATTTGAATTATTTCATTCGATACTTACTCGGTATCGGAAGAAAAGTACTTGTATCTAATCGAAACGCACCGGTGCTAAATTCAAAATGCATCATCCCTGCTACGCCACTTAGTCGCGCCTGCGAAATTAATATCCCGCTGACTTCAAGTTGGTAGCATTGAAAATCTAACAAAATCAGTCTTAAAATATGCAATATAATCTAAAAGAGTTTGTTTTAGGTCCCTATTTCATTGTAATAAAGTCGTACTTGGCGCGCATTTCGCTATACCTGGCCAATGGTCGCTCCCGCGCAGCCCCATACAAAAACTAAAAGATATGGTTCATGAGCAACTAAGTAGCCCATGTGAATCGGAAGTAGAAGCTGCTTCAGCTAGTGTTTCACAGGAATATCACTTCTGGAAACATCACAAAGAAAAAGAAAACTCACGGTAGTGACAAAGTCTCTCTCTACTTGTCAAACACTGTAATGTCTCTAAAAAAACAATCCATTTACAGAATTGGAAGAAATGAAACTTATATTTCCTTGTCTGTATAAATACGCACAACAGTATCTTTTTTTTGTAACAATGTCAGTATTGAGTGAATGTTTGATTTCTAATGCGGGTGAAACAATTACAAACAGAATAAACAAGCTGTCCCCAAAATATTTGGAACAATTGCTTTTTTGGGAAAACTTCAAAAAGCGGACTTTTATTGTTTAAAAGTGTTAAAACTATAATAAATAAATATTTAAAGATAAGACAAAACCTTCAAAGTTTACTTACGATGTTGAGCTTTATTATAATTTTAATAAATAAATCAAAATATTTACTGACTGTTATTTGATTTTATTACACTATGCAAATAAAATAAACAATTTAGCAACATGTCAGGTATATTCTTATATTTCGACATTAATTTTAAAAAAGTATTGATATGAGTAAGTATCGATACTTTTGCAGTACTCATATCAGTAAGTATCGTAAAACAATTTGAGTACTACTCATTTGAGTATGTATCGATACTTTGATGGTATCGGAACATCACTACCTGCGTCTAAGGAAACATTTCCATTCTCCCTATCCCACTTTCCCTGTAATTAGTATAATCTCCAATGGTTGAGATCAATCCACAGACAGTTAGTCTGTTTTCATTAGCTCAGAAAATCCGCCAAATATTGCTGGGCAGTTATTTGCACCCATACATAAGTCATCCGGAGTCATTTCCCCAACGAGCCGACAGCAACAGAGTCCTCAAGCCTCTTCGCAGCTGACTGAGCACAGTAACAGGAAATTAAAATATAAACTACAAGTTTTCATTTACATCTTCTGTAGTTCCAACCATAAAACTAAATATTTACATGTACTTAAAACTAAATAAAATCTGTAAGAAAATATAAAATAGTTTATACATTAAAGAACGATATAAACAAGAAATCAGTAAGACGGTGACTTCAGAATGGGAAAGATGCTAAGTTTACAGGGATTCGCGCATTTGTTTTACTTTATTACCTTTTCGACAGCATTATTTCTATAAATAAAACGTAATCCTCCCAGGTCTATATTGTGCTGCATATTAGTAGATAGTTTCAAAACCTAACCTTCTTGTGGCGTGGCTTTAAACTTGAAAAATTATTCTTTTCGGCAGCTAGTTTCATGCTTATACCATCATCGTGGGATAACATCGTCACTAAAGCTTCAAATAAAAGTAAATCTGCTAGGACTCTGTAAAATATGGATTGCAAACCCGGAACTCGAGCTTGGGAGTTCAAGAGTTTCACAATCATTAGATGCTGCAGACCGCACATTTATATTCAAAAATTAAATAACTCGAAGAATAATATGAAAACTCAAGGAACTGGCTCCTCAATATGGGAGTACTCATACGTATTGCTATAGCAACATAAGGGAATTCTCCTTACGTCCTTAACTTCACTGTGCGAGGAGAAAAGAAACTTGAAGCCGAGTATAACTGACATCCATAATCACGTGAGTCCGCTATGATATCTAGGATTACCTCCAGTTTTTATTATTGCTGGTGCAAACCGATCAACTATCACCGATCGGGAAAAGTACACTAAGTTCTTTATTAATTTAAGTTTCTTGTACTGTTTATTGTAACTTTATACATACTTTAAGGGTTGCGTATAGCATATTATATTAATGAAAAAATTTTTTATACTGTAACTCTATAACTTTTTCTTTATTTTATCAACCTCTTCCTCAATGACGAATATAAAAAATACTTACGCTTCTATTTTTTCGTGCTAGTGCTACTGATTTCAGCAACAGGATTAGATTTAGAACTGTAAGTTACATTTTTAGTTTACATGGTAATTTTCTTTACGGACGAAGGCACGGAAGTCTTGATACTGCCAAAAGAAATTTTTGTTTTCTGGGAATGAAAAGTTGTCTCCATCAATATCGTTACAACTGGTTTTACATTCTACAATTTACAGAAAAAACACAATGACGGTATAGCCTCTCGGCGCTTACGTTTTACCATCTACAATGAATTATTAAGTACAGTGTTATTAGGGACCAAGTGTTCCCATGGTCTGAGTGAAGCTTGGCGATGCGGCATGTCAAACAGACAGGTATAGGTGAGTCAACAAAGCGTCCAGACCGAGGCTCGAGTAGTGCGTATACGCACTACTACTTGCTATTCGGGAGGACGGGGATCAAACCCCGTTTGGCCATCCTGATTGAGGCTTTTCAGTGGTTTCCCTCAGTCACTCAAGGCGAATGCTGGGATGCTTCAAGGCCACGGTCGACTTCCATCCCCCCTCCCTCCCATTTAGGTTAGTCGGCTGAAAAGGTTCCCCGAGACCCTCCAGCAGCCAGCCTCCCAGGCATCGCCTGGGAGGAATGAAATTGAAAGCGCCCAGAGTTCAACGCCCGGTGGGTGACTAAACGTTCTACCTGACTTGGACATTCAGTGGATTTATTGCCGACCATAAATAACGAAGATTCGCTTTCTCTTTGGGGCACGTTTCGTAAAAGACCTGCCGAATACCATTAACTGGTGCCGGCGACCGGAAATGTACCTTAGTGCCGTTTCCTATTAAATAGGCGCTTTCAGAAAGTGGTGGGAGACGATCCAGCCAATAGAGAAGCTGCCAACAATTTATTGTGTTTTTTGTTTGTTCTGTGAGCCTATCAGATGCTGTTATTTTGGCGAGCAGTGCTGTAATTCGCCAATGGCCAGACGCAACATCGCCGTGAGAGGGTACAGAGTCTTGCTCGGAGGAGAAGAACGGAGGAAGGGACATTCTGGTGCGGATCCTCACCTGATACAGCCGCAAGTGACCTTCACCGATCCCTGACCACTGTACGACACGACGCGACCACCACGTTGCGCCGGTCGAGAAAGCTGGACGACCGCTGTGGCGCTATTCATGCCTGGATCCTGATCTGGCCCATGAAGCAACGGTAAAATCTACGATCACGACGGAAACTTATGCAATCTATTCCACCTAGTAATCGACCATGAGATATTGCTCTAACTGAGATATTGCTCTTACTTTTTAACATTAAAAACATTCAACGAAGTGTAATTGTTTATATTTTAATAAAACAACCTTCATGTTTGCATAACTTCAAGTGTTAATAAATTGTACACCTCTTTTCAGTTCTCCTATTAATTCCAATAATATCCCTGCTAGCTAAAAATTCATTATTATTTTGATATTCAAACTTGATAATTTTGTTATTGCTGGAATAATATGATCCAGAATTTACATTCCCTAAAAGCAGATTCGACACATCTAACATCAGTATTTGATTTGCAAAGTGAGACGAAAACTGCTTACCCACCAGTAAGTGAAAACAAAACTATGTTTAATAATGATTTTATTCAAATATTTCAAGAAATATTTTAAAGTTGCACAGAATTACCTAAAATGTGATCAGTCACAATATTCCTTAGTTTTAGTCATCATTTTTTGAAATGTTAAACGTGTTAAAGGTATTGATAAAAGACTGACACAAGAATACTCCGTTACTCAGTCAACAGAAAAAACATAGTGTAGGGAACTAATATTTAATCCGTTTATCAGCGTGAAAAAATTCAGTTGTACGGGTAGAATAATAACAACTTAGTTCCCATGTATTAAATTCGCTTCTTTCAACAAGATTCGACGTAATGAATACTTTTTTAAACTTAAAATATAAAATTTGCACAAAATAGACTTCTGTGCACATTTGTTCGTGACAGGCTTAATTAATTTAGTTAAAAACGTTTCAGTGCAAAGGGGGAAAAAAGTTTCATTTAATTCAGTGTGAAAGTTCTCATAATACATTAAAAGAAGAGAGACAGAACGAGAGTTAAGAGAATTCGCTGACCTGCAGAAATAATTGAAACATTTCTTTTGTGAGACTTCCTGCCGCCACATATCCCGGCCTATTCACCCTTTTTTTTTAAATACGATCCTTTACTTCGTACTTTTATGTCATGTTTTTTATCTCCCTTCTCTGGGTTCCGCACATAGATTTCCTTTTATTTATTTTTTCCCCAAGTTCCATTCAAAAAATTTCACCGGCTTCACAAAATTCGTCAATGGCTATTGATGACTTCTGTCGGGATTATACGCTACCCCATTCCTTTATCTACCCCTCTCTCTCTCCTTTTCATGTGCCCACCGCTATTCTAGTGTAGCCACCATTGATTGCCGAGGCGCAGGTAGAGTGCGCCTGGGACGCGGGTCGCTTTTATAAGCCTTTCTGCCCTACGCTGTAAAGGCATGCAGGGATTCCGCACTACCACATCTGGACCGATCCGCGCGCTATCTGGCGGCCGTCTGAGCCCCGACTTTACGTACGCTGTCCCCGGCTGGATTACGGAACGGGATCAGCCACAGTTCTCTTTGCCTCTGTGCGAAGTTAGTAGGCTTCAACCACGATAGAGGTTCTCCCGACTAGTCAAAATCAGCTAAACGATAACATGCGAGCTCCTCAAATACTTTTCAGTTAGCATATTCTCCACTTTACACGTCAATGAATGCGTTGGGCGGTATGGGAACTCTGAAATATGGTTGGAATAGATGTGGTTTATTGCAACAAAAAAAAAAAAAAAGTCGAAGTCATTAGAGGCGGGAAAGGACTGGCGATAAACAGTGCAGAATTGTTTTCTAATTCACAAAAATGTAATTTGATGGCTGCCTATCAACCTCAAATTAATCAAGTAAATTACTAGAAAGTAAGATATATATACAGGGTGTTACAAAAAGGTACGTCCAAACTTTCAGGAAACATTCCTCACACACAAACAAAGAAAATATGTTATGTGGACATGTGTCCGGAAACGCTTACTTTCCATGTTAGAGCTCATATTGTGGACGGCTGTGATACAATACGCCATTCTCCAGGGCTGCATCAGCGCATCAGGGATTCCATGCGACGGAGGGTGGATGCACGTATCCTCGCTAACGGAGGACATTTTGAACATTTCCTGTAACAAAGTGTTTGAAGTCACGCTGGTACGTTCTGTTGCTGTGTGTTTCCATTCCATGTTTAATGAGATTTGAAGAGAAGTAATAAAATGAGCTCTAACATGGAAAGTAAGCGTTTTCGGACACATGTCCACATAACATATTTTCTTTGTTTGTGTGTGAGGAATGTTTCCTGAAAGTTTGGCCGCACCTTTTTGTAACACCCTGTATATATACAGGTTGTCCAGCAATGAAAGGACAATCCTGCAACCCCAGATAGGTCACATCATGTCCTACAATACGACAAAATTTTATTTTAGTAAAAAGTCTCATCATTTTCGAGATATTGATTTTTTAAGTTTTCGAAACATGTTACTTTGTTCAGTTTATATATATTTCAGCCTTTATGATGAACGAAAGAAGAATTAAGGTTTTGAGATCATGTTTTGATTTAGTTTTAGTATTTCTATTTCTAGATGAATATTGTCATATCCCAAATGTCTCGCCGAGTGATTAGATGTATTTATCTCAAATTCGACCCCAGGCAAGACGACTTATTTCGCTGGCATTGAGGATGAAGATTTTGGATTCACAACCAATACTGTGACTAGTATTTAACTTTCTTATAGCTTTTCTTTTGAAAGTAGCTCAATTTCAAATATTTTTAAATGTATATTTGCAGAGAATGACGCATAATTACATGGAAAATCACAGATGATAGAAAAATCCTGACATGTTGATTTCTGTCAGCATCCTTCATCCTCAAATATCTATGAAATTGCCATACAAGGGCTACGTGTGACGGACATTCAAAGTTGATTTGAAATTTATGATCTTAGTTGACTGTTTGTAATTTAACAATAGTTTCAAAATTAATCTCTGTTTCTACCTTTCTCACATATCATACATCTTTGTTAACTTTAAACATTTTTGTTTGTTTCTTTTACTTATTGATTTACGCCTGGACAGTGTCGGGGTTATTAGACGCAGTAAATGACTGGAGATAAGGAACAGGAAAGAAGTAGGTCTTGACATTTTGAAGAACCTACCAGGCATTAGCCTAGAGTGATTTCGGAAAACCATGCAAAATCTAGATGCCCAGACGGGAATTCGAACCTGTATCCTCCCGAATGCGAGGCCAGATCGTTACCACTCACCCACTACGCTCCATAGCTTTAAACGCATTCGATGCTACTTAAGTATCTGAAGTATCTCAGACAGGATCAAATAAACAATTAAATGATTTTTCCTGAAACGCTCCCAACTGTCAGAGAGAGAATACCTCTCTGATTTCCTTCGCTTTAGTTCATAAAAGTGTAATTTTTAACTTACATTCGGGATCTAAATCTGAAACCAAACAATACAATCAATAACCGATATTATAAATGGAGCCTAAAATAAGATTCATTGGAAGGATAGGAGGAGGGTGAAGAGAGTTACGGGAGTAAACAAGGCGTATATTGATGATTAGGCATGGAAAGATATTGGTGTAACAATTAGGGGGTGTTGCATAGAAGGGAAAAGATTAGGATGACCACAAGCTGGCACTTGATTTCAGGCACAAGGGTATAGGAAGATTTTCTTTCGTAGGTAATAGGGTCAGGGATTGGAGTAAGTTACCAAGAGAAATGATGAATAATTAATTTAAAGAATTGAAAGTTGAAATTTATAGAGGACGAAGGTAGGTGGGTACAGGAAAGGGAAAAAATGGGTGTGTATGGAAATTACCACTGGAGAGCGTGCTCCACTGCAATAAAATTAAATTAAGTTAGAGAGCTACCTTATAGTGCGTTAGGTTACCAAAGGCGGTTCAAGGTCAGTCTGCTCTATCCCCATCCCGCTGCCCTTTCCACTACACGCGAAGGGGAAATTTGCCGCTTGCCTAAATGGACACAGAGTACTGCTCGGAGAGGTAGGAATGGAGGGGGAGGTCAGGTGAGGAGCGGGGCCTAGGCAACACGACCTTGAGCAGCCACTTTAGAGTGAACAGGATATAGGTACTATGGGATGATGGTAGGATTTAGCTTGATTAAATGATTAAACTGTAACGTTCCCAATTGTCACTACTCCTTCTTTGACTGCAACTTGAATTGGTATACTTCACGGGATAAATATGATGCGCCTGAGACGCTGGAATAACAGGCAGAGCCTACTCGCGCGGTATGCAAAGGGACGAGGTGCAGCTCCCTCTTCGACTCTGATATTGCGGCAATATCGCTGCTCTGGAGCAACTCAAAGCCAACTAGGCAGCCATATTGCAGTCGAGAAGGTTTGCGCATTGTATTCTTTGCGCACTGTTCTTAATGGAACAGGCCACTCCAGGCGGTTATGTATCTATAACCACACTCAATGTAAAACTGTTTCTAAATTAAACTGTGGAGGCGATGAAGGTTAAATACTTATACCATTTACTAGTGCGTCTAGAGACATTCTCACACCACGATGGCATCAACAAACGGTAAAATACTGAATTTCACGAAAATTTAACTGTCATCAATCTCTCTATACAGAATTATCTGTGGTTAACGCCGAGAACTCTGCAGATAACCCTTATTGTAGGTATCGCATGGCAAGTTGATTCAGCAGTAAGTCACTTAGTAAAGTTTCTATATCTGAAAGTCCTTATTCGAATTTCACTGATAGTCATTTCAGCCCCAGCGACCAAAAAAAAAAAAAAAAATAATTATAATACTTTGACGCAAGTCTGTTAGTCACAGATTTATTTTCTCATTGCCGGAGACCCATTCGGTTTCATACTAAAACAGCGGCAAAATTCAATTCATATCATAACCTAAATCAATAGGCAATCATACATTCACTACGCAATAGCATAATGTGCGTTTAACCTCTTCCATATACTCGTAAAATAGCGTACGGAATGCATTACAATGATACGAAATTATCACAACAAAAGGATGAAAAGAAGTGACGAGTTTATATTATAAAAGTAATGGAAAATCTTTATGAAGGCAATAATTGGGATAACGAAGATTTATTTGTTGTAAAACCAACTGTTGACCGTAATTTCCTCTACGTGGATGTTGAAATACAAACCTCTCTCTTGAACCGATTACGATGTGGCTTGTACGCTGAAATCACGATGCAGCAGCAGAAGAAACTATATGCGAAAAGTACTTTTCCGTGCTCGTGTGCAAAGAAAATGGATACCAATTTGTGGAAGCTATTATCTCAAGTCTCTCAGTTCTCCAACTTCATATCAAAATGACCCGGAACAGGGGCTATACATATTTAAATCGAATCAAAATCTTCCAAACAGACAGAATTGCAGTAAAGGAAGCCTAAGTTGCTTCTCGCAGTCAAAGAATTTAGGGCCTTAAGATATACATAAAACAAAGCAAAAATTCGTGTAGGTGTATCGTTTAAAATGGCAACTGTATAGAATGCAGCAAGAGAGTTGATTAACAAAGCAGTATATGACAGATTGGTGACAGCAAAAAAATAAATGTAGAATAGAGCTTTAAAAACGGCTGGAAGAACTAAATACCCAGCGCTAGGAAGAAAGCATGACTGCTTTTAATCTCCAATGCAGGAACATTCGTAAGGGAAGATACCCCCTAGACCAAAAACTGTTGACGTTTTAATCTTCTAACCATTAGGCAAAACCGAGATACTGGTCGACTGTTTTGAAGAACAACACTCTACTTCCAAATTACAACAAATGGGCGAAGATAAGGAGGAAGAAGAAAAACTGAAATAATCTGTAACCGCATCCCTTGAGCAAGTTGCCGGTGAGTGTAATACTTTCCTACTCCAATTAGGATAAAAAAAAAAAAAACATAATTAGTTGGCATAGAAACAATAAAACCCCAGAAACAGACAAAATAACTAACTGCCAACTAAGGCACTTGCCAAAGAAGGGATCAGTATTACTAACACCAGTAGTTAACAGGTAGTTTGGTGGATGAGGGGTGACGATCTAACCTCGCATTCGCGAGGACGTGGGTTCGAACCCCTATCCGGACATCCAAATTTGGATTTTCCATTGTTTCCTCAAATCGCTCCTTCAAAAGGCCATGTCAGAATTCCTTCCAGTTCTTTGCGCTCAGCCCTTTCCCACCTATAACGACGACGACGTCGACGTTGAATATGCATAAAACCAAGCAAAAAAAAGGCTCACTATGCCTATTTCCTTGTGTACTGGAAAAAGCAAACGTAAGGCCAATCCCAAAAATAGTAAAAAAAAAATCTTATCCACACCAGCCATCAACAAACCAACCAGTTTGTCCAATTCAACAACAAAAGTGATGGGTAGAGTAGTGCTGACATGAATACAGCAAAAACTGTCCGAAGAAAACAACATTCGGAAAGGACAGTACGACTTCCAAGCTCACATATCAGCAACAACACAGCTACTGCATCTGGTGGAAGATATAAGCAACGGTTTAAATCTCAACAAATCTATAGCAGCAGGTTTTATCGTCATACAAAAAGCCTATGATAAGGTGTGGCACATAAATCTGGTGCACAAATGACAGTGGACAGAACCATCATCCCACTTTATAAATAATTTGTTGGAAGAAAGAACCTTCTACGCAGAAATACAAGGAGCACGATTCTCAACATACCAAATGAAGACAGAATTCCCGCAGAGATCTATTTAAGCACATATGCTATTTAATATCAATATCAGAAACAACTTCAAACTTGCGATTGGAGACTTTCAGGGCGTGCTGGTTCAACGTAAGCTTCGGATAGTGTCATATAAACATAACAGCAAGGATGACTTAGTTGAAGTCATTTATTTGACAAATAGTTTTTAATTGAACAAATGTCATTTGTTATTTATCACATTAACGACTTCTGCTAAGCCATTCTAGGCAGTGGCATGGAGCTTACAACATCTGAAGTCATCCGCACCTGATGAAGACAGCAAAGTCGGCTGTCGGAACGTTTTGTTTATATGACGCTATTGGGCTGAACACCTGTGAAGCTTACATTGAACTTCAGACTGTCCACAATCTACACCACAGGAAGAAAACATCGCCAATCGGCAAAAATAGAAATGTGAAATAAATAAAACAAAATAACAATAATCTCCAACAAATGGGCAGCCAAATACTTCACCCAAAAAAGAACAGAAATAAATCGTCCCTAAGAATATTCGGTTAGCAGGACCTTGGAAGAATCATCACAGGAACCTAGGAGTAACTATAGATGATAGACACACCTATCGTCACCATTAGAAAAAATCCTAGATGTTATTAAAAATCATTCCATGTACTTAGCAGGCAATCAAAGAATAAAAAACAAAACTCTACCTCTACAAATTAACGATTTACCAGAGATAACATATGGCTGCCAAAACCTGCAGTTCCAATCAATTGCAGCTAGAAATATTACAAAATAAAATACCTCCGCTTAATCCTAAATGCCGACTGAAGGACCAGAATCAGAAATACACGATTTAAAGCAAATAGAAATAATATACCAAGGCGTAAAAAGATTGACTGAATCCTTTCACAAAAGATTCCACAATTTACGCGAAACAGATTACAGAACATTGGAACAACAATCCGAAATTGGCGGCACAGATACAAAATCGTTTACACGCACACCTATCTGATCCAACAACAATAATTCCATCATAAATAACCACCACCTCAAAGGGGCTTTTGTAAATACCTCGAAGTAGGTTAACATTTTCCCCTCAAAGTGGCAAAGTACAGACAATAAACAGACTATTAAAATCCTAGCCTGGAAACCAAAGGTTTATAAAAAACCGCCATGGCTGAATTCCTTCCTGCTCATTGTTGCCACTACCCTCCTCATGGCTGAAAGGGGTCCTGTGATTCTATACCTGCCTGGCTCCTAGGCTTCACTCGGGGAGAATGAAACTTTTTCTCTTTTAGGGCCTGATTTCCATTATAAGTTACTAGACAATAATATGAAAATGTATGCCACCCTCAAATGTCCCAAAATCAGGGATAATATGTGTTCAGAGTTATCTTTACTTCTGTGAAGAATGATAATAATGATTAAATGTTATCATTCTTTAATTAAATGTTTAATGTGTACCCACAATTAAATTAAAACACTTATATATATATCACTGGGGAAGTAAGGGAAAATCACCTGAGCTAAATTTCCTGAGACACTGACTTGGGGAGAAATCATCACAACAGCTTCAATCAATTAAGTATAATAGGAAATTTACAGCATCTGTATCTCCAAATGGGCTCTAATCGTTAGGCAATTGAGCAAGATGAATTTCCGAATTTTGTACGGACACTGTTAGGCAATTTGTATCTTTACGCTGTTTTCAGAACTGGTTAAGCAACATTTACGATCGACGTCCGCCGTGTGACAGGCGGTCCTTCCTCGCAGGCAGTGAGACAACCCCAGCCTGCAGGTCTCGCCGGAATTAGATCTCATTAATGGTAACGAACCTGTTGAATCATTAGGCGTGCTGTGGTGGCAACAATACAGGGGTCCTCACCGACAGCGCCTGGGCACAGTGCTTGTAGACAATAGAAACCAAACACCGCTTTCAACAAGACAAAAACATCCCGGACTAAGAGATTCTAGAACGACTTTGAGCAACAGACTGCTTGAAACAACGAGAGGTATAGGGCCTCCGACTTACATTTCTTTCTTCGACTTCCTCACCGACAAATCATGTTTCTCCTGAAGCAACGTGCACCTCTTTATGATGAGCGGGTGTTTAATGTTACCGGTGAGGTGAAGCTGTACGATTCTACAGAAGTGAACGATACCGTGGGACTACTTTTCGCCGCGTACAACGATGACCTTATTTGTGATGTGCTATGAATTGTTTGTCCATGAGATAACGTTTTTAGATTCCGGGATACATTACTGATAAGGATGGCTGAGCATCCCTCTGACAACTAACGCACATTTAAATACTAACCCTTGTGAGATCCCACTCACAAAATCATTGTAATAAAAAATAATTGTAAATAAAATAGTTTAAATAGACTTCACAGCATGAGTAGTTTGTGTAGACATTTGGGGTAATTTTAAGTTTTTTTTAGAATTTAGTTTGTTGTAGTTGGTACTACTGTTTTTTGGATATAGAGAGAGTGAAGATGGCAATATGGCGGGAGAGTACTAGGAGAGAGCTTGTATAGATAGAAGTGTGTGTTGGCAGTATTTTGTAGCAGCGAACGTTTGAAACTATAGAATAAAGTTTCTCAAATGAATGAGTGGAGTAATTGAATTATTTGACTATAATACCCGTTGCGCTAACATGTATATCTTGTAAAGTGGTTTGTTGAATAATAATAATAAAACGCTAAGTGATATCACTACCGCCAAAACCAACAGTAGGGCCATATGTTGCGAGGAGCGGGATATCTACTTACTGCTGGTTAATGTAAAAATTAGCAGTGGGGCTTAGCAAATTGGAGACCCTTAAGCCAGGATTAGGCAATGTATCGCATTGCTTACGAGCTGGAATAATTTCATCGGAAGCAGACGACGCGAGGAAAACATCGGTGACTGGTAGCAGGTATTTTCAAGAAAGAAGAAATAACGGCGCAGATGTGGCAAGTACAAAAGACAATTTAATTTTCTTGGAAGAATTTCAGCGTAATCAAAGTAGCAGTAATTACAGAAAAGACTGACGGAAATTAACGTTGTAACTTTTGCGGAACAATTTTGTTGCTTGATTGGAAAAAGAAGTGGTGTAAATATCAGCAATTGAACGGTTGAATTAAGCAGAACTATTTGAAAACAAGCATAAAGTAACGGAGTACTGTTTGTAAAAATTGAAAGTTTAAAATTTGTAAAATTGTCGTAAGAATAATTTTGGTCCGTAAAAAACTGTTTAAGCTAAATTTACATGCTGTGAAAGTCTTAGTTAAAGTAATAAAGAAAATAATTAAATACAGGGGGGAAGATTTTTTAAGTAGACGAATATAAAGCAAATTATGTATATGCATGTATGTCAGTCATTGTAACTTTCGATGTAATAACATGTTGTGTATATTTTGTGTGGCAAAATTTATTTTTTACAGGGGTGCAGCTGTTTTTTGGTACAGTAAGTAATTCTGGAAAGGGTTTCTGTACCCGTTTGGAAGTCTAGCTGCGTTGTAATACGGCGTTGTAAAATTGTGAAGTGATTTTGTATGTGTAATATTGTCTTGTGATTTGGCGGAATAATTTTTGTAGCAGACTTAGCCCGTGGTACTGTGTTTGATTAAAATTTGTAATTAACATGGCAGCAATTAGTAAAAAATTAGTCAACCGCGATGCTGAATTAAATATTAAAGAGGGGGATAATAATAATAATGCTAATGTCAACAATGAAGATTCTGGTTTCGGTGAGCGCTCGATTGTAAGGGAGGGAAATGGAATTAGCGTATGTAGTGTAGCAGAAGTTAGTAGCGTTGATATCTCTGACCGCGTGGGGGGAAGCGGATTTGAGTCGCTGACCAGTGGTGATATTAGTGTTGATATTAAAAGTAGCTATATCGGTGACCATGAGTCAGAGAATTTCATGACAAATGTTACCTCTACACCAGTACCGGTCGATCAAGTTAAAATACGAGAAAAAGAGGAGGGTAGTGAAATAATTGATACTCAAAAACAGAAAGGTGGCGAAATGTTAATGCTGATTTCTTTAATGGAGCGTATGGAAAGAAAAATTGAATTAAGTCAGAGAACAGCAGAAAAAATGGAAGAAAAAATTACAGACGAAGTGCGAATGATAAAGCAGGATATGTTGTTGAAAATGGATGAGTGTATTCGGCAATCAGAAGACAGGTGTCACAAGAAGATTAGAAAATATGAGGCAAAAATTAAAAGAGGAAGTGGACACAAGAATGGAAAAGGAAATAACGATGGTGTATGATTATGTGGAAAAGCTTGGGGAGACTACTAAAAAGAATGTAGAATGTTTAGTGCAACAGAAAGTTGAGGAGGAAGTGAAGAAAAGTAGCAATATAATACAAGAAGAGCAAATGGCCATGCGGGAAGAAAATAAAATAATCTATGAAAATCAGAGGGAATGTGCTAAAGGGATTGAAGAGTTGAAAGAGAAGGCGGAAACTAACTCCAAAAGGATTTCTCGATTAGGAGAGAGACTAATGGTTATGGACAAGGAGGCAAAAGGAGTGACATGCAAGGTGGCGGAAGTAGCTAACCAGGTCGACTTAGTTAAAGAAGATGTGAGAGAAGAGATATTACAATTAACTCAAAGAGTCAAGGAAGCAGAACGGCGAGGTGTGACTACTATGGGAAGCGGTAACATCATTACGAATCATTTCAAGTTACCGGAAGTAAAATTTGAACCCGAAGGAGAAGGTTCATCCTGTAGAATTTGTTAGAGCTTATAAAAATGGCTTACCTTACGAGTGGTCTGACGTTGACAAAATAAGGTATATTAAGAACATGTTACGAGGGGATGCTTTTGCATGGAGTTGCGAGAGTGACGAGGAGTGTAACGACTATGAAGAATTTTTGAGGATATTTTTGAGCAAGTATTGGTCACAACGGAAGGCAAAGAAGAGTGAGAAGGGATTTTTGGAATTGTAGATATTATAGTCGGCGTGATGGCAGTATGAAATACTTTTGTGAAGCAGTTATGAAGGAATTACGTTATCTGGACCAAGAAATAGATGATGATGAAAAGATAGAAGTATTATTACAAAAGTTGCCCAGACCTGTTCAAGAGAAGCTTATAATAAATCAATGGAATAGGTATAGAAGAATTTCTCGAAGCAGTTGAAAGACTAGATCGTTGGAGTAGTACAAATGAACATGGACCAAGGGAGGATAGGAGGAATGATTTCAGAAATTATAACAGGTCAAACCAAGTGCCAGTCGCAAGATAATTTTACGAGAGACAGAGGCCGTATGAACGGATATAACCGAGGAGATCAGTTCAACAGGAATTCGGGTGATAATAGGAGAAGGGAATATGAAAACAGAATCCATGACAATCAGTGGTCGCATCACAATAATGGCCAGGCAGTAAGAAGGGAGGAAGTAAGGCATCATGATCATGAGCGAATGATGGGAAACTCAGTGCCGCAACTGGGGCGGTCCGAACAGTAGCGGAAGAAGTCAAAACAGGACCGAAGGATCGAGAGAAGATGACCAAACTGGATGACGACAATAATAATCAATGTAGAACTGAAAGCATACGGGAGAAAACAACTGAATGTGATGTGCAAAATGTGAACTACAAAAACAGGAACATATAATCATGAGAGAACAATAGAAGAAGAAGATGTCCGAGTTTTTGAGGAGGAGGAGCAGTTAAAATGGTGGGAATGTTTCAACTTGTTAAATGAGGATGAGCCGCAGAACATTACAAGGATGTGTGAATATAATTGGCACGAAGAAGAGGTACAAGAATTGGCTAGAATCGACGTGGGAAATCATGATAATCAAAAGAACTGTGAGGAGAATATAAAGAAATACACTGCAGAGGAAGAAATGTTACCAAATGAGCTTATATCAGAAAGGGTGGACGAAGATCTGTATGAAACTACATCAGTGGATAGTGATAGTACTAATGACAACGAAGAAGAAGGAAGTGAGAAATTATGCAGCGAAAAAGATTATAGTAGCGAAGAGGAAGAAAATAGTGAAATAGAAGAAGAAAATGGAATATTAAACAATGATGAAACAGAAGAAGTGAGATTTTTCTTGGTGAAGAAATACGCCGTCAATGATGAAGAAGAAAGTATAATGCTAGAGGGGGCAAATGTTCAAGTTTCAGAAGAATGTGGTCATGATATGAGCTTAGTTATGGGAAACAGTGAATCCAATGTGGTGAATAATTTGTCTGGTCAAATAGAAGAAGAAAGAGATCTAGTAGGAAACAACAGTAGATGGAACACGGAAGACGATAGCCAATGTAGTAGCAGAGAATTAGATTTACAGCAATTGTGCCTAAAAGATGGAAGTAAAGTTGAATTGTTGAAGTGGTCACAGGAAGAACTTGAAAGAGATTTATTGCAAGAAGAATTTTTAAAGGAGGAGACACTAAAAGATTGGAGGAAAAGAAAAAAAAAAAGAAAACCTTACGTTATGGGGGCATAACATTGAGCTGATGAAAGAATGAAGAAAAGATCAGAAGAGAGAAGAAACAGGCACGACCGAAGATATAAACCTGTCGAATTTAATTTGGGAGATTTGGTACTGGTAAAGACTCAAGAGAGGTCATGCGAATTAAATGCGGAAATTAAGAAATTCTTTGACGTGTACCACGGACCATTTAAGGTAGAAGGGAAGCCACATAGGAACGCATACTGGCTAGTGTATCCTAAGTCTGGTAAGAAATTTGGGTTAAGAAACATAACAGACTTGAAAATGTACAAGGTCAGAAGAGATAAGTGACATAATGTGTTCTTGTGAAATTTGGTGGTTTTGTATAACGTTGACTGGTAAAGATGCAGACTGATTGAGACAGTGAGTGATTATTGTTATAAATAAGGACAGAGTTGTGGAAATGTATATAAAGACAATGATTTGTGAAAAAGGTTGGACTTTATAACAAGCCAACCAATTTTGTTAAAATATGCTTGTTTGTTATAAAGTGGGGGCATATGTGAGATCCCACTCACAAAATCATTGTAATAAAAAATAATTGTAAATAAAATAGTTTAAATAGACTTCACAGCATGAGTAGTTTGTGTAGACATTTGGGGTAATTTTAAGTTTTTTTTAGAATTTAGTTTGTTGTAGTTGGTACTACTGTTTTTTGGATATAGAGAGAGTGAAGATGGCAATATGGCGGGAGAGTACTAGGAGAGAGCTTGTATAGATAGAAGTGTGTGTTGGCAGTATTTTGTAGCAGCGAACGTTTGAAACATAGAATAAAGTTTCTCAAATGAATGAGTGGAGTAATTGAATTATTTGACTATAATACCCGTTGCGCTAACATGTATATCTTGTAAAGTGGTTTGTTGAATAATAATAATAAAACGCTAAGTGATATCACTACCGCCAAAACCAACAGTAGGGCCATATGTTGCGAGGAGCGGGATATCTACTTACTGCTGGTTAATGTAAAAATTAGCAGTGGGGCTTAGCACCCTGTTGTTTATATATATCAACTACACTCCGAGTCATACAAGTTTTAAATTCGTTTATGATGCTCTGCACGAATGGAAGCAAACTGTGAAGATGATATGGTGCTCTGTAGTTCATCCTGAGTTCCCTAAAATGTACGTAGTGTGCAAGTAGTTAATCTTTCTTGCACGACACGACAGGTTGAAATCAGAACGTACTAAAACAGTTCTTCAAAAATTTTAAGTTAGCATCCTCATTACCAACTTATTGAGAACTGTAATTTTGCGTGAGGTCTAACGCGCTGGCTTCGCAGTTGAAAGATCTCTAAGTAGAATCCGAACAAAGCAATGACGATTATGATTAACGGATGTGTGCGTCTTATGTGTTACATACTATATAGGAAAATAAAACAATTGCTGATATCCTCCATAAATGCTGAAAAGAACAGAAACAAAATTGTGAGTCACTGTTTCGGTAACATGGCCGAATGCCATTAAAAACAAAAAGTGTTTTTGCTGTCTACATAAGTTTTGAACTGGACATTCCAATATCATCGAATATGTCGGTCTCAGAAAGAAAATAAAAAATCCTATATGTTAGGTGAAATTGTCTGGAGTCACCTGGTATCGATTGCTTTGATATCAGGTCAGACTCCGTTGTGGTTGAGAAGAATCTTAGATAATGTATGCCGTAATACACAGTTTTTTGGAGTCGCAGAAGTGGAACAACAGAAAGAAATAGTGGATACAAACATCAAACAAATGTTCACAACTGAAAAACTGAATGTAATTACCAGTTCCTACATCAAAAAATAATCTATTTCTGATCTGTAGGAATAAATGCGTTTATGATGAATCATACTAACCATATACCTAACGCCAGAAGTTGAACGATGTGCGTAAGTCATTATTTTAAAGTTTTCGCTTGATGAGCATTAGACACGCAAATGATCCCAGTCTACTTCACACATAGGTAAAAAAAAAAAAAAAAAAAAAAAACTTTTATTTACTTCTGAAATTAATGGTTTAAATTCTCTATTAATTTTATTATCTAAAAAGATTTAATACAACATCGAGCGAGTAGAATGCTGAATCATTTTCCGTTGTTATCGTGTTCTGTTAAGACCGCACTTTCAACTAATTTAATACACAGATATAGAAAACGAGAAGGAAGGTTTTATTATGATTGACTTCTTCAAGAAAAATAATTTTAAAAATGTTCATCAGATACCTGACCACAATGATACACACTCCAAAAGTGTTTTTAGAAACGCAAAAAGTGTAAGAATGGTAAAGTTTTAAGATCTAGAGCTTATTTCACAGTTGCTAACGGCGCTGTAGAACAGAAAGTTTTTGCTTGCTGTCCTTGGAGGTATTATACACATAGGAAGGATGGTCTGAATAATTCTCAGTCTACAACACACATGGCGTTGCCGAGTACTAAACCTTTAAGTTATAAATTAATTAAAAATGTCATAGCAAACTTACGAATGCCTGCAGAGACTGGTCATCATTTCATAGTTTGAAACTTAATGTGTCGTTATATTGAATTCACCTTAATCTATACAGAGAAGTTTTCAAACCAGTAATGAATGTTTTAAGACGAAAAGCAATAGCATTCTAGAAGCTTTCCAAAATTCGTCATAGGATGCATGGTTCATTTTGGGTAGATCGTAGACGCGAATATTTGAAAAACGCCAACCTGATTTGATAATTTACTATTGAATATGATAACGAAAGATGTAATAAGAAAAAATTAGCATCTACATATAAAAAAATTGCAGCGAAGCTGTAATTCAACAATTTAATAAGTCGAGAAATCAAATAATTAGATTTAGAGAAATAAATAAATTCTGAGTGAGTTACAGTGCCGTAGTGATTTAGGAAGAAAAATTAAACAAAAATAACGAATATGTGGTATATTAACTATTAAATCTGTCGTATATACTGATCCAATATCTTATCTGCCCCGTTACATACAGAAACTTCAAAGTCGATAAAACAATGGCTAATATTGTGTGTTCAGCAATGGCTTATAGTTTTGATGAATAACAATGATAGAAATGAAAATGTTCACATTGATGACAGCAAATGAATAAAACGTTGAATGTAATCCAGAATATCCACAGCCTTGGAGACAAAACGTTCTCAAGTTAAGTTATCAGATTCGAAAGACAGAAAATGTATTTCAGCAACAAGCCCTCATTAAGGTAAGCGCGCCAACGTATTAAAACACTTTGCCGAGGTAAAGAGGGGGGGGGGGGTGACGTAACGGCCGAAATTACAGGACCGCCATTAGAGGACAGAGTGGAAGGACGACGAACGATATTTGTAAAAAGAGAAGTAGCAACAGGCTGGATAGCGCCCTGCTAGGGCCTCTGTGGCTCTGCGGATATAGTGGTGGAGGGGAGCGGAGTCCCCAAGCTATTAACGCAGCCAACTCAGTCACTCCTGCCAGAGATAACTTTTCTCTGTATTGCACCTCGGCGATAAACGCCCATCCGCCTTCATCTCTTTCTGATACAATCAGAAGGCTCATACTCTGTTTTCCATAGTCGGCTGTAGTTGCTGTAGTTGTCGTTTTGTCGAGAATTTGCTTATCGGTATTTTCAATGTTTCCTGCACTGTGACACAGACTAAATCATTGTACAGACACTAGTGTGTCATATTGGTTGATGTAAAGTTGGAATTAGTTCATTAAAGCAACAACTGCATACTGATCCACTCCTTCAATCGAAATAAATATTTAAATTCGAATACTGAATTCACAACAGCCACTTAAAGGAATGATGAGTCATATATTGTATGAAATTGAAAATGTAGATTGACTCAGTTGGTTCCAGATGGAGCGTGGTGGGTGAACGATAACGCTCTGGCCTCACATTCAGGAGAACGCGGGTTCGAAGCCAGGTCCAGCCTTCCAGATTTGAGTTTTCCTTGCTTTCGCTAAATTACTTCAGGCGAATGCCGGGATTTTTCCTTTAGAGGGCCATTACCGATTTCCTTCCCGCTCCTTGTCCACAGTCCTTTCACGCCTTTAATGACCTCAAGACGTAGATGAAGATTCCATATCAAACATTCATCTACCCTTATCTCTAAGTAGTTCTTCAGTCAACCTTCGTGACTATGTAGCCAAAAAACATAAAAAACAGATAATATTAATAACATGCACTCATTGCCTCGTCAGTCTTTTCAGTTTTATAAGAAAAGATACGTCAGAATTTAAAAACAAGGATTTGCTTCAATTTTACATATTCGTAGATGAAGCTAATTAACTATGTTCAGTTAATGATCTAACTTGCATATGATATTTCAGTATGTAAAATTTTCCTACTCTAGCCTCTGACTTATTCTAAATCAGGTGATTAAAAAAATTTCAACTTTCCGACCTCCGTGATAGAATTTTTTCAGTGGTCTTCACAGTTCGATATTTTCGCTGTCTTATTAATCAAACAGCAGGTATGTTACCATCAAATCTCAACTACTGTGCGTCTGAATAACGCACCTAATATAATTAATGATTGTTACAGTACTTGTATTTGATTTACTTTTTTTTTTTGCTATTTCATTCCTCCCAGCTGAAGGCTGGGAGGCGGGCTGCTGGAGAGTCATAGCGGACTCTTTTCAGCCTAACTACTTCTACGGGGAGGGAAGGGGGATGGAAGATCGGCCGTGGCCTTGTAGGGAACCATCCCAGCATTCGCCTAGAGTGGTTGAGGAAAACCACGGAAAACCTCAACCAGGATGGCCGAACGAGGTTGGACCCTCGTCCTCCAGAATGATAGGTAGGAAGCCGGAAACGGCCTCCTCCGACCTCAAAATCAAATAAAACGCATCCTGTTTTACCCGCGAGAGCAACTTTGTACATTAATCGAAACTCTATCAAAACCCGACCAGCAATTTTTGTGGGCAGAACATTCTACGAAAAATTGACGCTATCCAAAACCGCATCATGAAACATACCCTATTTTACCAACGTTACCATGGGATTTACATTAATCTATGTCCCATAAAAATATGACTAGCATATTTTTTTCCGAAAATCGTAACAATTTGGTAAATTTCTCGGGTTTTTTTCTGACATCGCATCAGAATGTAACAAACTCTACATTACCCACGTTGCCTCAGTGTATACATTAATGAAAACTCCATCAAAATCTTACCAGCATTTGGCGTAAATCTCGTTCAACGAAAAATTACCCTTAATTTATTACTTTTTTTTTACATCACATCAAAATGAATGATATACTGATTTACCCATTTGATCATGGGCTATACATTAATCGAAACTCCATAAAAATCCGACCAGTAATTTTTGTTCAACGTAAAACGGGCAGAACTTTTTTTTAAATTTATCCAGTTTAAAACATTACATCAAAAAGAAACATTACCTTACTTATCCGTGAGAACATGTACTGCACATTAAACGAAACCCTGTCAAAATCCAATGAAACCCGCTAATCCTAAAGCGACAGATAGATATACAGACATTTTTCTAATTACAATGTTATTATAAGCATAGATAATGCGAGCTACTTTGACATTAAAATCTTTTATATATTTTCTAAGTCGATAAAATGAAATTGTCCTCTAAAAGGGACTGATAGAACCTACTGCGACCCATTACATGCCCAGGGACTCACGTAATTGATGTCCATCACGCATGGCAAAGAAAATGGTTCATGTACTGTACGTTCATCAGTACATTCAGTTTTTGGAATACGAACAAGCTCAATGTGATTTCGAAGCCGTCTATTGTCCTGAAAATTTTGAGACATACCCAATCTCTAAGTTAAGGACATCAAAGCAGAAAGGACTTAACTCTTCCACTGTAACGATAATACAAGAACAATATAGAAAATATGCTACACGTGTGGTAACAATTTTTCAAATTATTTTTAATCAATTTAAGCCAATACTAAGAGAGTACCAATATGTACTGAGATAAACAATAAAAGGCAAAAGTATTCAGTTATTATCATTCTCCACGAAACTAGTAACTATTGTAGGGATAGTGGTCATCGGTGATGATTTCAATTATTTTAATTAATTTATGCAAGTGCAAATTATGGAAATTAAGCACAGGTATCCATTTAATGCAAATTAGTAGATTATTAATACATATTAAATTTAGATAATTTAAATAAATCTTGGAGGAAAGGGTGTGAAATGAGAACAGTTTGGTTAGAACTAAAAACGAAACTTCGTAACTCGACTGTTTCCTTCAAATGACTATTAGATATAGGTGTATTAACTTTAAATACGATTGTAAACAATCAAAACATAGTAAGCGAATAGTAAAATCTTGTCTTACAGAAGTGCCATCTAATTCTAAGGCCATCGACTAACCTATCACATAAAAGGTTGCATAAAAAAATGATACATGAATTTACGTTGATCTAGTAAAAATCATAAACCAAAACTTCTCGAAATTCTTTTACAAAAAAATGAATATGTAATATTAATAAGTCCTAAGTACGCTATTTCAGATCATCCAAGTTCAAACTATCTTGTCAAAATTACGCTCGCAGCTAAATGTTCAGTTTTTAGGTTCATCGGAGAGAGAGTTGTTTGTTAATCAAGCATAGTGTTCTGCTCCGGATAGTTAAAGGGCGATGATTAGAAGAACGAGGCGTGGGAACACTATGCCTTACAGACTTGAATAAAGTTTACCTTAAATATGGCTGCAAAGAAGATCACCAATAGAACGGCCAGGCAGGACACGTTCTTCACTCAAAATCAAGCAAATTTCGGCCGAAGGTCGCCAGTTCGAGTCCGGCTGAAGGCAAGGGTGTTTAAGTGTTGTGTGTCTGTCCTGTCCGTCCTGTGGTGTTCGTACTTAGAAGATACAATATATAAACACTGGATGACGACTGATTAACTGGAAGCTATAATAATCACATTGAGCTGGCTGTATCAAGCAAAACGTTTGCCCGATGTGAAGGCAGATATCACTCCAGTAATATCAGCTTGCAACTAAGTGAAGACTTGCAGACCGACTGCACTCGGCCGAAGCAACTCTCGACCGTACTCCCCGCTATCGCAGTTGCAAGTCCTTAATAGCTCCCGCTGTCGCGTCTACCCCTTCCTATTTTTCCTTCGGCTCCAATCAGCTGTCCGCCGCGTTTCACATAAGAACAAAATTCAAAGAAACGGTGGCCACATGTCCTTAAATAATTTTTTTAATAAGCCACACATACACACACAGTAATGTGACATGCCAGCTTTTATTCCGTCGCTCGGATATACCCAGTAGCTCTGTGTAGGCTCAGATGCTATCGGCATCTCTCCGGGTCGCATATTTTACCAACTCTTTCTTTCCTCACCTGTGGGAACATAATTTTTCCGGCGAGGAGTAGTGACCTAGGCAGGAAGCCAAAAATTCAAGTAAGCTGATGTGTGTTCATTAACGTGTGCTGTCCCCTTTGAAAAGGCAGGTGGCTGGGTACTCCTAGCTAGCAGTTTCTATGACCTTCGCCATTCAGAACAGCTTTGTTTTGCTACGGTAACCAGGTATCCACTTTACCTTGCGGTCACTTCACCGAGGAAAGATTTACCCTTTCCCGATTTAACGTCTAAAAGCGTGGAAAACCCTTAAAATTTATTATGGAGCTAATGATTATTCAGATTAAACATTGTGCGAGGAATATCTCGTTACACTATAGGGAGGAGATAGCGATTAACTGCAAGAATTAATCAAATGAAGAAAAACCTCATGCGATCTGATCTATCTCCTAAACAAATATGTTAGGAAAGCAAGCGTTTGTACCATAATTACCGTTGTTCTTTCTATTATATATTTCAAAAGTTCTTATATCCTATCGTGGTTTAAGATTTTCTTCAGTCTTTGCAGATATCAGTTACAGACAGCAAAATGTAAATAACTAACTTACATGATCTCGTATGTTATCAGCGGGCTTGTATCATGTAACTATACTAAAATCCTACACTTCTACTGTCGGGCTTTCTTCTAGCTGCGTAAAAAAAATAATTTATAAATTAAAAATAATTTTGTACTTTTCGAAAGAAGATGGGCTAGGTGTTCAAAAAAATTATCATTTGTAAGTAACTGTGACAAAATATTGAATTTCAGTTCAGCATCTAATTTTGCAGAGAACCATCAAAATGTTTGTTAAATGACGGTTCCTTTGTAGGCGATATTTTGTTTTAAAGGCACTTACGAACTTGTGGCGCTGTATTCCATTCCTCGCAAAGGCGAGTTCCGTTAAGAAGACGTTAACAGAGGCGCTGCTAGGGCGCTACAGTGAATTATGCAAAGGCGGGCGGCGCGGCGCAGCGGTGAGTAGCTGGTATCCCATTTCGGACGTGAGCTGCTCGGCGGGACTGCCTACAAGTTAGGCAGTCTTCTGTGAACACTGCTGGGTGCGTCCGACTTGCCTAACTTGGACGCCTCGCGGCGGCGAACTGCAACAGAAGCATCCCAACTGCGACTAACCACTGTGCAAGCGTGCAACAATTAACCACCTGCGGAGAATAGAACTGTGCGGCAGTGACTCCACTGCAAGGAACACTAGTTTCAGGAACCAAATATAATTCTCGTTACTCCTTCCAACAATTCATGAATCTCCAACAATTCATGAATCTGTAAAGATTTTCATGTTGTCAGTGTAAAATTTCAAGAGAAAATTCATAACTGCAACATCTCTGAATTTGTCTCGTAAATACCTTTCCGTTGATTTGTACATTTCTAATTGGGCAGACATTTCAAAGTTTACACAGAAAATAATCAGTACTTTAACTCAAATGGGCAAGATATATAACACCCGAACAAATAAACTTTATTCACTGATGGTATTAAAAGCAAAGATACTTGTAATTTATGCGTAATACAAAATGTAAAAACTAGACTTCCGTTAGTCAAAGGTTATTTACACCAACTGTATTCATCACTCCTTACGTTGTAAACAACCTGGAACAAAATTCCCTCGAACTAATAATATGTATTTTACAGCCACAGGACACAGACCCCAGTGAACAAAAAACTTTCTTTAGCGTTTTTTTCGTTAGTGGTTTGAAAGTTCAGCCTTCCGAAAGGCCTTCCGAAAGGTCTCCAATCGGCATTCAGCTCTAATATTTGTAGATTATTTGATGAATAGTTTCCATATTGTCATACAGTACGTATAACTGCACTTAATAATTCTCGCTCACTTTTGCACTAATGTAACATATCATTAACACATTTCAATCATATTAAATCTGATAGATTTCTACACAACTCATCATAATTCTAAAATCGTTCTGTTGCTCTCAACGTTGATTTTGTTGATATAATGCTTATTTTTTATCATCATTCACTCGACTGGTTTGATGTGTGTTATGCTAATCTCTTCATCACAACATATCTATCACAATCCAAGTCCTCAATTATCTGCTTCATATATAGTACTATATACTTTTATAAAATCTATAAAACAGAAAAGTATATGGAGAACTTGTGTGATGTCTAGATTGCAAATCATTACACTTTAAATAAACTACATCAATGTGTTTGATATTGGGTAGTCACAACAATATTCGTAAGAGATTAGCTCTCACATTAGGGTTTTCGAGTTAAGTTTTTTTGTGGACTACTTAGTCACTAAAAAGTTATCAAGCTTTCAAATCTTTGTTTTCAAGAAGGATATCTCGGATAAAATTTATAGTTGAAAAAAAATGGAATAGGTATCTGCATATAATATATTATGTACCGAATAAAACATCATCTCGGACCAAAATTGTAGCAACGCATATATTCCTTTCGAAAAGAGTACTGCATTCGAAGCAATTGTGTTTTATTTGTCCTAATGAGACGCTAAGAACTCCTTAAACATATCAAAGTCAGTATTATCACAGATGTACAAAATAAATCAATTGCCACTGCACCTTAATGTGAATACAATTCGATTGTTCTCAGCTTCCGCAATTGACATTTTCACTCTCTGCATTAAGCGGACTGGTAGTTATTGTAAGTACTCCGCTTTAAATTCCCATGTGCAAATCCAGGGGAGGCCTGGAATTTTTATGTGTACTTAACATTATCATAACCTATACTTTGTGGATATAAAGTACTGTGAACGCTCTACAATCGTTTATAGGTCCCCTTGTGACGTAGGGGTAATAAGTGGTAATTAAGACCCTCAAACAATCTTGCTAGTCATGCGACCAAGCTGGATCTATCGAAAGACTGCCATGTTTGCTACGCTGGCGTCATATGTCTTTTTTCAGGCATAATTAGAAATTCTGTGTTCTTCCATTACATTACCCACAGTAAAATGTCTCTTGTTAATTTCTACTTATTTCTATGTTTGAGTAAACTGCGTATTCATTTCTCCTGATGCATCAATACTTTTTTTTTTCATCTCTTGATTCCATTTCCAGTGATTTTGACTGTTTTTGTGCGATTAAAGAAAACTGGGGAGAAACGTGATTTGTTGAAGTCAAATGTAGCTCTGTGATTGTAATTCAGGTGGCGGCAGAAATATATCACTGGACATTAAAAAATATTTTCCTGACTTAAGAACTGCATGCATAACATAATGCAGATTGGTGCCATCACTGTGTACCAAATAATTATAGTTATGTGAGTCATTTTTGATTCAGCGAGATCCTGAAGTAACTCCAGAAGAAAGTTCTTGATGCTCACTTCTGATGTGTCCTTTAAAACATACTATTCTTGCCAGCAGACTCTTCCAAATATTTGCTTCTAGTAATCAATTTTTAAAACTTTAATTACCTGCCTACTTTTTCAGGATATGGCTCAAAATCAACCTCTTCTGGCCTATGTTATCCATCCATACATTCTGTTAAGTTACATTAAATGTACTGGGATCTGACATTTCAATGTGTTTCCAGACTTTTGTCTGCCTCTAGAAACTTTGGCAGTGAAAATAATAAAGTGAAATTCTTGCAGCGCAACCAGCCAGAGTCTTTATACGACACGCGCCCCTGTCATCTTCCTTCCAATATTCCAAAAGCTTGATTGCATATCCCAGTTCTTTTAAGATATTTATATTTATTTATTTTATCTTTTCATACCTTCGGTATAAAATAAAGGTGGAACTTTCTTCATTTCAATAGAGTGAGTGTATTTTTGGTTGCCTGGATTCCGGTTGTCATTGCGGGAGAGCAAGCCACTGTGCTTTGTTTGTGCAGGCAACCGGCAGCACCAAGCCAGAACAAACATGACCCAGTCACGCAGCCCAGCTGCCCGTACGCACGGGCACACGCATCGACGCACGAACGCAACTCACGGCAGCTAAGGCTATTACTTCTCGTGCTTGTTGGCGTGACTTCAATCATAGACTGACCCGAAACCTTCCCTTGTTATTTGAAACTGTTCTCAGTTGTATTGGTGATTTATACACAACTTCTAAATACTTGTTCAAAACAGGACTAGGGTTATTATTACTGATTAATCGAGTACTTACTGCAAGTGTGGTTGTGAACATTATACTAGATTGGTAATGTGAGAGGGTCCAGGTTTATATCTCTGATCTGGCGTACCAGACGTTCTGATAACGGTATTTAGGTGGTTTCCAGTAATCACCTGCACAAATGCAGGACCGGTACAAATTTTATGTCTCATAATAATACATTTAACAAACAAACATACATTTATCATACAGAACCCAGATTACATGCTTCACAAACATATGGTTACACTGTACTAGGATACCGCTCAAGACAAGACAAAGATGTGAGGAATTAAACTCTACCAATGGGAAGCCAGTCCTACCAGCTAATACAATTCACAGAGTTATTAAACTTTACTGTGGTACTCACGGACAATTTAAGAATTAGCTACACATTTGTGACACGTTGGCCTCGTTGTTCCCTTGTATTTCTTTCTTAACAGGTTTCCTACATATTTCATTCTTTCAGAACAATGTTAATATCTGACAACATCTCAAACATACCGAGAGAAAAGCACGACAACTTGAAACTACTTTTCCGAACAGCCTCTGTAGTTCCATACTTTGAAGTTTCAAAACATAGGTTAAGTTCCCTATTTAATGAACTAGCTGCTAGACTATTTGATGGAACTTTACTGCCGTTAACTGTTGACACAATTATTTATTACCTGACTTTGCCTTCGACTACGTGGACTAGATTTATTGGTGGACCAGTGAAACCAATTATAATTGAGATGGTACCTATAACTTTATTACCAGATACAGATTTCATTTTTAGTATTAATCATTTAATTTCAAGTAAAGATAAACGAGTTCCTCTGGCAACTAACGCTTTCTTCAGGATTCGTGGAGGTAGAGTTCCACATTCCGATTACAACCTTTTCGGCACTAGAAGGAGAGTGACGAGGCCAGTGCCACGCTCCGGCCATTTTTTGACATTCAGCTTCGAAGAAATATCCTCGGCTTCGTCGGGGATTGAAACCCAGTCGTTCGAGCCATAATCATTAGCTCTACCCCTTTAGCTATGCCACTGAGCATTGACTGGAAATACTTATGCTCAGCTACGTCTAGTCCATTTGCTTCCATTCATGGTCATCAGGTTCCCAAACAAAAATGGAATTTTCTGGGACGGAAATGTGACATGTCAGTGGGCCAAAATATTTCACGGTTACTTGATGAAAATTCTGAACAATACCAGTGAATAATTTGACCACCAAGATCGGCATACATTTATCCAACCAAACATATCTGATTGAATGGTCAATTCGTGTACAACATCCTGCACCTGCATATCCTTTCGGAATAATGTTTCACAGGCGTTTAGGTAGCGTGGCGGGATATTTCTTCAGGCGTCTTCCGACAACTTGTTGAGTGAAAACCGTGTCGTGTTGCTGCACTTTGCCTGGCAAAAGGGCGAGGGGCGTACCACACGATATTAGGAAGTATCGCATCACTTTTGGGACTTCAGTGTATATTAAAAGAAATCTGTGTTTGAGCGGAGTCTTATAACAAGCTGAAAGTCCACTTAAAATTAATGCCTGAAAACTAAAATAACACTGATTTATGCTATCGGTTGTAATAAAATCATTTTTGTTAACACCAAATGTGGGAATAAAAACATTACCTGCTGAGACAGCTTTGAAGATTTTCCCCGTTCTTTACCCTAACGAATGAAGCTTCATAAATGTAGGACAGATTAACCAGACTAAAGAAGTGCACAATTGCTGGCGAAATTCATGTCGCAGTCTTATATCAATTATTTTTTTATGTCGAGAATTGAAAGTGTGTGAACTGAACCGTTATAAACTATTCCCCAATAAGAATATTTCATGTAGAGTTGTCACAAAGATAATTGCTGACTTTTGCATTGCACGGTTTGCTAATAGTTTTATCGTCAGTTATTAGAAACTCAGTTCTTTAAGCTAACTGGCTAATATGTTATTTCCTATTAAAATATTTCAATTGTGTGTTAAGATTAGAAACTATCCATCAACAAAAATCCCTGCCAAGCAATGAGAGTAAAATTCTTCATTGACTCTAACGAACTACCGGACTAGGGAGCAAAATTACATGTAATATCGGTAAAATGTGTTTATTCCAATGCATCTAGATTTCAGTTCAAACGCATAAGGCAGTTCAGAAATCATGTTGGATTTAACATTTACTATAAAAAATTGAGAGTGGCTTCTGAAAACATAAGAATAACTCAGACAGTAAAATGTAAGATTAATGTTAGTAAGACCGAATACATAAATGATGTGCTATATACATGAAACAAAAGCGTCATGGAATCAGACATTAACAGATAAAAAAAAAAATTAAATTGGGAAGTTATTTTTATCAGATAAAAATAGACGTCGGATCTGAATCTAACATTAATGTATAGTTTCACAACTAACGCATCACACGAAAAAATTAATTTGTAGCCATAAATTTGCTACAAATGTAATTAATAATTTTTGAATTTAATTACAACTTATTTTATCCTATCCAATTTTACGTTGGTTGCTTTAAAGTTAATGCAAGGAATGATAGGCTGAGTTTCCTCTACGATCTCGTTTATTAGATATTAGCTATATATAGTTGTAAACACTGTATTAGGAATTAAAATCAACATGCTAACTTACTTGCACAATCCTAGAAATGGACTGTGAATACCTGTTGCACAACTCATTATTTCTTTAAAATTCTGTGTGTCTCCTCATTACAGATACTTCACACGGTACTTTGAGATTTATTGAACGTACCACCCCCTGAAGTTAATTATTAAACGATTCATATCTTGTTTTATGAAATTATGAGAAGAATTTATAAAGGAAGACAAGTTATAAATAGGTGTTTAACGATTTCGATAGCAAGTGATGGAAAATTGTATCAAACCAATCAAGAGACGACATAAAAATGAATCATCAGTACATAAGTTTCTGATTAAACCAATTATTTATTTTACAAAACTGTTCATTAATTTGTCTTTCGATCTGCAATCTTACTTCATACGTGAAAAATTTACCGCGTGTTAGTTGAATGTGGTGGTAGCACATACCAATAAGTATTTTTTTTTTTTTTTTTTTTTTTTTGTAACTGCTTTACGTCTCTTTTTAACATCGAGCTCTTTTAGAGACGGGAAAGGATGGGGGGCAAGGAATTGGAAGGAATTCGGCCATGGCCTTTTAAAGGAAGCATCCCGGCATTTGCCTGGAGTGATTTGGAGAAACCATGGAAAACCCAAATCTGGATGCCTGGACGGGGATTCGAACCGCCGTCCTCCCGAATGCGAGGCGAGAACGACCAATAAGGAGTTTTAAAAATGGCTCTACACCTTGTAAGGTGTTTGTTGGTTGGATTTGATGGTTCCCCTTGGTGTTCCTCACGTTATTGGGCCAAACCAATCCAGTTATTCGGCCACGAACGATTGAAGAACATTTTATTCAGTTGTACAGGTTCATTTGTAGTACTTATTGAAGACTGCTTAATTTTAGATATCGACAACACAGTAATTTAAAGTCTTCTTTTGGTCATTTATTCTTCACATGTTAGATTACAAAACATTCAATATTGCCACGACCACATCAGGTCTGTCGGCTACCACTCCAGACTGAATACTGCCGCCGACCCTTGCTGCAGGCAGGGTCACAGCTGTTTCACACTCCCTTATTTTTTGCTGTCTGCCTCCGGCCGCTCAGTTACGAGCATTGGGACAGACAATTTACAAACACATGCATACTGAACAAACTACTCCGAACGTGAAACCTCTTACAATATAACATAATGAAATATATAACTTTACAAAGACCTATACATAAAATATATACAGATACGTCACAATTGCCCCCCATTCCGTTCCAAACAAAACAAGTTCGTAGAATGTGGATAGGTTGGACGGAATGTTCCATTTGCACTGATGTGGCGAAATCGTTCACTGTCTTCAGTATTCATTTTTCTTTTTTCTCCAGTCAATATTCGCTTACAAAACAAAATACAACCAGTATGACACTTAGCCAGTTCAGAATAATTCACTGAAGTTCACTGCACTACACACTAAGAGATTACACACAAGTTTTTACAATATTTTCGAAGCAAATTCTCTCACTAAACTCCCACTTAAGCTCAACTGCAGTCCACGACCACCACCGATTCTCTCTTTTCCGAACATTCCTCTCGTAACAAATCCTCTTCGATGCTTCTGTGCGCCCACGCAGTCAAGTCTTCATTATATTCCTTATCCAGATTAAGCATTCTCAATTTTTTTTGCTCAAACTGGATTTGATTACTTTCATCACCAATTAGCAAACAACTTTCTTCTTTGAATAATTCCTCATTCTCCTCACTTTCCGGTAGGTAGGCAGTACCATCTGCTTCGATACTTTGCGCAGAAACGATTTTGTCTTTGCTGAACTCTTTTACTTCTTCTGTTGCCTGAATGGATAGTATTTTCTCTTCTTCTTCACTCTTCTTTATCATAAAATACCTAATGTCCTCTTCCTCTTCGTCGCTTGGTTCATTCTCATCTTCATTACTTCCTTCGTCGCTACTTAACGTTGCACTCCCTTCTTGTTCACTCACGCTGCTACTCATTGACATTCTGTCGTCGATATCATCCACTACTTCCATTACCCCATCTGCTTCTGTGAAAGTATCTTCATTTGATGCACTACTTAATTTTCTTTTTAGAGGCTTCTCTTCATTATCATTTTCCCATCCACTGATGTTTGCTAATTCAGATATTTCCCTTTCATTCCAACTGTATATGGAATCTGTATGAATGTTCAGATGTTCATTATCTTCAATTAGCTCCAAGCACTTCCACCATTTAAGTAGTTCATCTTCATTTGCTTCAACAGTTCGACATTCTTTTTCTTTTTTCTCTCCTTCTGTCTCGGTCAAGTTGCAACTATTGTTTCTTCTTTTTACATGCTTTGGTCCTAAGTTTCCATTCTCCGCTACTGCCAGGACCTTTACAGTCGCGGTGCTGAGTTTTCCAATATTCTTTCTTCTCCCCTTCTTGCTTCCTCTCCATGACTTCCCAATGGAACATTATTAGAATTATGCATCTCAGGGCCACTAACCCTCATTTCAAACACTCTTCCATTTCTATTTTCCACTTGATTTTTATTATTAAAACGAACGGCGTCTGGACTTCTAGGTGGACATACCTCCCTTCGTTCACTTGCGTATCCCAGATTTTCTCTTGGAGCTGAAAAATCCACTCGCCTGTAATTCCCGTCATTGTTTTCCCTTCCATTTCTATTACCAAATTTTTCTTTATCCGTCAAGTACCGTTCTGATGACATACTCCATTTGTCAAGTCTTTCCACCGCATCCAAAAAATCTTCGATGTGATCCCATTGGTTAACTATTAGTCTGTCTTGCATCGACCTTGGTAGCTTCTGTATTAATACCTCTATTTTTTCATCAGTACTGACCCCGTCTTGCAAATACTCCAGTTCTTTTATCATAATTTCGCAATACTCTCTGACATTCCCGTCACGCCTACCATAGTTTCGTCCATTTCGGAAATCACTTTTCACTTTACGTTGCTTTCTCTGCGACCAATACTTCTCCAAAAATATTCTCAGAAATTCTTCAAAATCACCACATACTTCAGCGACATCACAGCTCCAAGAATAGGCGTCTCCACGCAACATATACCTTACATATTTTATTTTTTCCTCATCAGACCATTCTACTGGTAAATCCTTTTTGTAAGTTTTTACAAATATCACTGGATGCACACTACCTCCAGGTGCAAACTTGATTTCAGGTAGTTTAAGTTGACTGTAAAATACACTGGGGACAACCAATAGCAGCAACACGCTTCTGTTCGATGTCTTTGACTTTGTCCGCCACCATAGTCACTGCACGATCGACGGTAAATACACTTTCCTCCACAACAGCTATTCTTTCATCCACCGTTGATACTCTTTGTCCGATTGCTTCAATTCCTTTCTTACTTTCTTCATGGTTTGCGTACATGGCTACACTGAAATTCCTATTGGCCATTTCCTGGTTTTTCTCCATTTGTTCCATGCTTTTAATCACTTTTTCTGTTTGCTTCATCATTTCTTGTTTAGCTAACATTTCCTTCTCTTCAACGTGCTGGTAAACATTGTTTATCTTAACTTCCACATCTGTCTGAAGTTCATTTACTTCCCTTCGCAAACCTTGTTGCAGCTCTTCTACTTTCTGTTCAAACAGTGCGATTCGCATGTTCACTTTTTCTGTAATAATCTGTTCACTGCTCGTAATCATTTGTTTAATTTGTTTGACTTCTGCTGTCGTTTTTCTTGATTCTTCTTTCATTTGTTTCATCTCTTCCCGTCCTTTTCTAGATTCTTCAGTGAATTCCTCTCTCATTTGCATCAGGATTGTTAAAATTAGGTCTTTATTGCTTTCCCATTCCATCATCTTAATAGGTTCGACTGGTGCTTGCAAAACTACATGATCCTTATTTTTGTCTTCAGTCGGGCTATGACAAAAACTACTGCCAACATTAGCACCATTATTCCCCACATTAAAATCATTTGAATGCTCCCCATCTGAATTACCATCAGCTTCAACTTTAATTTGGTCTTCCCTATCACTTTTCTCCATCTTTTTTGCAAAGAATTTACAATTTTTCGATATGAAACACTGGTAAGATTAACATTGACACAAGATCACCATTATTGATTTTCAACGCTGGTAAACAATTTCACAACGCAGCCACAATCGTGCAATGAATGCACTCAAATACACTGACAAAAATACAATACCGTATTCTCCAAATCAACTGCTCTGCTGTAAAACTTAATTTAAAAGACAGAAACAAACAATAAGAAAAAAAAACTGCACTTGATCATAATGAAAGCACATAAAAAATAAAAATTTGCTTTCCAATTATTCATCGAAATCCCATTTAATTCTGAAATGGTAAACTTTATTGAATAAACTATGAGGTTTCACGTTGGCTAATTTTAGATTGAAACAAGCTACTCAAACAAGGTTTCTTTTTTTTAATATAAAATTTGTATTACATTTAGAACTTCAATAATTTGTTTATTTAATTTTCAGTTTAAAGTGTTCTGTAAATGACCAACTATCACTGCTGCGGAGAAAGCGTTGAAAACTCTTGCAAAGGTGCCCCCAAAAATAAGTGTTTTTTATTACTTGCCGATCTGCCTTGAAGTCCTGAAGTTGCTGGTTCGTTAAAAAATAGCGTACTTCACCTTCAGTAGCTATTTGTAGTCCTGGAACACGGTCGCCATATTGTAAGGTGTTTGTTGGTTGGATTTTATGGTTCCCCTTGGTGTTCCTCACGTTATTGGGCCAAACCAATCCAGTTATTCGGCCACGAACGATTGAAGAACATTTTATTCAGTTGTACAGGTTCATTTGTAGTACTTGTTGAAGGCTGCTTAATTTTAGATATCGACAACACAGTAATTTCAAGTCTTCTTTTGGTCATTTATTCTTCACATGTTAGATTACAAAACATTCAATATTGCCACGACCACATCAGGTCTGTCGGCTACCACTCCAGACTGAATACTGCCGCCGACCCTTGCTGCAGGCAGGGTCACAGCTGTTTCACACTCCCTTATTTTTTGCTGTCTGCCTCCGGCCGCTCGGTTACGAGCATTGGGATAGACAATTTACAAACACATGCATACTGAACAAACTACTCCGAACGTGAAACCTCTTACAATATAACATAATGAAACATATAACTTTACAAAGACCTATACATAAAATATATACAGATACGTCACAACCTCTTCGACGTCGAGGTCACTATAGGCGGGAGAAGACTGGGAACAAGGAACTGGAAGGAATTTAGCAATTGTTTCTTGAAGGAATCACACAAACATTTACCTAGACTGATTTCGGGAAACCATAGAAAACCTGTATTCTCCCAATACGCTTTAAAAGAAATCTATATAATTGAGTGATTATTGTATTAGTTACGCGGTAAATATTTGCATAGTAAATATTAGCTATTAATTATTTTCAGATGTAGATACACATTTTTTTCAACAGTGAAGATCATTTCTAAACATCTGCTTGAAGGTATATAATCAGAATTCCCATAATCCTGCTAAGAGCAAATTTGCACGACACTTGTGCCATTAGAGGCACCTTTGAACACAATTTTATTAAACAAGTTCATGAAATAAGTACTTTCAATTGTATAAATTTTCGTAAAAGAATACATGAGTTAAATATGTTGATGTATCTTAGCACTTTCTTTTACTTTTATACTGATCGTTAATATTAATTACGGGTTCAGGGAAAAGGAATGTAGTTCACTGACTTTAGTCTTTTTCGTACACGTTGTTATGAACAGCAGTTTCTAGATGAAGAATTATGTTGGAAACCTCTTCTTCATACAGGGGGATAAATATAACAGAATAACCGGTATGTGTGTGTGCAACCTGGGCGATAGTCTTTCTCCAACAAACAGCTCGTTTATTAACCTTGAAATCTGAAATACGGTATTTGCAGTGAACATAGGTTTGCAGTGAACCACGGTCTGTGGTAGATAGTAAAGGAAGACTGCTGTGCGATCCCAAACAATAAGAAATCTCACTGTGGCGATATCTAGTTTGTTTGAGCTTTGCTTTTTATTCATTATCACACTTTGCCTTCTTTTCTTTCCAAAGTGCTCTACAAACAGGTATTTCTTTGGGTTCAGATAACATTTGCACCATTAACTGTCTTTCATAGCCAAATAAGAGTTTGTTTATTCATGTGAAATGCGCTAAAGGCTGCACAATTTGGATTTTATGATAAACCTTATGTATACTTTACGCGTTGGGATTAACTAATTAAGTGTAATTAAGTATCTACAAAGAGAATGAACGGCACATCCAGAATCTATCACCATATTAAAGCAACAAGATTTATTTATTTAACTCTCCTGATTATGATCATTCTGGCGTTAATCGGAAACGAAGCACTAGTCATTGAATGTAACTTAAAATTTATGAGAGAGTGTAAAATACTGTTTTTACAAATCATTAATGCATTTAGTGAGCACAGAAACAGTGATTTTTATCCCTTTCCATTGATCTCCAAAGTAACAAGTCAGTATGAAGCAACTTGAAGATAAATTTAGTAAAGCTGTTGATAGTGACAGTCGACTATCCGGGTCAGATATCGATCTGGCAGATCCGTTGAACGCCGCTCAGAGCTGCAAGTAGCCGGGCGCCTGTGTGCACCTCAAAGGCCCTTCCCTTGCCTAATGGTCTGCCTGCACAGCGGACAAACGGTCCCGAAAAGACCATCCTCCCTAATAGGCCCCCCAACATCCACATAAAAAAAACCGAGTCGGCTCGTAAACTGGACGCCAAACGACGTTTGACAGTGATATCTGCGACACTAAAACGGAGCCAAAAGGCTCTCATTCTTTTATTCCTACGTCAGAATAATCAAATCACTTAATTATGCATATTTTTTTGAAGCGTAAACTTCTACCATTGGTTTCAGCGTGTTCGTGGCATTGCAACTGACGTCACTGTGTCATTAATTACTGACTATTTATATAAAAAGAACTATCATTAACATACTGTCCGCCGAGCAGTAAATGAATCATTGACTTTTTCTTTCTTTCATTTTCTGTACGTAATTTTGAGCTCTTTTGCTATTCTTCAGCGTATTCAACTTTTGCGAGTAACTGCTAAAAATAAAGCACATTGCACTGTGCGGTTAGGTAGCGGATACGCAGATTAGTTTCGAACAGTGAGGAAGGACAGTGCTTCATCGCCGGTCTGTTTTAAGTTACGTCATAGCAGCCCGAAAGGATAAACTACCGCTAAGATCTATAGTAACCTTGACGTCTGAAAGACGCAAAAATATTATTGAAACAAAATTCAGAGACACAAATTGGGGATGCGTGTGGTCTAATATATTCTTTAGAGTGCTACCATCAGATATTCAAGCTTTATGGGTATTGTACAAAGTTGTCAGTGAACCTATACCGCAAATGTGAGATTATTTTGATTCCATTAACAACAGACAGATGTGATATATGTGTAGATTCAGACACATTAATATATTGCTTTTCTTGTGGAAAGGCTGCATATATCTGGACCTGGACGAAAGCATACAATAGCAATTTCATAGCAATATTCTTTATTTGAGGTTGCGTGCCACTTTCTAATACAACCAGACATCAAGACTAAACCATCAGAAAAAACATTATGGTTGATATATTAAGACATGTCTTGTGCAATATTATAAGCAAAAAAAAAAAAAAAAAAACTTAAAGACTTAGAAGATTTTTTATTCACCCGCAAAATCATTTGAAAAAATCTGAGAGGTACAAACACCACTTCGTAGTATATCTAGTTGGGATTCTTCTACACAACAAATTTCGATTCCATCAGTCTTCAGCCCATTGGTTAGAGCAGTTAACTTATTTGTTCTGTAATGTAAACTATATTATGACCCTTTAATAATGTAACATCTCATTAAATCGTTTTAAAAATAATATAATCCAGCAGAGCTAAAAATGATGGCGTATGTAAATGCAATTTGGTACAGAAAAAAAATAGAAAATCTGGAGAGAGAATTTCAAAAATGGATAAAATCAAATAAAAAATGGCTTTAAAATAAACTTGGGAAAAGGAAAACTGTAAACTTTCAAATAATGTAACTAAACGTAAACTGTAACCCGTTAAAAATAATGTAACTCTAAAGGAAAATAAACTTGAATGCGTGGACGGTTCGTGTTACTTGGAAAATAGGATAACCTACAGACTAAAGCAGCGGAGGAAATGCGGGGAAAAGATAGTAAAGGGTTAACAATTTTGTCTATTGATATAATCTGGTCGTAAAATTTAGGGAAAGATACAAAACAACAGTTGTATAAAATGTATTACCAACCCATATTATCTTATGATGCAAAAACCTGTGTTCGGTAAAGGAGGGATGTACTGTATATAGACGGCAGGCTGTGGATGTATGGTTCCTGAGACGTGAAAAGAAATAATAATTTAAAAAATGAATTTCAATGTTAAGTAATTAGAATAACCAGCTACGACGGTTAGATCGTGTTATGAAGACGGACGTGGTGCTTTTTACCGCTGGTAGGTGCGTGGTTAACGTTCGGGAGGCCGTGAGTTTGATTCCTAGTCTCGTCATTCATATTTCGCTTTTCCACTGCGACCAGAAATCACTTCAGGCAAATGGCTCCAGCAAAGGCCATAGCCTAATTCCTCCCTATTACTTTTCCCCAATACC
>JARYHS010009186.1:208273943-208308943 GCA_031002005.1 Vandiemenella viatica
AATTGCTAATTGCGTCTCCCAACATATATTTGAATTCAGTGAGATAGCCGTGGAACTTGTTGAATTATTGATAAACGAATATTAGTCCTTCTGGTGCAGAATCCATCCTTAAATATCATGTATGTCAATTTTGTAAAACTTCATATTTAAATATGTTTCAATAGTTTATGCTAGATAAAAATTCGAAGGTTTTATATAAATTCTTCATTCTAACATTCAAATGTAAGGCTGAACTCTGTTACTTTAATCTTTCTCTTTTGGAATGGCGCATTTGGAAATATTTTCATAGTAATTAATTAAATAAGTTAAACTCAAAAATCAAAATATTCCTCATTACAAAGAGCTCATTAAGAGACAAGAGTTGACAGGTCATTTCAACGTCTCTTAGAAAGGGAAGTTTTTTTTTCAGATAGTACTATCTTAAGTAAAAATCATTTGAATTTTAACCTCGGAGGATATCACATTAGTATTAAGAGGAATACTTTAGCCGAAATGCGATAAAACTTGCACCTGAGCTTAGTCTTATCTGCACTTTGTTAGCTGGAAAACGAAAGATAAGAAGTCCATCAGGCTTCATCAATTACGAAATGCTGCTAACTTCTAATTACTGCCTCAATTTGTTTATTTCTATATTTATCACTTTATGTTCTGTATTTTTTCTTTTTTAGTTCCCGCGTAACAAAACTCATGAGTGCATGTTACATAATAGAGTCTACTTCAAATAGATGTGACTATCCTTCAGTTACATATTGGTTGTTATGATCTTTTGTCCCTTAAATTGTTTACTATTTGACGATTAATTCTAATTATCATAAAAATCTGGCAACGTTCATATGCAAGAATAATATGGAAAACGATATATACACCAATCCATAATCCAGGGACAAATAATGAAGGGTGAAATATCAATGATAGCTGTAAAACGTTATTAAAATATTTTTTGAATCAAGTGTAGGCGTTTTCCCACTTTTTTTTTTCAATGTAATCGCAGTGTCATTCCAGTATTTGTTTGCAGTCAGTAGAGTAAATCTAGATATATGTGAACCAGTCTTACTGTCTCTAGTACATTACTTGTTATCACGAGGCGTGACTGATGCCTTATTATGATATTATCGATTTTTGAGTCGTTTTAAACTCTGTATAAATTGAAGTTTCCCGGCGTCATGAAAAAATGTAATCTGAACGGTTGGCAGTCACATGGAATAACTCAAAAACACGATACTTCGACAGCTGACACTTCTTTCTTTTCCAGGTGCAGGATGCACCTTTAAAGCCATTTAATGCATATAAGCGGGTGTGCGACACGAGGTATTTCGTATGGCACACGGATACAAAGATGCGACGCGAGATGATTATAGTACACTCTTATATTCATTTAAACTCATGTTACATCTGATGAAGAAAGCAGTGCTAGTTGTCGAAACGCTGTGTTTTTAGTACACCATCCATCTTGGCACCCAAAAAGATTTCATAGCATTTTAGGCTCTATTACTTTGACATATTCCGTATTAAATCTAATATTTACATACGTCTTCAGTTTCTGCTTCTGCAGTACGCTGATCTTATTAAGATTTGAAAACGTCTACACAGTATTTTTAAAACCTATTTTTCTTTTTTATATACAAATATTTTTTTTAAAGATCGGAGTAAATCTTGGCGTGTAAGGCAGTGATAAATGATATTTTCCGTTGCAAAACCATGATCTGAATAAATTCTGCATTAAATTAAAACTAAACATCCCATTATTATTTGTATATCACGTTACGTATTCAAACAGATAATAAAAGAAATAAAAACATTTATAAATATCGAAACCTCTGTTTCCTAACGAATTTAATTTGTAATTACTAAAATGCCACAGGCTTCATGCAATGGCTGCAATGGCTGCAGCGCCAAATCTGAAACGACTCAAATTAAAACAACTAAATATATGCGCCATAATTGTTAGCACTGTGTGTTCTGATATCTGCCACATCGTTATCTTCACTTTGAAATAGATGAGCTTAACACTGAAAAGAAAAACAAACAGACGATTGTTGGTGAATGTGGTAAATTGTATTTGTTACTTTATATACTATTCTTCTTCTTCTTTCTTCGTTATGCCCAAATGAGAAGCGCGAATGAACTTATTTAGCAGACGTGTTTTTCTTCTGTTTCCAATATCTCTTCATCCTCTTGCTGAGATTTTTCCTACGTTCTTCCGTCCAGGTGTTCCTCCTTGTAATATACTGGTTGTTGACAAATTTGTGGTTATGCTACTAAATCGGCTTTTGTCCCGTATGATATCGTCTGTTATTCCAATTTCCTGGTGATTTAGATTTCAACTAGCCAGGTGTTTCTGATTATAATTGAAATGGCCAGGTTTAGAATTCTTTTGGTTAGTCTGTTGTTACTCATTCTGATAATGTGGCCGTAAAATTTAATTCGTCATTTCCTGAATGTGCCAGATTTTTTTTTACAAATGCTGGTATAGTTCGTGCGATTTCCTTTTCATCAAAATTCCTCCGGTACAAACTGGGCCAAAGATTTTCCTTAAAATTTTCCTTTCTTGCTTTTCAATATCTTTAATCAATGATCTGCCCCCAATAAATAAAGTTTCTGATACGTATAATGCCTCCGGTTTGATTACAGTGTTATAGTTTCTTAATTTTGTATTTCTGGATATCGAATTTTTGTTGTATCCTGTTCCAGGTGATTCTGTAGGCTTTTTGTAATTTACTTATTCTCTCCTTGTTTGATTCATGGTTTAGTCCTGCAGGTTGAATAATTTCTCCTAGATATCTGAATTTAGTAACTTGAAAGATATTGCCAAATAGCGTTTTCAATGGTTGTCCATCTTGGTACCACGAAGATCCTTCCATATAGTGGGTTTTAGTATATGAGATTTGCAGAATTAGCTAAAATTTCATGCAGTTTTTCAAGGGCCTAGATTGTCTCTTGCCTGTTTTTGGAGAGAATCGCTAGGTCATCTGCAAAGGCCAAACACCGCAGGTGAAATTTATTTCTGAGTACGAATATGACCTACTGAATTCTAAAAAATCTGCACCAAATTTGCTTCAGCTATCTTTTGTATCTCTCCGAATAATCAAACATGAAAAACTTTTGTATACAATGTAAGTTCAAATTAATAGGCAAACTGCCACATTTTATACCTGTGTAGCTTCCCTTAATATACTAATCAGAATTTGTGTTGTCTGGTATTCGAGCGCGAAAATGATTTTTAGTTAGTTTTTTTCATGAACAAATGCATTAAACTATTGGAACACGAACACTTTTAAAACTAGTGTCGAATAACGGTGACATATTCGAATGACAATAGTTGGGAGACGATTCTTGTAAAGCTGATCTTACAGTATTTCGCGATTAAAACAAAGTGAAATAAACTGTTTCACATACAAAACATTATCACTGAAAGTGCATGTGCAACAATTTGATAACAAAGTTTGTCTTTGAGAAAAGCACCTCCTCACACAATCTTATTCTACATCAGTGTAACTGTAAAGTCAAACTTAGAGTAATTATTTTTCTAAACATATACCAACTCCTGAAAAGGTATCGCATATAAATTACAGGTATTATCGACACATCACTTGAAGGAAAATGTATTCTTCATATCTAGAAATAAATGGTGACTCTGAGTATCAAGTATAGTGGGCAGCATGAGAAAAAATAACTCGCGGAAATATTATTATTATGTGTGGCCCTGTATAAGAAATAGTGTTGTTTGGTTTAAAAAAACTCTCTTTCGGGACTACTTCCTGTGTTTAGTGACGAACACTTCCACCAAAAGTTGCCGATGTGTACACAAATTATATTGTATTCCTTTTAAAGCTATCGAAAGTTTGTTGAAAGCTTTTTAACTGAGCGCATCTATATTCAATTAAAGCGATTTACGGCTCCTTGCTGCGTATCTGTTGATTTAATGGCTCACTTTATATAAATATTTGATGACGCACTAATGCTGTCAAATTTATTTTGATTCACTCATAGTCAATATTATCATAATCGATTATCCAAGTCCCGTCCGGTCAGGTTCTTTAAACATCACTATTTCAACCAGCACGAAAATCTACGAGAAAATATCCGATGTTTGAAAATACTTTCATTTAAGTAGATTCTGTAAATTAGCAAATTCGGTAGCCAATGAATTTAGATTCTGTAAATTAGCAAATTCGGTCGCCAATGAATTATGCGACGTAGTGTACAACCGCTATTCATCACTGAACACAATACGACGAAATTCATCAGCAGTCCAGTGAATCGCGGTTCTGCACTGTTTGGGATGACCATCGTCGGCTAGTTTGGTGGCAACCGGGGGAGAGGTTTCATTATTCCAAAGTTTTGGAGAGGCACAGCAGAGTTTCTCCTGGCGTAATGGTATGGGGATCCATCGGTTATGACTTCGCGTCACGGCTGGTAGTGACTGAGGAAACTCTGACGGCACGTCAAGGACATCCTGCACCCTCAGATGTTATCTCTGTTCCAACAATATCATGGTGCCATTTTTCAACAGGAAAATACTCGTCAACACAAGGCACGAGCCTCTATGAATTGTCTGCGTGATGTTGAGGTACTCCCGTGGCCAGCAAGATCCTCAGATCTGTCCCTGATAGAACAAGTGTAGGACAAGCTCGGACATCAACTGTGTCCCAGTGCCAGTACAGTGAATATTAAGGACCAGTTACACCAGCTTGCTACGGGAGAAGATTCAATGGCTTTATGATAACATTCCAAACTGAATCAGTGCATGCATCCATAAGTGGGCTCATGTTACAAAGTTATTTGTAAATTTGACTCGATTTTGTTATCACTGAAATAATATCATATGCCCTTTGAATCAGTTCCATTTCCTTTCCTCTCACCATCTACTTTGTCAGGGTGTACATATGCGAGGTAAGTAAAGTTTTCTTTTGAGAAAAATTAAAGTATAATCTCGTGAGGCTTACTATTTGCAAATTCAGCTGATCAATAAATGTTTTGCTGTCAGAAGTTACCTGAGAGATAATGACTAAAAACATTACAGGCAGGATCTCTGGTGTATAATCATCTAACAAAAATAAAAGTAGTTAGGCAGTTATTACTCGTAGTGTCAAATAAATCAACTCAGCTTTGTTAAGCACCTCGTTACTTTATCAGTTTTCTCTTTAAATGTTTCTGTCAATGGCTCAAGTATGTTATCGTGCTAGTAAATTTTACTTGAACTTTGAACTGATAAATAAAACGACGATTTAGTAATTTCCTGGACAGAATTACTAAAACAAATATTGAAGCACTGTTTGATGCAATCATTCAGCATTGCACACCACGTGCGAAATTCATATTCCAACATTTCGGTATTTTTTCAAGGATCATGCATTACGACATGCCACCAACATGTCTCCTCGACCAAGAAGATAGGATTCAATAGAAATTGCGATAACCACCACAAGGCAAATCTTGGAATTTGGCCAGCTTGGTGAGATTGATTACAAAGTTATTTTTAATTCAAAAAGTGATAATATTTCATGCTTAATGGATTCCATTACTTTTGGCCTTTTAAGAATTCTCGAAATGACAATTTTTTCTGATCAAGTCATTAAAAGAAAAAAACGTTTTGTTCTAAATCAATATTTAACAAATCAGCAGCAATTTTATAAATGTGTTCGAAAATTAGTGGTAATAATTAACTGATTGATTCCATAATGGTCGCTAATGATATCCGAATAGTGAACACATTCACTTAAATTCCTGCCAGGAGATTTATAATTACATCTAGTCCTAGTTTTCTAGTAGCTTTCGTTTCAAACTATATTGATGGGGCAAATATTTACATTGAAATTTCTGTCCGTGCAAAGAAACAATTAAATTCTCTTATATCATGTCTTTCACATGATACTTTATATGACTTACTGCGTTTAGTACTGATAAACAACTAGCTTGATATTGTTTTAATCTTCTCTCTATGCTAATAATATTAATTATAAACAGTGTTACTACTGAACCACTTGAGTAAACCCTTATTAGATAACCAAAGTTTTTAAATTTACTCCTTTTATGTACTGTTTCCGATGTACGTTTATCGAATCTTGAAACTCTGGGTATGTTAATATTTAATCAAGAAGAGAAATTCTGCGATAAATTACACCTCATATTTATTTAATTGCTACGACAGTAAACAGTGTATGTTCGTACTAAGTATGCATAAGTTAATAGCTGGAATAACGTGATATATTCGGTCTGCTATCCAGAGAAACCAAAAAACCACATTAAACAGTAACTTCCACTAAAATGGATTGAATGGGAGTGGCTCTTTAAATCACTTCTAACTGTTATCATTTTCATTTCATCTCTGAATTGTTAAAGAGACAAAGGAACACTGAATAAATACATATGAAATATTCCCGGGTGCACCTATGGTATGAACACTAATGTTTCACCACCCTTATTTCTTTTACATTTGGCAAGTGTTATGGGGGAAAAATTGACAATTAGCGTCTGACTATAATGTAACCGAACTGACTACAGGATAATAAAAAATTTAGTGATGTAACGGATATGGACTGAGAAGCGACAGGCAATAACGGAAAATTAGACCTGTTGAAACAAACAGGTTTGTAACACTTTCCAAATTCACTTCAGACGTCACCTTGATCCTCAGCGAAACATGTCGCAGTAGCTCACCACTTTGCCTACGAATTTCACGAAGTATTCCGTTCGATAGGGACAAATAATAGATCGATGGAAAATCGAAATATAAGAAAAAGTCATTCCGTTTCATGACACGAAATTTATTTATGCGTGACATTTACGGAAAGTGAAAACAAAATGTGGATCTGTAATGTGTGAAGTAATTCATTCAGTACTGGGATAGCAGAGCTGTCAAAATTACCATCGGGCCCAGAGGATTGCGCTCTGTGATACGCGGAGGTAGAGCACTGTAATCCCATCTCCGTCCTGCCACACTAAGGTGTAGGTGGGAGTTCAACCCACGCTTTGGCCTACTCCCTTCTCCGCAGAATTTCCTCACTCGACAGTAGGTTGAGTGTGTATCGAGAACATATTCGATAGTTCAGCATCGATGAAAAATTCATCGACTACATTGTGTGAAATATTTTCGTATAACATCTATACTCCAGTTGCTCCTCTACTAAATGCTGAATGACTTAGTGTGCATAAATATCGGTTTGGAACTATTGCTTCCAATCAAGTTACTGTTTATTCTTAGTCAAGTGGTCATTTCCGCCGGTGGTAACAATGTGGTTATTGAAGAAACATTAGATCAAATGTTCCCTCTCTCCACAGTTTATTTATTTTGCAGAATTTGGTTTATTGTCTCTTTCATGATTTGTAATTTGTAAAAATTTCCATGTGGCATAAGTTTTCAGGGAGAAAAAATCAGTATGCTACGATTTGCTGATGACATTGTCTTGTTAGCAGAGACGGCTGAGGATATTGAGAAGTTACTGAATGGCATGAACTGAAGAAAGATTTTGGACTGAATATAAATCAAAGCAAGACTAAAGTGATGAAATGTAGCAGAAACGATACCAATACTAGTAGATTAAATATAAAAATAGGTTCGGTTGAAATAGGAGAAGTAAGTGAATTCTGTTAATTGGGAAGCAAAATTACAACCGATGGCCGAAGCAGTAATGATGTTAAAAGCAGAATAGCACTAGCAAAAAGAGCCTTCATGAAAAAGAGAAACCATTTAATTTCAAATATTGATCTAGGAATTAAAAAAATTTTTAAAACTCTTTGTGTGGAGCACAGCACTTTATGGTGATGAAACATGGACTTTAGGAATACCGGAAAGAAAGAAAATTGAAGCATTTGAAATGTGGTGCTACAGAAGAATGCTGAAAATTAAGTGGACAGACAAAGTAAGAAATGAACGAGTTTTGGAAATGATGGGTGAGAAAAGAAGTTTGTGGAAGAAGCTTACAGAAAGAAGAGACAGGCTGGTTTGTCATATTTTGAGACATGCTGGATTGGTTAATTTGTTAGTGGAAGGAACAGTCGAAGGTAAGAGCTGTAGAGGAAGACAGAGATTAGAATATATGAAGCCGATAATTGAGGACGTGGGTTGTAAGGGGTATGTAGAAATGAAGAGGTTAGCACAGGATAGGAAGGGATGGAGGATTGCATCAAACTAGTCTAAAGACTGACGACAGCAAAAAAAAAAAAAAAAAAAAAAATGTTACCAAAACCAGTTGGTGAGTGGTTTAAGCTGGACCCAGCAAGAGTAAGTACACAAGTTCTATTTGCGGTGCAGCAATTTAGATTACAAATTTCTATAGTTTGTTGAAGTGTGGTTCAAAAGCCTTTGAATAGATCCCAAGTTGTTGCAAAAAGTGCTCGTATGTTACAAAACTGGTACAGTTTACCAGATTCAAGGTCAAAAATCAATACCAGTTTTTGAGGAAATGAAAAAAAAAAAATCAGATAGATTCAAATAGACATTCCTTAACATTATTTTGTATACCACCTTTACCCCGAATAACCTTTGACATTGACGGAAATACAAACACTGATAATTTTGGATCATTATGTAAGTATTTTTTAAAAAAAATGGTGTATTCGAAATTGGTGCAAAAGCCTTTAGAAACAGACATTTACACAGTGTTGGAAATAATACTTACCTAAAAATAATTAATGATTGTTAACTAAGTAACTGCCTATTCTAATGGTTCTATAATACGTATGGAGTCCTTTTCTGTGAAGCTGCTTCAAACACTTTGGCTTGGGAAAGGATCCAGCTAGCGGGCGTCTGCTCAACCGAACGAGTGATCTAATGCCAACCACTTATTGGAAAAGTAACTTCATCGGCGGCATGGCCTTTGTGAAGCGCAGATGATTTCTGCCGTAATTAACGTTCTCAATTAATCAGAGCGTATTATCTGGGTGGGCGTGGAGGCGCTGGGGTCGCAACCAGCCCGTGTCTCGTAATTAGCGCAGGATTAGCTGCGATCAAAGAAGGCGCCCCTACTTCCCTCTCTAATCCGTGCTAATGTGGCTGCCTGCCTCCATTCAGCGGGGAATACAGATTTTTTTTTTTTTTTTTTTTTTTTTTTTTTAACGAAATAGAGATTTTATAAGCCAATAATCCAAATATTTTGAGGAGGAGAACTACAATGTACTTGCGCGTGTCTGTAAATTCACCGATATGTACTGTGGTAGAATCATAACGAACTGATTTAGCTGCAACAACTATCAGTTTTCCATATCGATGGAGGAATCAAAAATCTTAACACAGCAGGAAAATATTATAAGTGTTTGATGCCCATTTTAGAAAGCCGTATATCTTTCAGTATAAATTCATTTAATTAAGAAAAAAATTTGGTTGATATTAGACAAACATGTATGGATTACGAAGGAGCCTTATATACTTGCCTGTAAATATTCTTGGATTCGTTTCCATTTGTACGTGCATAATTTACTTAAATATTCCACATGATCAGTATTTCTCGGAAAAAAGGCTTCCAGAAGACAGAAATTTTAAATTTCGCGAAAAATTAAATGAGATTTTTTTAAAAATCTTCTAATGTTTATTGCAAGTATTGTTTGGGATAATCTACGACAACTTACATTTTATCTGCGGAAAAATATATAATTTGCATTGTACAAACGAATTTACAATGAGATCATATCCTTTTTTTAGGTTTTACATTTTAGTTCTACCATACAATAATATGGGAATGTATGAACTGTAACAATGAAAAACGCAATTACCTTTCTTTTATTATTACTGTACTAAAAAAAAAAAAATTTAAAAAAATGAAATTCCCATGTGTTTATTCCGAGAAAAAATAACTTGGTCTGTTGCAATGCAATGCGATGAACTATTTGTTATTATTAATGCTAGTGTTCAGTATTAGTATACTACATATTATTCATGCTGTCAGAATTCCTTTATCTCAATAAAAAAAAGGCCTATAATAATACAAGTATTTTTTTTTTTAATACTGGTGTCAGGCATAGCATATTATGTTTACGTTTAAACCAATTTCTTGTTTAAAATTTATATTAATAGTAAGTCCATGGGCGGCCGGGATACAGTGAACCTCACTACAGCGCCTGCGTGAGCGGAGCGCAACCCGCCGTGCACAGCAGTCACTATGGTAGCGGTAGTATCAGGCACACACGCTCCTGGTCTATCCCTACACCTCCTCCTTCCTTTGATATCTTATATTTTCTCCACCTACCTTCGACTGTCCTTTACGAATTGCAACTTTTAACTCCTCCACTGCTTTTGGTAAAACTTGGTAATTTATTTCAGTTCCTAACACTTACCTTTTCCCACTCCTTTTCGCGTGAATTCAAGTGCCTGATTATGATTATGGTCATCTCTTTCCCCCATGTAGAACTCGTAATGCTTATACTAATATTCATCCAAGCATAAATGCGATTATAAGCCTTTAACAAACCAAAAACTCTTTTCACCCGTCTTCTAATGACTCCCAACCAACCTCCTTCAGCGTGTCAGGTACTGACAGCTATCTGCTGTAATTTCTTCAAACAAATCTAACTGTTCTCCCTCAAACTCCTGAATTTGGGTCTCACAGCACCATTTTAAAGCAGTGGTCTGACCAAGGTTTGTAACCCAATTCTCTCACTTCCTTTTTACATCCCCTCATCATCCTCTACAATAAATAAAGGACTTTGAAATCTATTCCCGTCATCTACCAACTGTGTCCTGCCCAGTTGAGTTTGATATCAAAGGTTATTTACATGTAGGGTCTTCGACAAGAAATTCCTTCCCTAACCTCTAACCATATAAATAATTAGCGGCCTCTTCTTGACGTTTATTTACATTCCATATCATATTACCCAGCTGCATATCGTGTTCAGAACCTCTTGTAACTGTTCACGGTCCTCTACGGTTTTAATCCATTTGTATAACACTATGTCATTTGTAAACAATGTAACCCATCATGCAATAATTCATTAAAATAATGAACAACAATGGTACCAATACACTAGCCTGAGGCACTCCTAAATTAACTTTTACCTTTGTCTATAGTGCATTACCCACCCTAATTCTTTGCTTTCTTCCTTTCAGAATTCTTGCACCAGACAAGTCACTTCTTTACATACTCCAATGATTTTTATCTAATCTACCAATATTGTATGACTCACTCTATCAAATGCGCCATTTGATCTGCAATACCTTGCAGGTAGCTTGGCTAACTGAGATGCACGTGAGTGTCGTTTCCTAAAACCACGTTGTGTTTTGCTAACCAGTTCCTTCCCTCACAGACATTCCTGATGTGATTGCATGCCAATCTCTCCACCAGTTTTCCCACCACTAATCGTCCTGTAATCTTCAACTCTACTTGTCTCATGTCCTTTATGGACCGGAACTATTACTATAGCACTAGTCCAGTCCTCTTGTAAGCAACAGGTTTCCAAAATAAATCTAGATAACATTACTAGATTAGGTACAATGTCATTCAGCTACCTTTAATACGTCAGTAGCCAGCAGGAGTTCCCACTGAAAGTAGCCTTTTCAATGACTAATGACTAAGTCTTACGGACAAACGGTTCAAGAGCTAGATTGTAATTGAGAAATACTCTTGAACAACTATGATTAGACTTTTAGAAACAATATATTTTTTATCGGTAACCGAAAATGAAAAACAGAAAAATCAAGATGTTTCCATTCTGACAAGAAATATTGTATAAAACGAGATATTGCAAATATAGTGACGTTAATAAATTTTACTTTGCTCCTTTGTGTATACACTTCGATGTATATTTAATTTCAAGACTCTTTTTTTTTTTTTTTTTTTGAGGCGGTTGGATGTGCTTAAGTTTTAGTTTCACATTGTTTTACTGATGTAATTTGTTTTGCGCTTTACTTCTAAAACTTTATGACTACTTCTGTTAAAAGTTACTATAAAAAATTCGAGCCATATCAACGTCACACATTCCTTAAAAATTTAAATGAATACAACGAAAAAGCTATTAGATATTAATAGTACGATTAGTTGTTACTGTATTTTTATAGAACTATTGCTCTGGGGGTAATACAACGTAGAACTATCAACCGAATTTTTTACGTTTTATCTTAGTTTCTTGCTTGAAAATCTTCTTCAAGCTTAAAACTTAACAATTTCATAACCGAAAACCAATATCGTTATTTGAGAAGAGTAACAGAAAATATTGTTAAAACTTAAGAATGAATGTATTCACTGGACTGTATATTAATGATAGGGACATTCACTTATATTAGCAACAAATCATTAATGAAATTCTATTTGGGCATTTTATGAAATTACAGATCTTCACTCGTTTCCATTATGTTTACTTACATAGGCACAATAGCTTGCGAGAACATGAATTTATTACGTATTTCACCATTGTATTGAATTTTATTAGCTTCTTTGATGTTGGTTCTTATCCATTACGTTAACGGTTCTGGAAACATAACTGTCACTCAATATTTCATCATAAAATGAAGGCTTAGATGAATGGAATTATTATGGCAGGATGTACAGTACATTTGCTGTTCGATTCTGAAGTCACCACTAACCAAACAGAAATGGGGCCGAATCAGTTTTATGTAATCAATTTACTTCCGCTTCCACTAAGCTTTGCCAATAATACATATAATGTTAACACAAAATTCACTCAGGTCCCGCATTTTGCTGTTACTGAACTATCGAATACCAAGTTTTACGAACTGTTTACCAAATTATTGAAGATCGGGTACAAGGAATATGGGACGGAACCTAAGGTTTTGGTACATGAGAACTCCATATCACTTGTTATCTATTAAAAATAATTTGTAATTAAATGCGAAGTATATGTTTTACTTTAAAAGGTTTCCCTAACACATAATGTTATCTAGTTCCATGTAATTAGCAAATGAAAGGTTCATTTATGTGATTTAACATACCTTCCCATTCGTGCAAATTGCCGTCTGCTCGCTCGAACTCGATCGCTTATCCCTGTGACCGGTCCTCTCTGCCCGGATGAGCTGTGACTGCTGGGACTTCCCCAGGCTCAGTGGTCAAACGAAGGCTCGGCGGACAAACGAAGGCTCGGCAATGCAGGTATTATGCGTAGTGTCCGCCTCGTCCTTTCCACGCAACAACGAAGGTAGGTCATAGGAAACTCGACAAGATTGTGCACCAGGAACATTCTCGAATCTGAACTACATTAATCACTCCTACCAACATTTCTATCAATTGAATCATCGTAAATATTAAGTGTAACGGGAACTCCACCACTTTCGGAACCTGCCAGAAACTGGTACTAACCTGTTGAAATTTACATCAGTCGATTCGTCAACATGTCCTCTTCACGTTTTGCGATCATACATTCCGGAAAAGTCGCTAGAAATTTAATTAAAAAGTGAGTAGCCACGACAGAGGCGTATTGCGCGGCAATTTGAATCTCCGTTACTACACAGCCGAGCAACCCTGCCACCTCATTCAGGCTACTGATATGGGCATTTAATTTAATGTACTGTTTCGAAACTAAAGAATAATTTGATCGACCTATACACGAGGGCAGATTCAATAATATTCTGAGGTGGCTGTGTTGCTTTATTAGCCAAATTTTTATAAATTAAAAGAACTGGCGTCTGTCAAGTGAAAGTAAATGCGAATCGCTCATGCGTACAGGTAACAAACAAAAAAAAAAATCTTAACAAACGCATATTGTTCGATTTGACAAAGGATGTGTTTTTTCCCTCATTTAAACCCACGGCTGCAAGATTGTACAATTGGATACAAAACGAGTATAATATGGTTATCTTCTGTATCCTGTTTGTATAGCAGATTGCCTTGTATAATTGTATACAGAAAGAAAAATTTCAAATTAAAGTACATTCTAGAACCTTTTTAAAAGACAATTAAAGTTGTAAGCATGTAGGATAGTAACGGTGACTCTAACTTTTTACACATCTACATAGTTCCTTTTTGAAACTCAGATTTTACAGTCAAAGTATAAATTTTTCTTTGCGGGTAGACTCATGTCTTGACATTTTAACAATCAGTACAAATAATTTAGTTTTATTCCTATTCATGTATAGTAAAAAATTAATAAACATATTTGTTCGTCACTATATCTCAAGAATTTGTTGGTTTGTATAGTAAGATTTGATTTTGTATAATTTCACGGACCAACGCTATAAAATAAGTTGGCTCGACTGGCAAGTGGGATAATATAGGTAAACGACCATTTATAACTAATCAACGCTTCATTAAAACCTTCGAGCTCGGTAGCGTAAGATAACATAGAAATCTACGTTCCTAGGGTTACCGGTCCGAGTCCAGCCTAAGGCATTGGTGTTTAGTGCCTGTGTGTCGTGTGTTGTCTTCCACTTGAATAATAACAAAAAAATATTTGGGGATACATTGATACTCGTCATGATTGCATAAACACATTGAGGTTGACTGTATAGCTAACATGCCGAAAGCATTAAAAAACAAATTTGTCAGCACTTTGTTCAAAGATTTACGAGAAACTTATTGCATTCGGTATATATTCTTATCGCATTTACACCTAATGATTTTTTACCATTTAACAAACGGAGTAGGCGGAGAAGGAACGTATAATAGTTGACTCGTGCTCTATTTATCTCAGGTGTGTAGTCGTATTTAAGATAGTGAGAGAGTTAAATGCAAAAATTAGGATCACAAACACTGGGATACATCAAAGCAGAAACAGCTCAATGCAAAAGCAGGCAAACAATGTTTCCTATCACTGTGTTCAGGATCAGGTGAGTGAACGGCTATCGCTCCGGGCTACCACTCGGAAGGACGCGAGTTCGATGTCCTGTTCCACCACCCACATATCGACTTCTCATGGCTTCCAAAAATCACTCCAGGTGATTAGTGGGATAGTTCCATCAAGAACGTATTATCTAAATATTCCCTCTCCTCTCCATCCAAACACCCCAATCTCTAACAACATATAAATCGATGAGGCTTAAAACAATAAGTAAAATATTAAAGAGAAACCTACGGACATCAGTGTGTTACAAATAACGGGCACTAAGTTCCTGGGAAGGATCTTTTAGTTTATCTTAACATATCGATACCATAGTAATATTTTTCTGAAACAGAAATAAAAAATCCTTGGCGTTTCCATTTTTGTATAAATACTTATTTTTCAATTTCTAAATAAAACAAAAGATTAATTTGCTTACTTGTAAAAACGGAGCTAGTTACGGCAATGTAGCCAACAACCTGCCAGAACACAGCAAGCCATTTAAGGAATGAGACAAGATACTCTAAACGAACGAGATACAAACAACTAAGTGGAACGCTGATGCCGGAAGTGTAGCTTCTGGAATTTACCGAAGCTTATACTTCAACGGATGCCAGCGTTAAACGAACTTTTGAAAACTCAAGATGTTTAGTTATTTGGTATTAGTGGGTAATAGTTTTTACTAACAGGTTGATAATTTACAGTGTGTAGTAATAATAGTTAATTATTTGTACCATTTCCTTAGTATATAGGATTAGTGTTTATTTTACAAATTATGTTTAGAATAAATTTTATTACAGTATTAAGGGATAACGGTTCGTTGTAGATCCTAGAGAACGTACCATCTGAATGTACAGATAAATAAATAAATAATACGGCAATGTTTAATAATAAATAAACACTTAACTTAAAGAAAATAAATTATTACTTTAATCCCAGACTGTTTCAGAGTTTATATGTTAGCATAGTTTAAACGGATTTAGAAAAACTATTTCCGAAAGAGGGCGGGGGTGCTAAAATCACAAGCCTCTTAAGAAAAGGAATTGCGCTCATCCAGGTATACAAAATCCATTCTGTCCCTCTTTCTCCCTTAAACAGAGTAGCGACACGATCCTACTAACGGGTTTCCGTCTTGTGTCAATAGCAGCTGGACTGGAAGTACTGCCATTATCAATACGAATCTCTGCAGCTACCGCGCCTCAAATTTTGTACGTTTTGTCTCAGCCGTCTTTCCTGTTCGTTTCTTTAACGATGTTGATGTTCTGCGTGCATAATACGAGCAGACGAGTCTTCTTTCTTTCCACCACAAGAAAGGAGCCACAGCGGTTATTTTTCTTTTAGGGATTGAAAAAGCCGGCTCAACTCGCAAGATTTATTTCCCCGCACATAAAACGTTCTTTTGCGAAAGTAATGGAGTGTTTCATCGAGGAAGTTATTCTTTTTATTACACCTGCGTGCAAGGTAGCACGAATTATTTTGCCTACACCAGTAAAGCATTGTACAATAATCAGAATGTATCCAGGTAAGAACCAACTCCTTCATTTTTTTCCTGCGTTTTGGTGAAATGTGTGTAATTCAGATTGCATCATAGTATAAAAAAGAATGACATAATTTTAAAAGAACGGATTGAGGAGAACAGACTAACAAAAAAAAATCTATAATTTATTTGATTCCAGACCCAAAACTGTAATGCTCTCGTTCGTAAATAGTAAAGAAGAGCTTCATTTGATCCTACAAGAACCAGAAGATGCTTTTAAAAGAGATATATTTCGGAAGAAGTTAATGACAAGTGGGACAAGCTGACACGAACACTCCAACAGAAGACGCGGTACATTCTGGACAGAGGAGCGCAAACAGGCGCACTCAAAACGAATGAAGGAGTTCTGGGCCCAAAAGAAGATGAAACTCGCTGCCAAATGCACAAAGGCTTAACTTGGTCCTAGTTGGCTTCAACGAATAAATAGTAATATTAATATTCTTTGTTGTTTTAGACTGTTTATTGGCATACGTGCTTAATTCTCTGGTATAAGTTTATATTAGAAACTGAAAAATCTATAATAAAACGAATAATATACAAATACTATCAGCGTAATATTACGAAATGTTTTGAATCAGAACAACCAAATAATACCACTATCTTTCCGCGTCAAAACAAGGTAGAGCTGAATTAACTTTTTTGTTTTTGTTTAAAGTTTGAACACTCTTGCAGATTGAGATCATTAAAGATAGGAAAAGACTGCGGGCGTGGAATGAAAAGGAATTCGGCCATGGCTTTTGTTTGGAATGAATTCGGGGAACCTTGGAAAATCGAAATTTGGACGGCCGGGCGGGGATTGGAACCCGCGTCCTACCGAATGCCAGGCGAGCGTTTCCGCTCACTTACCAGGCTCGGTAATTAACTACAGTTTGAAGGATTGTTATCCTGACGACTTATAAATGAATAGAACTTAAGATATGTGGGATATAGAGGGAATTATTTTTATCCTGTGTTAACGGATTAACCTAAAATGAATTAGTACAGCCATCTAGAAATATTTCTCACTTGGTGAAAACTGAGTGATATATGGATCATGAAATGCAGAAGATATCAACAACATTGATAAAAAAAAACACTTTACACATAATGTTTGTCCCGATGGCCTCAAAAAATCCCATGATCATCTTTGAATGCAAGTGCATCTTACTCAGGCAGAGCTCTATCTGAACGGTAGAGGCAAACGAAGAGGTTAACGAAGTTGATTGTCAATAGCCTCACTGGAGGTCAAGTTAAAATTCCTGTAACAGTTCGTGAAAGAATTGATTGTGGGTCTTTTTAGACGAAAAGTTAAGAGAAATTTTTTAGTTTTACTTCTATAGGCAACGCATTGAAGTAAAGTTCCTGAGATTCTTCCTGCGCTCTCAGTGTTTTTCATTACGTTGACAATAAAGTTATCTTTGATGAATTAGAACATAACGGCATTAATGGTGCCATATTAATTTGAAATGAATATATTTACTTTAAGGAAGTACACAAAATAAGTGCAGTTAAGTTTATAATCTACACTGGATAATAGTTAGACATAGTATCCACCAAGGATCGATTTTTAGTCCTCTGCCGTTGGTGATATACACAAAAGATATGTTATGCATTTTAGATGGTAATGGCAAAATGCGGCTGTTTGCAGGTGAAACTTCATGTACTCACAACGGCAGCGCTATTCTTATACTTATAAATATTTTCTGTTAGGATAATTTGAACATTTCAACCTCGGTGCTGACATGCCAAGGCGTAATACTAGCTATAGATACAACTTTTATAGAGTTTCTGCTTCAGAAGCCATTTTACTTTGAAAAGGCTTGCAAAATGGAAGAGACTGAGAGGCTAATAAGAAATCATAGATAGGAAATTGAATTTCTCAAATTTATTTACTGTTGATGATGTGTTGAATGATTTATTGACAGCTGAAAACTAAGTTGTACTAGAATGCTAAGTAACTATCTTATAATAAGTAGTCGGGATTAAGGTTTGTTTTAAAAATTAAATGTTTTACTACTCCTTATCCCCCGGGTTGTTCTTATGTGGAATTAAATTAAACACGCCTAATCAATAAAAATTCGTAACAAAGAGAATTATATTTCTGTTCATATGGCTATAAGCTTTCCAGCTGCTATTTGATTTCATGGAAGACAACACATTTTTGTAACAGTTGCCTATGTGTTACAATTACAAGTCTCTCGTGGTTATTGAAATTAAAACTAAATAGTAAAAAACGAGCTGATTCACCCTTGTATCACAAATTATTAAAAGTAATATTTTATAAATAACTAGGACCTCTAATGTCACATTATTAAGAACTTTGCTTTTAAGATCAACGTACAAAAAATGCTTATGAATTTAAATGTTACAAAATCTGTTTTTCTCCGATGCTCTAATATAAGAATTCATGATATAGTACACATGTGCGAAAAAGTTCCCACTTTTGATACAAAGTGCATCTACGTAAGGCGACAACAAACAACGGAGACAGCACACAAGTTTCCGTGCGGTTGGTGCTGCAGCCTTTGCTTGAACTGGTAGGGAGTGCGCGTGTAAACTTGTCTGTTAGTTCAGTGGAGTACTTTACTCGGTAATCCAATAACGGGTGAGCAGAAAAGTGCTTAACACATACTCCACGCTCATGTTCCGCCTTCTATCTCATAATTCGTTTCGCTACATAAAAGCACTTACTCTTGGAAAAAAAAAAAAAAGTGGCGGAAATGAGGAAAAGTGAGGCCGGCATTGTGGAGAGATAGGAAGGGATAAATTATGTAATCCTGTAAGCTTTATTTAGACTATGTGCCGTAAGTTATGCCCAAGAGATTTTTAAAGTACTGTCCACGAACTTCAGGCTCTGTTGAATGTTTCAATGGCGTTGGACAAATATACGTGCAGCACTCGTGACTTTGATGTTCAAAATAATGATTCAGAATCAAATTACTAATAATTGATCAAAATTCTTTAATCAGTGCGAGAATGGTTTCCAATGAAACTTTTGATGTACAAACAGGAAACGTGGATCACACAAATGTAGTGAAAATATTCTTAACCTTTGCTTTTTAATCATTACAACTGAAACACAGCAAAGGAAAATTAAAGTTGAGTCAGAAAATGTAAACACTAGGCCTTACAGGTCATCGAATAATTGTTCTCCACTGGGAAATAATAATCTAACGTCAGATATAAGATAAATATACACTCCTCTTCAATATTTTCGGAAGTTATCCCTCAGATAAGATAGAGCTCGCATACATTTTAAAATTATGTAGTATTGAAATAGATATCTACAGATATAGCGCAAATGGAAGTTGGAGACGAATCTTGAACTATAAAGTCGTTGGATCACTTTCACGAAATAATTAATTTTTTATCGATGTCTTTTACGTCAAAATCTAGCTTAACTTTAATTGCACTGTGAAATACATTTTAAATCTACTCCACAGAGGGTACCACTGCTTTAGGCATATGCGTATAACTCTAAGAGGTTAATGTTAAATTTCAAATATGACTCTGTTCGTTTACTGTTGTAGATAAATCTCAATGAGATTATTTTAGGTACAAACAAAAAACACGTGATCCATCGTGACCTTCTTCCAATGTGAGGCACACAATTTTGATGAAATTGTAGTATTCCGTTTCTTCCTTCTTCGTAACATCTTTTTTTCTCGTTCCTCAGAATTTTAGCTTACCACTCTCTTTTTTTCCGTAATAACGGAATTTTTTTTTAACTGCTTAATGTCTCTTAACAGCGAGGTCTTTAGAGACGGGAAAGGATGAGGGACAAGGAATGGGAAGGAATTCGGCCATGACCTTTTTAAGGAAGCATCCCGGCATTTGCCTAGAGTGATTTGGGAAACCAAATCTGGATGCCCGAATGGGGATTCGAACCGCCGTCCTCCCGAATGCGAGGCCAGAACGCTAACCGTTACACCACCATGCTCGATCGTAATACCTGAATCTTTTTAACTACGTACAGATAAACTTCTTGCTTTGTTAACAACTTGCCGGTGTCCAGGCGTAGGCAGTTACCATGATGGATGGTAGGGGGTGTTTACTCACACAAGGGAACATCTGGGTAGATGAACTGAGTTTATTTCCTGTTGATTTCCACAATGTGACAGTGTTCGTACGTATTGTTGTAAGTGTGGTAGACTGTGATTCTGTGTCTTCAATGTGGAGAGTGGTTTGTATTGTGAATGACAGAAGAAATAAGGGGAAGGACATAACTCTTCCGAAAGACACTAAAGGGGCCACAAACCTTAATATCCCAATTAGACGGACGAATCATCATAGAGAGTACATTAATCCCTGTTTATGAGATCTCGTAACACCAATGCATATAAGAAAGTGTTGAATAATTATTCTGGATTATTAGAGAACATGATGTGGAAAATCATATAGAAAATGGTACTTGACATTCAAGTAATGGTTGCTACGAAACTAAAATCTCGTAACAGATCTAATACTAAAATTTACAAGTAATAACCAGCTTCCATAAAATTGTAGATACAGTTAATTGTAAAAATTTATCTAAAGTTCGGATCATAAAAAGCAAAAATTGAGATAAAAAAATCTATGAGTAGCACCAGAGAAGAAATGAAATTCGATTCTCTGAGTCCACAGCCAGTTTTTAAACATTTGGAAACGCTGTCAGGTCAAAGGTTGATCGATACTCAGTGTCACAGACATATACGGTTGCCATGCAGCGAGTTATCCCTCCACTTAAACTCCTCAGAATATTTAACTGTAACAGATTTATCTGGAATTTCCTAATGTAGGTATTATTACTAAGTGCTTTTGTATATTATGATGGCTAAGATCGTATTTATGATTTTATTGCAGTATTATTTTTGTGTTGTATATGAGAGATGAAAGAAGAGACGACTTGATATCCGGTGCCCTCCTATTCAGTCCAACACTTTCTAAAGTCGTTTAACACATAGACAGAATTGCACAGAGGCAAAGTGATTTGATTGGAAACAAGTACTGGAGGAAGAATGTTGGAGAGACATACTAAACATTAAAAATAATAACCCAGCTTCCAGAAAATTCGAAAAATGTAAGAACATGTGCCGAATGACTTGGAGAAGCGGAAGCGTCAAAGGGTAATACTGATGACCAGATGGACCAATCCCCATGAAAAGTTTCGTAGGCATTCAGTTCATACGCAATGTGGTGAAATTGGGTATATAGCCTAGTGCTTTGGTAAACTATTTAGTTTACAGAAATTGTGCATCAACTTTTTTCTCACCCTATTGCTCAGGTTCCAAATGATTCATTTTTTAATTTTTTTTTTTACTCCGAGCCTTGAACCATTTAACCCCATCCTGAGCACTCAAACATTGTCACAATGCCTCAATGTTGTTAATAATTTCCTAAATTAAAAGATAGCTTTTTTTTCTAAATGCTGCAAATAACTTTAATAAGTAGTTAAAATATGATTAGAAATAACACTGATATCTTCCTGTATTCTGCAGTAAGTTGTGACAAATAAGACCATTTAAACCTTAAACGAGTGGTAACTGTGGTGATAAAACAGATCACCACATGGTTTATTCGACAGGAGAATTCAAGGCGATGTTTTGCGTAAGTGAATATGCTTACAGTGGTCGGCCAGGTGGAGGACCGATGGTCAGGAAAGGCGCCCCCAGCAAGCAGGGAGATGAGAGGGAGATTGAGGATACGAGATCGGTTTAGGGGAGCGAATAGAGCGGCATGTACATGGCGCCAAATCCAATCTTTGAACGATTAGCCAATCTCAGGGGTTAAGAATTATTGAGTGCGTTTACTTTTCGATGCTCTTCTGTTTCATGTCGAGGAGTTGGGATGGTGTGAATACGGAATAGCGTTGCAAGTTGCGAGCAGCACTGCCATAGTGATTTCTACCCAACATGCGACCTGTGAGCAATGAAAATGGCAATCTCGACTATCCCTAAACAACATTCCATTAATCGGGTGAGCTAGCTGTGAAACAATAATTTAATTATTATCAAATCACCGCACAGAACTATGGAATCTAATCATACCTGTAGGTTTTGTATGTCAATTTATTTCAATACTGCGTGGAATAAAATAGAATTTTTCCAAAGCAATTCATTATTTCTCTTGTTCATTTGTGAGGCAGAACGCTGTCCCTCTTATATTCCCATTTTCAATGGTGCCTTTAATCAATTTTAAGTAATTAATCAAAACTCAGATTCAAATATCAAGAATTATTATCATATTGATGAATTTACATTAAAATCAGATTAGAGAGAGTAATTCACAATGATGATTATTTTATAAGATTATACCACCATGAATTTCATTATTTTTCTTTGTTACAGAAAAAGTAACATTAAGATATTTGTGTGGTGTGCTGTTCATATTCCTCTCAGTGAGACTGGCTTCGTCTCTAAGTATTGTGATCTGCTCATTCATCTGGTCTGCGAGGAGCGTGCAGTAAGATATATGGAGCCTCTCCCAGCAGTATATTTACTCGACGTAACGCTACCCTCGTGGCCCAAACTGTAAGAGGAAACTTTTCGAGAAACCTTTGGCAGTTTTTATAACATTAAATATGGCAGGCTTTTAGTGAAACTCTTATGGGAAAATGAGATAAAACGCATTTCCTTGTACGCGATATTTGAACTGGTATACTACAACTACTTCGAGGAACTTTGAAACATAACGTCCATCATACAGTAGGGGAATTAAAATAATTTTTCAAAAGTTTGTTATGTTGTAAATACGTTTTCCTTGATTTATTAGTTTCAGTAAGTCTTTATAAAGAGAATTCTCTTAGAAATGTGGGAAGTGAATACAAATATCTACATTACACAAATTATTTCGTTTCTCTTATAATTTAAATGTTTTCAAGTTTTAAAAATTTTGGATTAAATAAAATGACGTAAAATGTAGACTTCGATGAGAGAAAGAAGGATTTAGTCGATATAACAATATAATTAAACTCAAATAATTCATTTAAAAGTGAGATGTAAAATACTTTTGTAATCCAGTTCTAAAACATATTTTCAATATGAGATCGCTGTATGACAATATCAAGGTGTATGAGTTTGATCCCTAAATTTACGGCCATTAGAAATAGCAATAATATCTTTGTGTTTAGGTAAAGAAAATAGTAATAGTATGAAACATTGTTAAAAAACAGTTAATAATATTAGCACTTTTTTAGACATAAGGGAGTCGCAAAATTTGTTTTTGGTATGGGACCCGGAGATTGTTGTTGCATGTTCTTCTAGCCTGCTGAGATCTGGAAACTGACGAGTTCGTCCTTGTTCTGCGCAAAGCAGTGGGTACAGTAAAGGGCGCTTATCTCGCCGACAGCAGACTGCACCTCCGCGGCCATCAATCTCGCCTCCAGTCGACAAGCACACCGCCGCCATCTTGACAGCGCTGGTGGCAGGTGGCACGGCGGAGAACTTCTCCACTCTCTCTCTCTTTGAATTTACGGGTCGCACGGGTCGCAGTGATGTCATTTCCCACAGGGTAATTACTCTGTGTACTGGTACCTGAAATGTTGAAGTGGCAGGTCTTTCTTCCTTTTGCGATCTGTTAGGACCGGTCACAGCTATAAGAGACTTGTGTGTAATTTGAAACTACTCTACATGGCCGCATATACGAATGTGAAATGCATTTCATGGGCGGATTGTGGCTCAATTCTGGTTTCTTGGAATATTGTTGTACAATCATTGATGATACAGGCATTCGTATTTGCAAATCTATCAGCTTGAAAGCATTTTCTGAAGATACTTCCCATTTGTATGAAATTAAGCATTGCACAGAGAAACAACTATTTCAGTGTCAACATAAACTTACTAGTTTTATACAAATACATACCAAAATATCCTCTCCATTCTCACTTTACAGTAACTTCTTTGCATGAATTAAAAATAAGGTAGAATAAATTCCTCGTGGCACATATGTTTCTATTCAAGACAACGTAGGGTGACAGGTATCTGTCAAATAGGTTATTTCCGGTTTCCGAAGACAACGATAGCCGTAAACCAACAGGAACTGAATTATGGAACTACAAATAAAATTTCTGCAGAGATAGATAACAGGTTTGAAATATGCAGTTCTCGTAACTCTGCAAGAAAAGACAAGGGGAGCAAAAGCGTAGGCGCAGTTGACTGTCAATTATTCGTTGTGTTACAGCCCCTTTCTTACAATTCATATAGTATCTGAAAATTCACAATTGCTAATATAAAACATGTATTTTGCTTCATCAGTGCCAGGGTAACATATAAACTATCTCCTAATGATTCTGAACTGATGTTTTTAATTACGAGTATGTTATATCAGTATGTTTTTTTTACATTTGGCTCTGTGGGGAGTGCATTGCTGGCATTTTGGAGGACGCGGGTTCGAATCCCCGTCCGGCCATCCAGGTTTTGGTTTCCATGGTTTCCCCAAATCATTCAAAGTGATTCGGAGGATGGTTCCTTCTAAACGGCCATAATTCGACTCCTTCCTGTTCTTGGCCCCCAGTTCTTGCCTGTTACTAATGATCTGGACGAGGTATAAAGCATTAAGCAGAAATGCCGCTTGAAAGGAAATCGATCTGCAAGGCGAATATAAGCCATCTCTAAAGGGTTCTCAAGTTATCATATACCTTATAGGCCATTATAATTGCTTCATTTCACTCAGAAGACTGTTGACTGCTCTGATTTTAGATGTAAAGCTAAGGCAGCTGTTCAGCACAACTGTATTAAATTTATTGCTCCACCACACAATCTACAGCCGTATTATAACAAATAAATTTCACTCAGAAAATTCAGCCAACTCGTAAAACATTTTCTAAGTATGTATCCCCGAAGAGAGAGTGATTGTAAATTTCAATGAAAGCAACAGTGCGAAATACCCCAAGTCAGTGGCAAATGCTTCAACCACTGGAAATTAAATATGCAATAAATCTTTACTAAGACGAAATTTTATGACAACTTCAATCAGCATTACAAAACAATCCAGAGACAATGAAAGCCATGGAACGTGATACAAGTGAAAATAAGTTTTTGATTGAAAAAATTACCTGACTTCATGGATACGCCGTTAGAAAGAAGTAATATGTTTGAATGTGACAAAAAGAAAGCCAGAGTATTTTTCCGTTCCCATTTCAATTAATCACAGTGAGGAGAAAGAGGATGAAGTATCAGCTAACTATATTTCGGGAGAGTGTCGCCATTTGCAGCTATGTTAATTCTTTTACCTTCAACTCAGTATCATTGCTTGCTTCTTGACACATGTTACTTATAAAACGTACATGAAAAGAGGTTTAACGTCGTTCAGTCATCTCCACCAATTTGAATTTACTAGTAAATTAACAAATTGCATAAAATAAACCTAATTGTTTCCATAAAAAATAAGAAAGATATGCTAATATGAATAAAATGTAAATATTTAAGTTGTTAATATGTTTTTAGCAACGTAAAAGTAAGTGGAAAAAGTTTTAAGATCACCTTGTATAGTCAGCCTGGCTGGTATGGTAGTGTAGTGTAATTTAAGTACTTGCATAGTTGCCTGTTGGAATATTAACTTTTACCTTGTCTTTTAACAATGGCTAAGTCACATACTAAGTATAAACTAAAAAATGAATATCGGCATTATTGTTAACGTACAGTTAAGACTACATTTCCTTTATGAAAGAGGACTGAGACTATTTTAAAGCTTATCGATGTTCCACGCTTATAATACTGCCATGTAGAGTAGGGATACAGTAATTTCAGGATTAGGTATATTACTGATCAAAATTCTTCAAGGTTTCAGTGAATCTTGAAGCCACGCAGTTATCCGAATATCCCCTAATACAGTTTCGGCATGTTGTCTGTTTGTATATACTGTATATGTAGATGACAAATAATAATGAACCTGTCTGCAGGGATGCATTTAGGCTTTGTGGGCCACTAGCTATAGATGTGGTACAGCCTCCTGTCGGAAATTTATGGGCGACCTTTGTTTGTTTAGCTCTACTTACTGGCCTACGCGGGGGCTCGTCCGACCGGTTATTGGTGGCCCCCTCCGGCTGTGGTGCGGGCCCCCCTCCCTAGGCTACAGCCTAGGTAGCCTATTTCATTCGAAGTGTCAGTGCTTGCGTTTCCTCATTTTCAAAAAGTTTAACCAGATTTCTTATAGTTAAGTTTTTGTAATAAATCCTACTAGCCGCTTATCATAATAATAAGTTTACTAATAGTAAAAGAAATAACGTTGTGGTTCGGTAATGGACATAGTGGTGGCTTATAACTATCTTAATATTTGGTATAATACCGATAACACATACGTGAAAATTTATATTTTATATTCTCCACATATGTTTATGATTCTATTACATTGTTAAATTTATGTTTATAATGTAACAGTTGTCATTAAAGAGTTGTGAAGCAATTTACAAATAACACCCACTGGTAACATGTTATATTTTTGTGTAGGGTAGTGTGGGATTAAAGAAGACTAATTAATACATTGTCAAGTATTGTTTCCATTTAGATTTGGCTACCAGATTAGACATTCTTAATGACTGTAAATAAAGAGTATTCCAGTTAAAAGGTGTACATTTCATTTGTTTAAATTAAAAATCAGTACACAAAATCCACACTGAACAAGATGTTTATTCAGTGCGCATTATATCAACTTTGCCGGATTCTGCTATATGACTACCACATTAACAGAACCTAGCAGATTATTTTTTCTATTTTTTTCTGTAATTATTGTCTGACTGAGGACATACATCATTCTTTTTTAAATAATTGACTGTGCAGTATAAATTATTGGTCATGTAAAATAAGGTAGAAACAGATTTATCTATACTAAAAAACGCTAAACTTGGTCATTGTGTTGCCATGTTCGTCACTCTTTCCGCCTTCGTTGCCGATCGAACAACGACAAGAGATGTTACTCAAGGTTGGGAGTGATATTTAATAACAGTTCGATTTAATTAAGCATCCACGAAGAAATGAATTGCCACACTGAAAGAACAGCAGGTATTTTGTTTAAATCGACATATTAATTATTAATTGCTTTTTGTTTATTTATATTCAGACGATGTAGATGTTTTCTTATTATGTCTGTCCAGAGATACCACTGTTACAGTAAGCAAAGAAATAACTACATCACAGGTTACGAGCGTTCTTTAATAACAATTGTATTTAGTTGGCGGAGAAACAAATTGCCAGTTTTGAAGGGCTTACAAGATATTTATATTCGATGTAGATAAAGATTTTTCCGCTATATTTTATTTCGCTGGAAACACGAAGAAATGATTTGCCAAAACATTGAAATTAAAGTATGTAATGGATTTAAATTAACATATTACTTATAAGTTGCTTATGTCAGTCACTATATCAGTCGCATGTTCCAATGGGTCAAATTTGCATAGGGATACAGTGAATATATTCGCGCGTAGGTAACAGAAGCAGTGGTTTTCGAACGGTAATAATTCACGATGAATTTAGTGTTAGCAATAATTTAAGCTGCTTTCATTATCGCCATGTTACTGAAGTTATTAATTCATACTGAAGTTAGTAGTTCCACATTTATCATGCTGAATGAGGCCTGAATCAGGAATAAAATTAGTATTACGTAGTATAGCAGAAGGTTTTAGGATTCCTAATTCATTTTTAATTTCATTGGTTCTATACTTTTGTTGTTATTAGTTCTGTGGAAGTTTCAATTGCATCTGTAAACTGAAGCCGAAATATGTAAAACATTAAAAATCAAGAATTATATAATAAAAATTATATTTATTTAAGCAACTGAAAAAACTGAATTTCGAGAACACAACGTTCAACCCATTATTTTTGACAGATTTAGAGGTTAATAAATATTATAAATTTATTTGCGATGACCCACATGGTCTGGTGGCAATTTCCCATGTCATCTAATTAATTGTTTTTATTTTATTTTTTAATTATCTTATATAATTGGAGTATTAATTCTTCTCACATCTACTTTAGCGATTTGCGAGTCTCGGTTTTAAAATCCTTAAGGGTTTTTGGTAAATTATTAAAACTTCAGTTGGTAATTTTGTTCCGATCCCTGATATCCTCACACACTTCCGTATACATGAACGTGAGTGCCAGCTTGTGGTCTTGGTCATCTTTTTCCTTCCATGCACTATTCCTAATTCTTCGAATAATATCCTTCCAAGCCCCATCAAAAACATGTGCCTTGTACATTCCCAGCACTCTCTTCACCATCCTCCTGTCTTTCAACGAGTCCCAATCCAGCTCCTTTACAATATCAGTTACTGACTGGGTCCTGCGGTAATGTCCACAAACAAATCTAGCTGCCCTTCTTTACACGCCCTCCAACATCTGTGTTTGATGCCCAAACTACACCACCATACTCAACCAATGGTGTGGTTAAAGTTCAGTAATCCAATTTCCTAACTTCTCTGCTACATCCTCTCATCAACCTCTCCAGTAAATGAAGGATTTTGTAAACATTCCCTACCACCTGCGCAATGTGCTCTGCCCAGTTGAGTTTATTACCAAACGATTATATTACATAAAATGTAACAAATGCAGAATAGAGAAGATGAAATCACTGTTAAACAATAAAAATAAGGAAGGATACGGAAATCGACCCGTCATTTTCAATTGATCAAAGTATACCGTTAGGCTGAAAATAATGAAAAAGGGTAAACAAAACAGATTTAAATCTATCGACAGCTCAAAAGAAAAAATATGTTTTTAGTTTCTTTATAAGGGAACTCTTCGAGTAAAGCTCCATTAAATTAACGATACTGTTATTATACGCTTGGGCAGATGTATGTCGATCGGTAATGTTCCAAGTAAATATGAGAACTCTACATTTTGTACTGTTAAAATATAATGATGGTATCACAGTTGCATGTTAAATTCAGCAATCATTTCTTATACGATAACTGTACTTTGATTTTCTTTTACATCATTAAATGTCGAAGGGTAGCGATAGCACTATATCACGTTTTCAAGAGCAGTCACTTTGATTATAAATTGTAACAGTTCTTTTACTTTTGTCGAAACTCTAAAGTAGAATGTAGATTAATAAATAATCTTCTCTGATTGTCTGGTTCGTTTGACTTAGTCCAGACTACCACCACTGTGAAATGCAGAGTGCGGTCACAATCACCTGTGCGGCGCCGCACCTGTCAGAAGCAGTCGCGGGTGCAGGATGCCCGCGCGCCGCCGCCGCCGACTCGACAGGTTGTCCGCGCGGGCGCCGCCGCAGCAGCGGCCCGGCGGTGCTGCCGCGCAGCGGCCGGACCGCGCAGCCGGGCGGCAGAGGCGCGGGAACGAGTCAGTGTGGTGCTTCGCGCCGGCTGTGTCGCACTTCTCCACTAGGCGGCTCTCAGGTCGCCGTCATCCCTCCGCGCCGAACGTCTCGTGTCCCGCTCCACCGAGACCCTAAAACAATTTATAGAAATAACACCACAGGTGCTATGCGTTATTCGGAGGCGTGACCATCTGTCCGCCACAAACACACGCAGAGAAACATTTTTGTTTGTTCCGTTTTTTTTTTCACTGCTCCGCTGTCCTCTCCTGTACCGTCAGTACTTGGCACCAATTATTACACTCTTGTGCAGTTGTGAGACAACAATGAAGACGCAGCACAAGAAGTCGTCGTCCCCACCCCTGTCACTCGTGATTGTCATCGGGCTGTTCGGAGTCTCCTTCAACAAAGGTACGTCTCAGCTGCGACGCGGGCGCGGTTAGGATACTGTTAATGTAAACACAGCTTAGGTGTAATTTACTAGACGAGTTAACAGGAACTTTGCAAAGGGATAAATGGTCTTACAAGCGTACTGCCATCTGTGACATAACTTACTTCAGTAGACAGCCCGACGGTTGGTTGGACTCTCTTGAAACAGCTTACAAAACCAACGTCTTGGAGGCAACATTCAGTTTAACGCGGATTCCGATACTTGAAACAGTCAGCACACTTTGCAGACAAAAATCAAGCTTGATAGAGGTAAAGATTATGTTAAGGACCCGTAAAGGGTATCGAACTGGAGACCTACTCGTTTCGGATAATGTAGCCGCAAGTTACCAGACCTCTCCAGTAGTTGATAGATTTCTTAAACACAAGGAAAATGTTCTTTGCAAATTTCTCACTTGGTTCAGCAAACTGTCTCAGTTGTTGAATATCGAGGTGGTTACATCACAGGATGCTCGTATTGTTGGCCTATTTAATCCATTTAGTAAATACATCGAAATCCCATTATTGCTAAACAAGATGCTACACAGTAATTGCTAGCTTTTAGAGATGTCGAGGAAATGCCCAACTTTCGCAGTAAGTGTGATATGATTTTACCTTCTACATTGATTATGAATGTTGAGATGCTTACAGTGAAGAAACGTATTTTGAGTATACTACTTACGCCCGTTTCAATTCAAAGCTCTGTCACAATACACTGATACCGAAAATGTTTATGGAACAAATCTAAAGCCAGTAAACAGTTTCAAGTTGAGACGATTTCGTTTAGGAGCTATTCCGAATGAATCAAATTACTATTTTATGTTTGAATGGTCGACGCGGGAACAGTAGTATTAGGAGCGACGTAGCTTGCGGAATAGATTGATAGATGTCAAAAGTTAAAAAATGAATTTAAAACTCTTCAGTCCAGTCCAGAAATATATCCCCCTCCCCCCCCCCCCCCCCCCCCCCCCCCCCCTGCATAACGCTATCAGCAACTGCACATTTTGCGTAATATTTATTTACTAAAGCGTCCAGTTGTATGATTTAAGCGTAGCTTCGACAGTGATATTTTTTTTTTTTTTGCTTGTTTTACGGTTAATCCGAGGATTCAAGCGACAGACTGGCATCCATGATCGGAGCAAACACAATGTTATAAATGAAATTAGTACTAAATCTGATGCATTAAACTTTAGTGCTCCAATAAAAATGAAATGCTGCGCAATCCTTGTTTCCCAAATACGTCTACGGCAACCGTATATGTGTTTAGTTAAAGCTTGTTCTACTTAAAGTTGCTGTCACTGTCTTCATTTAGTTGAGTACTCCGAAAGTCTCTTCGAACCTCAAAAATGAAAGAAAAGTAGCTAATACATGCGCATAAGAGTGAAGGAATCTACATTTTTGTAGATCGTCTAAAACGACAACTATCCTGGAGCCATTCTTTTGCTCAACGAAGTCTGATCTATCTGAAACGTCAGTGCAGTAGAAGGGTGCAGGTAGCAGAAGTCGTGCGTGATACGACATTCAGTACTTAGATAGGAGCTAGGATGTTAAACAACAAAAGGTCTTAAATGTGATCACAGATAAATTTGTGTCACCAAATAAAGTTTATTGTTATTAAGACTATCAGATATCTTGAGAGTAGACTTTAAAATGTTCAATTCATTATTTTAAATATTATAGCATGGTTACTGAGCTACAGTATAATTCAAATTAAACTTCTGCCCAGCAATAGATACTTCACTATGCGTGGTACCTCATGCCGATGTAAGGGTTATTCTTACAAGATTACAGATGCAAATTTCTAAAGCGATCATAAGTTTAACAATTTGCTTTCTCTAGTGGGATTTGTGGTACTATTAGTTATGATATCAACAACGACTGTTCAACATTAATAAGGATAGTAAAGCAGAAAATAGCCGGCTTCGGCAGCCTAAAGCTTTTCATCTTGGTTTCAAGAAGCAGGAGTAAGAGTTTAGAGTTAGGCTTGGGGCATGAGTGTTTCTAATTAATTGGTGACTTCCGAACACGAATACTGATGAAACCATAAGAATATATGGAGTTAAACAAAAATTTACGCTTAGAGGAGATGCCTAAACGGCTGTGTATGGTGAAGCCTGTATTTAGTCTTTAAATTAGCACATCTTCCGTGATATAACTGTAAATTGTTTTAGAAATGAATTGCTATACTAATAGTAATAATACCCTGCTGTTGGGAAGATATGAATTAAGAGATGCCAAAATGTAGCTTGAACATGTGCTACATTATTTTATAACGAAACATTAATCATATAACAAGTTTAAAATTAAGGTAACAGTCTTTAAAAGTTGAATATAATTTTTCATTTTTACTATCGATAGTGTAAACTGATTAAAAGGATAATATCGAGAGCAGTGCCAGTGCTTACTGCTCTTCTGAAATGATCTATCAAAGATTTTGTTCTTGTTAAAAACTAGAGAATTACAACGCAAAAAGTGAAATTAAAGGTTTATAGTTTATCTCGAGCAATGCACCTGTAAGGCTTTATTCGAGCGTATATAGATATTGTGAAAGATTGTTTTGAAAATCTACAGTATTTAATATTGGTAACGGTACCAACAATAATTGAAAGAATACTTAATGCAATGTGATAGTGATGTATCAAATTTTATTTTAGCAACCATTTGAAAATTATTACAGCAAGTTAACGTTAAAAGCCAAAACGTCTTAACTACTTATAAGACGCAATATTGTAACCTGTTTACTGAAAGAGTTTTTCATTTTTAACGGAAGAAAATTCAAATTTAATTTGGTATAAATCATCGTGACCTATATGCAACATTAAATACTTTGAATTAAACTGATATTTAAAGTTCACTTCAACATCAAACTGCAAAATACCTCAAGAGTTTATCGAAATATGGTAGACTGAAGATTTAACGTCCACTGTGCGTTTTTTTTTTTTTTAACATAATGCTTCGGACCACATGCAAAGAAAATTACATTGAAACAAAGATCGTGATGAATAAGAGTATTAAGATAACAAAATCTTCTCGGGTGTCCAGCCATATGGTGCTGTAAGAATTAAGAGTCAATATCTTTCCTACTTCAATTCTTACACAGTCAAGAAAAACACCAAAGTTAGTGCTTATTGCAGCAATAACAACGTCTGGAATAAAGTGTTTCTGTGCCAAAGGACTGAGCGTGGTGGGAGAGTGAGAACGCTCTGACCTCGCATTCGGGAGGACGCGGGTTCGAATCCTCGTCCGACCGTCCATGATTTCCTCAAATCACTCCAGGCGAATGCCGGGATGGTTTAATCAAAAGGCTATGACCAAATACCTTTTCCGTACCTTGCTCCCCCTAACCATATAAGCCTCTAATGGCATCGACGTCAGCGAGTCTTAAAGTAAAAAAAAAAAAAAAAAATACAAAATCAAAAAACACGAATTTTTATCTAACTAAGAGACGATGATAACACTTTTAATGATTACTGCTGCTGTGGGTTGTTAATGATGTTAATAAACCTCATCGTTTTTAGTACTGTTCCAAGGAATTGTCGTCTGCATCTTACAATCTTGGGAATTTCACAGAAATGGAGTAGTATAGTAGCCACAAGACGTGCATCTAACTTCTAAATTCTCAATTCCTTTACCGGAATCTGTTGCACTATGGACTTTAAAATCCTTATATAAGGAAAAATATTTTGACAGTATGAATGTACGCTATTGAATAGCACTCACGCGATATGTGTCGATGGGTATCCAGTGATTCCAACAGAAAGCGGATGAAAAGTCTAAATAGCAATGGAATCATATTACGTTGTGCATTTTTTCCCTTGCTTCCTATAATCATTGATGATTATCACTTCATGGGCTGGTGGCAGCCTTCGATGGAGTGTCTTCTTTCTTACTAATTTGAACTAGGGTGGTTTCCACTTGCTATTCCCAGAGATGGATGTGTATGAACATGTCACGATTTTGTGTGGATGACTGTGACGTACTTACGTTAGTGTTGAGTGATGTTTGTGCTGTGGATGAATGAAAGATGACAGAAAGGAGAGGGAGAACTCGGTGACGAACCATTCAGGCCACTCTCCCCATAAATACCTGAGGAGAGATGGAGGGGAGGGGAGCGCCAAAGCGTAACCTCTCCATCTGACTGACGTATCGCCGTCAACAGTGCGGTATTCCCTTTGGGATTTATCCCAGAACTTTGGTGCACAGTCTGGTGATCCGGAGTTGTGCACCACCACCTCTTTTCACCTGCCGACCAACTCCTGATGATGAAAATTTCCTCCACCACTAGGACTCATTCCAGCTAGCCCCGTGTCAGGCGTAGGGCACCATCACAGTGCCTACAAGGCGGACATTTTTTTCGGGAAATTGTTTGTTTAATGTTCTTGTATCTGTATAAAAAGGTCCTCAAAAGTAATATAGAGAAACTGAACTAGAAATTTCTGAAGTGCTGGCATCTGTACCACTTTTACGGAGCTAATCTAACAGTAAGACAAGCCTTCTCTAATGACCTCAGCAGAAAATACTAAAACCAATTACTTGTAATTTCTTGAGCAAAATGGGGTTTGCCTAGAGTAATGCGACGCTATAAGGTAATCCGTTTGTCCTAGTTCTTAACGACTCCTGTAAATTAGCAAAAAAAGAACTCTCGTAAGGAAGTGCTTGCAATTACACATTGATTAGGCAACTGAAGAAACCCGCAGCATTACCGTTAGCTGTCTGACCTACAATCGAAATGGGTACTAATAAATGAATCAGCTTTATTCGTGTTATTTTTTTATTTTAATTTGATTTTTACACTAACACCAAAAAATAATGAGTTGTATTTTTTTTGTGAAGCATAACTATTTGGTGGAATAAAAACAATTAGACGAAAGGAAACAGTTTTTTTTTTTACTTCTCGCTTTACGCCTCGTCGACGTCGGAGTCATTAGAGGCGAGATGGGACTTGAGACAAGGAACGGGAAGGAATTCGGTCATGGAATTTTGATGGAAGCATCCCGGCATTCGCCTGGAGTGATTTGGGAAAACCATGGAAAACCCAAATCTGGATGCCCGGACGGGGATTCGAACCGGCGTCCTCCCGAATGCGAGGGAATTAGTGTCTAAATGATAC
>JARYHS010009186.1:208309943-208546062 GCA_031002005.1 Vandiemenella viatica
CAATGCCTTTAGGCATCAAGTCCGTCTCCTTGCTGCAGTGAACGATCGGTTAAAGCAGTCCTTAGTTCCTTATTATAAGATAAAAGGATACGAAATTTCTAATGCGTCTCTTTTATTTCTGTGTTCAGCTATTTGCTGATATAGTAGCAGATAGATTTTTTAATAAACGAAATGAAGCGTTGTTAATACATTCATTTGTCCAGCTATATGATTATAGAAACGTTTATTTGATTTTATATCTTCACCTATAGTACTAAAATATTATGCTTTACCATCAGAAGTACATAAACGTTTCGTGTTCTTCTTGCACTGTATATATATATATGCTTTCAGATCGAGTGAAATATTTCACTTTTTTAGTTTCCAGAAATTAACTCACGATGGCAGCACAAATAAAAAAAAATTGAAAGTTGCTGAAGGTATCAGTATACCGTTACTTCTGGTCACCATGCGAGATGTTTTCAGATATAGATAAATCATTAATATTGTCTAGTAAGTTAATATTGGATTTATGTTGTGTACTCAGTGCTTATGTACAATTAATAATGCTTTGATTGTATAAAACGTCGCCAATAGAGAAGTGTTTCTTTATAAACTGATTAAATCATCCTATACTCTAAATTTGTGAAATATGTAATGAGTCCGACACTGAACACTACAACACAAAAAACTTTGGATGGAATGAGATTGTATTTTGTGGCCATGCACCTAAGACAGTTTTGGAATCGATGGCCCTAAAATTTTTGTCTAACATTTCATGTAACACCGCAAACTTTCTAAAAACAACATCAACATGTCACTGGTTTCCGAATGTGGTCCGATCCACAAATATCTAAAATATTGTGTCACAGCCAGAAACATCCTAGCTAGTGTTATGATATTACGATTTTCTTTGAAAATGTTATCAAATGCAACAACATTACACACCAACACATTTTTCACTGTGAACATTTGGCAAAAAAATTAATAGTAACACGAGGTAATTTTTGTAAATTTAGTTACAGTATGAAAAAATACGTAAGAGATTACAGATAATGATTAGTAGTAATTGTCTTGGGCCAAAACATTATCACGCCATCATTCTTATAATATTGTGTAAGATGATGAGCTTTAAACTTTCTATGCGGATGCTTCAAAAAATCTTAAAGAATAAAATTTGTTTATGAAAGTTGGTGAGAGAAAGAATAACAATTTCAGCTGGCAATTTTCATAGCATTATTGATCAGGGTCATAAGCTTCGATCTCCCGTCAGCAGTGGGCCATTACTGAAATGAAACGTGTCACTTTGTTTACCGAATATCTTCGGAATAAAGCTCTTGCAACGGACTGGAACGATTGTGGGTAGCAGGCTATGTGGCTGCACTAGCCCCAGTATTTCGCGTGATAAGGAATAGCTCGCGTGTACTTTCAAATATGTTAGTGCAACAAAAGAAAGATTCCAAGCCTCAGGCCCAAAACATTGCGGAAATTATTGTTTTCGGATACTACCTAAAACGTATTGGAGAAGTGTTTCCAATAATTCTGTAATAAATTTGTTAAGATGTTCTAAAATCTCATTAACTCATTTCACCATAAGATGTCTTTGCACTATTGCACTATATGTAGCTAATCGAGTAATATGGACGGTATTTCAAAAAGAAAGATTTCGTTTACAGATTTTGTTTCTCCTGTCTCATTTTAAGGGTTCTAAATCGTACCTTTTGAAAAAATTTTGTTCATTGGATATTGACTGAAGTTTGAGTCATGACACGTTATTGTTGATGGATGCTAATTCATTTGAGGTGGATAATTAATAATAACTGATGTCATTGGTAAACAACCTACTTGCAGGATTCTACACCATTTACATAATTAATTAAAAAAGATTCTGTTTCTTTTCATGTCGCCATATTAATAAATATATTAAAATTGGAGGCAACTGTCTTACTGATTATTCACACGTGAGTTATATAGTTCAACACAGAGAGTTATAAAGTATATCGTAAAAAACTATCATTGACAGCTACACGCTAATCAGCATCTCCAAAGAAGCAAGTTTCTAAACGTCTGTGTACTTCCACCTTCGACGAGTATTATGTATCACAGCAGAAATCATTAGTTTCTTTGTTTGAGATATAATCCTCCACGGAAAAATTAACTTTGCATTCACGCAATGGTACTATTAGTCTTGACGTTAAATGTAACTGTTTTCTCTTTATTACTCACAGATTGTCGGCTGTCGTGTGGATGTGAATAATTCGATTGATCACGTACACCACGTGGAACATTCACAGTTACCATTTCTTTTTATCACTATTTACTTACTGGAGTTGTTGTGTTATGTGACTGCTGATACGATGTAGTTTCCGATATGATAAGTCATGCACCAAACCTCAATAATATTTGTTTCGTTGGTTTGGATGGATAACTCTTGATTGCGTCTTGTCGATTTTTAATCTACACGCAGTTTGGAGTACCTGTAAAATGCGAACAGCAGTGAAAAAGCAAACTTGACCGTTACGTGGACCCACTTTTAACAATTTATTAATTTTTGGAAAACTCGCTCCTTATTCCATCCCGATAAGTTATGGCCCGAAATACTAAGCGTAAACAATAGAGCAAATTAATTACTTGAATACTGTTAACATAAATTTACAATAACTATAAAATTATAAAATGCTTGGGTGAATAAACAACTTCATATAAGTCAGAAATTAAAATATCTTTAAATTTTATTTCTGAAAATGCCGGAAAATTGGCAGAGGATTGCATTAAATTTTGTACCTTATTATTCTATAACTCTAGTTTGATAAATCTATTTAAATGTGACTAATTATAAACGAAAATTGATTACTGACTAAGTAAGTAAAAATAATAGAATTATTTTTTAGGTAGGTATGGTTTCCTTTGTTGTGATAATAATAACTTGTTAATGTTTCTTGTTTCACATGTTGATATAGTTTCTGGTTGCCTCTCATTCCGCCATGGTCGTTGTATCCTAATTTTCAGCTAGACAGGATTCCGTTTTTTTTTTTTTTTTTCCTCGCCTCGCCCAATCCACTAACCCTTCTCAAGTGAAGGCGAGCGAATCACGGAATATCCCTCAGACACACAAAATATGCTTTGATTTCAGTGAATTTTAAGTTAAGAAAAAGCATTCTAATATGATATTTTCGGACACGATATAAATAAGTCACCAAGTCATTCCATTATTCCTCAGGCAATGATTAATCTAAAGTATAGGTTCTGTACACATTGTTCTGAAATAAAGCTTAACAAATTTTAGAAAATTTTATTAATAAATCAATAAACGTATGCTACTACTTACTACGCACAGTTTCATTAAAATCCGTCCGTTAATTTTTGTGTTATGCACGGGCAGACAGATGGGAAATAATTCAAAACTTATATATTACAACATCTATCAACAGCAGAGTACATTGAAATTACTCTTTCAGAAATAATTTTTTTGCTCAGAAACAACTTTTGCTCAGTGCAGGTATCTGACTGGTCATGGGTTTATTTCTACTGGTTTGAAGCAAACATCAGCCCCTTCCTACTTCCTTAACTCTTCGGTTAAAAATACTCTGCACATCTTTAGCCAATTGAATCGCGTTACTCTAAAAAGTGCAGAACTCAGTAAATGAGCTGTTAAAACTTGGGCCTGGCATTCCAGTTGACGCGGATTCCATATTCGATCTTGCCGAAATCACTCCAGGAGTATGACACGATAGTTCCTTCAAAATGGGGGAATATTATGTATTCTTTATACCCAGTGTTCTGTCTGCTCAAATCACCTCATTTCCGACGGTTCATAAAGCCCTAGTCAAAAACAAAACATCGATTACAATATTCAGTTACTGTTTCAACTGTATGATGTAAAAATCTATCTGTTCTTTGAACGGTATCTCTATGAAATATTAACCACATAGTAGTCGACGCCATGCCATTTCTCCACATTTTTCTTTCTTCATCCAGCTCTCTTTTACGACTTTCAAAATATATTTAAACATCAGACATTCTCACATTTTGTTCATATTGCTGCAACCCCTATATTATCTGCTGCAATTATTTCTTGCACCAAATTTTTCTTTTATTTCGTTGAGCTTTCTTTTTACATAGTTGGCAATAATCTTAAATTACTTTCTTCCCTCTTCAACCTGAACATTTTTGTGTTTTTTGTTTCTTGTGTAGCAAGTGCAATATTTTTTCTGTGATACAATATTTATTGCCAGTTTTTATTTATTTTATTTTATTCACTTATATTTCTTTTCGAGCTTTAGTTCCTTCAATTTTCACTGTTAAACATTCCAATTCATTTATCTTGGCAGACTTATCCTAGCATTGAATTTGCAGTATTGCAAACTTCCGTTTCATCGTATGTATTATTTGTAAAAGGTGTTTCCTTTTGTGACGAGCTATGTTCCTCTCTTCATACTTAACCAAAATCGACAAATGAGGTATAATTTAAATATTAAGTTTTCCGCTTTGGGAACCTCCTTAAAGGAATTTTCTAAATTCAATCCGTAAATGACAAAATCACGAAAAATCAAGGTCATGGTTATACGATAGTCCCGAGTCAATCTGCCATGCTTCATTGGCTCGATAAGGAGTCGTAAAAGCCCTCAAACGCAACATTTTATGAATTTTAATCTTATGAATTAAGTGCAGAGAGATGGAAGTGATTAAATATGAATTTCTGTAGTTTTTATGTGAATGTATATTTTTTTTATGAATGGATACTGTGTAACTGATATGTAATGTGATTAGAAGTAATCTAATGTGAAAAGTATTAACTGAAAGTTTGTAATTATAAATGTTGATATAAGGCATGGTATTTTGAGGACGACTTGGTGTGGTTTATGTTGTCCATTTCATTTATAAATACCTGTAAATAACTTTAATATCCATTTTAAAGTGTTTCCTAATGATTGTGAGTGATTCTGTACTAGTTCTAATTGTTTTCGTATGATTTTGCCTGACAGAGGTTTGTTAGAGCTCTAGAAAGGGCTTTCGGCACTGTTTATAGTGTCCTAGATGCTTCTCTGGCGCTTATTTAAGCTCGCGGTAATGGCAAGCAGAAACAGGCGTCATCAGTATTTCTTAACAGCAGTCAGAAGAATTTAATAATTGTTTTAGTATCTTTTGGCGGGTCTTGCCTTATCCGCATGTGTTTGTTATGAAGATTTCGTCGGAATAAAAAGTGATTAAAAATGTATTTGGCCGTGTTGTTACTTCATTGAATTTATAACTCAGTTTAACGGTTGTGTTCATCATACTTTGGGGAAAATAGAAAAAAAAATCACCTGGCGACCGGACGGGGAAAAAAAACCTGTTAATTAGAGAACTAATTAATTAAGTTGTAATGAGTATTATCCGTAAAGACCATCCGGTGGAATACTTGTTATGGCTTCCGCAACAGACTAACAGCAAGATATAGTAAACACTGATAACCTTGACACAGTGATCCATAACCTCTAGATAGCAGCACCAGTGATATTGATAAACTGTGTGTATCTTCTATAGTAAGGAGATTTTCGGATATTTTTTTAACTGCTTAACAGTCTCTTAACAGCGAGGTCTTCAGAGACGGAAAAGGAATGGGGGGCAAGGAATGGGAAGGAATTCGGCCATGGCCTTTTGAAGGAAGCATCCCGATATTTGCCTGGAGTGATTTGGGAAACCATGGAAAACATAAATCTGGATGCCCGGAAGCGGATTCGAACCGCCGTCCTCCCGAATGCGAGGCCAGAACGCTAACCGTTATACCACCACGCTCGGTCGGATATTTTTGTTTCTATTTCGGAAACATTTCCGTTTAAGACGTTGTAACTGTTTGGCTTCGTATCTATTTCAGTTGACAAATAAGAAACTGCTCAAAATGAGACGGTTCTTCTTACAGCATACTAGTAAGCAGCAACCTAACTATTCATCGTAATTCATTCTCGAAATTTTCACACGAACCACATAGAATGAAGTAATTTTAAATTGTCTGTTCACAATATGCACGATACAGTGCAGTAAATCATTTCTGCAAAGCGTCGACTATGTTTATTATCTGCCAACAGACTTCCAACTCAATCTCTGAACGATACGTGAAAGATTTGAGGCAGGATTTTCCAGTCCGTGCTTCCTGTGTCAACCAGCTTGAATAGCCGGCCGCCGTCGGCCACCCGGCTTGCGTGCCACTGTATGTTACGAGCCAGCCACTGTCGAAGCGGAGGAGGAATCGTAAAACGGACTCGTCGTGGGTGAAAGGGCCTCGTGCGGCAAGGGACGCGGCGGCGCCGTAAAGCCGAGCGGCGCCAGGGGCGTCGCTCTCATTACAGACACGTGCTGCCGCCCGCGTGGCGCCGCCACCGTCGCAGCCGATCAACTTCACGTCCAACACTGCAGCATTTCAGTGAAAAATCAAGTACGGAGTTCATTATCAAACCAATATTTAAAATTTTGCATGTCATTAGATTGCTGTTTTGCAACAGACTTAAAATAAAAACATTCCCATTAACTAAAATTTTATTTCTATATTTCGGTTCAACTGAATACATTTTCATTATTTTCGGCAGGCTGCCCCAGTGTTCTTGTGGTAAGATTTTCTAAATTAGATGTCTGGATTTTTGTCAACTGTAATTACGAAAATTTTCACAGGCCTGGAGTCTGTAATTCGTTCCATTTTCATACTAATATTTCTATTTTTCTGTTTCAGGCTTTGTGTCTCGTCTACATGAGGTCATTAAAGTCAGGAGACAATTGGTGACAAAGATTCAGGAAGGAATTCGGCCATAACCATTTGGTGGAAACATTACGGAATTCGCTGGGAGAAACCATGGCAATCAGTATCTACATGGCTGGAGGGACCTGTGTCCTTACAACTGCCAGGCTGTTTGAACGCCTTTTATTCATGCATGTTTTATTCTTAAAGTGTACATATTCACATAGAAATTGGCGATGGCGTACAAGAATAAAAAATTTCGGCAAATTTCATATTTACCATGCCATCTCTGTCACAACTACTGACATGAATTTTTTGAAACGTGAATGACTTCATAGAAATTTTTATAACAAAAGGCTTCATGGACTTTAAAAATTTGTATTTTGGCAGTATAAGCATATCAATATTTTCAATTAAACAATAAAGCTCCTAATAGCCAATACATTTTTCATTATTTCCCGCAGTAAATTTTCTGCATTTGCAAGATTAAATATGCTGTATTTGTACCATTTTCGTTATTCGATCCAAAACCATGTCGGCACCTTAAGTGCACTCACTGAATTCCATACTCACAGTTTTCTGGCGTTTTAGCTGGAAGTTTGGTTGTAAACAAACGGAAGGTATCAACGATAAGAAAACGTATACCACGGCAGAGATTTATAAAGAACAGCGATGGTGTTGTGATGGCACATCTAAAAATGCAAAGGCAGTGTATGATTAGTAGATTTCAGTTGACACATTATGTTTTAGTTTGCTCCTGCTGTTACGTTATTATTCATTTCACTGAGTAATGCAATCGTGTTCAATTTGAAAACATGCTTATGCTTTTCCTTATTGCCTTACGCCTCGTCGACGGCGCGTTCATTAGAGGCGGGAAAGGACTGAGGACAAGGATAGGGAAGTAATTTGGTCATTGCGTTTAGAGAAAACCATCCCGACATTCGCCCGGAGAGATCTGGGAAAACTATGGAAAACCCAAATCTGTACGGCCGGACAGGGATTCGAACCCACGTCCTCCCAAATGCGAGACCAGAGCCAGCGTGTTGCTTGGGACGTATTACTTATGGTTACATTATCGCTGGTTTAAAGTAACGAGCTGCTACTATATACGTCAACCTATTTCTTTAAACCTCTCTGAAAACTTATTGTTATACAGACAAAATAGTCGCAATAACGAACTAGGATAGAAGATGTGTAGAAAAAGTTGAACAAACATTCGTGAGGATTATTACTGGTAAGTGTAATCTTCCCGCCCCCACCTTTAATAATTCTTTATTAATTTATTAATTATCGGACTTCTTTTGACTGCATTAAATTTTTCAACACCACCACTTATTGACAGAAAAGTAGTAGAGGGCAGGAACCATTACAAAATAAAATAAGTACATAGATGATGAATCACACAAATTCAAATTATATTCTGTTCGATTTTAGCAATTTGGCTATAAAGATCCACACTCGGAATTGGGACACATATTCAAACTAACGAGTTCAGTCATTACCACTTTAACTATCACCAATTTTTCTGCACCTAAGATTCACATGTAAGCAATTAAAAAATCATATTGATGGAATTAGTTTTCTTCATATCAATAGACTGAGTTCTTTGGCAGAGACACACACACAGACAGAAATATTAATGGATTTACATCATACGTGGCGGGCTTGCGGTGCAGGCAGACACAGCAATAGCTCACATTGAGAAAAACTGAACAACTGAGTAACTGAGAAGCCTATTGTGTTCAGTGGGCCTTAAATACCAGATGGGTAACTGCAAATGTAATTGTCTGACGTTGTTGTTACCAGCCCCGCGTCTTTTTTGTTTTTCCGTGCCCTCTACCCTATGGACGAACCCACAGATAATAATACCCCTCTCAGGAGTTCGGGGGAGGTACCATGGCGAGCTGATCGGCGCGCCAAAACTCAGGGCGGGAACAGAGTGACTGGGCTACGTATCATAAAGGCTGCCACCGCAGCGTCCTGAAAATTCTAACGCGAATTTACTTCCTCCCTCACTCTCGTTTAAGGTTCTTAATTCATTTCTTATTAACTATTTAATCCTATCTCTTAGAAATCCTGTTTATAGTTAGTAACACTCTTATGCCTTGCATTTTTCTCGTGGCGCCTCATAAGGGAAATTGAGAATTGTATAGTATTGACTCCTGTGTCCCGTAGACAATTACAAACAGAAGGGCCAAGCGCAGTGGCCAACAGGTAACGCTGGGGTCTGCACTCGGGAGTACGCAGGTTCGAATCACCGTCCAGCCATCCTGATTTCGATTTTACGTGGTTTCCCGAAATCACTTCGGGTAAATGCCTGGATGGTTCCTTCAAAAGGTTATTGCTGAATTCCTTCCCATTCTTTATCTAAAATTATCTACCGCCTCTAATCACCTTTTATAATTGAACGAGACACTTCTCCTTTCATTAATTTAGTTAATGAGTAGCAGTTATATGAGAGAAAAGTCTACAATTACGAATATCTTTGCATAGCAGTCGGATAATATAGAATAAAAAAAATACATGACAATGTGGATCTTAGTTTGAGCCATACGAATGTAGTTATTGTCTCAATAGAACTTAGAAGAAAAGAATTGTAGGAAAATAATAATAATTCTGTTGGGCTTTACACCTCATTGACGTCGAGGTCATTAGAGGCAGAAGAATGTTCCTCAAATGATTTCGGCAAACCATGGAAAACAGGATTCAGTATGGATGGACGGAGACTTAAACCCACGTCCTCCCGAATCCAACGCCCAAGCGTTACAGCTCATCCACCGTACTGGGTTGAATTCCGAAGAAAGGACAGCAATTAGACTGAGGAAGACAGTTAAAGAAATGGTTTTGGTGTTTGTATGATCACGAAGGAATAGTCCAAGGTAGGAATAAGAGTCTATTTGATACTATCCATCACCAATCCTTGTTTTCAAGTTCGGTTTTCAGTAGTCACTTAACCTAATATCCCAAAAATTACAAATTAAACCATCAGAATTACACTAACACTGTAGGTCGAAATATACGTGGTTTACATAGCGCTTCCCCTTCTATTATTAAACAAGAAAAATCTTCACAATTTTAGAGCAGAAAATAAAATTATAAACGAATATACTTAGTAGGTGGCATCAGTTGGTAAAATTACGTAGGCAACAGACAGTGCATCTTTCTCATGGCCGTATTAGGAGATGCACTGGTAACAGTCCAGCACAGTGCCTGACTATCTTTTCAGTCATTAGGCTTGTTCACAAAACGGTCAGTACCTATAAAATCGGATTCAAAAGACCTAAGTTCTCTATTCTAAATGGCAATTACAAACATTATAAATTATTTTGCTACAAAACAGTTAGTTATTGGACATAATGAGGCTTACGAAATACGTAATTTTTTGCTGCATCGCTTAACAGTAGCTATACCAGATGCAGATAACCGAAAAACACCTGTTTTGTAATAGTAGTCCAACCGCAACTTTCAGGCATATTATAATGTTGTAGTGTAAAGTATTGCGTTAAAGTAGCGTCACTACGCGCATTCCACGCTCGCCTAAGCGTCTCCTCTCCGTATCACGTGTTCCACTGAAGGCGCTCCACCCCTTTCTATCCTTGTATCTCGGGAGACATGAAAGGCTTCTGTTGGTGCGCTCATTACTAGCCATTACCAGCCGGTAGCAACTCAATAGCCGCCCGTCCCAAGGATGGTTGCCCGGGGATTGGCGGCATCCTTTGTGCCACCACTCTCATTAGCCTCATTATTTATTATACGACTTATTAAGTAAATGGCACACTTTAGCAGATTCCTGCTTCAGTGGAGGTAAACTAGGTTGCCTTAGGGTGCATCAGGGCCTCACTGACAACGTAGGTAAAGACGTAATTGTAGTTCAAACTAACCAACAGAAATCTAGGCTACTATCGCCGCATTTTGTAACAAAGCAATTATCAGATTTGGATCTAAGCGGAGTAGTTAACATTTAATTGTTAAAATTTTCTCAATAATCATCGTTTTCATTGTATTTGAGACAATCAAATTAGTGCAGAGTAAGAATGGTGAAGAAGCTTTAATTTGAGTAATGAGATAGCGGAAATTCATTTGACCGTAGTTATTTCTGTCGATGAAATTGTAAACAAATAGATCACCCAACTGTAAGCTCTTTATGTAACTCTATCGTTAAGCACTGGAACGATTTTTTTTACCAATGTTACCAGTCTCTCCTGAGTGATCGCTTCTGTCATGACCAGTGACCTTTTTCCTGAATCTCAACAGGCGGAAGGAAGGATGAGGAACTTTCTCACATAGTGGTAGTGCCAGAATGCCAATCTGATTCTCAATTTTACTTGGTGCAAAAGATCCAACGATTTTAGGAAGTTAGTTAAAGAGAAGTTGTTTCGAACGTCATAGTGCTTCATGAGCAATTTAAATTGAAACTCATGGCTAATCAGATATTTTCTTCAAGTCAGTTACAGCGACCAAGCGTGAAGGGTAACGCTCTGGCTTACCCCCTGTGCCGAACCTTAAGTTGTCAAGTTGACTGAGTGGATAGGGGATGAATTTCTGGGCTTGTGGTGGAAGCAGACTGTAGGGTAGAAGTTTACTGACCTTCGGGACCTTTTCTGTCTTCCTCTTGCGCTGCCTTCTCTCTTGAGATGTCGTCTGTCTTCTGATGATCTAAGCAAAGACTTGTGGGGTATGGTAAGATGTTAATTGACAGGAATCATGATACCACTACATTAGTTTCGGTTGGAGAACCGATTAGGCAGGGAAAGGCCAGGGCAAAATGATTACCTAGCTGAGAATCTACCTAATAAATAATGTAGGCGACTGTCGCATTTAGAGTCCCCTTTATTGACCACTAAAGACTGTATGAATACAGTTGAGAGCGCGATCTGTAAGGATAACTCCAGATGGCCTCTACAAATAATAATTATTGACTGAACCGCATCTTGGCTGCGCCAGCTGACTGTTAGAAAATGTTAACTTCTTGACTGAATGGCGAATTGACCTGATGGATTAATGGTGGCGAGACAAGCTAACGAGACACGGCCTGGCTAAGAATTAGCCCATATTGACTGGTTGGTGATGATCGACAAAGTGAGAGCGAGTTTGGCTCGCAGTGGTCGTTAGTAAGTTCGATTTTACGTCACCGAACAGAGCGATGCCCTCTTAGTTAGCCGTCAGCGTTTTACCAATAAACAGCACCTGCTGACACTCGCGCTTGCATTCCGTTCTGACTTGAGGCTCCACTAATTTTACGAAATATTTCATATACCTCAAATTCTCATTCTTTCGAATAAATATATATGTCGAAAACGAACATGACACTAGCCTCGCAGGACGCAGGTTTGAATCCCCGTCCGCCCATCAAGATTTGGATTTTCCGTGATTTTCTTAAATCACTCCAGGTGAATACTAGGATGGTTCCTTCAATAGGCCATGGGAAAATTCATTTCCGTTCCTTCCCTCAGTCTTTTCCCGCCTGTAATGACTTCGGGATTGACAAGGCATAAAGCTATAAGCAAAAAAAAAAAGTAAAAGCCTTGTTCCACCAACGCAGTGAAACAAGAAGAAAGTTAATTTTTACCAACCGTTAGATTTAATTTCAGGCATTTGTTTTAATTTAATAAGCAGGAGACATTGAACAGTGTCAGAACGGAGAAAAAGAAATCACTACGATCTCTGTTAAAGTACTTATATTTCTGATCGATCCCAATGATTGTGCCACAGAATACGACTATTTCGCAGAAAAATAATAGAGAAACTATGACTATACCGATGAGCCAAGATTCCAAACTCCAGCACATTTTTCCTCATGAAGATAAAATTAATTTGTTGCGTAAAATGAAGACAATTCTGCCCCATACAATCAATCATCACATTATGGTAAGGCGACAAGCATTTTATTATTTATTTATTTATTGCCTAAATAATGGTCTTCATGCCCCATCCAGCCATGAAGTAGTTGCTAGGATGTGTTTAAGATGGTGAAAAAAAAAAAACAACCTGTACATCTCTTGATAAATTCTACTCTAGTTTTTCGTAGAAAAAACACAACTATTTCATAACTGTTGTTACTGGAAAAATTTTAGAATGCCTGACTCATTGGAACTATTTCCTTGATGTGAATATCGGAAACAATCCTACCGTTACATCCCAAAATATACGATTCCCTTTTACTTTCTCAACCGCACTCGCATTTTCATTCGTCTCCCACTCCGATATCTGAGATACTTTAAATTTCAGGCTAGTGATTGTAGTTTTGAATTTCCTCAAAGAACGAGGTTTACACGGATGTTTAACAATTTCTGGATGGAAGCTTCCGCAAAATTTGCGTCTTATAGTTGGGTGGGTTCAATCTCCCGTCTGATCATACTGACTTCATATTTCCATCGTTTTCAGAAATCACTCTATGTGTAAGCCAGGATGGTTATTTCAAAAGTGTCTGGCAGAATACCTTGCAATTTCTTGCTCTATATGTTCTCCTGGATCAAATGATCTAGACATTGAAGTGCCGAAAATACCTCCTCCCCCTCCCCCAAAAAAAGAATATCTTAAGGGGCTCCGGTAGGCTGTATCTTTCCCATGTATTGCTTGCGAACTTCATTGTACCTTTTCTCAACAACTAATTGTGATACATGTCTGAAACAAAATGGGGTGAACCTATGATGGTTTTCCAATACTTAGCACGGGAATTTCCCAAAGTTCCGATTGGTTTGTCAGAATTATTTAAAAAAAATTCCAATTTTTTGCACTTTTGGAGGTGCTGTCCAGTCAATAATTTACAAACTATAAGGTATAATAAAATCAATATCCCTATGCTAAAATACTCACAGAAACATACTTTCAAGGCTGTAAAAGTTTCAGGAAGTTCTTACAGGTAGTTTCCAAGAAAAGGTACACTAAAACCTACAAAAAGTAAACTTACGGGAAAATATGTTTTAGCAGCGACAAACGCGTCGATCTTCTTCTGCCTTATTCCATCAATGCACTCATTTTTCCTGCACTGTCCGCATTGATATTCATACGTCCCATAAAGAGGTTTGCTGTTCTTGGACGCAGTGTACCTGTCTGTCAAGGCTGACAACTCGATACAGACGTCGATCGACGCGGCGATTAAGCTAATGTGGTCGGTTACTGCGTTGTCCATGGAGAGAGGTAATGCTGGAAATTATATATACACCGCACCCTCTTAAGACTGTGTATCGACACCGTGTTACGAATTCACGAATAATTTCCGAAATGGAATGTCCCATTTCGAGTTCAGAGTCTGTTTGCTGTGTGATCATATTAACTTCAGAAAATATTTCCTTCGACTCACGAGAGTGCAAATAAAAGCGGCACATTTATACGTTCGTCCACGGTGTTACAACCATCTGAATAATTGCATCTTCATATCCCATGACGTTTGTTACTTCACTCAACATAAAGCATGGCATATTCCACATTCAAGAGGTCCTGCTAAAGCAAGGATCTAGGGAACGAGGATAAAAAAGAGGTAAACGGGTTGAATGGGCCAAATTTTGAATCCGTAGAGTTCAGTTTATGACATCTCAATTTAGAGACATTTCAAAATAATACATCAGTATTATACTATCAGCGAGGATAATACATGGCTATTTAGAATATGATATACATGGATGGTACCTCACTTGCCATCTTCGATTCCGTATCTGACATCTGATGAAGGTACAAATAGATGAGTTAAAATACGGTTTATTAAAAGTAAATAAGTTTTCTTAATTGTCATTCTTTGTTACTGGATTTAGCAAAATTTTACCAATAGTCTGAAGAACGTGTACGACAGCAGTAGGAAAGCTGATTGTTCTGAACAATGCACTTACGTGGGAAATTTTTTAGCTGTGTCACTGCTGTTAAGTTTGGTTCGTTATTTGGTTAATTTTCTTTACCAAGTATAAACAAAATTTGTTAATTGCTTTTGAATTTTGTAAATGATGAAATTTGGTGATGAACATTCTGTGGTAGTCAGTTGTGGCCTGATGCTTTTGACGCTGGAATCAGCTGATCGGAAGTATGGGACGCTGCAAATATTTCCGGTAAGTACACAGAATGGAACTGGAAACTTCACTTACTGTTTGCTGGATGGAAAATTCCCCTATTAAGTTGATTTGGAAAAAGGAATTGTTTTTTTTCTTTCATTCGCAAGAACAACAAATTTACGGACGACTTTAGATATAGTGATTGTTATATGCAAAATTTGTTGTAGATCTGTATTTGACCCTAAGAAAACAAACATACCATGACACCTGTTCCGAGGTGAAAAGAAAATTAATTAAAGCGGTGAGTGTTTACTGTCATGGAATTGATAAAAAAAAAATTACAGACACTTAGATAGTTTGGAATTGAATGCATCACGTGGTACGTACAGTACATTTTTTAAAAAAAATTACTATACAACATAAACAAAGAATTTCCTATGATGACTTGAACTAGGCTGTGAAACATTTCGTAAGGTTTATGTTAGTTGAGTTAAGGATTGATGATTCAGTTATTTCCTTGCATTTTACTTCGAATGTTTATCATCTGCCAAGTCTCCTATGAATGTGTTGATAGAATACAACAAAGCTGTAATGCATCCTGTAAGTGTAAAATTATCATTCATCACCTCTTAGGCTTCATGTGGAGCGCTTTTTTTCAAGGAATTATTAAATACGAAGTAATTAGCATGATTTAACTAACACAGCTGCTCGACGAACCTGCCACATAAGTAATGACGCCAGTAGTACAACTGTTTTTTAAATTCAAAGTTTTACGTCTTCTAAGAAGTCAAAGTCACTTCTGATAAATAACGGTACGTCCATTGCGTAAAACATTGCTTACATTTCCCATGTGGTTACCGTTTTGTGAGGCACAATTGGTATGAATGCAAATAGTAAACGTCTTACGGCTGTTGATTGCGAGTATGGGGGAGGGGTGGGGAGTATGTTTAACAATTGCATAAACATAATATTCTTCCTGAACAATGCGCTTGAGATTAACGGATTATGTTCGTAAAATCGAAAAATATTGTTCATGATGACGATCATCTAGCCAGATCTCAATTTGACGCATATGCTATCCGATACTGTTCTCGAGACTAGTAATGTTATTTAAATGTTGCGCCGGTCGTCCGATCTTGGTGCTTTTCTTGGTTATTGAACAGGAGAGCAACGACGTCGAAATGAATCTGTTTTTAAGGAACGGAATATACAAATGCTCTAGTAAGGCAAATAAATTGTATCTGTCATTTGTGACAGAAATTGAGTCTTTCCAGTAAAAGTTGTAATTGAATTCGTAATTGAATATCGCACAAATGGAGTCATTCATTTCTATTGCTTAAGTCCTCAGGATCGTGACTTCTTATTAGCATCTGGCTGCTAGACTAGCCCGTCGCACAGTGGTCCGGAATTGGAATATAGTGGACATTCGAATTAAAGAAAATTGCTTTAGATAGCTTTTGCTATGCTGATCAAATATTGTTATGTTCAATTTTTGATAGAAATGAGTGCTTCACACTTAAAATAAAAAAATTTATTGGTGGAAATCTATTTTTTTTTCACGGCCTTATACCAAAGTGTCAAAGTCAAACCTTATGCAATTATAAGTACCTATCCCACATAATATTACAACATAAAAATTTCTTATGTATCCTTTCCGCTTTTACAACAGGGTACGAGTGAATTTCGGCGATAAAATATAACGAACATTCGAACTAAAGTCATAATATCGATCCAAAAAAATTACTTTAGGTAGCATTTGCTGTGCTGGTCAAAAATTGTTATGTTTAATTTTTGATAAAAATGAGTCCTTCATACTTAAAATAAAAAATAGTATGGGTGGAAATCTGTTTTTTTTTTTTTTTTTTTTTTTTTTTTTTTTTTTTTTTTTTTTTTTTTTTTTTTTTTTTTTTAACGGCCCTATATCAAAGTGTCAAAGTCAAACCTTATGCAATCACAAGTACCTATCCTACTTTATATTACAACATAAAAATTTCTTATGTATCCTTGCCGCTTTTACAACAGGGTGCGAGTGAATTTCGGCGATAAAATATAACGAACATTCGAACTAAAGTCATAATATCGATCCAAAAAAATTACTTTAGGTAGCATTTGCTGTGCTGATCAAAAATTGTTATGTTTAATTTTTGATAAAAATGAGTCCTTCATACTTAAAATAAAAAATGTATGTGTGGAAATCTGTTTTTTTTTTTTAACGGCCCTGTATCAATGTGTCAAAGTCAAACCTTATGCAATCATAAGTACCTATCCTACTTTATATTACAACATAAAAATTTCTTGGATATCCTTGCCGCTTTGACTACAGGGCGCAAGTGAATTTCATGGTTAAAAAATAGTGGACATTCTTACAAAAGTCATAACATGGATCCAAAAAAAATTGAACATAGTAATTTTTGATCAGCACAGCAAATACTACCTAAAGAAATTTTTTTGTATTGATATTATTCGAATGTTCGTTATATTTTATCCCCGAAATTCACTTGCGCCCTGTTGTCAAAGCGGCAAGGATACGCAAGAAATTTTTATGTTGTAATATTAAGTAGGATAGGTACTTATGATTGCATTAGGTTTGATTTTGACACTTTTATATAGGGACGTGAAAAAAAAAAAAACAGATTTCCACCCATACATTTTTTTTATTTTAAGTGTGAAAGACTCATTTTTATCAAAAACTGAACATAACAATGTTTGATCAGCACAGCAAATGCTACCTAAAGCAATTTTTTTGGATCGATTTTATGACTTTAGTTCGAATGTTTGTTATCGAAATTCACTTGCGCCCTGTTGTCAAAGCGGCAAGGATACGCAAGTAATTTTTATGTTGTAATATTAAGTAGGATAGGTACTTATGATTGCATAAGGTTTGACTTTGACACTTTAATATAGGGCCGTGAAAAAAAAAAATAAAGATTTCCACCCATACTTTTTTATTTATTTTAAGCGTGAAGCAATCATGTCTATCAAAAATTGAACATAACAATTTTTGATCAGCATAACAAATTCTATCTAAAGCAATTTTTTTGGATTCGAATGTCCACTATATTCCAATTCCGGACCACTGTGCGTCGAACAAATAGGCTGAGAAACAATCACTTTAAGCACACAATACGGCTACCGACTTACACAGCCTAACAGGAAAAGGTCTAGTGGTAACAACGCGCATTGAGGGAGAAATGTGTCCTTTCTCATTCGATACCTGCATAATAGAACTGCGTAACTTACAGAACGCGTGGATTAATTAGAGAGGAAAGATAATATTAATACACTCACCTCGTAGCAGAAGTTATTAAGAGATTGTGCTTGAGACGGGATTAGCTGGTCTCTTTGGCATGCTAATGTTAACATATTTTTACAGTGTGTTTCATTTAGATTTTTCCTTCCAAATATTTCTACTCTTACAGAATTCGTTCGTCTGTGAGACGGAAGATTGATTTTACTTTTGTGACATTTCTTGTCCAGTTTCCCATTCGTCATTTCTGTTGCTTTATGTATGACCACTGACATATTTTACATCAACTTTAAATGTATCTTGGGAAAGTATTATAAGTTAGCCTCAATTTGTTCTGATAAATAATTGCGATTTTGCGGCTAATATACCGTCTATTTTTATACAGCTTTCATATATTTTCAGAGGAATACAGAGTTTAGGAATCATTTCTTACTTCATTTGTCAACATTCTCTCCGCAGGGTTTACTAACCATCGTGTCTAATATTGACGGTTTTAATTAGGTGTTGTGTCTTTCTTTTCAATATAGTGCGCACATATATTCTGTCAACAGGGGGGGGGGGGGGGAGGGACCCATTCTTGCAAGATAAAGCCCGTTTGAGCTTCGTTATGTATGTCTGTGAAGTGGCATTACATTCTGATCCATTCTAGTGTGAAGCAATTCAAAGAGCTGATCGCTGAAGGAGTACAGAATAATAAAGGAATGGTGGAAACAGCATCAACATTAAGATAGACATCCAGGACCAATATCATGTGGAATACCAGTTCTGATGGGTGAGAAAAACTTAAGCTCGCGCTTCCTCAACGAAACGTTTCAGAATGTGGAGTTTTCCACTTCTGTATTATCTGGAACAGTAGCTTAGCAAGAAATTTAAATCACGGAATATTCTGAAAGTACTTCAAATACAGAGATTTAATTTTTAAAAGGAGAAGGTCAATTAGCGACGTGCAAATTTTTTGAACATTCCTAGGTGGCAGGTAAAAAGCCATTAAACAATTTCGAATTGTATCTAACAGCGTTAGAAGAAGATATTTATGAAGTATTTAGATCAACTAAAAATAAAAAAAAATAAAAATACAACTGATTTAGAGCCAGATAAGGCATGAAAATACGAAGAAAAGATGCAGCCAAAGCAAAAAATTAAAAACTCATGAATGTTTTATATCGACAAGTCACTATAACATGGCGATGTACAGTATTTATGAACCATTAGCATGGCGAGATATGCCACCTAATTGAACCGGCTGTTTGTAATCACGCGGCACGTGGTGCATTATTCATGACGCGGTGTTACTGTAACGCTTGTTGACCACATAACGTCTGCTTAACGTTATTGCCGGCAGAGGCGCCTCGGTCAGCTGATTATCGCTCGACTACTGCAGACGCCTGTAGAGCTAACAATAGAGTCTATGAGGGTTCTGTTTATATCGACGAATCTATTGCAGTTTAAAGTACAGCAAAAATCTGTGTAATTAAGTATGTAGTGTATGCCTTTGAAATGTTATTAAAATTGAAAGATTGATAAGATACATTAATTAATAATATAATTAGTAGAATTAATCCCGGGTAGGCGTCAAGAGTGGATGTGTTCTCTATTCGAGAGAAGCGACGTTCCAGTTCTATAATACTTTTTAACAAAGCAATTATACTTTTGAGATTGCTATTAAAACACATATCTAGTCAAGTGACATACTGAGATAGTGAAGAGGAAGTAATTGAAAGCAGGGTCTACAACACTGTTATTATTTTCTTTGAATATAAAATTGATTAATTTATTTAACAGAACTTACTGATCGTAATAATTATGGAAGTTACAAAATGAAACAGTCGGTGAACAAATTGGAATTCAGAGCATGATTAAAATCTCAGAGCGTTGCCTAGGGTTGAACGAATCAAGAGTGTCTATACATCGCAGGTTTCTTTACCGTACCATGGCAGAGCCTCACTGACTCACCCACAATCAGCTGTGCCGCGAGGTCGCCTGTCGCGATGATCCCTGGGGAGTGCTGTCAGGCGGGCAGCGTGCACTTTCGAAAAGTGAAGTCTTGCGTTCCGTTAGCTAAAAGCAAACCTCGGCTGGCTTCGTTTCTTGGACGCTGTCGATCAACTCCCGCCAATCAGGGCAGGCCGCGCTCACATTACAAGTCCAACATTGGCTCTGATAATAAGGCATCATTTTGTAAGCTAACTATAGCTACTTCCCATTTAAGGTCACTTTGCTTCAAGTTTTATTATTATTCTAAGAAGTAATTGTTACACGTTCCACATCTTCTCGGAAAATGGATGCAATTAGGAAGTAAAAATTCTGTGGGCTCGTCTGGTTCTATACGTTACAAGTATTCCTCTGCAGTATTCTTAAGCCGAATCCAGCCTTTCTGTCACGGAAAAAAGTCATTGCTGAAACATTTTCTTTTTTACTCTCACAACATTTTTGATTTAGGAAAATGGAAAATGATCCTTAAAGCTGAATCAAAGTTGGGATTAGTGAGTTATTGACAAAAATAGTGACAGGGTGGCAAAAAAATCATTCTTTCAAGACAAACGTGTAAGTTCAACAAAAACGTCACAAACAGTAAAATAAGAATGACCCACCTGTTGATAATGTTTCAATAACAGATCCGAAGGTTTTGTATACAGTATGAAACTACTAACAAGAATTTCACTTTGAAATAGTAGAGAAACACATTAATTTAAATCGTGTTTTAAATATTATACCGATCTAAATAAGTTTAAAAATACAAGCAAATAAGCAGTCAGAGTATAAAAAAAACTGCACGTAAAAATTATTATATATCATCTGTGTCTCAGCCATAAAAAAATTGGAGCATTCAACAAGTTATGAGTTTCCCATACACGTCTGAAACCTTCGGTTGTTATGTTTCAACTAATTGGAATGAGCACACCAGGTTCTAGATAATACAAGGAAAGAAATGAGTTGTTATGGATTACTACCGTTACATCTTGACAGAATTCGGTAGCCACAAAGTATTTAGTACCCAAAGTTAGGGTGCAAAATTTTGGAGTTTTTAAAGATGAACTAAAGTGTGAATTTTAAATTTAAATAGGTTTTTGGTACCACTTTTTAGAGATTATTTGCATCCAACAAGCTTGTCGTAAGGTTAACTCTAGCAATTATCTTGGGAATTTCATATTTTTAACATGGAAACAGAATCGTTCACGTAAATTAATGCTGTAAGTTCGAGTTTTTTTAAAAATATATTCTGATATTGTTTTTTTTTTGTGATCAAATTTTTCAGTTGTATCTCTTTCTTGAACCCACTGAAATACGGACCGTTGCCTTTTTTGCTGGGGTTTTTTTTACATCTTGTTGATGTTGAGGTCATTAGACGTGAGGAAATGACTGGAGGCCTGGATTTTTGAAGGAACCATACAGGCATTCATTTCGAGTGATTTCGGGAAACCATAGAAAACCGAAATCTGGAAGGTCTAACCGGGATTCGAATCCAAGTCCTCCCGAAAGCAAGGCCAGAGTGATAAAGTTCAGAGGCAAGAAACACACATGGCTGAGTGGATACGTCGACAGGTATCTGGCTGTTGATAGGAATCAAGGATCTTCATAATTTTAGTACGGAAAGATGATTTTGTCTTTTATACTGTGGACAAGCTTGAGATACATCGTTACGCAGATTAACGCGTGTCTGGTATGAATGAGGCCTGTTCTCAGAACCTGTGAAATCAACAACATGCAGGACGTGTGAATAGACTATCAAAGAACAATACTTTTGACACAGTAGCAAAGTCTCACTAGACAATACGTTTTCCATCCTAGCACAATTGCATTCTCTGTGATTGCTGCTTGGTGTAAGAAAAACAAACCATAATGGAAGAAAATGACATGATAAAATTATCCTTTAGAGTGTAGGCTCCCTGTTTGGGGGTCGAAAAGACATGTCATGGGGGCGTGGTAACTTCGCCGCCCGTGTGGACTTTACCCTGGCTCTCCAACATCGGATGTACTATCTCTCTTTCACCGCCTCTTACACTGAAAACCTTTACTTTAATCACATACTTAGAAAGTTTCCTATGAGACATCATTTAATTTAATTTAACTGCGATTGAGAGAGCGCACCGATCGCAATTTTCATACACACCCATTTTTTCCTTTCCTCTACCCTCCTACATTTACCTCCTAGAAATTTCAGCTTTATATTTGTCAGCGTTTTTGGTTAATTTATTAATCATTTCTCTTGGTAATTTATTCCAATCCCTGACCTCTTCACCTACTAAAGAAGATCTTCCCACACTCTTATGCCTGAAATCGAGTTCCTACTATCTGCCCAAAGTGTCATGCCCAGTTGTGTTTTTTACTTAAAGTTGTGCCAAGGTATTTACTTTTCAAGTATTCAGCAAGCAATTCATTCCTCACCGTATAACCAACCTTTAGATTTATAGCTGTGTACCCAATAAGCTGTCTTCTTTGCATTTATCTTCATTACATGTTGGTTTACCCAGTTAGTCCAGATTACCCTGCAGCTATTCACAGTCTCCCACCGTTTTGATCATATTATATAGCACTAGCTGATACCCGCGACTTCGTACGCGTAGATTAAAAATTTCATTGCCAGAATTGAATATAGAAAGTTGTTGGTAACGAACGATTGGTCCCAAACAACACCGAGACGGTATAATATGACCGTAAAGCCATCACTATATCATTCTACCATCGAACCTGTCTCTTGAAGAGAATCAATTTCCAACATATATAAAAACAGAAAAACAAACGAAGGGATGTGAGGGGGGGGGGGGTGTTAACTAAGGGCAGCTTTATTTCAGCTTGGTCTTTTCTTCTTTCTTCACCATGAGCATTCTATTCTTGGGTTCTAATAACTTCAGCTATTTGTGCTCTGCTAGAGATACAACTTACGCCATCAAGGCATGTCAAAAAAGAAGGCAAAATAAACTGGTGCCAGAAACAGTTAAGCAGACACAAAGTAATAGGACAGAGAAAATTGACATCAATACTAAATAATACGTTTTTTCTCTAAACGAAATTTACTAACAAATTATACGCTAACATAATGCGCGAGAAGCACAGCATGAGCAAGTGACGTAACATTATAGACTGACACACACATCCGTGTTCTCTGTCACCATTCGATAAGTTCTCAAAATTTCGTGACTACAACTGTTAATCATACCGAAAAAAATGTCCTGTGCTCTCCCTACAGATTTTCTTGTCAAATTCCGTCGATATCGGTATATGCATTTAGTCGTCAAACCGTAACAAAAATCAGAGACTTACTTCCGCATTTATAGTATTATTACTGCAGATCATACACACACTGACTGCGAGTCACCCCTGAGGGATCAATATAACGTAAAAAAGTGTACACCTACAGCATTGCAAGACTACCTACGATTTGCCTCGCATTGCACCTCTAACTTTGTGATATCTACAGTTTAACATTCAATCCCAATAACCGACGGCCCAGGCGTGACTCTTACGATCAAAAACAATTTAAAAAATCTTAACCTCCACGGAGATTTGAATCTGAGACCACGACACAAATATCAGAAAGCAAGCGCTTTAACCACTGAGCTACCTGACCGCTGCATGAAAAAACAGAACAGAGATCTCCACATCCAATGCGTCTGTCTATCGCCGTTCAGTAATTTTTCGAAATTATGAGACAACATGTATTATTTATACAGATAATTTTTCAACCAAATGTAGACAGTATTTTTCTCCTTGTTTCAAATGATATGTATGCAAAGTTTCATCGAGATCGGATGAAAACTTTGGATTTGTATGAAGATCAAACAAACAAACAAACATACATACATACATTCATGTGACAATTAAGTTTTTCTCGGCGTATGGTAGACAGGAATTCTTCACGGGTCTTCTTCCGGCAGAAGACCCGTGAAGAATTCCTGTCTACATACATTCATCTTTATGTATATAGATTATGTCATATGCAAACAACCTAACTGCTGATAGTAAACCATAAAAACAATCATTCATTACAACAACGGATAACAATGGTCCCAATACGGTAACCTCTGGCAGTTCCATTTTGTATCTTGCAGACGCCTCAGCGCACTGACCCTGCTGGAGACGTCTGGACCACTCCCCCCACCACACGGCCCTGTTTGCGCAGCGCCAGTATGCACACGGTGGCAGAGTCAACTAATGAAGCGAGCATCGACGGCGCTGTAGCCGCCACCGTTGTTGACTCGGTAAACTTCATTGTTCGCCAACTAAATAACAGCCTGCGGCCAGCAGCCAGCGGCCAACACCGTCCCATCTGATTGGCAAAGGCGGCGGGAAGTGTATAAAACAATGTGTTATCGCATTATGTAGATCAGGAGGGGATGGTATAGTGGAGGCGATGCATGGTTGTTGCATTGCTGCCAACAGGATAGAAATGCAGGACTGTTATTTGATATGTATATGAATCTGATGTTATAGGTCGCCATTGGTCTTTAATCTGTAAACTTCATTAATTGCTATAGCCAACATAAAGCCACGCCATTACCTGTGAAATTCCAAAAGAGAGAGCTTCAGTGACGTGTATTGAACATTTCTAAAATTAATTATAAGGAACACGTTTCACGATCCTAAGGCAAATAATTTCAATGGCATGTCATAGATTTGAGTGAAAATATCGAATTAATTTAGTTCAGTCCGCTTTATTTTGCAAACCAAAAATATGGTTAGAATACAGAGATTGAATTCTGCACCCAATGACTTTTTTATTCCGGAACAAAACATCTAATATAAACCATTAAGGGAATCGTAAGTGGTGTTTAGGTATCTGCTCATTTTGTGTGTGCATTTATTCGTATTCTTTTACTATCCTCTAATATCAGTAGTGGTAATTCGACATTAAGTACATTATATGAATTATAAACAGCAGTATGTCATAAGATAGCAGCTTTAATCTTCTATAATCCAGAATATTGTGATTACTGCGGTCACGTTACTTCAGAAAAGAGTTATTTTTGCCACAGCTATTCAGAATTTATGTTTTCATAAAAATAGACTGTTAAATATAATATTTTATGTTGCAATTTAGATTAAAATATCTTTTTTTAGAAATTACTTGTATTAATTTACTATGCTAATTTCCTTTTATTATTATTATTAGTATTAACGGTGTACAGAATATCATCAGTTTCTCAGGTCAGTAACGAATTTTCTATTTACAACACAGCACCTTTTAACTGCCTGAAAAAGATAACTAAGACAGGGTAAACAATTTATTTAATAGAGTAGGTTACTTGACGCTTAAAACTAAACTCAGAAAGTTCAATTGAAAATGATAGAGTAAGTTGTAAGTATACAGAGAATCAATTTTACTTGTTTGATACGAGTTAAAATATATTATTTTTCATAAAATAAAAATGTTGAAAAGTCACGTGACTCGAAACACTGATCAGGGAACGTTATGTCACGTCACACCTCGTGAAAGTTTTGCTCCGTGTAATAAGCGTCTGTCGACAGACAATCTGTGCACCGGATATTTAAGGTTTTAAGTCAGTTTATTACTTACTTCTAGTCAGAAATTCATAAAATAAATTATGTTTGCATTTACCGATACAAACAGCTCTAATTTGTGCAAAATTGATGTGGCGAAAGTTTTCACATGAAACAGTAATATCTGCTCATCAGAATTCTTGAATATCAAAATATACCTCAAAGTATATATATTCAAAAGCTGTAAGTGTAATGTTGTGCTGAAAGTTCACATGTTATGGCGCAGTTAAGAAAAGAAGCTATAGGCCTATAATAATGAAACCTCTCTCGGCGTTGTAAATGGAATGTTAGGCTTTAGAGGACAGATTTCAGAAACTTATACAGCTAGAAAGAATCGCTGTTATAAAATAAATATTGCTTTATAGGACCAATATTAGCAGCTTAAGTTCAAAATATAACTTAATTGCTGTGCAATTAAGCAGACAACGAACTAGCAGCAAGCATTCGTCACGACAATATACCAACAGAGACGCAATATTAATTGCGATGAGCTAAGCCTATCAAAATGTAGCTGTTTTTGTATTATCCATAGGGTATTAGAAAATAATAAATAAATCGCAGATATTGTTAATGATGAACAGCGCACTCTCAACAGTTGTGACGTTACGAAAACTGCGGACATATTTTGGAAATAATTATTAATTTGTTAAGTGAATAATGTACTTGTATTAATTTAAATCATGTATCATACAGATGATGCCTGACTGATTTCAGCAAGTTATAAAGAAATTGTGCTTATGGGAGCGCGAGATATTCAACTTCGGAAGTGATAATTCATTTATCGATAAAAAGGTGAGTTTATGACAGTACAAAATAATGAGGTACGTAGCTTATTAAACATAATAAAATATTACGTCAAAGTAGTATTCACAAAAATGTAATGAAGACTTTGTAGAAAAATTAGTCGTGAAAGTTTTAGTCATGTTTTTCCTCATATCACCCTTGTGTGGAACGTAAATAAACAATTTGTTTGTTTTCTAAATTAAATGTTTACACACTGAGGCACTACACACCATTTTCAAACTGTTTAACTGATTTTATTAATAAAATAAGCAAACCGCAGCTTTGCTTACAGCGGCACAACCAGAGATGTGACGTCACAAGAGATGACATGACAGCTGCGGGCGTTTTTCCATCAAATTCAAATCAGCATACAAAAATGCAAAATTTTGCATTGTCCGTTTGATTTTTCAAGAAAGGAAAGCATTTGACTGGGTGCAGAAATCGGGAAGGAATTCGTACGAAATCTTTAGATAGAGCGAACTCGGCCTTTGCCTGAAGCCTTTATGGGAAACCATTGAATATCGCAGACTGGATAGTACCACCGAGGATTGAGCCCACGTGTAACTGAATGCCCGGCCTGGATGTTAACTACTCAGCTACATTAATCCGTAAGTTGAAATGGCTTCAGTAACCCCAACAGGTGAGCTTTATTAATAGTGTAATGCATTCAATTGTCAGTTATATGATAGAGTGAACACAGTAATCTCAATCTGAAATGTAATTATGCCAGTGTTTTTCGAGAGACCCAAAGAGTCAACCGGTCACAAAGAACAGTTCACAAACGAGAGAGTAAATGAAAATTTTTCGATCAATATCATACAAGTTGCATCACAAAGTAGGTATTAAATGGCTTAAATACTATAGCATGTGTTTGTTTAACTATATTTTCTACATATGTATTTACAGACACGATGGCTTTGAAATTACTGGTACAATCGATTCCTTTCGAGACTAGTAGGCTAATGTAAGCCCATAAAACTATCTACGTTAAATCAAAATCTAGTTTGTAGTAATATAAGAACTACGTGAAAATTTATAACCACAACTTTCTGACATAAATATTCACGTTGTGACTCCTACAGGTTTTAATTGCATTTTGGAATTTAGAAACTTCTTGTTTGTGAAGAGGCATCACTTTTCAAGAGTGCCTTTCAAGTACCATTAAACAGAGTGTGAACAGCTGAGTAGCGAGGCGTCAAAAGAGTGAGACACGCTCCTTATCGCGCTCTTGCATGAGTGACTACAGCCAAAGAGCTCCACACTCCACCCCAAACTCCGAGAGACGAGACTCAAGTGTATCAGGCTAAGCCGAGGCAAGCTGACGTTCGATAACGCTGTACCTGTGAGTACGTGGGTGTTCCTAGGAGTGCGTGCTCTAAAATACTACAGTGTTTTGTAACAACGTTGCAGAGTTTAATAAAGTTTCCACTGAAAATTACTAAGACTTCAAAAAATTCTTATAAACGAAGGTGTTAAGCTGTATTTAAAATATGAAACAGCTGTGATTCCACTATGATTCTTTGTTGATGCCTTAGTAATCGGGTTCCTAAAAGCAATATTAGCTGTCAGTAAGTGAAACAGATTTATTTAAAACTTATCATAGTTATTTACAGCTCTGACGCCAAATTCTTTGCCAAGTTGTGTAGTAAAGTGCAAACCAAACTTTTCACTGCGTTGAAAATAAATAAAATGCCCTCGGCCTTCTATCCACATAAAAATGTCACTTTCAGTGGATGTTTTGAGGGAATCTGTCTCTGCTCTCATTTTCAACCAAGTTTTGTATTAGACGGTTTCCGTGGAATCGCTAACAACAGTTACTACGCTAATACGTTTGCAATTAGTTGAAAATGAGCACAGAGATGGACTGTCTCGAAATGTACCACGAAAGTGACATTTTTACGTGAATAGAAGCCCGAGAGCATTTTATTTATTATGGTAAAGTGATTATGGAAAACTTAAGACGAAGTAGCGAAACGGCTCGTCCTTGACTGGAAAAACAGACAGTGAAAAATCTTATAAGTTTGAGGATTCAAATTGGAGTTTAGAATGAAACGTCCATAATAAATCTTATTATCGTTTCCTCCATTAATTTAGTTCACTAAAATCTTACACTCAGAGCATTTGGAACTAGTAATTAAAATTTTGAGTAGGTTTTGTTGAGAATAATTAAACAACACATTAGTGAATTAATTGAATTCGGTCCACTATTTAAGGGCAAAGAGCGTAATAAGGTGCATGAATCACACCTATACACCACAACATTTTAAGGATTTGTTCTTACTGGAGGATTGCCTCTAAGGATCCGTTTTTGTTAATGTGAACAGAAACAATTGTCAGAAATATGGATTAATGTCATTGACCTGTCTGAAATGATTTTTTAACTGATTATTAATTCGAAAGTTTTAAATTTTTTTACTAAAATCCGCAATATAGAACATGATTTTAGATTGGGACACAGTTATAGCTCAGGAACACAAGTTTTTTTGTGCAGTTTTAGCTTTTTTGAATATATTCTAATACCGTTCTGTATAATGTTATCGAAGTAAGCACGCGCTTATAGAATACTGGAACACATTTGCAAAGGAATAATGAATCCAGTAAACGTCATAACTGCACTATTTGTATAATATAATATCCGTTTGAAATGTGATGTTATAGAAGGATGCTGAAAATTAAGTGGACAGATAAAGTATTAAATGAACGAGTGTTGGAAATGACGAGTGAGGACAGAAGGAGTGTAACAGAGGTGATGGATCATATTTTGAGACATGCTGGATTGGCTTACTTGTTAGTGGAGGGAACAGTCGAAGGGAAGAACTGTAGAGGAAGACAGAGATTAGAATATATGAAGCAGATAATTGAGGACGTGGGTTGTAAGGGGTATGCTGAGATGAAGAGTTTAGCGCAAGACAGGATGGATGGAGGATTGCACTAAACTAGTCAAGAGATTGAAGACAGAAAAAAACACCTTTTGTTATTTACGTAAACGTTATGTATGAATTAAAGTTGATAAATTTTTCTTCGGCCAAGGGATGTGGAAATATGAAAAGTCCTAGAATATTCAGTAACATGGTTGACAAAGTAGTTTTAGTACTATGCAATCAAGGAAATGCTTAATTATTATAATTTAGTCCGAAAAATTAATAATCCTAAGTTTCATATTAGAAGACATGAGGTTCCTTCACAGTGTAACGGGACGTTAGCACGCCACGCTACAATTTATATTTTTATTAAGTTGTTTTTAATTTTAATTTTTATTCAGATTTAAATTGATCTCGGGCAGCCCAAAATTATATATAATTAAATAAATATGCAAGGGTATTTCATTTGAGAAGGCTCAGCGAAAAATGTGTGAGCATAAGATTTGTTTAAGCGAAGGATCGCACATCTGAGGCTAGGGACGGAAGTGAAACGGTAATTCCCAGTGAACGGACACAATGGGGCCGCCTCGCTGTCGCCACCCAAGGCCAGTCACTAACCCCAACGGTTCGCACAGCAAACATGTGAAGGTCAACCTCTCCCCCACCCCAACAAGGATGGACGCGGAGAGGACGCTGGCAAAAATGCCGCGAATCTGAGTGTGCAACGATACCACGTGATTTCCAACCTGCCTATGAAAATCATCGACAGGGTCTTCACAAGTTAATTCAGGGTGTTTTTTTTTCTTCCCGCCATGTTCCTTCGCTGAGAGGGACGCCATCGCCTTCCGAAGAGGAGGAAGTTACTTCTGGCCAGACCACGGTCCAGAGCAGTCGATCTGACTTCTTGCCAGACCACGGTCTGGGATAGTCGACTGCTGACTTCTCGCCAGGCCAGAACGGTTGTGCTTGGTCAGTACAGTGACCTGCCTATGATCACTGGCTGGTGATCTTTCTATCTCGCTGGGCTGATAGCGCGACGGACTTCAGTGTTGCTGCCTATGCTATGGTAAAGTGTTAACGCCAGGTCTTGCATCGTTGTGTTCTTATGAGACTGCGAATGACCCGTAAGCGACTTGAGAAAGAGACTTGTGTTCTTTGAGCAAATTTTGACCCTGAGCTAGCCGACATTTTGTTGAACATTGTGGGAACCTTTGCATATCGCGAGTTCCTTGTTTTTCTCCTTGTTATTTGACGGCGCCCGAGACGCATGTTCATTTCATGTATTCATTTTGATTGCTGACTGTTTTTTTTGTTGTAGCGTATTGTGAACATAGTTCCCGCTTACTAACTATAACTTCGTCAGAAGATTTTCAATTAAAGTAAAATTCATATAATTGTTTGCTTGAATGAATCGGCCAGTTGTAATCGCTAGGCTTGCATTGATATGTTAGTGATTATTGTGTTAATGGTAACGTTAAATATGCCTAGCGGTGTAGTAGCCAAATGAATATAATAAATTGTCTATGTCAGTTTCATTGTGATCTGACAAGGTTAAGATTCTTGCCAACCCAATAATTGATTTATTATTATAAATTAATAAAATTCATAAACCCCCCCCCCCCCCTCACTTTTCCCATCCTATTACAACAGTTCTATCTTTGGTTACACTTTTTTATATGCTACGTGGCCAAACAGGAAGCACGATATTCGTATGGGATTTACATGTATTCCTAGACTAACACGCCTTACATTTTAGATTGTGCATAATATTGGCGATACAACGTAAACACAATACGAATACAATAAGTAATGAATAAAGCCCGTTCCTAGGCCGGATGAGAACCGATGATCCTGCCTCCTAGTGCCTGAATCACTAACAACAACTTCTTTAATGTTCATGAGCATCTTAGGATAATTAACAGGCACGCCAAAGTGCCTGGCGTTTGTTCACTGTGAAATTTAACTAGAAATGAATATACAACCAGGTAAAATGTTAAGGGGTCTCGTATAGTAATATTTTGAACGTAGAAGATGTCATTCTCGAATCACGCTGCTGCAAAATTAATTCATGAAGGTTGCAAAAAGATTTCATTAACACAGAAATTTATATGTTGCAACGATTGATCTTGGTCAAAATTGTCCTTCCCCATATTCTTAAATCCTGCAACAATCAGTAATTTCAACAAGTGGGTCTTGCTGCGCGAAAAAAATAATGTATATTCGGTTTTTCATCGTGAAATTCCTCGTACGGCCATCATTTTCTAGATACTGTATGATTTTCTAGATCTAATACTGGAACGATATTCTAAAATAAACCGCTTCATGTCTTTAGACACCTTCTTGCTTCCAAGAATCCTTTTCAACGACATTTTGCGTAAGGAGCAATACCCCACGCCGCAAACCAATAAATATTCGGTCGCAATGTAAGTACCTTAGTACTTTTCCTGTAAGAGAGTCGTTCGGCAATGCAAGATAAAATCGAATTTATGATCGCTTCTACTGCGTTTGATTTCCTTTAGTTCCTTCTTTGAAATCTTTGCAGCTATGACGAAGAAACTAGAACGCTTGTTGAAATGCACTGTTTTGTACTGGAAATAATGTTTGAAAATAAGATATTACTAAATACACCGCGGTAATGTTTACTTTAGTTTTATCAAATAATTATTATTCCACCAGATTTGTTGCTTTCCATCAGGGAGGCAGAATCTCTGTGGTTGCTGCTAGCAGTGGCAAAGCCGCCTAACAAACGACCCCGGGCACATCTCACACGCACGCAAGGCGAGGCGCTGAGTCCGACGCTATTAGTTAGGTTGCCAGGCAGCCGCCTTTGAACATGATTAACACCGGCCCTGTATACAGTAGGAGGCCCTACTGCAGCCAATACCTGACACACGGACAGCCAGAAGGAGGATTGTGTAAATGGAGATGGATTCCGTACTTATATAACAAGATGACTTCAATACGTTGCATAGTGTCTTCAGCCTCAACAGAGCTTAGGGGGCATCCATAAATTACGTGAGGTGTTGTTCCGGATTTCCGGACCCCCCTCCCCTGGTTTAGCTCTAAAGTCCAACAAATATTTCCAAAACCTCACGTGAGATTTCCGTTGACATCTCACGTAATTTATGGACGCCCACTTAGCATGACGATAGCAGTCATTTAGAACGGTCTGCTAGTTTAGTGGTTAGGACATCATCTAGAAATAGAAAGAACTCCTGTACGAATCTCCGACTCAGCGGAGATTTTCAAAGTCCCCTAACCTGACCTCCATCTCTGGCATTGCCTACTGTGTAAAGTGACGTGTGCCACAACGCTTTCGTGATTAAGATTCCACGTTGAACTGTAGGTCTTCTTTACCCGCTAGGATTGCTGGGTTACGTTAGGTAAGGAATGTTTCCTTCGAGAAGGTACAACCAACCTTCTGGTTGAGGTCTGAACGCAAGTGTCAGTTAATTTCTTCGTAGATATTTATTTATTTTTTCTCGTGGCTCTTAGCTTCGTCGGAAAAGAACTGATGGACAAGAAACGGGAAGGAATTCGGTGCTGCTATTTTGAAAAAAATCATGAGTGTAATTTCGGGAAACCGTGAAAGACCGAAGTCTGGATGGCCGGACAGGGATTCTAACCCGCGTCCTCCCAAATGTGAGGCCAGAGCGTTACCACTCGGAATATTTAATCTAAAATATAAAACTACACTCCATTTTCAAAGCCTATCGCTTGATATTTTTCATAAAGACTTGACTCTTTCTTAGGTAGCCATTAACAAAAAGGAAATGGTTTCCATGCTGAAGGTAGGCGTCGCGTCCTAGTATTCAATGCTTACGTTTAAGCAGACGTACTTCATCATTCTTCTACGGCGGAACTGTGCTGAGATGTGCCTCACACTTGGTGTCACATGGTTGGGTGGCTCGGTGTCGGTTGCGGCGTGAGTTGTCATAAAGGCATGCAAAGCACCACGAGGCTGCAGGTGTGGTCGTTGATGTTAGCACTCTCTAGAACTTCTCTTATCGGCCTAGGCGTGCACTGGAAAGAAGTCTAGTATATTCGAGGCATCGACATGACCGGTTGTAAACGAATGCAGCACAATGGCCGACTTCTGTGTTGTTGGATTTGTAGTGGCGGATAAGCCTGTCATGTACTGTGAGGCCAGACACTCCACCAACAGTTGCGAAGAATCAGCTGTTTTTATTAGAGTGTGTGAAACACAAATCAACGCAGTTCCGCACTAGAGTAAGTCCTAAGCAGATCGGCTGAAAGATCGCCATTCAATCGTTTGGACGGGAATCGGAAGCCTTCTTTTGTAACAAAAATTAAATTAGGAAATTTGCAGTCTGATGGAAGAAATGATACAAGTAATGGGCCGAATTAAAATTGGTTTGTCCTTCAGTGAGTGTCCAGGTTCTTGTCTGCCGGCCTCGATAGCGTAGGGGCTAGAGTACTGGCTCCACGTGCCGAAGGCTGCCGGTTCGAATCCGGCCGCGGGCATGGATGTTTAAGTGTTGTGTGTCCATACATTGGAAAAAATACAATATATATGCTGGATGACGACTTATACACTGATATAATAATTACATTGAGCTGGCTGTATGGCCTCCGTTGCCAAATGCCATTAAAAAAAAAAGGTTCTTGTCTGTTTGGGTAAATTCTTTCTAGCGTCCCTATTCGAATTCTGGATTGTTGGAACACGAGAGACTACTCCTCACGCATACTTTTTGCGAAGTCATTCTGCGGGGCTCATTTGCAACATCTAGTAATCTCGTGACACTCTGATGGTTCGCAAACACTTACTGGTAATTTTGCAGATTCCTTAGGGTCCTACTCGTCCACTAAGGGAGCCTCCATCATAATCTACGCGGATAGACCAAGGATGGTGGCGGTTTGGTAGAAAGCTACGTGTGTGCGTGTGTGTTTGTTTGTTGTTGTTTGTCTCTCTCTCTCTCTCTCTGTGTGTGTGTGTGTGTGTGTGTGTGTGCGTGCGTGGTGGATTTCCAACCGAAACCAAGCCATGTAGCTTTTCATTCACATTATTTGTCACAGTTAAAATAGGGTACGGAACACACAACAGCATGTGGATATTTATTTCCGTAATTATCTCCGTTATTCTGACAGAGCCGCGCTTGTGTGGATTTCTAGGCTCAAATTCGCTTACAGATGTCACGCCCGGTTTTCCATGGCAGTGAAAGTTCGTATTGTTTAGATTTTTTTTAATTTTGTCTGGCTCTGATCGCTGGTGTGTCACCTTACCTTTCGTTTATCAAGTAGCTATAATTTTGTTCTGTCGTGTAAATTTCAGAGTATCTTTAATCAGAGCGCTGGCTGAAGTGTTATTTCAAGCTTAAAGTGTGGAGTGAAATGACGCTATACAATAAACTTTACGTGGCTTATCAGAAATATTATTTCCAGCAAGTTTTCAATTACCAAAACTGCGTCAATGAGCTATGTAAACCTTCGATGTAGGAAAAAAGAATTATCCCCTGGCAATGCAGAAAGAGACAAGACAAACGGCAACAAAAGAAAACAAAAATAAAAGTCTTAGTTTTATTTTACGCGGCAGGTAACTTTCTTCTGATTTATCAGTTAATAAACAATGATGATTGAGATGAAGAGAATGTTTTTAGTAACACCTCAGGAAGAAAAAGTATCTCTGCCGTACCTGTGAAACAGGTTTTTCCAATAATTGCTTAATTATAGGAGTAACAAGTGTCACCAGTTCTTTTGTAATATTTATAATTAATGAAAAGTATGTAAAGAAATTATCTGTTTTGTTCATTATATTCGCAATAATGTTAAAGATAGGCTTGGAAGGGAAAACAGCACAAAATATCATCTGGAATTAGCACAGAATTTCAATGCAGGCCGAAATGTAGTCCTTTCCCATTGTACCAAATATTTGGTGACACGCAAGACCGACATTATAATTAAAGTAAAGTTGTATGGTTTTCGTCGACTTTTTTTTAGTGAGTTAACAGACTTACCACTTTAAGACATTTTCAGAAATCTTGAGTAACACCTTGGTGAAAATATAATTCGCCCGACGACCGATTCAAGCTGTAATCAACAGAACAAATATTGGAATTAATTAGACCTATTAACTTGCGTTGAAAAGAAGAATTGGAAAAAAGACTCAAAAAGAAGACATAAAATAAGATTAAATGTGAAGTCAATTTCTGTAACCGCCTTCTATAGGGGGTGGGGAAAGAAGGACTGTATTTGAGATTAATCATTTATCGTATTTAACAACGTTATCACTAATGCAGTCCTAGCACTTTACCTATTTGGGAGCGTCCATAAACTTTGTGGCTCGGTCTAGGGGAGGGATGGATTTTGTAGAAGACTACGCTGGGCTGCGTGCACGCGGGAGGTGTTCCGAGCCAAGCCACGTAGCTTTATATTCCTATTATTTGTAACGGTTGAAATAATGTCCAGAACACACAACAGCATGTGCATACTTATTTACGTCATTTAATTATCTCCGTAAGTAATTTACGAGAGTCTGACAAGAGAAAACAGTACAAAATTTCTTCTGGAATCATTAAGGAAAAATGATACGTTCCACTAGGGAAGGGGTTTAGAGGAAAAAGCCACGTTAGACTTCGTGGGGGGAGGGGGGTGCACATGATGCCAAAAACAAGCTACGTAGTTTGTGGAGTTTCCATTTGGAACACGAATAAAACAATTTCGTGCTGCAAATCATAGTATTTAGCTTTCACCACTTATCGAAAATATAGATATATCACCTAGAAATGTAACTTACAGATTTTTAGCTCGGTGGCTGGGTAAAAAATAAGCAAGAGCGTAAGGGAATCAGTATTTTTGAGATTTGGGATTCCACCCCATCTCTCTTTAGGAGGGACGGGCATAGCGGTATACATCCGGGCGGTAATGAATATATGAATTGTAAATGGAGTGGCAACGTCGACTGCAGTTAGAACCGACAGTCAAAGGGTTCAATAGTGGCGGAAGGGAGGGCTGCTTTGTGATGCTCTGTTCTGAGAGGCATGAGCAAAGGTGAGGAAGACGGAGATAAAAATAAGCAAAGGGGCTAACTTATTGAGACAGTATCTAGCTCACACATTATTTTGCCGCACTTCTCCGTTGTAATATCTGCCTTATCCTTCGTGGTTATTGTGTCCTTTCAGTAAATGAACGAAACTCTTTATCTCTCTCGCAGTTATTATTTGTAGTGAAATCATTTTTATAATACTCGTATATGTCATTGAACAATTATTTTTAAACTTTGTCTGATTAATCTGTAAACCATGCCTGGTTTTGATAATAATTAATAAAAAATTGCTCGTTTCATCCTGAAAGATTTTAACTTACTTAGTTTGTTTGAACTGTAGAGGGGTTGATATTTTTAAACTTATAGGATTTTCGATATATCGATACTTTAGAAAGTATCTATATCGGCTGTCAATATATCGGGAAAAAATATCGATATATAGATACTTTCATAATTTCAATATCATGAAATCAATCAAACCTTGGAAAAATAAGGGTGTCCATTGATAAATAGACGTGTGATTTTGTTCTTAATCTGGATTTCCCTTTAGAGTGGTTTCTCTTGGTGATGATGATTATTGATTTTTTTTTTTTTTTTTTTTAAATTTGACCATTATGCATGTCATAATTTTCATAAAAATTAGTAAAATTTATAAATCTTGAAAGAGGTTTGAGTTAAGTCTTAGTGCATTTTTAAGATTGATAAGCAATACAGTTGAGGAATTTATTTAGGTAGAAGTTTAGCTATTATAGCACGCATTAAGGCCAAATTACATAGCTTTTTTCATAAAAAAGTTTCGTGGAATTTCATTTAATTTTGTGTGTTGATAGTTTACTCTTAGTTTTGTTACTTTTCTTGCACTCTAATTAGCAACTATGTTTTATTTACACTTCCCAGTATTCCTGCTAACACACTAATTTCCAGTTGGACTTCCCTGGACAGTGCGCACGCTCATTTCAAACAATGGGCTCGCGTTCGATTCGTGCTGGGCGAGCGATGCCTTGCCTACACTGTTGTCATCATCTGAGTAAACTTGGTACCTATAACTTACAAGTGAATTATAGAAACGTAGTAAGATTTACTTAAGCTTGCTGATATCTATGCGTAACAGAAATTTGAGGGACACAGTGTCATTCAGAGCAAACGAAAAATGATAACTTATTTTAAAAATATCGAATCCGATATCCAGATTTCAGTATCGAAATATCGATATGTCGTCCTAAAAAATATCACTCATAAATATTAATATTTTCAGAAAATAATATCGATATTTCGATATCGATATATCGATATATTATCAGTCCTAGAACGACCACACTTTAGAGATCGAGTGGTCTGCCACAGTCAAATACCTCGGTGTCACTATGGACCCCCGGTTAACCTGGAAGAGCCACATCGAGGAAATTCGACGAAGGCTCAAAGAACTGTACCCGATCCTCAACCGGGACAGCTCATTATCAGCCAGTACTGGAGTCAGTATTTATTGCAGTCTAGTTCGCCCGGTAATTGAATATGCGTTCCCGGTGTGGGGATACGTATCAAAAACCAGATTGAGCAGACTGCAAACGATGCAAAATAGAGCGCTTCGGCTGGCACTACATGTACATAAACAGTCCTAGTTTGAAGGTATAAGTGACTCTTCTATGCTTTTGTTTTATAGCTATAGTACAATTTCTAGCTATGCGAAATTGAGTGTGGTGCATTAGGAGATACAAAGGAATAAACATTCTTAAAGGTGGCTTTTTAGTTTGAATAATAGCATTACTTATATATAGTACTGAAGGAGAAATGCTTTTAAGGTTGCCTCTCTTCTCCGGCTAACCTGATCATGTGAACACATTCCTTACAACCTATTTCTGCAATTATTTATTTCACATATGCTAATATTTTTCCACCTCTACTGTTGTTGCCCTCAATTGATCCCTCCAGTAACAAATTAACTGATCCCTCATGTCTTAAATGCGAACCACCATCATCTTTCTTCTTTTTACGATATTCATTATTTTCATTATAAGCTCATTTCGGTCTTTAACGGTACTCTTAATTGTAAGAATCCTTCATTTAAAATGCTTAAATTTTCCTTTTTTTTTTCTAGGATTTATATTTGATGTAAGGTAATTACTATCATAAAGTTTTTATGAATTAAAAACGGCACATTTTGTTGTAAACGATATATTTTTCTATAAAATATTCACACCACTAAATTTAATCGTTCCAATGAGCGATCACGTAGTGATAGTATGACAATATTTGACACGATAACTGAAAAATTGTCTTTTGGTAGATACGAGTGAGGAAATGATACATTTTAACAAGTCCAGAGTTAGGAGTTTTTTTACTCGTAGGTGATTTAGAATTTGATTCATCGAGCTCGAGAAGAGTGTTTGGCTAACGTTGAATTTAGATATGCTGTTACTCATACATACTTGAATCATATGATGTACTCGTAAAAGAAACCTCTGTTTTTATAGCATCATTGCATATCCTACAAGAGCAAAGTAACAAAGCTAATCTAGTAATACTCCACTAGATCTCAATATAATAAGAAATTAGTCTGTCAAAATAAAGCGTGAAACTAAGAAATCAATATATGCAGCCAGCCACTACATAGACTTTGAAATATACATGAACAATACTGATTGTAGTTTAAAATTCAAGGATATTTCTATTTAAATCGTCATGTAAAATAGCTAGTAGTATTCGTTTCGCAGCATGTACAGAGTTCTTATGGAGTTATAAATGTCAAGCACCTTGCATTCCAGTCATACAGATGAAGATCATTTGCTGTTTTCGGCAGTATCCAAAGCGACTCCGGGAAGAGGATGTTACTTTAGTGCTCAAAAACCTATAAATCACACAAATACAATTAACCCTAAACACAATAGTAGAAACCTAAAAGGTTATGAGACATAATGGTGCCTTCATCCCTCAGTTATGTTAGACATTTCTTCATATGTAAGCTTTATAAAAGAAATAGAGATAAAAATTAATATATTATGTACTAACTGTGTACAAAAAAAACTGACAAAAATAACAACTAAATTACAAACAACAAAGTTTATCGGAATTGAATGAACATTTGTTGAAAAATTCCGAAATAATTTCATAGAAACAAGAATAACCCTGCATTCCACTATCTCCTCAGAAACGTGCGATATTTAAGTAACATAAAAAATTCTCCATATAGTTAATTGATTGCTGCATTAAGACTTTGCTTTTACGTGAAACATCTGAACTACGACTTTGTAACCAAAATCTTGTACACTATTATTTATGTTGCTAAAGTTATGAGGCCTTTTAACAAAATGTTACTCTTCATAACGTGATGAAGCCGAGAATTCTGGTACTATACAATAGTATGGAAATAATATTTAAATCATGTACATATTTTAAGGTATATTTTGGATTCGTTCCCCTTTATAGTTTAGTATCCATTATTTCTCTGTGCGTGAGACACATCTTTGTAACACGTAATTGAATATGAATATCAGAAAGGTATAAAATTAATCTACTGTATCATATGTGTTAGAGAGATAAGATTTTAGTATTCACGTTTCTTTACCGCTATTCGCTTGATTCCTTTTTTACTATCCTTCTTTAATAAGTTCGCGAAATACAATGCATTTAAGCTGAATTTAGTATTAGGTTTTAAATGTAGCCAGGAATCGATATGGTATGGTTTAAAATTGCTTTTAAATGTAACACTTCTTTGAGCGATAATTTTCATAACAACAATTACATCCGAATGAATTTTCATACTTAGTAGTTTCAATTTAAACATTCAATATGTGCTGATTTTGGCTTAGTGTGTATAAAATAATTTTCATACCAACAATTACATCCGAATGAATTTTCATACTTAGTAGTTTCAATTTAAACATTCAATATGTGCTGATTTTGGCTTAGTGTGTATAAAATAATTTTCATAACAACAATTACATCCGAATGAATTTTCATACTTAGTAGTTTCAATTTAAACATTCAATATGTGCTGATTTTGCCTTAGTGTGTATAAAATAACACGTTTTTTATAATAATTTTAATTGTTTTCTCCAATATTCGTAATTATAACTAAAGGCATAGAGTGAATTTCATATCAACATATTTGGAAAAACTATAATAACGACTGCATAAATAGTAATGGAAATTAGCTGGAATGATTTGTTTACTGTTATTGGATACTGCCTTCTAGCTTTAAATAAAGCTTATAAATACTGTCTGTGATGTCAGTAAACTACACAGACTGTCGATAAAATCAGAATATGGTAAACGTTAATTTGGAGTACTAAGGAAATGGTCTTTCCTCCTTCTCAAAATAAGTACTTTCTCAAGACGCTCCAGACAAAAGTCTTGGAATGGCTTCTCTAAGTTCTCGTTTACCATGCACAATCTCAGTTACTATAGGAACACCTTCATACGTAGGTAGCTAAGAAACCGAGACGTGGTGTCCACTGAATTAGTAAGGTCTCCCTGATGAAGCGGCTGTCGAGTGCTTTCATTCCGGTATCCAAGCGCACTCGGGCTGATGAACTGGCCAAGTTGGCCGGAGCCTTGTGAATGCAGACCGTTGTACTCCCCCGAGGGTCTTCCTCCTGCCTGAATGAGGGGTGGTCTCGTCGGGGCCTAACAAACCACATCTCTTCGACAGCTCTGCCCGTAACAAGTTCCGCCTGCTGACCCCCCTCTGCCTACGGAGCCTGGAATTATAATGACATTATAAAACCAGGTGCGGCCTGTCCGCTTTGTTAAGGCTATGGGCTACCCAAGGAGGGAAACTTTAACCGATGGAGTGTCAAGATTGGGTGCTAAATAATGAATCTCTCCGACATGAAGTATCTGTTCTCTGCTCATAGATGGAAAAAGTCATAAAAAGCGTTTTTGATAAGTTTTAAGACAGAAGAATGCAGCTGAAACTTTCAGACAACCCACTTCGCTCGCGGTTATCGATGTATTTATATATGAGAGTTTCCCAGTTAGAAGGTAACCTTGTATAAAACACAATAAAAAGAAATAAATTATTACCAGCTGGCGCGTGCGAAAATTTCGCGAATGATATACGACGAATAAGCGAGGGTGGTGGTTTGTAGTGGAATGAAAGAAGAACCAGTTCATCTGAAGCAATTGTTTAGTTGTCACCAGAGAATCCGTATGTAACAAAACACTTCCAGTGACTTGCGAAACAATTAGAAAATACTGTTGGACACGTTAAATAAACGTGTGACTAAAAGTCGTGGTGATTTACAATACAAAAAATGTGTTTATTTACATTTACATTATATATACACGGTGAGTCAAAAGTCCTTGGACACCTTCATAAGTTGGAAGAGTGAAGGGAAAACTGAAAAGTGATGATGGGAACAGAGGTTTAATGTGGGGCCGCAACTTTTGGAGTGAATGTCATTCATGGCCGCCATCTTGAAATCCGCCATTTTGGATTCAAGTCATTTTTTTTTAATGGGAAGGGGGTTGAATGACACATCAAATAACACTCACTTGAGCTCAGAAATTTAGTGGTGTAATTTGTTTTTGTCTATCTTGTACCGTTTAGAAGTCATTAATGTTCAAAGTTACCTTGATACTGACTCATGTCTCTCTTTTTTCCAGGTGATCTAAAATGGATAGACAAAAACAAATTACACCACTAAATTCCTGAGCTCAAGCGAGTGTTATTTGATCACTTTTCAGTTTTCACTTCACTCTTCCAACTTATGAAGGTGTCCAAGGACTTTTGACCCAACTTATGAAGGTGTCCAAAGACTTTTGACTCGCCCTGTATATATTTTTGGTCAGGTGAAACAGCTACGTAGCAAAACACTAACAACGTCTTTAGAACAATTAGAAATTGTAAAATGTTTCCCTAATAGAAACAAAAATATCCGAAAAGCTTCTTACTCTAGAATACAGATACAGTTTACCAATATCTCTGTGATATGTTGTGGACTGACAAAGTAAGAAATGAACGAGTTTTGGAAAGGATGGGTGAGTAAAGAAGTTTGAAGAAGAAGCTTACAGAAAGAAGAGACAGGCTGGTAGGTCATATTTTGAGACTTGCTGGATTGGTTAATTGCTGGTAGAGGGAACAGTCGAAGGTAAGAACAGTAGAGGAAGACAATGATTAGAATATATGAAGCAGATAATTGAGGGAAGTGGGTTGTAAGGGGTATGTAGAGATGAAGAGGTTAGCACAAGATAGGAAGGGATGGAGGATTGCTTCAAACCAGTCGAAAGACTGATGACAGCAAAAAAAAAAAAAAAAAAAAAAAAAAGTATTGCTGCTATCTAGTGGTAATGCGATCACTCCTTATCGACGCCAGCGACACCTAGTAGCTTGGCTCTGAACTATCGTACACCTGTGACCATAATTGTTCATAATTTTGCCATATACGGGTTGAATTTCTAAAAAATATCTTTCTTAATTAATGTTGTTACCAAAGCGGAGAAGTTAATTTTTAAAATGATACCCCATTTATCGATTTGGATCAAGTATGACGCGTCAGAGATGGCTCGTCACAAATAAACATCTTCTAGAAATAATATAAACGATTTAAGAGACATAAAACTATCTCGATTCAATGACTAGCTACATATATTAGGGCGAAAATATAAATTTTCCGCCATATTTTCATCAATAAATTTGAGTGTACATGACTAAAATAGCTTGATGGCCATTACTCATTACCCCAATATTCTGATGAAAATTTTGTCTTCTCATCACGGTCGAAGTCTTCTTTTTCGTAATACTGGTGTTACTTGCTGTTTTTAAATTTGAAAAGCTAATTTATTTGTGTATGATTTATTGATAAATATATTTATAAATAACTTCATAATATTATGTTTCAATACAGAACAAAGACCTGGTTAGTTTGTCCTCAAAGTCATATTCGCTATTATTGTTTATTATTTCAAAGATAAAACAAGATAAATCTCAAGACAAGATATGAAGACAAATAGATGAGATTCACTGTAATCAGGAAACCCAAGTCATAAGAACATTCTCTGTATTTAGGCAAAACGGTTAGGACGTTAAAAACTCGCATTTACTACGTTGCATCAGAAAGCCTGACATTAAAAAATGCGCATGCATCTCAATGATATTCCGTCTAAATTTGGAAGTTACAAAGCTAAGGTAAAAAGTTCTTAATCTGACAATGAAAAACTGAATGTTTTTAGTTCAGAGTCATTTATTTTTCTCGTACCCATTTAGTCCAGTGCCCTTTGCCCAAAGTATCTTCATTGAATGGATTCCATCAATAAATTGCGATTCTTGAATGTCTAAAAATTACCCATATATAGGTTCCATAACCTCTTCACGTTTTTCAACTATAAATTTCCTTAAATATGGCAATAAGTAGACGTCATAGGGGGTTAAATGTGGCGAACATTGTGGATGCTTCTGTTTTATTCACTGTCAAATCTGTTTTTGGGCAGGTGCATTGTCTTGATATAAAGTTTTTTTTTTTAATTATTATTTTGTTATCTACGTTTCCTTTTCGAATTTTATACGTACAGTTGGACTAAAACACTTGCACTCAATTCACCAATCACTGATCTACAATTTTCAGGGATATTAATAGTATGCAATCCGGCTATGGTGTTTATGGTGGATGAAATCGACTTCGCCTCATTTTTTTCATAAGTCACTGATTTCACACCAATGTTTTGGTGACTGCTTCGTTTCCGGCGTGCAGTGTTAGAGCCACGCCTTATACATAATAATATATCGGAGCAAAAATTTGGTAAGATCATTTTAAAAACGATCCAGACATTTTTAAGAAATTCATTTCTACATTTGTTTTCGGTCAGCATTAAAGAAATGCGTCATCCATCTTACACAAAGCTTTCTCACATTCAATCATGATGTAACATGCACCATACCTTATCTTGTGAAATTCATACAGCTTCAGCTGCCATACACCTTTATCGCGATCTTCCAACATCAAATTAAACATCACCATAAAATTCACGTGAAGCAATAAGATCAAGATTAAATTGCCCGCCCATTTCTTCACTGTTGAAAATGACTGATCAGGCTTCCTATATAAAATACCCACGTTGGACGATAGTATCAGATTCCTGTTTATTTATTTCAACGAGACATAAAAAAAAATATAACTGAACTATTTGTATCGATTTATTTATGATTATTTCTGACATTATAATTATCGTCCGCTCGGTTCCTGCTCTGATGTTGGATAGTCTTTGTGTACACTCACCCTTCAGATTCAGCTTCCTATTTGTATCATTATAGCACCTGGTTTTCACTCTTATGAAACTAACGAGGCAACATTAACTGCTCATCATCTGCCTAATTAGTCTGGTAATTCAGTGGTAAAGGAGTTTCTTTAAATAACTTTGGATCCCGGATTCAAATCCAGGATTTTTTTTCAATCTCTGTTAGATCAAATGAGTACCTAAGGACACTTCGTAGTTTGGATTCCACATTAAACTGTAGATACAACCCGGAAGGAAAGTAATTTGGAAATCAAACCACATGCTGTCATTGCTAGGCCGTAATTTAAAGCAGAGTACACCAGACGTTAAATCGATCGAATACAGAGCACTAGTGCTACTTCACATAGAATCTTATTTATCTGTATGAGCCACCCATCAAAAGGGGTTCATAGAGGCATTGCAGAAGGCGTAAAGCAGAACCCCACGATTCGTGGCAGGTATACCTGGAGGGAAAGTGTAAGTGCGATGTTGAAGGAGTTGGGTTAGGAAGATCTGGAACACAGTAGGCGTTGATCTCGTCAGAAATTATCTGAAACGTTCATGACAGATCTATTTCAGGATGGCAGCAAACACACTATACTACCTGCTACATTCATCTCTAGGAATAAGAGAAATCGGGACAGAATTTATTTCCAGAGAGCGATTAGGGAAAGAAATAGGAAGAACATGTTAGCGGGAAAATTTAGAATGCGACAGGATTAGGTCTCGAAGGCCATCTACATCTGGGGTTTCAGTGGTTTCCTAGATCGTTCCAGGCGAAAGTCGGGGTAGTATCTCAAAATACCCCATGGTTACCTCATACCATATGCCGTAATTCCCTTCCGATGAATAGACGATTACATATTAGTATGGATGCAATACGCCCACAGCAATCCACTTATAGTAAATAACGTTGTTATAGTACAAGTAGTAGTATAATACGCGAAAAAAAAAACTTTTAACCGCCTTCCTGGTCCGAATATTGTGAGTTCTTCCTTTGTGACAGCGTTTGAGATCTGTTGGTACAGTGCCTGTTCAGCCGTATTGCGTTTGTCTGCGATAATCGTGTTTTGAAGAGATGACTGTATATTTAGCAGCCTAAGACATCCAGTAATACGTTCCTGCCGCGAGTCAGCCGTGGGCGTTGTCGACCCTACATCAAACGCAGGCCAGCCCAGCCCCTGCTCACCATTAGCTGCAGCCACTGTGCGTCGCATCTGGTAATGAGCCACCAGCCAGACCAGCGCAGTGGCAACGAGTCTAATTTCCGTCCGATCAGCCTAATATAGAAGTCGGGAGGGCGGAACACTTTTTTGAGATTCCTAGCTGTAACGAGCGACACTCGATATCTGCGGCCGCGATCTTGGTGAACTGGGGGAGAGAGAGGACGGAGGCCACAGGCATTCCTCTTCCCTCCTCCTCCATCTGCATCTTCCCGGTTCTGCGTCGTTATGCGCTCTGCGTCTCTGAGTATCTCTCATTACAGCCACGCCGGCGCTGGGTGTGGGGGAGGAGGGGGGGGGGGCGCAATCTTGCACTTCGACGAGGAGGCAGCATTGACGTTGCTACGCGCTTGCAGGAGGCTTGTGACTCGTTTGTTCTCTGAATCTGAAAAGGTATTCCGACTGATTGCGACATCGTAGCAGCAGGATGTGACAGTTGGCGGGGCGCTTGCTTTTGAAAAATTGAATTCAGCCCAGAGACTAAAGCAATTACGGGAATCTTAAAGTATAAAAGCAGAGTGCCGTTCAGGAATAAATGAATGCAAAAGTGAAAAGCGCGGAGATCTCGTGACGGATTTATTTTGATGTATAGGGGGTTGTGCACACACGTATTCTTTTCTTCTCGGCAGAGTGCATCATTTTGTTAGGAAGAAGTTGTGAAAGATGGTCATGTATGCTCTGAGCGATTGAAAAAGAATCATTAACTTCCAGTATTTTGTTTTTGTCTGCTACTAATGAACCTCAAAAACCATTTAAGTAAATTAAATATATATTGAACTGAACTGTGTTTTCTCTTGATAACTGCACTTATTGGACCTGTCACCACATATCGTTGAGCTAGTATATCTTCTCTCTTCCTCACGACCGCAACATCGATTTTTAGGCTTTCTATTCTTAGTAATGTAGAAGTAGTTGTTAATGCTGTTGACCATAAGGTCCGAGTTTTGTATATCAGTCACGGTTGGGATTCTTAAACTCCGTTTTACTTGTGTACGCCGTACTCTAAGACGTTTTCACAGTTTCATTCCCGATAAAGTCTTACGGCCCTTAACAGGGTTAAGTTAGTTGGGATTACTCTGCCGATAGAAATTCGCTGAATACCTCTACCCTCTAGATTCGTCATCATAGTACGGAAATATACATCCAAGGCAGACAACTTGCAATTTTCTTTAACTGAGTATCGTTGTAAACATCACTGGCCTTTAACGATCTGACTTTCTGTTGATTGACTTATGGGATAGTAAGAAAGAAGGTGAAAACTAGCGAGCAGTTAGGTGCATAGCCATGAACATTGGCGTAGAGCTGCAGACAAGTTAGTTTCTTGTGGAAATTGAGTAAAAATTTTGCCACTTCGGTATTTTAGAATGGTGAATTCTCTGACTATATATAATTCTTCTGCTGATCTTGTGATGATTGTGATAGAATTTGGTTTATTAAGATAATTGTTACCAGCAGCCTGCATGAAATCGTTAGACAGACAATAGAGTAGAAGGAGTTTTATGTTCCTTTAATAATCGATGAATGTATGCGATTTTTCAAGGCATCGATTGTTCTGAAAAGAGAACATGGCGTCTTTGCTACAGAATTACTACATCATTCATCACGAACGGAGGAGACAGTTCCATGCTATCACTTGGCGAAATGATGTTATTGAAGCATTAAAATATAAAATAATTGCTCTTTCACGTAGAAACAAGCATGAGGAAATCATTCTGATTATTGGAAACGTAATATTAAAATCATGAGGAACAGTTACAAATCAATATAGCTTTTAAATGAAAGTAAACTAGTCTTGGAGCGTGACAGTATGAAGTGTTTTATTTGTTCTATACATTAAATATTACTTAAGATATTGACAACATGGCACAGAAAAAGAGCTAAAATTTTTAGCATGTGAGCAAAAAAATTCTTGGAGAAAGGGGATTGGCTGCATTGAAAAATATCGCGGAAGACAGGGTATGGAGAAAGGAGAACATTTGACCTTTTTACTTAACATGTTACTGTTAATGGTTTACCTCTAAACAAATCGTCTCCAGATACGTTTTCAATCAGACCATAAATGTATCACCAATATGCATTGCATTTTGTTCTCATTTCGTTTTTAATTCTCTGGCACAAATTTCTAGGCATGTATCTTAACCAGACTTTTGCAATGTATTGGATGTGTTTTGCACTTCTGACTCCAAAACGACAATCTCTAAAGAAGATATGCACGCTCCTGCATGGGAGATTTCGGGAAATAATGTTAGGTATTGTTTACACATTATCCACAACACAGATATTGCATGGCATTATCTACAGTACCTTTCATACATACAAACTGATCAAAAAACTTGATGTAATATGCTTTTGAGTACACAAAAATATTCCCAGACTCTTCGTTTTAGAAGTTTGATTTGAGTCCTAGATCAAAGGCTAAAATTAAAATTCTTTATGTTAGTAAAAATACCTGCCGAAATCTTCGTGGCTAATTAGCTTCTTATTTTGTTTGATTAGTGAGAGAGTATTTCTTCAACTACATGAAGGTAAAGAATTTCCAAGGCTACCGATTATACGCTGTTGCATTCTAAAAGAGAGTATCAAAGAAATGATTAGTTTCATCCAGATCATCCAGAGTGCGCCCAGCAAATCAATTGCAATAACTACTTGTAGCCAGCTTCGAGTAGTCACTAATAATGTAAGAACTAGAAGCCTGTGAAATTTCAGCCACTCATAGCGCTCCACAGAAATTATAACTGACCACTGTTAGTACTTCTATGATCAAACATTCGAGAGAATCGCATAGACTAGACGATAAATTTACTGTCGTGAAGTAGAGTAAACATTTATTAATTATAAGTGATACTGGATTATACAAAACTATGTAAATTACTAAATATTTAGTAAAGTTTTCGTAATAGAAATCTGATTAAGTACTAACCAGATTTCTATTACGAAAACTGTACTGTAAAATGTTTCATCGGACTGATGATATAATATTATTAAATAATTATAAACTGTCTCCAGTTCAATTCAACTTTTTGGCTGTTCCGAATTCAATTTTATGTCTCTTGAATGAAGATTTTTGAATACAAACACAATGTTTTATCATAACAGAATTACGTACGTACATTTCCTACTCAAAAGAATCCTATTCGAAAATTATTTAAGTTTATGGAATTATATTTGGAACAAGTATTTGTAAATGAAGACGATAATCGAAAAAATATGGCTATTTAAAGTAAACTCTTGATCATTTTCTTAATATAATTATTGTAGTATTTATCAGTATTTACTTAAAAAAACTTTTGCATCTGTAGCAGCAACAGCAACCAGCATCGAATGAGAGTGAGCATTCGGTGGGCAAGACACCACGGCGCTTCTATTTTTATAGGCTCTGTACAAAGGGACATTTCTTACGGATCACTGGTACTCAGTAGCGACTGTAACGAATTTTGTGTTACCAACACAAACTTGAAGCTTGGATTCCCCCCCCCCCCCATGAATTTCCCTCGTAAATGGCATTGGAGTTACTATGACTATGGTATGGGTATTCTTTTCCACCTATTTTCACAATTTTTTCTAGTGAGACTAAGTCTTGTTGTTGTCAAGTTAGAAAGACTTATAAGCAGGTGACATCTGTTTCCTTTTCCTATATGACTAAGCCGGAAGCTGACACTGATTGCAAAACCGTTTCAACTGACCACTGACCCTACTGGATATAGTGCACGAATGTTTAATATTAAGAAATTTATTCCCACCATTATACCTCCATATTTTTAACCTAATTCATAACTCAATATTCACTGGTAATTCCTGTATTCAATACCGATCGCTCATGGAATATTATTAGCATTGTAAAGGGCAGTAATTAACGTAGATGAAATATACACGTTATATAACAATTGTTATATACATTGGTAATCTGTTCACGAAATCATTTTGATGTGGACCCTCAAATACTAGTTCTTAATTTCTTTGTAATCTTACGTTTGCCGACAAACAATTTCAGCACCAAGCTGAATGATACTGGTTTTTTCGCATTGAATATATACGGCATTCCTAATGTTTTTCAAGTGCAAAAATACATATAATTTTCATTTCTCTTCTTTATGTCACTTGCTCCTTTTTTTTTGTTATCGTCGTAGCAGCTTTAAAACAATATCACGCATACGCTTTTGTAGTTTTAACATGTAGCAGTTAGTCGATTTTTCTAGAATGTGAAAGTTATACTTTCATGTAAATCTGATTGCATGTCCTCTGTTTTGTTTCTTTTAGATATTAGTCTGAACAGTTTTTGATTTCTTCTACAATTAATTTTTTTTTATCCTGTTGAGGGTGTCTCATCTACAGCTTGTAATCACATGTTGATTATACATAAATATCTAAAATTCATATAGCTGCTGAACAGTATTATTTGAACATTCGAAAGGTACAGATAAATGCAGACACAACAAATGTACTCTTAAACATATAGGGATGGGTCGGCATTCCGTACTGTTTTAAGAATGGACCCACAAGATACATGCGGAGACTGATCTATTTTCGAAGAAGCTGCAGTTATTTGTCGGCACTCCTTTGATGATCATATAAGCGCTATTTATGGCAGGAGAGGAGGCCATGTGACGAAGAACACGTGACCAACCTCCTTGTGATGTAATAGATAACGTCATACCAAGACGTCACTCGCTTGACGTGCGTGATCGTTGAAGACATAGGGTTGGTATCCCACCGGTGGAAGAGCAAGGGACCATGTTCCCATCTTGTTAAATAATAAAGGCCGTAGAGTTACGTTTTTATAATTTTAACTAATGTTTATATTTAATTTCATGTATACGGCTAATGACTGGCAAGAGGAGGGCAATTTTCTCGCATTGGCGAAAATATCGAGAGAGGGACCTCTACGAGTGCTAACCATTGGAAAATACCATCTTTGAGCTTTCTGCTAATACCTCATCGCCTGTCATGCAAAGGTTCAAGACTTCGTCTTCAGTAGTGCAGGAGAAAATTCGTCTCTAGTCTTACAGGAGGCTAGAACAACGTCATCTCCGTCTTGCACTAGGCAAAATCAAGTCTTCTGCAGCGTGAGCGTAGTATGGTCGACGATTAACTGTTAGAATTTCTACGCTTTTCTGTGGAAGTGAGTCATGGTATAAATGACAAGATACAGGAATATAGGAACAACTGAAAAGACCATGTGTATAAATAGATAATGCACGATTAGCAAAAACAGTTTCTTAAATAGGCCGAAAGGTAGAAAAAGTGTAGATAGACCAAGGAAGAGTTGGCAATAATACCTAAAGCAGGAACAGGAGAACAAGCCTAATCCTTGGAGGAAGAAGAATTCGTATCAGCGAATACGACTGGTCAGAGCATATCTCCAACCAGATACTACCCTCGCATTCGGGAGCACGGCGGTTCGAATTCCCGTTCGGGCATCCAGATTTGGATTTTCTATGGTTTCCCCAAATCACTCCAGACAAATGCCGGAATGTTTCATTCAAAATTCCATGGCCGAATTCCTTTTTCGTTCTTTGCTCCCAGTTCAATCCCGCCTCTAAAGCCATAAGAAAAAAAAAACAGATAATAGATTCACTGTGCAGTATAAGTTGTTTTTTTTTTTTTTTTTTTTTTTTTTTTTTTTTTTTTTTTTTTTTTTTTTTTTTTGCAAAACCGGGAGGTACTACATAGTGTCAGTGTGTCGTTAACGAAGCACGCATAGAACTGGTAAATGTGGTCAATATTTCTAATATTCAGAACTATTATTTGGTGGCGCCCAACATTTTGAAATGTAATTTTCATTTGTTTTTTCATTTCCAATTTGGTATTTGTCTTAGTTAACTTATGATGATCATAATCTGTGAACTATGCTTTTCCTTATATGTAACAATAGTAAACGATGTATGTTACATGTACCCAAGTTTGAAATACAGTAGAAAGAATTGGTTCATAACGTAATTAATGAAATCAACGTTTTCATTTCATATTAAATTTAATAACTTACTTCTTTGTATTAATTTACAACTTAGTATTTCCTACTTAATATTAACTTACTATTTAGTATTAATTATAAATATAATGACCACTTTCTCACCCTGATAAATATACAATCTTGTTCGGATTCCAATATTACAAAACCTTTTCAAGTTCTGGTCATAAAAATTAATTTCCTCCATTATCCATAACAACAACTTTCTTCAGAACTTTAAAATTCAGATTGTTCTTGTTTCTGAACTCAGGTTTCCCAAAAATCCCTTAAATGCTGATTTGTAACTGAAGAATATGTTTCATATTGACGCTAATTTTTAGAAGGACCTGTTACTGCGAATCTATAACGTACATTTATTTATCTACCATGTGCATATCTGGAAATTTTGCAACAGATAATAGCTAGAAATACCGAATACTCCTTCAAAAAGTTTTTGCTCCATCCATTTAAATGTGTATTACTCACCTTGTCGTATAGAAATTAATTGTTTCCTCAATAATTTATATTAGGTTTATGTAAGGCAAAATGTCTAACTAAACTCTAAATAACGCTGAAAAATAAAGTGTTCTTTAAATTAACACAAGTGCTGTTAATATTATTAGTTTTAATCAAACTGTATTCTCGTACGAGATCCATGTGTTTTGTGTTCAATGGGACCTGGACCAAATTGTTTTAACGTATGTCTTCACATAACGAAACCCCACACTCATAAAAGAAAAGTCACTAAGCTTTTCCGATGAGAGATTTTCATGCATAGGTTGAAGTCTACTTCCAAAAAAGGTATTCTGCAAAAAACTGGACCTAAAACTTAAAAGCTCTATCTTCTGAAACTGAAGTTTCTAAGCAGACTACAGCCTGAGAGGAAAGACAGGGAGCGAAAACTATGAGTCGTAATATTTTCATAGGGGAAAGTGGCGGCAGTAAAGAAACGGATAGAAGTACCCACTGCTTTCACCAGCACTGTGCCCCACGCCGTATTCGCGGTCCGAACAAAATTCGTCCAGCTCAGCCTCAACTTTTATCGACTCCGCAAGGTCTTATTCGGTTTACGGCGAAGCGTTGAAAGGCTCTGGAGGAGACGGAGCATTATTTTATGAGGACTAGGGCGGGACGCTAAGGCAAACAGCCTCTGTGAGGCGCCATATTATGTGTGTCTTCCGCCCGCGTTCCTTCAGTTCAGTTTATATGGTAATGATGGGGGGGAATAAATCTGACATTCAATGAGATCCGTGGAGATAAATGAATGTCCCTCATAAAAGTGACACCAGAGATTTGTAGTTATTGTTCAGTGGTTCTTTACGCATGGAGATGGCTCTCCAGGCTGCGACTGTATGAAAACTGCACTCATGGCAATAATATGACACAGAGAGAAACACCGATATACCGGCGTTCAACACGTTTTCTCATAATTGTTGACTAGAAGATCCTCATTATTTAAGGGGGTAGGTACAGTAATCAGGTTTCAAAAAAATGATTTTTTTTTCTTTTGATTCACAAAAATAGTTTTTACTTTTGATTTCATCTTGTTGAAAAAATTATTTAAATATCTTTGATAGTGCGGGAGTTATGCGTGATTAAGCGAAGTCCTTCACGATTGACAGCCACTTAAATCCTGCTGCACTTGAAGGAAACCAAATCTTTAACCTTAAATATCTCAAAACAGCAATTCATCAAATGGTTTTAAAGATAACTTTTTTCCATATGCATAGATCTTTTTCAAATTTGCAGGACATATTCTACATACTAATTACCACAGTCCTAACCATTATTGTTTATGCAGCTTTTCCCCAATGAAAAATATGTCTTTATGTTTAAGCAAAAATTTTAATTTCTCGAATTTTTTTATTAGTAACAAATCTAGAGTTAATTATGTTATATTATTGGTTCAACGTATTGTCTTGATATTAGTTTACAATATTAAAAAAACAGTTCTGAAAAATTTCAAATACCATGCCTTCTGTCATTAAAACCCTTCACGACAACATATTTTTTACTATCAATTTGGATGGAATATTAACCTATTGCTAAACAATATTTTTATTTTAAAAATCAATTTTTATATCTAGCTATAACAGTTCCATGGAGCTATGAAATTTTAACCCTCAAATTTAAATAGATTTGGAGAAAATGACATTTCAATTTTTTCAAATATTTGTATGTATTAGGTGTACCTAACTCCTTAAGGAAATTTAACAGCAATTTGAGAAGATATTGTTTCCAGATGTCATTCTTTCGTTGCTTCGTCACATGTTTTTGCAAGGTGCTACGTATATACTACACGAGAAAATATTCCTAAACTGAATAAGCTTTTGAGTGAGAAATAAACATCAGTTGAGGGGTTCTGGTAGGATGGAAAATGATGAATTTTATCATTTTTTTTTGCCGATTATTGATCTTTGGAATGTCCTATTCAATTTGGTGTATAATACATACATATTTCTAACCTAGAAATGCTTTAAAAAAGGCTGTGTGGTCGTGGCAGTCTTCGCAGCGTCAAACTGGAAGGGGTGAAAAGTATTTTTGAGACGTCAACAGCTGATGGGGTACAGTATATAAATTACCTACAGGATTGCGATTCAAAGGCATTCAAGGCAATTGAAGAGCTAAAACCTTATGGACCAGATAAATAAGCTAGAATTTAATGAACATGTACCCGCTTGCGATGCTTGGTATCAGGATGGAGGGGTAAAAAGATGGATGACGGTAAAGGGTTGTAGGGGAAGAATAGACTTACAGAAGGCATAATTAATAAATTACAAAAGTGTTATGGAATGGCCATTAGACATAGCAACAACAGTCTCGAAGAAATGAAACGATCTGTTTGGGCTGTCTTATTTCATGTTGCTTCAACTGATTCTGCTCCCAATCACGGACTCTGCCCCAAAGGAACTAATACATGATGCAAGTACAACAAAGCACAAGCAGCAGGCCAAACATTTGTGCACAAGGATGGTTTACCATATGGTGTCATTGAGGAACTTAAGTCTATATTCAGGGACCTATCTGATGTACAGCTACTGAAGAAGTGTGTACATGGTCGTACCCAAAATCCAAATGAGTGAATCAACAGTATTATTTGGTCAAGAATTCCAAAAACTGGTTTTGTATCAATTAATGCTCTTCATTTTGGTGTTTATGATGCTGTAATGACTTTTAACAATTGCAACTTGCCAAGGTGTGAGACATTGAAGAAAGTGAATATTAGCCACCATACGAGCTATGTACAGACTTGACCAGGAAAGAGTTAGGGCGTCAGAGAAAGCATTGAAGGAAGTGGATGAAAAGGCAAGAGAGAAGAGAAGGCTGGAAGAAAGCTATCAGGACGATCCAGATCATCCTAGTTATGGTTCTGGAATGCACTGAAACTTTGACAGCAGCGTTATGTTGGCAAACAAATAATTTGGAGCTGTTATCAACGATAAATTCTGTGTATACGCGTGGAAGTGGCGAGAATAAAGTGAAAATTTCTAGAAAGTTGTTTACGTTTTCTCGTATAGTTGAAGTTACAGATCATGGATCTTTCATTTTTATAAAGACAATGTATTCTGGCGTTTCTATAGCGCACAAATGCCGTCTTGATTGCTAACAGATGGTGCAGTAGAGTATGAAAAATGTCCATAACTATATGAAAAAGAATAGAAACGCCACTATAAATGGAGAGACACAAGATGAATGTAATATGCCTCTTTGAACACGCGCCTGTAGCATGTGTGTCCCCTATTTCTTAGGCAATCCGGTTGTCTGATTTGTCTCGCAGGAAGCGTAATCAGGGGCTCCACTGTGTTTCATCTGCAGGAGTTGGCAACGTGCCAACAAAGCGGCTGGGAAACTTCCGGCTGTGTCGAATTAGTGAATGTGTGACCTGAGTTGTCAACGAAACAAGCAGCAAATTCACAATGGTTTCTGACAGATACTTTTAAAGTAACGTTTCGGATGAAATATTCGCTCGTTATTACTTTTTTCCTTCCCTTCTTCTTTTAGAACAATAATACTAAAAATCTAATTTTGAAAATAATATTCAGGTGCAACAACTCAATATTTTCATTAAATATTGTTATTGATGTTGTTATGATTACCGACTGCATTATTAGCGGTAATGGACTGATATAATCAATCAACTTCAAGTAAACTTTTTTCTCCTAGTATCTTTTGTTACTCTCTACCACTGACCACTCTGTTACAGATTCTATGGTCCATCGGGAGAAATAGAGGACTTCTTCTTTTTATCTTGCAAGGATAAAATATTTGTTGCACCCAGCGAAAGGGATCAGTGGCACTCTCGTTATTTATGCCATAACATTCGGCGATCAGGCGGTTCTTCATGCTTGGCCATATTTTTCTTTTGCTTAACTTGAAATCCTCACTACGCAGTTGCGAGTAAAACTTGCTGACAGCTGATTACTGACTTTACATCTGACGCGCAGCTGTCTAACTAATGCTCCCACGCTGACTTCCGGTACTTCTGACCGCGTGGCCATTATATGATTTCGCTTATGTATCATCATACATATTTTTCCTAAAAGGTGTTTTTTTTGGTCACAAGCAATTATCTCCATTCATAACTAACCGAAATCGATAAATGAGGCGCCATTTTACAGATTAGGGTCTTCGTTTTGGTCACATCATATTTTGAGAAAGGAATTTAACGGAATTTGACCCTTAAAGGGCAAAAGTATCATTATTTCTATAACGTATTATTTTTTTGGTCACGAGCTATTTATCTTCCTTGATACATAACCGAAATCGAGTAATAAAGCGTTACTTTAGAGTTTATGGTCTCTTCTTTGGGGAAAAGTATCATTATTTCCATAACGTGTTTTTTATGTAAGCCATTTATCTCCTTTGATACTTAACCGAAATCGATAAATGAGGTATCATTTAAAAGATTAGGGTCTCCACTCAGGCATAATTATAAATTAAAAACGAATTTTTTTCGGAATTTAACCCCTGAAGGACAAAAGTCGTAACTGTGAAAGTCGCGCGTATGAGACAGATCGTCGCGATATAGCAGCAGCGCATATCACAGAGATATTAATAAACTGCTTCACTGGCGTCGATTTTTGTTACGTACCAATGACACTAAACAAATAAACAGTTTATACAAGTGAGGGGGTGCTTTTTTCGTCCTATTAAAAACCACCAAAGGTCATCTAGTAATCCTATAACACTTGTGGTTCCCCGCAATAAACTCGCTAATTCTGAGGCTTTCTACAGCAAAGTGGAGGTTCTACTAAGTACCTGTAAACCGCCTCGGGGCTACTGGGCTAAAGTTTCTCCACTGTCAGACTCGGTCGAGTAAACAAGCCACTGCCATCAAAAGCAGCTCCAATGAAGGAATATTTATATATTAGTTCCACTAAATTTTAAATGGATTTTTAAGAATGCAACATTAAAAATTAGGTAGCTTTAGTGACCAAACAAGTTTAACTAGGCATCCGTAACAAGGTCTTAAACGGCGGAAAACTTAGATGATTTTAAAATTCCTAATACTTTTTTTTTTGGGGGGGGGGCGACTTTCAGCTGATGATAAGTTATACAATTTCAAACTGAAGACGGAGAATAAATTCCAGTATTTAATGAATGTGGTCAATTCTTTAGATCATCCCTGTTCACTTTAAAATACAACTGATAGCAAGAGTGACAGAATGTTTGTAAGTGCCGAAAATACTTTCATTGATACTATTCTGGGAACTAAGTTAAATGGAATATGAAAGATTTCAAAATAGTAAAACTGTTTAATTTTTACAAATAGCTCCCGTACGACTGATACATTTGAATTAATATAACGGTCTCGTGTGACTAGCCGAGCGAGCAAGATTCCAACTCACGATATTTCATCGATCGAATTATCCGTCGCTGTCTTCTGGTGAAGAGAGGATGGTGACAGAATTTTCTAACGCTCAAATATTGTGTGTAAATACCTCTTTAACTCGGCTAGGCACCCGACAGCATTATATTAATTCTCAACACCGGGAAAAAACTTCGTTCATATTAACATAGACATCTGTTTACAAAGTTTATACTGACAAACAACATCAGTACATTTGATGAAATACAGCTTTCAGAATTTATGCCAAAAATGTTTTATCCATAAATCTATTTCTTTAAAATGAATTTAGAGCAACAATGGTGAAACAAGTTAAGTACACACATAAAGAACACAAACCCAGATTATGTGCACATCACTGTTTGAGGTTCAGACCTTCAGCCATCGAACGGAATCAAACGTTAGTTTCATACAATCGTTTATTTGACCTGTATTGTACTGTATTATAGGGTGTTTATCAGTTATACCCTCTGTAATTTATCTTGTACCACAGTAACAAAGAGGTTTCTCTCCTTTCCGTACTGGAAAGGAGAGATGGAGTATATTCCAAATACAATTCCCACTCAGTTTATTCCATGTTGCTATTACCAGTTGAACTCTGTTGGGAGTAAACGTTGGCTCTATCTCGGTTCCCATTTGTTTTGGCTCTCCAGTTATCTCTGTTTTGGTTGCTGTTATTGCGGCTTATTCAGATTCTAGTTGTAGATACTCCAGATTCCAGTCTATTGCTGCATTACTGTGTACTACACGGTTAGGGCTTTTCTCAATCTTCTTAATCCATTTTGCAGCGCTGATATTATTTTTTGTTGACAAAGTATAATGTCACTTAGGACTAGAAGCCAATGGGTTCACCTGCTGTTCAGTGTGCATATTATGATTAAAATTGTTCTATTGAGTTGAATTTCTACTTTAGACGCGTAATAATAATGGTTCACCAGCCATGCTCGATCCGTATATTAGGAATATCGCAGCTGTTCACAGGGTGGCTATTGATGATGCTCAAGTTGTGCATGTATGTTTGTGGAGCAGACTGTTCCGTGTTGTTCAATTTTTTAAAAGTTGCTTCTTTTGGTGACTATTCCGTTTAGCGTACTTCCACATTATCATTATGAACATCCTATGGCTGGATAGTTAGTGAGAAATCACTGATTTGAATCCCAGTCTCGGGACGTATTTTAACGTTTCGTTAAACCCAATTTCACGTCTAGAAAAGATTTATTTTGTCTGTAAATTTGCGCCAAAGTTTACTTATGTATATGCATTGTAACTATGGAATCTATTGCCAACTACGGTGCACAATGTTTGTGTTTAAAAAAATACCTAAAAGGAGGGATGGAGGGGAGCGGGGAAGTGACCAGAGACTAAGACTGCAAAAAGTACATGTCACGTATTAAAAATACAAAAATACAAAAAATTAGGGACGAAAAAGTAAAAAAAAAAAATCATTTAGTGTCTTTCAATATTAACTAATGATAGGGTTTATTTTTTTAAATATGTATATATACAGTAGTTTCTTCACCTTGAGTCTAATTCATTATTTATCTAGTGCTGTTTTTTATTTTCTGGTGTTCTAAATTGAATTTTTATTGCCAACAGGTTTTAATGCCAATAGGCTTATTTTAACAGATAATATCACACATTTAACTCATTCGGCACCGGTTTTGTCTATTTAATCACACGATTATTTTTATTTCTATCTTTTCATATATTTAATTTTTACACATTACTAAGCGAATGTGCTAGTCATGCATAAAATGTATATTAAGAAATAGCTGATCAGTCTAGAACAGAAAAAGATTGTCATCTGAGCCTCTCGAGAAATTAGAAAGATTTTTGTTTTGCTGTTATCAGTCTCTCGACTGGTTTAATGAAATCCTCCATCTCCTGCTATCTGGCGCTAACCACTTCATTTCATCGTACTACTTACCACCTACGTCCTCCATTATCTGCTTCACACATTCTAATCTTTGCCTACCTCTGCAGTTCTTTCCTTCGACTGTTCTCGCCACTGACATATTAACCAATCCCCCATATATTACAATGTGACACACCAACCTATCTCTTACAGAATGAAGAGAAAGGTTTGTGCGAAGAATATTAATTAATCTAAAAATAAGAAAAACGCAAAAAATAATGAAAACACTTGTAAAGTGGTGAATAGCCTTTTATGTTTATAGCATAATTAATGTTGTGTCTCACTACAGCGAATCGCAGTGGCTGTTTATTTTTTATTTTTATTTTTTTTGGCCACTGCCAGTAATTACAAGCGAAGAGGTTCTAATGAGCGAGCAACATTAATTATGTACGGATGTCGGATAATGAATACCTGAGGCACTGCCCCGTGCTTTCAGCTGCGAAAACACTGTTCAACCTACCCGCTGGCGACTTTTCGGGAAAACTATACAACTTTAATTGCTGTTATTTTTAAACGAAGTTAGTTATAGCTTTATGATATTTTAATGCGAGATAGTATCACATGTTAGCAACACAGCAATGGTAATTTTTGGACTGAAGTTTCACGCTAGCATACAAACGAACCACGTTTTGCAACGTACGAAATGTTAGACAGGATTCAGGTTTCTAGTATGATACATATCGATTTTAAATGATTTCCTGGAATAACTGGTGCTGAACGGTGTAATGGTTTATAAAACATTTGAATATGTGGGTGAGATGGTAATTACTTCATTTTCCATTCGCGGAGAACGCCAGGTATATCAAGCAATCATGAAATTGGACAGAAGATACTGCACGAATTCAACGATACATCAAAAATATATAATCTTGAAATTGACTGCACTAAAAAATTTAAGTAATGAAAATCTATCGCGCAATTAATGTTATTTATGAAACCAATTGAATTTTGGCACGGAAAATTAATTATATGTGAGCTTCCAGTATACTGAAAAAATTAATACTAATGAAAAACTTAAATCCAACAATAACGACAAATTCACTCCTAGAGCGAGGGAGTGGTTGTCAGCAACGTTTTGAATAGTAAGTAGAAGCATAACCGGCTGTTTGGGAGTCGCAAGCGGCACGTTTTTCTTGGGTACTTGATTGGATGACAGAAAAGCGTAGATGAGATAAACTTCATCGATAAGTTTTCATTCTCGAACAGTGTTGTACTAATTCTCAGCTGTTAATTTGATGTTTCCCTGGTAAAGAAACTTTGCTCGAACTATAGCGTACTATCTTCTGTCTCTTATGGGTGCAGGTGTTACGATTCTCTCGCTGTCGGAACAGTTCTGTTCTACGAGTATTTTTCACCTTTCCTTGTTATTTTCGCTTTGAAGGAGGTAAGAATGGCCAATGATTTGTGAAATGTGAGAGTTCACAGTCGTCCTCGCTATCAGCAAACACCGTTTTTAATAATCGGTACATCAAGACACAAAATTTTCTATGTTTATACAATACTGAAAAAATTAATTCACAATCGCTTTTATCGGACGCAAACGGTGAACATTCGAGCAAACCACAACTCTGAGAACTTTAAAAACCATACCTAAAATAAGCAGCAATTAGTAACAATGTAAATCCAATCAAAAATGTATGACCCTTTTCCAGATTTTTCATTCTATGAACTACGATAGACCAGAAGTAATGGATTTTGTGTGGAGTGGAGCTGATTCTCTTTGTAAATAGAATTTCAGATTTGGGTCACAAGTAGTTTATGGCGCTCGCTGATATTTGTAACCGAGCTCTCCCTGCAGAATGTTAATGTAACGCAGTGCTCTTACGGCAATGCCATGACTACGTTACATTCGTCACTATGCTTTAGCACCGTCGCGCCACGCAATAGCAGAATTATCAGGTCGTACTTAGGGGCGACGCATTGGTTATTCCCTTCCCCAAGCTATTTACATTTGCGTCGCGTATGCAACATGCAAAAGCCAAATGATATACGAGGATGGATATTCTGGAAGTGGCTTGTAAACTATTTTGAATATATTTCGAGGAAACAGAATCCCACAATGGAATGTTTTGAAAGCTAGTGTTGTGTCGTGAATGGTTGGCGTATTATTCAAGAACTGAGAAGGTCTCACTACTTTTTAATTACCTGAATATGAAATGTTGGTATCGCGGTAATACGAATTTCATACAAAAATTGGACAGAAAATAACAAGGAAGGCTAAATACATCAGTAAACAAAATAAAACAAAAAATAGAAAAACAAAAATAACCGGAAGAAACAAGAGATACATAAAATCTGGGAATGCACTTAGAAAGTCTCTGAGAAGGATACATGTACAAATCAAATAAAGAGGGACAAAGAACTGAAGATTTTTAGCAGAAAATTATTTTGAAGGCTGTTAAATTAACTTCGCGTTCATTGTTAATTAAGCTAGTTCTTGATAATACTTATTGTCTTTCTCAAAAGATATTTAAAATATTAGAAGATTGTTATGGTCAATGCGGAGAGATGCACAATGCGTTTCAAAGAAGAGAATATGAAGCTATATATCCTTTTCTACCCGCCTCTCTGACTAGGGTTACTAGACTCTAGGTTTTTGTCTTTCGAGTCTTGGTTAGAGTGATATAAGAGAATTTGTGATGTATGGTTTTTCGATGATTAGATTATGTATAAAAGTCGTGGGTTAAATTTCAAACCTATAAGCCATTCGTATTGGGTGACAATATTTGTCGTTCTTGATGGTAATTCATTAGCAGGTTTAGTATACAAAATTTATAAGTGTAGAACGAATGGGATGGCAAAAGAAACCATACTGAACAAAAACATGAACATTAATCTACAGAAACGTTAACATTTACGAACACTTTCACAACCCCAACGCTAAGTTTGGTCACCGAACAAATTTTCTCAAAAAAGGTTTAGAAAAAAAAAAAAAAAAAAAAGAACACTGTATGGGAGTGAAAACAAAGATGTTCTCATAGCTTGATTAGAAACAATGGTAGCAAGGTTTCTTATTTAAAGCGCAGATATATATGAAGCTCAACAAATAATTCTCAAATTTACATTCATATTTTAATAATTTGTTTCCACTGGTAAATTCAGTCATTACTTCATGTTTAAGTCTTCTTTTTCACCATATTTTCCCGACATTAGCGTTCGGCTGCGTTTGATGAGCTTAATTCTTGATTGGCATGGGAAGGGGGGCGGGGGAAGGGGGAGGTGGGAGGAGGAACTGGGCTCATGCCCTGTCCCGTTGTATCTCCCAGATCCAGTGTGCGTCACCTCAGCGCACATAACACCGCTAGCGGGTATTACTTAAGATTTAATTGTATTCCAATATCTTCTCTTACCTAAAGAGATGCATTTGACTAACAATATATGTTGGGTTTTTTTTTGTGAAAATTACTAAAGATGTGTGGGAATCTTACATGATATTTTAATTCTCATCATATCTATTTTTTTCGGTGCTTATAGTCTCTGGGTGACGGTTTTATTTAATTTGAAAAATAACTTAATTATTTCTGTCAAATTTTGCCGTATATTATATCTTTAAACGAGAAATTCTTATATATAAATTTGCATTTCGGAAACGGCACTAACAATTTGGAAGAAATTTCATATTTAGATAATGCTTTACTTTTTAAGATTATCTAAATAGTTTTCATCCCTGCAAAAACGGTATTAAAAAAAAAGATCGGCCCTAACTCCATCTTGTAGAAGTTTCAGGTACCAGTAAGCCTACACAAGTGATTTTTTCTTTGGTTACAGCAAGGAACTATTATATCTATGAACCAACAATTCTTGTATACTAACTGAAACGTGCGAATACTTCGCACAGTATCGTCATCAGTCCTTGAATGGCAAGCTAATAATGTAGAAATAAGTAAATCAAGTATATTTATTAATGAAAGGTATTTTATTTTAAAGAGTAGTAATAAGTATCACTTTTATTATAAGAAGTCGTCATCATTAAATACTATGTCTTTAGTTGTAAAACATTTAAAAAGTAGATATTTAAAAAAATAATTATTGGCTATGTCAGATATGATTTTTTCAAACTTAAAAAAACTTGTTTGAAAACAATATTAGCAGTTACAATGTGATCATCGTTCAATTTTTGACCGTATGTGTCTTTAACAAAAACTTAAATATTACCAAATCTAAGAACTCATGAAAAAGCCACGTACAAGTGTCCATAGGAAAAAACAGGTTCTGGTAAACACAAACCTGCGCTTTGGTACGTTTGAATTTGTGCTTTATTAATGGTCATAGAGAAGGTCACATAGATGGGGAATCGTTTTCTCATAATTTGGGAAGACACGGTTGGGTCAGAAGGTGTGAGATTAATGCGAGGTATGAGTATAGTTTTATTAGAGTGAATGAATTTAGCACTGATGATATACTCGTCTAAGTGAATTACCGCTAATATTGCGCCATTAGTTAATCCCTGATTAGCACTAAGATTTCTATTTAACATAATAATAGCATGTTTCCTTAGAAGTAATTGATGAGCTGGTAAACCGAACGATCTCGGAAATGCCTTTAGCGATTTCGATGAAATTTCATACACAGATAACGTTTTGCTTTTGATGTTCTTGTATTTGGTATCTATGAAATGGCTTTAACCTCATGTCGTAGAATTTTCAGGAACCAGTAAGCCTATTGATGTTAGTTAGACTTCTCTTTGGTTAGAGAAAGGAATTGTGCACTTCAAAATGACTAGGAAGTCTTCAAACAAAACATTTAACTTTAATTAAACTTCACATAAAATCTTACATATTGAACAGAAATTGAAAGACTCCTATATTTTAATTCTCATCGTCTCATCTATCTTTTCCGTGCTTTAAGTCTTTTAGTCACCGTTTTATTTAATGTGGGTATTTAAATCCAGCTGTTACTGAGAATCTGAGGAAACTACTTGATGAACAACATGTACTGTATATCACGTAGTTCCTTTCGTGGTGAATCTGCAACGACCGTCATGCGCGGAAACGAAATTAATAAAACTACGTCTACATCACGACAGCAACGCTGTTCCTGCGTTGCAGGGCCTGTTATTACGTTACACAACCCTAGTGGAGACGGACTGCCTGCCGAGATCCTATTGGCCACTCATACGCGGGCGTGCGCATTAACTAATGGCAACCCTGTGTCCCTCGAGTTGATGCATGGAGGACTGCTGTATGCGCCGACTGACTGATGGAGTACAAGCACGACAGTGCTGCTATCTGGAGGCAGGTAACGCGAGTCCTTTGCGCTCTATCAGTTTCGTTATCTCGCCAGCACTCGCACCGTACGTATCGTCCCATGATTTTTGTTTTTATCAGACTAGCATAAGTCGTGTTTCTCTTTCCGTTGCGACCTGTTTCCAGGTTGGTAATATTTTCACTTTAATGGGCGTGAAAAATTATTCTGGGCTTACTGCGTTCTAAATGAAGCAAAGTACCCCGCTAGCCAACGATTTTACGGTGCGACCTCGTTGCAAAACATAGAACATTTAAGGGGTCAACTCTGAGCTGATGAATTTTGAATTCCAATGTCATTCTTAATTAGGCATCTTATCTGAACAAAGATTCACCATCTTGATGAAATACAAAATAGTATTATATGTTTACATTCTGACGCAGCAACTGGGTCATTAAACCATCTTGGTCTCGAGATGTTTAAAAAGATATTACACAAGACTTCTATTCACCAAACGCTAGGCAACCATATTCCGATAGATTGATAATAATCGGGAATCTGGTCAAAATCAACGATCCTTTAAATCCATAGCTTTGAAGCACAATACCTATGTTACTACTTAGTTTAGTAGCTTCATTTTCAACTTTAGTTTCTATGCTTTAAAGTCTCTGGTATCTGCATAACTTGCTTTAGCCAAAACACGGCTATTCAATGTAACCAACAAGCCTGTCCTCTGGGAACTGCAGGTGATGTTTACCGTTTCTAAATCTATCTCATAGTTAGCAGCAAAATTATGATAAGAATAATTGATACTTCTGTGCTCGCAGTTCTTCTGGAACGCTGTGCAGTCTTATTACCAGTAATCATATCGACTGCTCTAGGTCTCACAGTCCTATTACTAAAGTTTCAGAGCCACCCCAAGTGTCAAAGACCACTAAGTCTTATCAAAGCAATAAGATACTCCATCATATCACATTAAAAAAGCCTACTTGCTCGTTATTTAGGCTAGTAATAATAAGATAGTAGGAAGATAGTCAACGATATTACAAATACTCTCTTGTTTACTCTTTCTTGGTTTCGAAAGCGGCTTTCCATGGGACACCCCAGCAATAACGGACGAAAATCTTTGATAGTGTTTGTGTCGCGTGTGTTCAATATATGCAAAGGAGGCGAGGAATGTAATACAACGGAACAGCCTTACCTGCCACGAATTTTACTTTTTTTGTTACTTCGACCGTGATGATGGACAAGTCGTGAAGTATGTTCGACTTTTCGTGTGAGTAATCGGTAGATTTCACTCCTTTAGACTCCACAGGTCTTTTGTTTGAGACAAAAAGTAACACAGGGAATGAATATTAATAATTACTTGCAAGGATGTGCACGGAAATGGTAAAAATTGTTGAATTATATGGATTTTCATTCCAAGTTAATGGTTCGGATAGTATGTGAGAGTGGAAACAATGAAGAAATGTAGCAGTTTTTAAATTACCGCAGTGGGCCGAAAAGTGGGACGAATAACGGGGTGACAGAATAACAGCGTCAGGCGTTCCGTCATCGCAAGTATTAACACAACAACGGATCAATGCAACAGGTGTGACATTGCCTCTAATTACTGACACATTTCAATCTCCATGAACAATTAACTTTTCAGGATATCACAACCTTGTGAAAGCAAATAATAGTGTGCTGCTGTGATTTCTAATCAGTCTTATCAACCGTATCTATGTTACAATAACGAACATCTATTTTACCGTATTTGTTTGTTCCCCATAATATCAACAGTCTACATATTGTTTGTCTGTATATAACATGCAATTTTGCAGAGAACAATTATTCGTGATCATTTATTTTGGTGATGCCATTAGCTAAGTGAAAACGATAAAATCTGACATGTTATTTAACCCTAGAACTACATACAGGGGTAGATATTTACCCTAGGTAAATTTTAAACTACGTTTCTAAGTTAGTCAGTGACATTATAATTTAGTTCAAGGTTCTAACAATAGGGCGAGGTCGCGACACCCTTCTGGTTCCTGATTACTGTGACGGAGTGAAGAGGTGAAACTTGTGTGGGATTGATATCTACGCCGGTTTGTAGTTCCCGTTAGTGTATTGTGTAGGTAAGTTATTTTTTCTTTTTTTTGTTAAAATAAATTTATTTTACGCATTATAACCTTATTTTACAATAAATCGTTAGATATATAATTTTCGGCAAGCGAAAAAATTGATATGCACTGAATTTTTTTGGTCAGCAGATGACGAAAAAATACAATTTGAGAAGCATCGATTCACTGGCAAAAACTTTTGACGGAGTCCGAGAATGCCAAAGAATCAGCAATCAACTGTATTTCCGATGAAGATAATAGTTTAGAGACAATGAGCGGATCGGAGTCGGAAGAAGATGCCGATAATTAAGAAGTAGAACATTCAGGCAGAGGAAGTAGTTCCCGAAAAAAGATGTGGAAGATCAATTACTCGTGGCGTTAGTCGTTTAAATCGCGGTTGAAGGCCAGGTATCGTCAATGGTAAAGATGGGCATAGATGGTATACGACAGCACGTGAACGATCTCAACAACGACGAAATCCTCCGACATCGTACTTGCCGAGCCCACTTGGAGCAGCGAAACAAGTCTGTACGCCTTTTGAAGCATGGAATTTGCTTTTTCCTGATTCTTTGTTGGAGAAGATATTTCGCTGCACGAATGAAGAAATTCGAAAAGATTTAGAGGCAGTCGAAATTGATGACACATCAAGTCCCACGTACTAGAACATTTTTTTGATTGATTTGAACGTTTACATAGGATTAATATATTTTTTTTTTAACAAGCAAAAAACGAGTCACACAAATCTTGAAGATCTATGGAGTGCTGATTACGGTTCCATCAGATACCGTGCAACGATGTCTCGACTCCGATATTCCTTCATATCGAAGTGTATACGATTCGATCATAAAAGTACACGGCTTGAGCGAAAAGCAATTAATAAATTTTCTGTAATCCGTGAGTTTTAGAAACAATTTGTATCAAATTGTACAAAATATTACTCTCCAGCTTCATATTGTACAATAGATGAGCAACTAGTTTCCTTCCGAGGACGATGACCATTTAAAGTATACAATGGCCCTAAGCCAGATAAATACGGAATCAAGATCGTGATGCTCAACGACGCACGAACGTTCTACATGTTCTCTGCACTGCCCTACGCGCAAAAGTACAGACAGAGAATTACGAGAGTGTCAGATCATACTACATTAGGAAATTATTGGAGCCGCTGCATGGAACCACCCGAAACATTACGTGTGACAATTGGTATCCGTCAATTCCAATTGTCAAGAAAATTCTTTCAGAGCATTACATTACTATGGACGGAACACTACGGAAAAACAGTCGTAATATTCCTGAGAATTTCCGATGCGCAGGACAGGTGTCATCATCCATGTTTGCGTTGGATGGGAACATGACTTCGGTATCCCATAGTCCAAAACTAAATAAAATAGACCTCCTGCTGTTAACATTACATCATACTGACACGATCGACTCGAACACCAAGAAACCAGAGATTAAATTTTTTTATAATACAACGAAAGGAGGAACTGACACCTTTGATCGAATTTGTCACAAGTACTCCACGCACCGTAAAACTCTCCGATGGCCTATGAGCATATGGATGGCCATGCTTGACCAAGGAGGAATCAACGTCTTAATCCTTTACAACTTCAACGCTGATCTTGCCAGTACGAACCGAAGACAATTTATAAAAAGCCTGGTCAACTCACTTTTGGAGCCACACGTTAGGGCAAGGCTAGAAGTACCGTCTCTTCACCGGGAGCTAAAAAACAACATCTTGATTCTTAAATGATGCAGCCATTCTCCAGGGATTCCATGCGACGGAGGGTGGATGCATGTATCCTCGCTAACGGAGGACATTTTGAACATTTCCTGTAACAAAGTGTTTGAAGTCACGCTGGTACGTTCTGTTGCTGTGTGTTTCCATTCCATGTTTAATGTGATTTGAAGAGAAGTAATAATATGAGCTCTAACATGGAAAGTAAGCGTTTCCGGACACATGTCCACATAACATATTTTCTTTGTTTGTGTGTGAGGAATGTTTCCTGAAAGTTTGGCCGTACCTTTTTGTAACACCCTGTATATTTCTTAAAATTTCAGAGTCCCAAATAAATAGAATTTTTTTGACGAAATTTCATGATGTATTTTTTTCTTAAAAGCTTTATGTACAGTATATATATATATATATATTGCTGTCATCAGTATTTCGACTGGTTTGATGCAATCGTCCAGCCCTTCCTATCTTGAGCTAACCTCTTCATTTCTACATACCCCTTACAACCCACGTCCTCAATTATCTGCTTCATATATTCTAATCTCTGTCTACCTCTATAGTTAAGAGCTCAATTTTGTGTCCGGGCTTGCCACACATGTCTACTTATTAAATCATCAAAATAAAATAAATTTTACAATTGTGAACCGTTACTGTTGAGCTGTGTATCTCCGTGGTGGTCAATATTACAAGTGGTTTAATTAAAGAAGAATTCAGTTATATCACATGGCGACTGCAGCATAGGAGGACACTCAAAGCATTATCCAGAAAGATTTTTCTGTTTTCAACTTCCAGCGAAAACATTAACAGTTTTTCACACGGTCTTGTTAAAAATTTAGTTGCAGTTATCTATAAGCTACTTGCAAGAGACTCTAAAAAGAAAAGGAGGTTCCAATCAATCTACGTTTATGAGATCGCTCAAACTGGTCTTCTGCTGTCTAGAAAAATCGGGGTCTAACCCCCATAGCCTTAACCTTCACAGTGCCCGTGCAGTTTACAGATATTGATTTGCAATGTTTGCCAGAAAAGAGGACGAAATTATTAAAAAGTGTTTGTGTGCTTTAGCAGTACCACTAATAAGCGCTGACGGATCCGATGGAACCAATTACCGCCGTTTCCACAGCCCTGTGGACACTGTGCAAGTTGGTTCGAGCGAACTTCTCTGACTTGCCAGCAGCCCTCCCCGAAAAGGGACGGCAGCCCTTATTGAGACCACGCCTGAGACTCCCAGTCTGCAGAAACATTACAACCGGAAGATGTCATCTTCAAAATTCACTTTTTAAAAATTTGATTTTTAACCTTCCATATTTTCTGTCATCGGGAAATTTATGATATAAATAGGTCCTAATATTTTGAATACACTTCTTTGATCATGTTCACTTGTGTAATATAAAACTGTAAAGATTTTTATAATTTTTTTGTTAATCTTGGGCAGGGCCGGCGCTAGGAATTTCGGGCCCGGGGTAAAATGGGCGACATTTTTTCTTTAGCTCTACAATCTGGGGCCGGGTGACAATGGGCACATTCTTGGCTTCATGGCCTGGGGCCCCTACAGTCGGTGATCGGGGGCCCCCATCAGCCGGCGGGCCCGGGTACTTTTGACCCGCTTACCCCCCCTTAGCGCCGGCCCTGATCTTGGGTGTCGGAATCTCTAAGGATTTTCACTTCCGTGAAGCTGGTTACGTTACTGTTGTTGTGTTTGTTACGATACAAATAAAGGTTTGAAATTGTGAGTTTTTCGACCTGGTGAAGTCTAATTTTTCTAAATGTTTTTTAAAAATATTTAACTTTTACCTTTTTTATGCAAAATATTTTTAAATACTATTCTGAAGTAACATATCAAATCAATAAGGATATTTTGCACTAACATATGGTTAATAGACCTGAATAATACCGCTACGAATCGAACAATCCGAAATTATGGTTTGACACGTTTTCAGTGGTATCTAATTACAAATCATTTGAGGCAATTAAATATTTTATAAAAAAATTATGACGATTCTACCGTGTCTAAATTTTTCGTACAGCAGTTTTACTCAATTTTCTGTTCTGAAAATACTATTTTGTTTACAGAGAAATGTTTAAGTCTTTGTTCCCCATTTTTATTAGTTGGATTTCAATATTTAAGCAGGTTAAGTATTACTTTAAACGGCAGGAATACCTACTGCATTAATATCTTCATAATAATTCGACACTTGAACGTGTGAATCATGGGAAAATTATAATAATCATGAACGTCTTTCATGGGGCAGTAAGAGAATCAATCTTGCTCTATGAGAATAAATTTGTTATAAATACAAATCAATCACAAGGAAAAAAACTATTTAATAATTATACAAGGAGAACACACCCTTTGAAATGTGCAATGTATACAGGCATATTTGGCTATGACGCTAGATTATATCGTGGCTAAATCGAAATGAGAACTCAACAATATGGTGAAGAGCGTAATTAAACAGGGTTTTGAAATAATACAATGCAGTAAGAAATACCAAAGAGTCTCACATGCAACAGAAATTCGCATGGACTGCACACGCGGAACTAAAACAAAAAGGAAACATATTGTGAAATTCAAATGGAGAAGAATACTTGAAGACATTAATAATATCGGAAGGGAAAGAAAAGATAAAATCTGATAAAAATTATGGGTCTCAGATGAAATTTCGGGACTGACATATGAAAAGTCGAAGAATTTCTAAAGATGGGACAGAAAGACAACAGAAAATATTTTAGAACTCACCCAAACAAGAAATGTAAGAAAACCAAATGATAAAAACAACGCAAGAGAAGGGCAAAGACGCAGATAAGAAAATGATTGCAGGTAGAATAGATTTTCCGTGTAAGAAGAGCAAAAAACCTTTTTGAGAAGAGAAGAAGACGTGTAAAAACTATCTGATGTACGTACTTACCGTTAAAAAGAGATAAACAACAGAGAAAATTAATGATGAAAGTGTTTTAGAAAAAAAAATTGAATTTTGATTCTGTTTCAAGCGTAGAATTGAAGAGCATTTGAAAACATTGAATTCAAATAAGCCAGTAGTATGATGGGAAATACTTAAAACAGCTAAATTTAAAAAAGTTACGAAATTGGCTAGATTTCAACTTTTTTTTTTTTTTTTTTGAAAAAAGTATCATCTGAAGATTTCAGAAGAAAATGCCAGCTGAGAAGTGTGACATCCGTACTTCAAAATTATTACCTATGATAGTAAATTTTAAAGAAGTAAGTCCTAAATAACTTCTGATCTGTACTGGAATTAGATTACTTTAACATAAGCAAAGAAACAATAGAGAAAGAGGAATATAAAATACTCATCTTTCATGTGTGGGAAACTCTGCAAGAAGTGAAAGAATAATTTGAATGAAGTGTGCGAGCTGAATGCGAAATAATCATCACGTTAAGATTCGCTCATGAAATTGACATTTTAATTTTTAAGAGCGAGTGTATTGGAAAATTAGTTGATTGCACAAGCAAGACGAAAGTCATAAATTGTAGAAGAAATCATAACACAATCAGTCCATGTAGCATAACAATACGCATTAGAAATATTTTATTTAAGAGGGAAAATTTCAACTGATGATAGAAGAAAAGATGTTTTAAAAAGTAACGTAGCTCTATAGGAAAGAACTTTCTTCGAAACTTGAAATATGACAAATGGTTGAGAAGGAACATTGTAAATCTGTTTTTACGGAGCTTTGAGTTAAGAAATATCAGAAATAAGGAAAATTGAATAATTAAAAAATTCAATTGTGTAGAAGGTTATTATTATTATTATTTTTTGTTTCGGTTCCACTAAGGAACTTTGATGGAGACCCACGAATTTCGGCGTTGGATAAAGTACGTGAATGAGAGACGAGTTTCTAAATAGAATTTGAATCGTAGAAAGATGGAACGGATTAGTTTACTGAGATGGGTCGTAGTTTGGGTGAGAACGTATATTCAAATGTGAAATGTCCTTGTAACAAGACAGTATATACCTTCACGAGGTCTCAAGAAAAATATTGATCGTTATTAACCAAAACACGAAATTAATCATGTGGTATATGAAAGGTCCATGTTTACTTCTAATTTTTCCTTCTTGAATTCAGAAATATAAATGTAATCAATTTTTGAAGTGAGGAAATATTTTGCTGCTAACTTTATTATTTTTCCTATTCAAAAATAAAATAAAACTTCAGTATCCACAGTATGGAAAAAAAGAATGGATGATTGTAATACGAGTCATCTATTCCATATTTATTGCGTGTGGAACCATATTATTGTTCGTTCATGACTCTAACTATCTTAATGACCACAATTATCACTATGTTCTGAAACGAATCTTCGTTACTAAAGGTTTAAACAGCAAAGAACTTCAAGTTCATTCGTTCACTGATCTTAGGACATTTTAGTACACAGGCATGTGTATACTAAATAAATTCTTTTTTCCTTAAATAAAAAAAATACATCTCATGATTCAATAGCACGGGAGGCTACATATCGCTGTATCATTGAATAAAGCTATTGTAAATATGCACAGAGAAATCGGTATTTTCCCTTCCTTTCTGTCCTGCAACTCTTCATGCGTCTCTCTAGTTCGCCCTTCTCTCCCTGACGCAGCAGTGCCAAGTAATCTTCGGTATCTTGCGGGACCAATAATTTGCCGCAGGCGCCGCGCCGGTGCCCGCCGTCCAGTGTTTGAAGGCTTCGCTGGCCGCCTGGCTGCAGGCGTACGGTCGACTACTCCCCGGATGAACGTCGCCAACTCTGCAACTACTTCAAACAGGCAGAAGCGATAAGGCTGAGCACATTCAAGGAGTGTGTTAAGCTTACCTGTAAAATATGCACAATACTTTTTTAATAAAATTTAGAAGAAATTATTATAGATACAAATCTAATCAGAAGTAAGGTACTAAAATTAAGAGAAAGAATAGAACAGCCACAGTGTACGAAAATAGATTTTTTTGGTTAGCTTTGGAATCACAGATTATTATTATTATTTTTTAAAGAAAATAGTTGTGTATGAACTACAGCATTGCTCGCAAATGAATAAAAAAGAAATAAGAATTCAGAACGTAGTTTTAGAGAGCATTTTAAACAACTACGAGTATATCCACTGATAAAACAGGAAAAGATCAACTTTTTAGAAATTATAATAACAGAAATGTAAGGATATGCTGCAATTGGATTCATTCAGGACTATTTACTAACACAAGCTAAAATTTATCGAACGTTACAAATATTGGGAATATATGAGATACAGCTGAAAGTTATTTTGAAATGAAAATGCAGCCTCAGTAAAAAATGTGAAGAAACCAATAGAGGGGTTAGTCCAATCTTAAGAGAAAGATAATCACCTGGAATTTAATAGAACGGAATAAAATAGAATTTATTTACGCCATTTATATCATCTTGAGAGCAGTGTGGGGGAAGTGGAATATAGCACGAGGTTACGAATAGAAATCACATTAACTACATAAAATCAGCATGAAAATTTACCACAACTCAAAGCAGTAATTGTTACATTACGAATAAAAATTTCAAGGAAGTATACATGCACATTTGTTATTGTAAGTCATAATCTTTTTGTTTATATTTTGAAATAAACAGTTATTAATTTTCCAGAATTTTTTACTTTCAAGAGTTCCTTATTTAATGTTATTATGGAGAATAAATTGTATAAAATAATTTAAAAAGGTCTGTTTAAGGCAGTTAGGATTAAGTCATTTAGTTCCATGGAATGAAGGAAGACGTTAAATGTGGAAGCCGCAGAAATTTATGTGCTTAATAAAAATTGTGCTCCTGCGAAATTTCACTAGAAAATGCTCTAGTACACAATGAAAAATTACTAAAGTGGTTGGGTATTTCGAAGTCGTCGCGGTGTCCTTCCAGTCAGTGGTCAACGCGAGTGGAACTACCGAAATTTTAAATAACTTGTTTTACATCCAAGATTCTACTGACATATACCACAATTTATCCAGTACAACGTCGAGAACAATGCGCCAACGACCTAAACAATCTCTGATATATTCATTACCAACAACAAAATTCTAAGAACCTACTCAGAATTTTTTTTACCAGTTACATAAAGACATATTTACAGCAACAGTTAGTGAATCATTTCTACTTGATTTAATTAACAATTGAAGGAATAGTTTCAGTTTCAACCTGTCAGTGTTATAATCGGTATTAGATATGAGAACAAGGAAAAACCAGTAATTCAATCGGTTTCAATATATCACTGAAAGCTCTGTCGTGTTCTAGCTATGGCTTAAATTAGAGACTCGAAAATTGGCAGCCGATTGGACATTAGTCTCAGGCGTTCCGCTACATACGTCTCAGTAATAATACTTTCCTAATTTCTGTTTATAAATATTTTGGAATAAGATTTTTGCCTTTGTTTTACCGGTTAATTTTGTTGAATCATCATCTTGATTACCAAGGATACGGAATTAATTTGTCTAATCCAATTGAAAACAGTTAAGACTCCTTTTTGGCGTAATTCCTCTTTTCACTTCAATTTATTCTGCATTTACACAGTTTACTGTCAAGCGCACATCTTGCGCTTGCATAATCTATACTTCCTTACAGGCCGACGGCAATCTAGATTGGTGTCGACGGAATTGAGCTCTCGTTCTTTAATTTTCTCCAAGGAGTGTGGAAGACATTTTCGATTACAGTGCTTCAGCAGTTGTAATGAAACTAAAAGCCTCGCAGCATTTGCCTTCCTTTGCAACATAGCGACACTGCTACAGTTCTTGTCTACGTTTTAATACCGAATTGAGTGGATGGACTGTTGCTACATAGAAAAGGAGTATATCCTTTCATCATCATCTTTAGTTTTATGCCCTCGGGCAGGTTTTCACTTGGCTGCTCTCCATGATCTTCTATCTTCTGCCTTTCTCTTAAGAACCATGTAGTTGCCGTCTTCCTTGATGTTGTCTATAATTTTGTATCTCTTTCTTCCTCTTATTCTCCTCCCACAGACTAAACCTTCCAAGGCGTCTTTTATCAGGCACTCCTCTCTCAACAAGTGTCCCATCCAGTTTTTCTTTCTCTCCTTTATTACTTGGAGAATTTTTCTGCTTTCACTGACCCTGTCCAGCACTTCAGCATTGCTTATTTTATCCACCCAGCTTATCTTCTCCATCCTCTTCCACATCCACATCTCAAATGCTTCTAACAGCTTTTCATCCTCTCGTCTCAGTGTCCATGTCTCCGATGCATAAAGAGCCACACTCCATACAAAACATTTACAGAGTCTTTTTCTAAGTGTTTTGTCTATTTTTCCCGTTAGTAACCTCCTTTTCCTATTAAACGCTTCCTTCGCTACGGCAATGCGATTTTATCTCCTGATGGCACCTCAAATCTTCAGTGATCATACTCCCAAGACATTTAAATGATCTTACTTGCCTGGTATCAGCTTTTCCTAACTTAATATTTATTATATTCCTTCCTTTTCCAATCACCATCCTTTGAATGACAGTAATGCTTATATACTTTTTTATCATTGTATTGCGGTGGTTTTTGTCTACAGCAGTGTTTCCCAACTAATAGTACGTGTTCCCCAGAGGCACGTGAAGTAGCTTCATGGCGTACGCGAGGTAATTTCTTGACTAAGGTAATCACTAAGGAAATTGAAAAATAAAAATGTTAATATCTCTAAAATATATTTTCAGGCAGCCAAACTGTGTGTGTGAATCATATGACAGTGATAACCTTGAAAAACTAGTTTCATTTTTTATTTATCATTTCAGCTATATGTAATTGTAGGTTTTCCCGGCGAATCTGACGCTTGAAGATCTCTCGGACATGCGGCCGGATCAATTGATCGTGGATGAACGAATTTTCGACGGCGTAACGTGCCATCATCTTCAGGTTGCGTCAGCTGGCCGGCGTGAGGAGCGCAATCCAGGACGCGACTGTTGGGCTCGGACCAAATTACTCGCCATTCAGTTTAAGTAATTCCTTGAGAGGAACCCTGGTGAAAAGTGAAACTAAGTCGAAACTGACAATGAGATCAGAATCTGACAGTCTCAGTTGTTGTAGATATTCGACGAACTGAGCCGAGTTCTTGATGTGGTGCTCACATTTGTCAACTGATGGACTCTGGACAGACGTCAGGCATTTGGCAAGACCGTACGTTGGCTCACCTGTTGTGCTCACTTGGGCCTCATGGTCAAGCCCGGCTTGTGCACTTTTGGCAGTCCGTAGAGCCTGGGTGGTGCCGCAGCACGAGGACTAAGTTTCTTGTCTGTGTCGTCTGGTAAGCAATTTCGAAGAAGTTAAATCGTTTTCCGTTGCATCCTGCTGGTATTCTAACTAATGTCTTTGATACTACAATTCGAGCAAATACCACACGAATGAACATAATTAAGCAAAAAACATTTCAGACCACGTGAGCAAGTTAAGAGAGAAATTTTATTTGCTTACTTTGATTATTTGCTTCACATATTCCAATCTTTGTCTACCTCTACAGTTATTTCCTTCGACAGCTCCCTTCCTAACAAGTTAACCAAACTTAAAATCTAAAATTACAACTGATGGCCGAAGCAAGAATGATGTTAAAAGCAGAATAGCATTAGCGAAAAGAGGCTACTTGAAAAAGAAAAATCTTTTAGTTTCAAATATTAATCTGGGACTCAGAAAGAACTGTATAAAACCTTATGTCTGGAACACATCACTCTATGATAGCGAATATGGACCCCAGGAACACAAAAAAGATGTAAAATTTAAGCTTTAATTTTAATAAATAGATTACGCCAAAGCAATTGACTTTTTTATATTTATTGGTCTCCCGTACGCGTTTCACTTCTTTTGCAGAAGCATCTTCAGCGGGTTTTTTTCTATTAATTACGTACAAAAGTTGTAAGCAGGTTATGTTGTGTTTGGTACAGTGGAATTAATTATTATCTAACTTATAATCTACTTACATTTAGTGGTCTATTGCATTCCTCATAATAAATGAATACACAAACCTCACACACCTAACACTATACAAAACACTGAAACTAAAATAGAAACATCGACACAGGAAAAACAACAATAAATAAGGACATAAAAAAACCACAAAAAATACTGAAATCATTTACATTTGAAAACAACCGCCAAATACATGAAAGACTGAAAAAACAAAACAACACCGCATAACTACACAAACGCGATACTTAGTAAACAAAACAGAACGACCATTCGCAAGAAAAAACACATAGTGCAGTCCAATAAAGTTCAGTGTTGTGAATCTGAATAATGAAGACACTTCTCACCAAAAATGCAAAAGCACTGATGCTGAGAATGGAGCTAAAAGAAATGAAATAGACCACTAAATGTAAGTAGATTATAAGTTAGATAATAATTAATTCCACTGTACCAAACACAACATAACCTGCTTACAACTTTTGTACGTAATTAACAGAAAAAAACCGCTGAAGATGCTTCTGCAAAAGAAGTGAAACGTGTACGGGAGACCAATAAATACAAAAAGTCAATTGCTTTTGGCGTAATTTATTTATTAATATTATCAGCAATTAAGGAAAATGACCTACAACATCCAGTTATAAAATTTAAGCTCATCAAATGCTATAGAAGAATACTGAAAATGAAGTGGACTGGTAGAGAACGAAGTGAACGTGTTTTGGAGGTGCTGGTTGAGGAGATAAGATTGTGGAAGAGTCTTACAGGAAGCCCAGTTACTTCTCTTACACCGCAGGTTTTCCTAAACACAAACTGATCTTACAATGCTTTATTCTTCTGTATATTATCCTCGTCAGTAACTAGCTCTCAGAAACACACTTCAGTGAAAAGCTTCTATTGTAATAAAGTAAACAACCTGACGTGGGCAGTAAACAGATTTGAGTAAATTTTTTTTTAGAAAAAAGCATAGTTGTCCCAATATTTTTTTTTTTATATGGATACACAGACCTCTTAATATTAATTTAATTCCTTATTTATTTGAACCGACAGAACAGATTTTGTTGGAAACACTGCGTTAGTCTTTGGTCTGATAGGTTTACTGCTAATCCAAAGATTTGTTAATGAGTCTTCCAAATATGAAAGTTTATATTGGGCTCTTTGCAGTGAATTCAGCTTTACAGCAAAATCTTGGAGCACCCATATTCAGGAACATATGTTGCTGTTTTATCAAACCGGTCTACTGTTAACCTTATACAAACCGGTAACTCTACAGGTTAAAGGATATCTACAGTTTTGGGTGAAATCCGAATCAGTGAATCGTTCGAAGCATTTCAAGTAAAGTTTCGTAGATACAAAACACAGACTCGTGGCCTCAGAATTTCGCTGTACAACCGGATTAAACCTGGGAACCTTCCATCTCCACTCAGACATGTGCATCTAACGAGTGATCAGTTCTTTTGTACACAACAAACAGTACAGTTACTATAATACTACCCACTGACTAAGAGGTTTTAAATTTCTTTATTATTTTTCTACTGATAATTCCATTATTAATTGTCCGGTTACATTAGAGTAAGGTAATTAGTTAAAGGTGTTGACTGTTAAGAAACGGCCAAGACGCGGATGAATAGGATCCATTACAGTATAAATTTTCCCTCACGTCAGCTATTTAACTAAAATTCTTTTCACATGCTAGACCTCTGCGAGATATTTGAAACATTGAAGCTTTTTTGCGTTTTTTTAAAATAAGTTTGTTGATGTGTTTTACCCACATTAACAGTTTCTACGTATAGGAGTGTTCGGTTTGGTTGTGGTATCCAGAGAATTCGCGGTGCTGATCTGTGTTTTCCTCCGAATTTTCTCGCTTGTGGAGAGGGACGAGAGAACTGCAGCAACTTTATGAACTTGTTTGCTGGTGTAACCGAGCCGGTGTATCTGGTGGGTCAATCGTATGCAAAAAGCTGGTCTCCAAGCAGCCTTTGGCATACGTCGTAACACTCAACCAGAAATCTGTAGCGGTGCGTCAATTCTCTCGGGAATACCTCACAGCCCTGCGGCGTGCAGAGACCAGTCGCTTTATTGCTGGCGAGGAAAATTTGAAATGCACAGAGACCTGTAGTTCCATTGCTAATGAGAAAAAAAAGTGAGTAATCCAAAGCTTACACCCGTATCATCTGTCGTGGTAACTACTGTTTTCAGACTGTCAACATGTTTTAATTTCTTTTTCAGTTAGCTGTCGGGTAAAGAATTATGATACATGCAATGGAAAATCTCTTATGTATAAAAATATTTAAGATAATACCGGTAAGTAAAATATTGGATGAATTCTTAACAGAACAGTAACAAAAGATTACGCTAAAGGAAAAAACCCCAAGTAGAAAAATATTCTTCTCTCAATTGCTTACGGAAAGGACGTCTTCCTGATAACCTCGTCAAATGAATAAAGAGTTCCGAGTGAAACTAACGCATTGCTAGAACACGGTTGCCAGGTTAGTGTTAGTACTTTCAAGAAGTGGCTGTTAATCAGAGAAACATGCCGGGAGTACCTCTGTCAGGTGATCGGAAGATGATAGGAACAATAGGAGATGCATGAAATAATTTTCTCGTGTAGATGTGGAGGTTAGAGCCAGCGTCGAGTGAGTTCAGTAAGAAATACTGTCTCGTCCTAATCACGAAGAGCAACAGTAGAATTTCTTTAAAATATAAAGAATACTGTTGTCTGCCGATTAGCTGCGCCTGATTGAAGTTTATATTACAACATATGATAATTTTTTATTATTCGAGAAAGTATGTTGTATAATTCTGTTATGTAACAATACTACTTGTAAGGTGAAGTTATGCTATTTTCAGCTCTGCGTGTGACTTAGTAATTGTAGAGATATCTTATCAAAAGTGAGTGAAGCAGCAAAGAACCCTCAAATATTGATAAAGGTACCTTACACGAATAAGTGAAGTACACATTTTTGTTAGCAAGTCCATTTTTAGAGTCAAGGCCACTATTTCAAGTAACGTATTAAGTGAGAGAAATAAGATGGTAGATCTGAGTACTTTGTGGCAAACAGAGGAGTGCAACAAGCTATATAGTATACTTTCCACTGATCTTCATTCAACTTTGGATTGTTATTGATGATGAGGTGGCCATTAGGAAAGAGAAAAAGCAGGTAATAAAACCGTATCGGTGCAACAACGAGTTCGTAATTTTCCTTATAATTAGACAGTGGCAATAAAAATGTGAAGATTCACACATCATATATGAGGCATACAAGAGTAAATACAGGAAAACTTCGATAATATTACGACTATTAGGGTGAGGTAGAAATGCATAACAGGATAATAAAAAGATCCAGGTTATTCTGTCAAGGGCAAAACATGATTTGCTATAAGAGAATCCATTTAGAGCCAAACAGACAACGTACTAGACATCCATGTGCCAGTCATGACATACCGAGCTGTGTATTAAATAAAGGAAAGTAAGTAAGTCACAACCCTGTGAAATGAAATTTCTGAGACCAAGTGTACATAAAACGAGAATAGACAAAGTTCAAAATTAATACGTAAAAAGAGTCATTAGTTGGAACCTGGTCAAAAGCTCTTCCTTCATAAACCTTTTTTTGAAAAGTGGTGATGGTAAAAATTAACCACAAAAGTAATTCGACCCTGATTTGATTCCCCCTACCAGATGTGAGGTTCCTTAAATTAAAATTATCAGAAAACTCATATTAAATTTGCTTAATGGAATCGAATTTATTTGTAATCGACTTGAGCACAGTATATATCTAATAATTGTACGTAACCATAATTGCTTAGCCATATAATCTCCTCCGGTTAGAAATTTCGTCACTACTACTGCATGACTTGTACTAACCGAACCATCGCGCCAGTGGCTGAGTCGAGTATTGATGGTGGCTTGGCGAGAAGTAATAGGCTATAACTTTTTAGTCATCAAGTTGGACGGGATACGAGTTAAATGACGTAGGCTCGCATGGCTCCACGTTAAACTGAGCGCGCGTTACATCCCTCGTAAGTTACTGCAGCAACGGCGCGGCGGCCAGACACTAAAACGTGACAAGTGGATATCTGGGCGGGGCTGAAAGCATGCAACGCTTATCTGCAAAAGATATTTGTTACTTAAAACTAGCAATTTCGATGTGGATATTAAGTTGCTGACTTACCGGACGCGGAAAGAAACTTTTTTTTTTTTTTTTTTTTAAGAATTAGGACTTCACGATTTATCGACGTCTAGGACATTATAACCGTTAGTTGATTGGGTATGATGAACTGATAGGAGTTTGGCCATAATCTTTGTTACTTTAATATTAATTACATTAATAAAAAAATCCAGTTTTCCTTTAAAAAACTTATTTTATTTAACTGCATTTTTCTACTTAATAATTCACATTACAGATCATACAATTTCATTGGCTGTGTCAGTTTACAAACCAATAAATAATATTTCATCTTTACACCCTAATCCAATAAATCGTTGGTCGACTGGCTCATCTTCTTATCTATATCTCCCTGCAATTCAATGCACTTAACCTCTCTGCCGCACATCCAAAGATTCTGCTTCACCGAAGTTGATACTGCCAATTATACTCTCTGGTTCCATAGACATCACTTTGCTGCCTTATACTCTAATTGAAATCTGTTCTACCAAACTTATAAACATTCCATTTAAAATAAGTCAGATATAAGGTGTTAGATTATGTATTTTGAAAGAAGCCAACCGTTAACCAGAACCGATCCGGGAAACAAAATTCTGGATGACCACTGATGAACACCGACGTCATCCAGAATGCCAAGCTCGAACGTTAATCCTCACGACCAGGCTCAGTAGGAGAGAAACTGTCTGCTAGTTCATATCGTGCACATATAGATGTCATTTAAGATTTTTATACGGTGTTGCGTAGCCGTTCACGTTTTTGTTGGGATTGTTCCAAAGTTTTCCCCCCAAAATTTTTATTATATATTATACAGTTGGAGAGTAGTGATAACATTTTCTTCCAATTTTCAGCACATGTTGTCTCCGTCGATCTTACCAACCTGCAAGTCGTTACCTTCAAAATAGTGGAACTGATGTTTGCGAATGTGGAATACTATGATCCAAGGAATCATTAAACTCCCTGTAAGGATTTCCTAAATTCGTCACCGGAACCGCCTTTTTGAGAATCTCCTTTAAGGATTCCGCTCAGAGGCGTCAACTGTGATGAGTGGTACTGTCTGCATAGCATAGTTCACCCATATCCAAAAGTTAAAAAAAAATAATTGGCTATTAAGAATGCTCCCTATTTGTAATGCACTAGGTGCTGATTCCACTAAATCAATGCGACTCTCTGACGTTGGTAACATTCATTCATAACTCTAATTTCACGCTTTTCAGTGGACATACGTTGTATGATATAACATTTCATTAGACGGGTATTAAGTGAAAAATTAATGCGAACAGTATGATTTATTAAAAATGAATGAAGATAAATGTTGATGATAATAATAGTAAAAATTAAATTAACATCGCGAACTTAAGAACATAATACATAGAAGAAAGAAAAATGTCGCGAAAGAATAAATTTTAAGAAGGACGCTTAGAGATGTGTTCTAATGACCGAGGAATAATTTTTAAAAAATGGAGTATCCCCTCTCGAAAAAATATAAAATTTTATTTTATGTTATTCTCTGAGAAGTCTTTTGTTTTTGGACTTTCTTATCGAGTGCGGTACCGTTGAAACGGTATTCAAAACTGCAATCAATATAGAATAAGCAGTTGTCCATTTCACGAAACATTAGCATGCTACTTGGTTGATGTGATATTTAATTACGAGCGCTTGTTTAGCTTCTTGTTTTTTGTAGGAATTATCCATGTGATTTTCAATAAAAGTTGTCCAACATTGTTATGTGTTCTTCTGTTCTTTTTCCACTGCAAGCTTTCATGTTTCTCATTTCGGAAGCTACATAACACATAAATCAAAACATATTTCATTAATCCAAGATGTTATACTACCCACCTAAGATACAATCCAAACCAGACAGCGCACACTCCACCAAAGGGAAACTTTATAAGAATACCATTAAAATATTACGACTAAATTATCAAGTAGTAATTCGAGGATTTTACTGGGCGTTCGTGTGTAAATTAGAGCAGGATATCAATTCCCATAACATTAAAGTTACGGAACACTATTGCACGATTGCCGACAGGCACTTTTTCGCATGTGGCTGCCGGGTCCAAGGTGACCTTCTGACAGACTTTTCCTTTGTACTCGCTATGATTCCACGCTAATAGAGAAATATAAGTTTCGCCGTCCGTTTGTAAGCCGTGTATTCTGTGTTCCGTTGGATGGGTATCTGTTAGTTTGAAGCTGTGTAGTTATTGGAGACTGTCCCAGCATTCGGCGAGTGGATTGGGAGAGTCTGTTTAAAAATCGCATTCAGGACGGCCGGCAGGCTAGGTCTGCGGTTGGAACTTTGATCAATTGAACCTAACCACTTCAGTATGGTGGTGCTTTAACGTGCTCGACCACAGTGTCGGGTATTATAAACCAAAACCGTTGGAGACGACATCTATAAGTACCAAAGTATTAAAAAATCAAAGCTCAAGATGAAACTGGTAGAAACGAAATTTAAAATTAAACTTTTTTTGCTCTACTTATTGTGTTTAAAGGAAGACACAGTAGGCAGTAAAATGTTGGCTACATTTCAGATGAAGGTAGTGAAGATTCAAGTACACACTGGACATTTTTTCTTATTGTTCATTAAAGGAGGGATAGGACTGGGGACGAGAAATTCGGCCATGACCTTTTGAAGGAACCATACTGGCTTTCGCTTGGAGTGATATCCGGAAATCATTGAAAACCGAAATATGCATATTTAGATCGTGGCACAAACTTACGTCTTCTTCAATGTATGACCCAGACGTTATTCGTTTATTAATAATGTTCGGTTTAGTAACTCAGCCGTACGCGTTTCTAGCACAATCATTATCATTCCGTAGTTATTTTATTAGTTACTACTCAAACTATAAATTTCGGATGTCTGAATGAAATCCATATAGCAAGCATTGAATGTGTAAGCCGAAACTATTGTTTGCCTCTGTTCTAATGAAGCAATCGATAATGATCTTTTTTTCGGATATAATTTGGTACGGCACAGTGTTAGAAAGGTAAATTATGCCACACTTTCCTTACAAATAACTCGCATTCCATAAACATAGAGATCGTGTATTTAACATTTTAATTAGAAAAACGGATATTGTATGTGATGGAAACTGACAACAAACGCCACGTAATTTTGATTTTAGTGGTGCGACTTTGGCACATGAAAAATGGTTGGTCACCAATGAAGCTGTCTATGAGGTAATTCATGCTTTTAGAAATGGCAGTTGTTATCTATGACCAAACAAAATGTTATCGATGAGATTAAATATTATTATATACCAAAAGTTTAATGCCGCTGTCGAATTTTGCTCTCTAACCTGGGACAACCATTAATTAGATGCCCGTCACAGACGGCCATTTCTGTTTAGCCAGTTAAATCTTGCGGACTCTGAAAAATATGCCACAAAATGGCCTTTACGTAATATGCAATTCCTATATTTTCTGCATAAAACGCAAAATTTCAAATACGGCCGAGAAAAAATGGTACAGCGTGTAGATGATACGAGTTTAATTACCTGTACGTTGTGCATTATGCTGTATTTTCCCGTGACATTAGTATGCGGGAAAACAGCGGAGTCGGAATAAAGTAGACGGTTTATGGGCAGTGTTCAGCCGACCAGAATCGCACTGCCAACAGCACGTGACAACCTATTTAAATTAACGCCCGCCGTTTTAATTTGTGTCGAATTTCCGATTCAATAATTTACCATATGTTGTTGGTTGGACATCAGGTTCCGTTCTCTATGTGCGGAGCAGAAGGCACTAACGAGATGAAGCGTGAATGGCTTGTATTAGTGCAAATTTTATTTCGGTCGTATATATTTTATTCGCCCACAACGAAACATACCAGAGGAACGAACAATAGAAGCGTGAGTGCGCACAGTACTGTTAGCTGTAGACTATTGTGTGAGCCAACTGAATTAGAGAATTGTACTGCTCTGGGTTGTAATATGATCACTCTAAAACGTTGCCATAATTGTTGTACCCTTTATTGTAATCTTGATATTTTTAGATTCCGAGTCTTCTGAGTAGAAAACAGAACCCTTATGGTTACGCCCATTGATCCGCCCGTCTCTCTCTTACACCCTCTCAACTATTTAATTTGCAAGATTTTTAATTGCGCGCTTCTATAGTTCTTACTTTTCTTGGCTTTACGCCACGTCGACATCGAGGTCATTCGAGGAGGGAAAGAACTACGGACATAAATGGAAAGGAATTTCGCCATGGCTTTTTGAAGGAATTATCCCGGCACTCGGCTGGTGTGATTAGGAGAAACTCAAATCGGGACGGCCGGATGGTGATTCGAACCCACGTCCTCTTGAATGCGATGCTAAAGCGTTACTGCTCACCCACCCTTCTCTGTAGGTTTTTTCTAACCTTAACACTAGTATAACATAAAATTCTGAAAAAAAAATTGCTGGCTGTCATGATAATCGTAGTGAGTTTGTTGGCTTAGATATGAAACGAAACCTGACAAACAACTGATTCTGAAAATGTTTTGGGTTTCCTTTTTATTCAACTGTTTGTACAAGATTATGCCAAAAACTTAAGAAATACTATTCCCCATTTATTTCTGAAACTACTTGTGATGTATAGTGATATATAGTCTGCTAAAGTTAACATGAAAGATTTATCAATGTTTCTGGAGTTTATTGTTTTAGAAAGCAAACTGCCCTAGGGATTGCGGTTTTTTGGTAATTTTTGTAATATCCTCGGCAAAAAATGGAATGGTTTCCGATTCAGTATCTATATTATATATTTCATAAACAGGATAACTCAGATCTTTGTGACACACAAGGTTAATCGTTTCTCAGACAAGTTTACTGCGAATCGTGTTATCAATTTACAGAATCTGTGTTGTTGTTTTTTTTTAACATTTGTATGTCGGAATTCTTTAAATGTAGTTGAACGTTCGTATGAACGAGAAGCAGCAGTCCTAGTTTTTATTAAAAACTTAATAAACTTACATGCACAGCAATTACACAATTACAGTGTTAATAATATAATGGTGAAAACTGTGAGAAACACTGTTACATTTTACTCACCTATTTGTTACACATGTCGCAATGTTTTCCATTCATTTATAAACTGGTAAAATTTTTAATCTACTGCCTAATTTAAGACGATTTGGAGATCAGTACTTTGGGCATATCAGTGCTTTACAAGAACACACCTCTCACTACAGCATCTGTGCGAAGAAAAACCGAGAGACAGTGATTTCATGGACGTTCACTTGAATGATTAAAAATAAAAAAACTTAAGGAATTATGTTTTTAATGTAAAAAATATGTAAATTAGGCCCTTAACAACAATTTAGGAAATTTTAGGCACTATAAAATCACAAATAAAGGGCATAAGTATCCAAAAATGGTAAATATGTAATGTTATTTTCATGTATTTCAATCAGGAACAAAATAGTTTTTTTCCTTAAATCCGAGGTCTACTTATAACATACGTAGAATCTTAGTAGGTTGAGATTGTTAAGGAAACTTTCAAAAATCGAGTTTAAACATCACGTAGTAACTCTAAAAATAGTTCAAAGTGCTCGCGGAACGGTCATGGAACTGATTAACATGTTTTTAAATCGATCTTGCCACTTATTGCAAGCACAGAATATCGTGACACGTCCGACGGAATCTAATGATAGGAGCAGAGTAACTCCGCTTAAACTTGAAATTAACCTAAGCGAATTAAATTCCCCTTACTGAATTACTGTTAAGTAGACCTCGCGCTTGTATTTTAAATGAATATAATACGAAATAAGCTAAGAATAGCAGCAGTAGGCTATTTGTTTAAATGCCAATTTTAAGCATACTGTGTTAAATAACTATGATAAATAAGTAAACAAAATTTCACAGTTGTAAGTGTAATAATTGGTGTAATTAGATACTTTAGTGAAACAGTTTCCGCCTCTGGTCACTGCAACCTTCCCTCTACGGCACATACAAATTGAATTAAATAAAAAAAATTGATTCAAAGTATTGCCGAAGTAGAAACTTCTAGATGATGTAGCAAGATTTTTTGCTCTTTCTTTAAGGAATTCATAATTTGTAGTACTGCACAACTTGAATATTGTTAAAGCAAAAACAAAAATGCTTCAACCACTATTTAAAATAGCTAGAATCTTTGTTGTAGAAAATTAAGGAATTTTCAACTTAGTTTTTATTGAAGCACTATGTTCCAAAAATAGACCATAAATGACCTTTTGTATCAAAGACTCATATTTAGAAATGGAATTTGTATTTGTAGAAATATATCTCTTTCTAAATTACTTTCTTAAGGAACCATACTAATTATTTACATTTTTAAAAGTGGTGTAATTATAAAAATAGTTATTTAGTTCAATTAAGACAAATTTGCTTCTTTTTTTAATAAAATTATTCTGAATTATAAACTGAACGAATGTGTTTGATCCCAAAACGTACTGAAACTATCTTGCTAAAAATCCTTCACATTTCTCCCTCTTACCGCCTCTCACCCTCTCCTATACAACCAACGACTCTGAAAGCAATAAATGAGAACTGCGTTTCTTCAAAACAATATTGGTGTGCATGATTCAGTATTCATTCAGTCTTCTGGGGTAACATTTATGGAAGTCGTTTGGTACGCCGTTATGGCATTATGTTTTGTAGTATGACGGTCTTAAACTTGCGCTTGCGCAGTAGTCAATTTAAGTAAAGTTTAGGAAACGTATCAAGAAAACATAATAAACTCGGAACTTATTTCCGTTCCTTACCTATGAAAATGTTTACATGGAGTCAAAAACACGGCCTTTAACCAGGCCGTAGACTAGCGGTGCTGTAAACTTGGTGCCGTTCGGTCGTTCGGGTGGACCAATATCAGGCGACGAGTGGCGAGAGTTTGTTCCTTACGGCAGTACATAAAACACTTTGCTCCAGCAGAACTGCCTTCTAAAAGTGTTATTGTTCCAGTAATGGAGACGCACAGCCCCCACGAACTGAAAGCGCAGAAGAACGATAACATAGAGGCGGAAGGCAGCTGTCTTTGGAAGTTCTAGCTAAAAAATCTGTATTAAGAATAGCCTTGATGTATTCTTCAACTGGCAATACAATGCATTATTTTAACTAAAGCCATCAAGAAAACCAAAATCAGTCTGTGAGTAACAAACCGCTCAGCAGCAATATAATAGAGTTCTCTCTGAAATATCAATATTTATATATGGGTTGTATTAAAGAGAAAATAACGTATGTAGGGTTACTACGTGTTTGTAATGAAGGGGTGATAAATGCCGAGACTGATGTGTGGACGGTTAACTTTGGGCCTGGATCTCGGTTCGAATCCAGATACAGGTGCCCATACTACGATTCTCATAGGTTTGCCGAAATCTCTTCGGGTGACTGCCAGGATGGTTCCTTCAAAAAGAAAAGGGTGATTTTCTTACCGTTCCTTGCCCTCCACCACCAATTATCTCGCGGCTCTAATCATCTATTCGTCAACGATTTGCAAAGCCTTAGTAATAATAATAATAAAAAATATAAATCCTCTAGTTAGGAACGAAACTCAGGTTGAATGCGTTTTTAGTGACTCGCCACCATGGGTGCTGGGGAATATAGTGAAGAACTTAAATAGTAACTGACGGTAAAGCCTTAATAAGGCAATACAAGCATTAGTTTAACTGTCAGTGATACTTTTAATACAGTGATACTTTTAATACAGTGATTATAGATTACGAATAAGGATCTCAGAGTCAGAAGTACAGCTGCTGCCTACGATACCAGATTATGAAAGTATATGGAGTGAAAATACAAGATGCCGTAATGGAAGATAAGAGAAATGTGCCTTGGCCTATTCCGACCACCAAAATTCAGGTAGCAACGTTGTCCCCAAAAAATGAGCTTAATAAGTAGATAGGCATTGCTGCCTGTTAATGGTCGTGGCAATAAAATCCTCAAGCTTTCTTCTGTCAGGAAACAGTGGTCCATTTTTGTCTACGTGAAATATAAGATCATCTTTAAGCGGTATCAGTAAGATCAGTTGATTTCGAGGCATTCACAGTCGGTGCTGTGTCGTCGCAGTGGTAGCTTCCGCATGATATCTCACCTGATGAAGGCAGCGGAGGTTGCTGCCGAAACGTTGTGGACAGAAGAAATTATCCGGCAGAATACCCATGAAGAATTCTTGTCATCAGTAAGAAAATTAGTCCGTGAAGAAGTACCAGGGATTAAAAGTTGCATACAAATTATAAAACTAAATGCCAAAACAAAGTATAGACTGAACTTAATTCACTGAAGTGCGATAATCTGTTAGGCGGTGTACACAGATTTTTATTCCACGGTTCTCCGCAATCGAGATGGAAATTATTAGAAACGTTAACAACGATCTGTACAAAGCATAAATACTCCAGGCAATAGAATCATTGATGAAAGTAGTTTGAGCGCAATAATAAGTCTCTTTCCAACATAGCTTCCCCCTTGCCCTTCGCTGGACAACGAATCTTAGATTTCATATCCATTTTAATACTACATATGCAATAGAAACATACATACTTCTGGGTGATTAAATGTTTTAATTGTCTAAGCTTTGGCCACGTGAGTAAAAAACGCTATTATACGGCTAATGGTTCAAAATGTACAGTACTTGGATTAAATTAACGGAGGTAGGGCTCCAAAAATAACAGCTAGCTGTATCCGCTACTAAGGAGAGTGTATGACCTGAAAAGTACAGTATCTGGAATTAAAAAAAAAATAGAGTAAAGAACTTTCCCCTGAACAATATTAGAGATGAGCAATATTAAAGGTGAGCAGGTCTTCGCACTTGAAACCCAATTACACATGCAAAGTGTACAGTACTGTGAAATAATAAGAATTAATTTCTATCCCTCACAGCACGCGAGACCATTAATAACGTATCAATCTCATTTCCAGGACACGTATCTAATGTAGAATTAACTCAGCCGCGCTCCAGCATGAGGGATTGAGCCAGCCTTTTAATTCACAGTTTTCTCCCAGGGCCGCAGCACAGTTTGTCCAAAAGTAATTCAACCCTTCGCTGTATAATATTTCGGCCGAGCAGAATGTAGAGAAACCGTTCATTTAATCCGGGAGCTATACAGTCACTGCATCAGCCCAATCTTCCTCCATATTATGATGCAAACGCTTCTGAAATTAGGCCACCAATACAATATATTTCATAGATTCCAAGTAATTTATCGATGAATCGAGAAGTAATTGACTGGATAAATAGATTTTTCTGTCTCTGTTCAGCATGGTGTTAACAGGGACGCTTCCAATCTGAAGAAACAAGTGACTCACTTTCTAAAAGCGGGCGAAACATCGAAAGAGAGGAAGGTCCGTCAAGTTTCACCCGTAATTTCTCCACTTCAATGACACATTCGGTCGATCAGGGAAAATAAAGAAAGCCTACAGTTACTTCACCAGTAAGTTAAAACTGACACTGCAGGATTTACCGAAACACGGCTGGTGCCTTCATATAATATTTCAATTCCACGATACAGTATACCACATAGAGTGGGCAGTTATGGTGACGTTTCATTACAAAGTATTTTTTGATTGCTTCATCATTTCTTAAATTTTATTATTTTAGTTTGCTTTCTTCAAACAGAAAATTGTTGGCGTAAAGCTCCATAAAAAAACCGTATACTCTAATAGGTTTGTTATTCATTAGTCGTAGCAACATTTGCTTTCATCCAAAATAGTTATCACAACGTTTCTTTCAAAGTGCAACTACTTTTTGTTGCAGACTACTTGGAATTTATTACCGCCTTCAATAGCCTCGCAAATGTTTCATCTATCTGCGACTTCTACTGCCTGTGCGCCGTCTGGCGCTCATTATGGACGTTAATACATTCCGCCAAGCGCTAAGTTGTAATCCAGTCGGACAAACCAATTTTTGCAGCTCCCCCGATATTATAGTGAAGTGTACAATGATGTCAGACTGGCGACATGGAGGGTTTAAAATTTGAATTTTAATCGTATTTATTTGCCGCCAGACCTAATTCAACATCCAGCCGCAGCGCTAAAACGACTAATCTTTGCTATTCTTAACGGGTTTTGCAGGGTCCAAACCATCCACTAGCACTTTATATAAGAATTTCCATATAAATTGAATTTCTTGCCCTTTCTCGCAGAATCCGCGGACATGATGAACGAATGCGGTTTTGGCGAGCGATGTCCTCCGGGCACAGCCGGAGCCGAATTACACGCATCACTGAGATGTGGACAGCAGTTAATTGCATTCCAGTCTTCGAGCCAGCTCGTCATACACGTCACACGCAGTATAATTATTTTAAAACGTGCCTTCGTGTTATTTATATCAGTTAAACTGTAATACAAAATTTCTTATTTCTGTTGCTGTGTTAAAAGTGCGCTTTCTTGTTTCTGAATGGAGCATTTGTCAACAAATCTATTTTATGGCACTAGAACTCTTGTCAATAAATATATATAAAAGAATTTGTCATATCTCTGGTTTAGATACCTCGGTACTTATTATAATTCAATAATCAACTAGCACTTAAAAATTGGTACACGAATAAACAAGGGATGATTAACGTACCGGAATATGGAAAAAAAATAGGGGATAAACTAATTCTGCTTAAAAAATAAAAATTTCTGTTCTTGCACAATCATACCCTCACAAACTCTTCAAGGGTTGAGTTTTGAACAAAGAAAGAAGATAAAAAAATCAAAAGGTCGATGTGATTAGAGGGCGGGAAAGGATGGGTGGCAAGGATCGGGTAGGAATTTGGACACGGCCTTTTGGATGAACCATCCCAGTATTCCAATGGAGTGATTTGGGGAAATCGTGGAAAACCCAAATCTGGACGGCCGGACGGGGATTCGAACCCGCGTCCTCCCGAACGGAAGGCTTGATCGTTACCGTACACCCACCACGCTCGGAACAAAACAGCAGGTGTTAAAGTTAGTTTAGTTCAAACTATGCTATTAGAATAGGATAGAATTAGAATTAGATTAGACTAAAAGTGGGTGAAACATGTCTTGATAATACCAGATGACACTTTGGAGCAAATTAATCACGGAACGCATATCACTAGAAAGTAATGCAGTGCGACCTAGCTGAAAAGTAACGCGACTTTAAACAGCTGTCCACGAAATTCCCAACGTTAGGGAAATCGTAAGTGACCTGTTCCTTGCTCTCTTCAATTTTTCAAGCTTATACAGTGAAAGAAATAACTTCTAAAGTGTTTAAACTGTAAAGAAAAAAATCTGAAATATCTTGAGAGAAATAGGTTGTCCAAAATGTTTGTCATTACCACGGTAAGGGTATCACAACACAAAACAACATTTAATTAAAATCATCCCTGCTGTAGGCCAGATACGAACTGGCGACCACCGGTACGTAAATCCAGCAGTCTAATCACCGTTACCGGAAGTGGTTTTGCTCCTTCTTGCAGCGCAAAATTTTGTTAGACGACGTAACAGTTTCATGTCTCTTTCTGGAATTTCTTTTGAAAAAGAAGTTGCTAATTGAATACTTTAAGTAAAGATACTCTTCAACTTTGTTTTCTGCAAAAGAGTTCAATTTCTGCAAAACATATCACCTGAGTACAAATAATTTTCCAGAATGCGTTCGAGATAAGAAAATGCTAATGTTGGGTACAGCGTAATCATAAGATGAAACGCATTCCTTGCACCAGGTTGACGATAACTTTCAGCCAAGTTCAAAACGTAAATCAGCAATCTTCGGATTCTTAAAGCTTTAGCGCACTACGCTTATTGGCACAAACTAAATTAGATAAGTTCCAACCATACGATTCCAATAGAGATGGTATAATGTATATCCCATTACCTGAGTAACATTTATGCTGAGCTGCATGGTTACATCAACTATTATGAACATTATATCTTACAATTATTAAGAAATATGTTCGAGGGATGCTAAGCAGCCTTTTTATTTTTTCACTGAAGACTTCTGCTCCAAAATTGACATTCTTTAAGATTTACACCTATCTCACCAAATACCCTTATCAATTCTTCTCATGCAGCCCTAATTTTCGGAGGCGATTTTTATTTAATATCAGAAGCAATACTTCGTTGTTTCGTGAAAAAATTCTTCTTGTATGCAGAATTTGACGTAATTTTTAAAAAAATATGTATTGAAAAGCATAACAATCGCAAAGTATTTCAGTAGATATTGTTTCAACGCAAATGATAAATTCCCTCGGTTTATAGCTTTCAAAATTTCACCTTTACGATGTTTTGTGCCAAATACTAGACACAAAACATTTATTGATCCTAAACTTTGGTCCGATTTGGTGTCAACTAGTATGATCAATGATCATTGTTAATAGCGGGGAAAAATGTGGTTTGTGCTTGGGACGCTTTTTAAGTTTGAATTTTCGGTGCGCCAACCCATGCCATGACGGACTTCCGGCGTAACAACCAATGAACTGAAATTGCCCCTCCCTTCCTCCTCGCAGTAATAAATGCGCATGTGGGTGGTTCCTTTCTCGGTCAGCGCCCTCTCCCGTGGGACATATAACTCCCAATCCTGAACCCGCGGGGTCTCGTTAAAACTTGCCCAGTTGCTCCTCCAGGTGCCACGTGTATTTGAGGATCTCTGGGGTTCTTAGTGTAGTACAGTACTTTCCCTTACAAGCTGTAGGGGTGGGTACTCAGAAAATTTTTGGTTATTTTTTTCTGCGATGATACATTATTCCTTTAAAACATGAAATTCCACCACTGTCTTCACACTAACATAAAATTTTATAAAACATTCCTTAAATTTAGCTTCCACTACTGCTTACCAGCATTTTTTCAGGATCAGGAGTTGCTACTACCATCTTACATCGGAAATAAGTGTTACCAGTTTATAATATCTTAAAAGTTCCAGTTTAGGTATTTATTATATTTGTTAGTTTGAAAAATATCAGTGTGTGACAGTAGTCACAAATGTAACGTTTCGTCTAGTGTCAACAAACTCTGAACCGTGGAAATGATTACATTTTATTTATGATTCTTTCCCATACTTCTTTAAACCAGTCATAAATTTCTGACTCACAGTTGTTTTAGTTGAAATTTTTAATTTAGTGTAGTGTACCGACATATTTGAGGACAAATTAATTTTTGGTTTCATATTTATTTGACGAATCGCTTGTTACAACTGTTACCTCGACTGCCAGAGGTTACTCAACATCACGGCAAGAGAAAGTAAAGCGTTTTTTAAATTTATATTTCTGACGGCTATATGTGATAACAGTTATGAAATTAACATTGATATGAAACTATGTTTTTTATTAAAATTTTATAGTGATGTATTTTCAGTTAAATATTGTACATCACCAGCTATTAAAATTGTTATGCTTACCCTTTGATTTCATAGTCAAGGTATCATTTCAATGTAATAAATATTTATACATTTGATTTTTCATAATTTTTCACATCTAATCACATTAATCCCAGTGTGCGTGGAACATGCACTACTGAAATTATGAGTCCTCCCTTCGCAACGTTCTGTGGGACTTTTGAGGAAAGTTTAGACTATGGATGAATGGAATCAAAATCAGTGTCATATTTTGATTTTGTGATCTCCTAAAATCTTCTCAATAGAATAAACACTTTTATATTACCAACTGATGTTAACTTTTAAGCCTGTGTCAAGGTGATGTATATCCCACTACAGCTGGTTACTGCTGTTACCAAATTTCTTGGATCTAAGTATTATATGGTTTGCGTTTCCCTCACTATCCACATTGCATTTGCATATTAAGGCTCTGGTTAATCTGATTCGATGTAGATCTTTCTGGAAACAGCCATAATTGAATTTCAACGTTATTAGGGTTTTTAGAAGTTTTATTGATGATTCTACAGTTTGATACCACTGTATTTGTGGTGTGCAGAGGTGATATCATTTTTCATTAGACAGATGAGATCCGTGTAGGAAATATATGGTTCATCTATTCCCGCTGCAGCTACTATGTTTGCTTCATTGTTCGTAATTTCTGCGAGATCTGTTGCTATATACATACTCGTGCGACCTCTCCAATAGTTTGCAATTCTATCATCAAACAATGAATCGTCAATTTCTTCGTTTCCTTGCCAATTAACACTAACTACAAACAAATAAAAGACTCTTGGAATAGTCAGTAAATTTATTTTAAGATATTTTCAAAATAACGCGTAGATGCCTAAAGTTTTCCATTGTAGACTAATAGTTGAATTCTAGTACTACATTCACCGCTTCAAGAAGCAGCACTGGATAGCAGCAAGTGATTTTCGTCGACTCCTGCAGCCTTCAGACAGAGAAGCGAGACCAACGGGAGTTGGCTGCCCCGCACGGCCGTAACTAGAGACGATAATCTCGCATTAGCTCCGGCGATAAGCCGGCATTAACACTGGTTTAATTTGGTTTTATGAGGTTGGCTGTCATGTCGACCCTCCGAGCCCCCAGGCATCTCCCTGAGGAGGTAGGTCCTCGTCCACTTCCCCTTAAATAATGGCGAGCGCGCAGCGCTTCCATCGTCTCCGCTCAGCATTCTTCTCTGTTGAAGAAGTAACCCTAAGCGACTTGTGAAGGGCTTCAACTAGTTACGACATTTACCAGTCATAAATCGTAGTATATGCATTCAGCGACACAATGAGGATGGTACGGCAAAAACTTCAGATTGTTGCGAATTTGTATACAGAGCTGGTATAACAAGGTGTGATCTATACCAGGAAATGCTCCACAAACATTTTGAGCATACAGTTTAAATTTTCGATTAATGAGTTCTGAAATTAATCTTGTGTTTAAACTTCGAAAAGTTGTGAGGGAGGGCGTGAACAGGCAGAACCTACCATCTCTCTCTCTATTTTTTTAAATGAACTATCCAGGCATCCACCAGGAGTGATTTCAAGAATCCATGGAAAACCGAAATATAGATGACCGCATGGGGATTCGAACCCATGTGCTACCGGAAGTGAGACCAGAGCTTTGCCGCTCATTCACCGCGCTCTGTAACTACTCCGTTTTGTACAATTATCACTAGCAAGTGTCCTGGGAATGTAGTGTTGACAAGCAGAGCAGGCTAAAAGAGTCAGGAAATGAGAAATGTATACGTTTGAGCAGAAGACTCCTGACGTGTAGAGGAGACTGAGCTGTGAAATAAATAAAAAAAAAAACATAGCGCACCATCCAGTAACAAATTTGTGTTTAAATTTGCAGAATCTTGCAAGATAAAATTCAGTTCCATGGTTCTTAAGAAATAAAACCATTTCAAGACATGTTGCTAGCGACATATGCTGGTAGGCTGAATCATCTTTCGTGTATATGAGTGTAACAGTTACACGCAGCATGTCATATACTCTCGGTGATGTGTAAATCTTATAGTACATTTCGATTCATAGGTCGAATTTTTAAGAACTGTAAATAATAAATGAAGGAAATTGCGAATGAAGCTCTTGTAACTCCTCAGCTTTGTAATGGCGTTTTACACGAGATAATTGCAGATAATTATTAGTGAATGAGAACGTACAAACAAGAGCCGCGTATTTCATGATTTGCCTCAGCCTTTGACAAAGGACACGGAATAAATACGGTGGATGGGCTGAGGGAGTCTGATAAATATTCCACGGATTTTTCGCTTGAACTTATTCGTTAATATGTGAGCGTCCATTTTCATTTGCGACTCAATAACAGGAAAGGAAAAGTTAATCTGTTTACTGATACCTATATGTCCTTTCTTCTTAGGGATTGAATTCCGTTGACGAAAGATTACTTTTGTGCAGTGCACTTTCTGCCACTAACAGTTTTTGATCTGGACAATACGTGAAGATAATTATTGCATAAACCCAACCTCAGGTTCTTGGATTACGAAATTTCTTTTATGAAGTGATCCTAGTTTGTTATAGTTCCTAGAACTGGGATAGCGAATTTTTCTACGAGGAGTTTGTCTGAAACCGCTGTTAATTATTCAGTAGCTGTATCGCTGAATCCTTGTGTATACAGCGCAACGCTCTTTTCCATGTCGTGGTTTCAACGCGACACGCTTATTAACATGTTAATGTGCTACTCTGACAACTAAAGCCTCCAATAAATCCTTTGACGGACGTCACTCTACAATGTTGCCAGTTTCATCTCCGACCAACAACCGCATTTGTCTACTCTACTGTACCCGTGCGACAAGCGCAAAACACTATCGTGTAGGATTTTATCTAGCACTAGCTGACCCGGCAATGCTTCACTATTGCTGGACTTGAGTAGGCACATAGATTAAATGAAAAAATATTTACATATAAATTTTAAACTGCTGTTTCATTCATTTTCAGTTGGAAAGGGTGAGAGAGGATGCGCTTTGGAAAACATATGTAGGCAGTATTTTTCTGTTTGTTTTAAAGTATAAGCGTACAAATTGTTATCTAAATCGGATAAAAAATGTGCTTCGCCTAAATTATGGGGTAAAAACGTAATGGGGTTGGAAAGGGGGAGAGAGGATGAATATTCGGAAACCATACGTAGGCAATACTTTTCTGTTTGTGTTAAAGTATAAGTGTACAAATTCTTATCTAAATCGGATAAAAAATGTGGTTTGCCTAAATTATAGGGTAAAAACGTAATGGGGCTGGAAAGGGGGAGAGGGGATGAATATTTGGAAACCATACGTAGGCAGTATTTTTCTGTTTGTTTTAAAGTATAAGTGTACAAATTCCTATCTAAATCGGATAAAAAATGTGGTTTTGCCTAAATTATGGGGTGTTATGGGGAATAGGGGGTGACTTTTTGGATTTTTTTGTCACAAGAACCTTCGCAGACGCACACTCGAAAACCCTCCAAAGTTTCATTGCAATCTGATAAATTGTATAGGAATGCATAGAAGACGAACAAACCCACAAACCCATAAACATTGATTTTTATATATAAGATTTTTTAACGCTACTCAGGACTGTCCTCATTCAAACGTCTAGAAGCTGTGTGTTGGGTGTCTCCAAATTTTTCTTGGAGTTTGTAATTACTAGTGTTCGGATCTTTCTGACAAATCATATTTTTTTATGCCTTATTTTTGAGTTGTAATGCCGAATTAAACACCGATTAAACATTTCTAATTGTATTGAAATATATTTTATATAGCGTATAAATGTATATTCAGGCCATTTTCCTTGTTCTGTTTGTATTACGATAATATTTATGGCCATAATTTGAGGAAAAATCTGATAATTTTAATAATTCTTCAAGGACTTGGAGCAGCAATGCTGGCATAGAATAAGCACATCAAATTTATAATAAATTCCCTTTTTTGAAAGTAAAAATCGAGTACTTTTAATATTTTTTTTTTTTTACAAGAACACGAATCTTCCAATAAATTTAGATGTTTGGTCAGATTTAATTATGTAATTTTTTACCTATGTCGTAGCTTCGTAAAAATGTCGTCTTTGTAGAACGCGAAAAGCGAATCTGTTTTCTAGAATATTTACGTAATTATATCATTGGCTACTTATTGGGCAATAAGTTCAATACAGTCCTCTACCAAAGACCTCGTATCGTGTTTTGTCTTTAGTTGGAAACATAGTATATTTTTAAATTGCTAATTAGGACATTGTTATTGCTTTCTGTATGTAATTATAATTTTTAAATATCAGTTAAACGCCACTGTAGAGTTTTTGCTTGAAAAATACCGTCCACACCTTATTATTATTTTTTTTTAGCTTTTTAGCATTCGAGGTGTGACTGTTGCGACATCCCTACCACTCTTCTAACAATTGGCCCTCTGTCTGTTTCGAGCGATCAAACAGGTGTCTTCACCGCCCACTTCTCTCAAAACGAAACTCACTTTAAATTTTTACTTTTTAATTCTTTTTGTAATACTTCTGCTTTTACTCCAACTTTAATGAAGGTATTATTATTGTTGTAAATAATAATACAATATTCCTAAATTCAATTTATTACGTACTTGTTGCAGCACAGATCAAAACAACACAAAATAATCATAAAGTTAGTTTACTGTTATGAATGTATATGCACAGTCTTCCAAAAACTCTCATACATTCCAATCATACTTGTAGAGGCACCCTACTATCCTAAGCCACCACTTCTGGTGGACTGCAGTGAATGTACTGTGCTGTGTTTCGAGTGTGCTGTTCGGCTAGCCAGCGAGCCTTTACACCGCAACAATTGATTCTCTAACTCCAGAACAAGGCTTCATTATTACTGATGGAATCACTATTGCAAGAGAACAGAAAATTTATGATTAACTTTAAAGTAAACTGTAGCAAATACTATATATCGTGGTGGGCTGGCTGCATGTGGCATATATGTCACACTGTCTCATCCCTTTACCAGTGCTTGGTCTCACATCAGATACTTCTGTCCTCTCCCTCCGTACGATGTTAGAGTTACTCCGCGAGCTTCGTGTACAGGACTTATTACCCCAGGTGGTTTACCTATTCCACCTCCAGCCGACCACAATATCTCTGCAAACTGCACCCATCAATAAATAACAAGTTTTCGACAAGCCTGTGAACCAGCTGCGTTCGTGATATAATCATTTCATTTAATTTTTAAAAAATTTAATTTAATTGCAATGGAGCACAGGCTCCGGTGGCAATTTCCCTACACCCCATCTTCCCCCTATCCTACACCCACCTACATTTGCCCTCTACAAATTTTATCTTTAAATTCTTTCAGCGTTTTCGATAAATTATTTATCATTTCTCTTGGTAACTCATTCCAATCCCTGACTCCCTTACCTAAAAAAGAGAATCTTCCCACCCTCTTGTGCCTGAAATCGAGTGCCAGTTTATGGTCATAGTCATCTTTTCCCTTCCATGCACTACTTTTCATACCTGCTACAATATCTTTTCATGCATCATCGCCAGTATACGCCCTGTACACTCCCATGACCCTCCTCATCCTCCTGTCTTGCAACGAATCCCATTCCAGCTCCTTTATCATATCCGTCACTGATTGCATTCTGAGATAATTTCCAGAAACAAATCTAGCAGCCCTTTTCTGCACCCTCTCCAATTCCTGTATTTGATACGCAAAATGAGGGTCCCATACTACACTACCATATTCGAGCAATGGTCTATTAAACTTCATTAACGCTTTTAGTCATCGTGGTATAGTTGTTTCTTAATTAATTAACTTTGATTGAATGAATAATGTTAAAGTAACTTCTGGCTTTGATTAAAGTTAAAAACAATAACCAAGTTGAGACTCAAGTTAGTCACGTAAACATATTTAATTTCCATTTCTTATGCTTCAGACCCGAATAATTTCCTGGAGATAGTTTTGTTTGCAGTGTTTTCAATACATTCTTAGGAGTGCATATTTGGCGGCAATAATTACACTGCTTTAGCTCTCCACTTATTCAATTAATATTTTCTTGTGGACTTATAAATTAATTAGTTGATGTATTTTTTGCTAAGATGACTGTAATAATTAAATATTACTTTCCCAAACCGTAACGTTAAAGTATTTTTCACACCTTATGTAGAGGGAAAAAGATATTCTAATCGTATTTCCCTTTGGAAACTTCTGATTGTTTGTTTGTTGTTTTCAGTATACCATACATGCCTTTCCAATGACGGATCTGGCAGCCTGTGTCTCTGTCTGCGTGTGTGTGGATTTGTAGTTTCCTCAGAGCTCTGTTCATCAAATACTCTTAGTTACAATGGTAAGAATTTCCTTATTTAGCTGCACAGCTCCTACCCATAAAATAAGGGTGTAATATTCTCTTTAGGTGGGGGTGGCTCTAACTTTTAGACACCCTGTATGGCGTCAGCAATTGAAACTTTTCTATCTTTCTCTATCAATATATCAATATTAAGCATCGCACATGACATGTCTCAGGGGTTACAAGAATATGAAAGATGGGTAACAAAAGACATGACTTTATTGGCCAAACTAAAGACACAAATCTGACATGTGAAGTTTTACGGATGGTTAGCTCAGTTGAATATTTTAAACAAGCATCCAACTAATCAGGGTAGCTTCTCAGGGGTATTTTCCGGGCTCTTGATATGTTGCACTAAGTCTCACTTTTATAGGCACATACCGTGTCCGCGCACTGCTCACTGCCGGCGACGGGAAATGAACCTCGGGCCCACAGAGGATGGCGGTGGTCTCGCAGTCCCTCCTCTCACCTCGACATACAGTCCAGAAGTGTCTCGTCTCCACTCCACCTCCGAGCAGCATTCCATGTAACAGCATACAAGAACATCCGAGTGGCGGGTCACTATTGTCTGTAGGTTGGCTGTCCCTGTTGTTATTGTCAACAGCGCAGCGGGTGGCTTTACGAACCGGCTCGCGGCTTCCGCACGCCGAAAAATAGCCCTCGCTTTATCTGTCCACACTGCGTCGCTTTGGAAACGTGACTTATTACAGCTTGCCGACCAACCCACCTAAATTTAAATTCCATGGAATTTAAATTTGCTTATAAAGTCTTCTCTGCAACTTTGTTCTCAGTTCAGTTCCTGCCCTCTTGATAACAATACCCTTGATTTACAAAGCCATAAAACCTTGCAAACTTATAATTTCATAAGATATTTACAACATTCACCCATTTTCAATCAAAATTCCCCTGCGGAAATGTCATGTGAGGACACGTTAAAGGCGCCAAACTGTGAATGTTTACAATACAACTCGCTTCGTGTGCAAAACTCCCCAATGCATCAGCCATCCAAAGTGTACCATCCACATAACAGCAGGGTCCAGCCTTAATATATCATTATACATTATACACACAAGATAAAAAATATACAACACTAAAATAAAAAACAATGGTTCACAGTACTTATGATAGTGTGTCATAAGCACTCACTATGGATTAACAATGGAATGTCTTTAAGCGTTACAGGTCCATCAAAAATAAGAAACTATGGACATTTTTACGTGAGGTTGTCCCTCCACAACTCTTCCTCTACACAGCTGAAGTCTTTCAGTACCTATTGTTCTTAACCTATAATATATGCATGTTATACTATTCCAAAATATCAATTGAGAACATGGTGCTCTGAGGAATCGTTATATCAATGATCTTAAAATTTCCAAAATATAAATCTCCCAAACAGGATAAAAGATAACCCTCCATAATTCACATACACCTTCACACATAATACAATTACAGATAAAAATACGTGGCAATATCAATCAGTGCCACTCAATAATCACATAAATCCAAACTTAATGATCCAGTTTCTTACAATATAATTACATCAGATTAGAGGGGAATAACATTAACCAATGTCCTCTAATATATATAAAGCGTAAAATAACGAAACTCATGCTATGAAAACAATTAATCTCAAGACAGATGATGCACCAATCACAACATTTGTACACATACCTCGAATCTAACAGCATTCGCTTACACGCCTCATCAAATGAGAATGGAACACTATTCAAAACAAAACTGCAGACAAGCGTCACTACGCGATGGTAAGTTGCTTCTTCGCAAACAACGGTCATCTCACCCCGTTCATTCACCCAGAACAAAGTCAAGGACACTCACCTGCCGGGCTCCAGCTCCACTCAAGAGACTAGGGGATTAGTCTACCTGCTGGTTCCCCTATTCCGAGAAGTTCATACAAACACTGCTGACCCCCCTGCTGTCAGGGACAACATCCGCCCCAGCTGATATTCACAGATTCGCAACAAGCCACTTTCTCCTGTATCTTCTTGGCATTCCAAATCCTCAGTAACCTATCTAACCCCTTGTCACTGCTATAATTTTGCTTGTTTTAACATTACGCTACCTCAGTATATCACCAGTCCTTTTTGAACCGAACATACTAGAGAAACAATATTAAGTGCGTGTAGTGCGGCCTTTCATATTTTTCTTTACATCTTCGCGGGCGTAATTACCAGAACTTCAGGAACATAAGATAATTATGAATTTTAACAATTGATTGCTTCCTTTTCTTAGTTTACCGGTCACTGTTCTGCGAGAGGCTGTTCTTTATTTAATTAAAGAAACAATCCACTTCTGCCGCTTTTTGGCTATTCCAGGGATTGAGCTGCCCAGCTTAATGAGGTGGACTTATTTGCCACATTAGAAGACAGCTGTAGACACTCAGTTCCCACTTCAGCCTATCTGCACATAACACATCTGCGCCTTTTGACGCCATACCTCTCTCCGACACACTACGTAAACAAAAAGGAAGTTCTCTTTTCATTGAAAAGACCATCTTATGTGTATTGGTTACTCCCGTGAGCAACATTTCGTTCACAACCTTTTCGTAATATTTAATTCTGAATTTAGCCGCTAGATTATTCTTGCAGATGAACACTTGATTTTCATTCCCACGCCACTTGAAGCGCATTATTTATAAGCGAAATTATTTTACAGCATGTAGCGTTTTCGCAACCTATCAAGACATTATTTCTTCTTTGTCCCAACTTTTATATTCAGATCTTTTTTTCAGTATTTAACAGCGCTAGCGAAGTTAATCGGGTCAGCAAAACTTACGTGAATTCTCATTACTTCTTTATCAGAACTCACACATTTCATCTTGAATGTGTGTACACGATTCTCTTACAAAAACTACCGTTTACAGAATAGACTATTGTACTTATATCCACTATACTACCTGCTTAAGTCTTAACTAAGGGCCATATTTACAACCAATACAACCAACAAGGTATCTTTAAACTCACTTCAATGTCAATTCCATCGAGAAAGCATAATAAATCTGCTGGTAATGAGTTGACTTTAATCGTCTGGAAACGATTTTCGCACCATCGTTCCGTCTCAAAATCAGAAGGGCGAAATCACAGCATTGAGCTCTTATTTTTCCAACCTTGAAATGAAAATACTTCACGCTTATGTTGCGGCATGCTGCCTTCTGAACATGCGTCGTCATGGAACGCAGTCCGTGAAAACCATTCATCTTCGGCACCTGTGCCGAAATCTTTTCATTCAGTGGAACACCGGGCAGACCCCTACCGTGAAATATCTGTTCATACAAGACAAACTTAGATTTTCGGCCATCTGACGGGTCTAGTATAGAAATCCCAATCACTGAACATGTCTTTACTGCTTGAATGAGATGAACGTACTGCAAGTCCATATGTTCACTTCCTACAAGCGTCACCTTCGGCGGCTTTACATATTTTAGTGCACATGTTTGCAAGACACCAGCGAACTTATGGTCATCTATCCGTAGTGCGTTTGTCGCCGATCGCATACCGACGACATTTTCGGCGTTACCAGAATCCTTTCCATCTATTACTGTATTTTCATTGCTGATGACACTTTCTTTCTCTCTCTGGTCCCCTAGGATACGCAGTTCATTTACAACTTGTTTGGAAAAACTTTTCTGCGTCTCATCGAGACTTTTGCACTCTGCTTTACACTCGGCGACACTCTTGCGAACCTCACTGATCTGCCCTCCGATATGATTCATCCCTGTTTCAGTGCTTGCTTGTACATCAGCGACTCGCTGTTCTAGTTGGTTTGCTTGCGCTTCCGTCCGTTGTTTCCATTCCAACATTTCTCTTTGCATCTGTGTTGACTGCTCGTTAACGCGATTCACGGCGCTGGACATTCTGATTTGTTCTTCCTGCATCGTTTTCAATATTTTTTTGACTCCCCTGAGTCCTTCAGACCCGGTATTCCTTATGTCACCAACCTCCTCTTTTATTAGTACTGCAATTTCTTCTGTGACTTCGGACTTTAGCCGGTCTTGTCCGCTCTTTATCTCCGACATCATCGCGAACAAACGGTCAAATTTGTCGGCTTCGCTCAGTGGATTTTTGGTTGACTCCGGCTGTTGAGCAACCATTTCTCCAGAAAAAGACATGGTACTTTCATCCCCTTTTCTCGTTACGCCCAAGATGTGCGAAACGGGCATCGCTTCTTCGCAATTTGAAGTGCCGTCTTTGAATTCCATGTTAACTTATGTGTTATCTCCCATCAATTGAGAACACATGAGACTTGCAACGCTGATCTGTCTGACATTAATTTTACTTCCACAACAGGACAACAACCACATCATAAAATCTCCAATAAATACCGTCAAACAATAAAACATCAACAAACCATCAATTAGCATAAGACACATATACCAATTACAACGCTGGTTGGACCGCCAGGCATGAAAAACTGAACTTACAGAACAGGACAGCACTACCAAAATCCAGTTGTCTAAGCACCGAAACAAATGCGAACATCAACAAATACCTTAAAACCCACATATATCAGCTATCACATTTTTTTTTCTGACCACCAGACATCCTTAACTCCAATTCTACAGCAGTATGACACAATGAACATGACATTTTCCAAAGAATGTCAACCATATGCATTAAAATCAACATAGGTCACATCAATGTAACTTCGATAAACATTATATCTCTCTATTCAAACCGTCAGACATTGAAAACTCTGCTCTCACAACCAAATTTCACAAAAAAATTACCATTATCCTAAAGAAAATACATAGATAACGAGATAACGTATGTGGAATCAGCTGATAAACAGCTCTTCAGTGTATCACACATATGCTAGCAATCATTTCATCAATCAACTTCCCCAATGGAGCAACACAATCAACATTACATATTTCAATATACATCAATAATGGCTGTGAAAATCAACGAAGAGTTCTTCAATGTATGACACATGTACAGCCTATAACTGCGTCCATATCGCCCTTACAAATCCTAGCTGTTACAATATACAAACATTACACATGACATAAATAATTATTGTACATGCTGGATTGCTGCTGTTACAGCCACACTGGAAAATGCTGAAAACACAGAGAGTTCTACTCACTATTACGACTTGTTTGCAACATATCAAAAAAATCGGGCCGCAGGTTGGCGCGCCAGATGTAATATTCTCTTTAGGTGTGGGGTGGCTCTAACTTTTAGACACCCTGTATGGCGTCAGCAATTGAAACTTTTCTATCTTTCTCTATCAATATATCAATATTAAGCATCGCACATGACATGTCTCAGGGGTTACAAGAATATGAAAGATGGGTAACAAAAGACATGACTTTATTGGCCAAACTAAAGACACAAATCTGACATGTGAAGTTTTACGGATGGTTAGCTCAGTTGAATATTTTAAACAAGCATCCAACTAATCAGGGTAGCTTCTCAGGGGTATTTTCCGGGCTCTTGATATGTTGCACTAAGTCTCACTTTTATAGGCACATTACCGTGTCCGCGCACTGCTCACTGCCGGCGACGGGAAATGAACCTCGGGCCTACAGAGGATGGCGGTGGTCTCGCAGTCCCTCCTCTCACCTCGACATACAGTCCAGAAGTGTCTCGTCTCCACTCCACCTCCGAGCAGCATTCCATGTAACAGCATACAAGAACATCCGAGTGGCGGGTCACTATTGTCTGTAGGTTGGCTGTCCCTGTTGTTATTGTCAACAGCGCAGCGGGTGGCTTTACGAACCGGCTCGCGGCTTCCGCACGCCGAAAAATAGCCCTCGCTTTATCTGTCCACACTGCGTCGCTTTGGAAACGTGACTTATTACAAGGGGTAACTTTATCAGTAATGGATAGTTCATCCTTGCTGAACTGATTCGGATACGTCTGGTACGGTTCTAATCCAATATGAATTTTAGAAATATTTTCGCGGCGGCAATACTGTAGAAAAACCTCTCGGTGCGGCTAGAATCCCGAGAGAATATTCTTGGGAGATTTGACCCCTGCGACAATGCGTTGCTGACCGATCAGGACAATCATGTCCTGTGATTAGTACAGGGTGTCCCAGAATTATCTTTACAACTTTAACATTGAATAAATTATGTTTGGAACGAGATTTCACAATGCAGTTTTTTGCATGTTACAGAGTATCTCTCAAAGTTTTTTTTCTGTTTCATTTCAGGTGCAGTTTGGTGACAAGTAGGTAGTTACATCACATTTATTGAAAATGTACACCGCACAGGAAAAAGCTCAGTGTGTTTTCTGGTTACTTAACAGGCACGACATTCAAATTTGGTGTTCTGAAGCTCCGCATGCATTTAGAGAGAGAGTTCGCGACAGCCCAATGGTTAATGTGTTGTGCGGTGTTATGCACAACCAAATCATTGCCACCTTCTTCTTTGCTGAGAAGACAATCAAAGGCCCAGTTTACTTGGATAAGCTAACAAAATTTGTTGTTCCCCAAGTGGGAGTCCTTCAACCAACAGTCATCTTCCAACACCTCCGCATTGGGCTCATGATGTCCGTAATTTTCTAGATAAACAATTTCCTGGTCGGGGTCCAATTGACTGGCCGCCTCGTTCACCTGACATAACCCCCTTGGATTTCTTTCTTTGGGGATATGTAAAAGTCATCGTGTATCAAACCCCGGTTAGAAATTTGGCAGATTTCAGGCAGAGGATTTCTGCAGCTATTACGACAATTGATCAAGGGATGCTCCAAAGAAGTGTTCTAGAGACAGAAACAAAACTTTGAGAGATACTCTTCAAAATGCAAAAAACTGCATTGTGATATCTCGTTCCAAACATAATTTATTCAATGCCAAAGTTGTAAAGATAATTCTGGGACACCCTGTGTATATATGGGCGAGGTTCCTCGGGAGATCTGATGCCTGTAATATGACATCCTTATTTCCGAAATCACTCTAGGCGAATCCCGGAATACCGGGATGGTCCCTCTGATAGCCGAAGGCCGAACTCCTTGCCGTTCCTTCACCCTTTACACTTCCTTTGGAAGGAGAAGCATGCCTGTGGTGCCCTGGACCTGCCTGGGACTACACGAACCTCCATTTTTCCCCCTAAAATGTTGACGTTAGTAAATTTTCAAATATTTTGACCCTACGTTTTCATTACAAGTATTGTTTTCACAACAATCTTATCGCCCAAAAACCCCCTACTTTGGCCTGATGTCATTCAATAGCTTGTTTTATTTATTGGCTAATCGCTGATTATTCGAAATCTGATAGCGTATAACATTTATGACTCACTGAGCCTGCTGTCTGGAGAGTACCAATATATTTGGCAGTGAATAGCTGGCACATGTGAATTCCCATGCCACCGCAGAGATATATGAAATTCTACCTCCGTGAACTCTCACTCCTTAATTTTGTTGTTTCGTGATGACTCCGCTACTAGTACGTCATTTAGCGAAGGTTCGCTGTGTAGTTTCAGTAACCTTCATGAAGTTGATGCTGAATCCTGCTGTACTTAGATCATCTTAAGAATTGTTCCCTTACGAAAATCGCCGAAACTGGAAATTAGAGGCTCTGGTAGCCGAGTACAGACAAACTACCGCTGTCTGATCATAAATCAATTCTTTCTCAGTTATGAAAGTCTAATTTAAATTATTCATGAGCGTCTTCCAAGAATAAAATGTCAACACGACTGGTTCTACCCTGTTAATTCTGTCAGAGGCACAAACACGAAGCGAACTTTTTCAGAGGTTGTTTTAATTGCTGGAGCAGAATACATATAGTTCAATTACTCGTCTCGTAACTACCGAAGTACTATGAGTCTATCTGTTCGATGAATGAATGAGGAAGTGGATGGGAAGATATGCAGTAACCTTCTTTGGATTATAATTGACGTTTCATTTATTCTGAATAAAGCCATTGAATATAAAACGTTGCTAAAACTGACAAAGGTAGAAAGATACTGAGTAAGAAGAATTTAAATCCTCTTGGTTCTCCGGGTGAAGCCACGTCGATTTATTAGAGCCTAACATTTCATCCATTGCGCTGTGACTTTCTTCAGAGAACTGCACAGCATTAACGCTCTGGACTCACATTCGAGAGGACGCGGGTTCGAATACCCGTCCGGGCATCCAGATTTGGGTGTTCCATGGTTTCGCCAAATCACTCCAAGCGAATGCCGGGATGCTTCCTTCAAAATGTCATGGATAAATTTCTTCCCGTTCCTGAACCACAGTCATTTCCCGTCTCTAATGACCTTGACGTCGACGAGGCGTAAAAAAAGTTCCAGTATGATGGTTGAAACGAGAGGTTGTTATAAATCGATATGGCTCCATCAAAAGACACAAGGGAATATGTACAATAACTGCTGAAGTCAACGCAATGAAGATTTGTTTATTTCATCCAGGCTACTTTACTAAAAATTCAGAAATGAAGTAATTTAGTGAAGCGTTCTATGGGTCAGAAAACCGGATCTTGGTAAAAGGAGAAGTATACTAATTTTAGAAGCCTTCAAAATTTAGTGTTGTTGTCAGGCCAGATGTAAGAGATCAGCGATTTCTACAAAAACCAGGAGAAATGTTAAGTAAAACAAGAAAAATCGCTACCCGCTATTTTTTGTGTCACTCGCCCTGTTGTTTTAAAGTTAAAAAGGGCAAAGGGCAATGAAAATAAAAAACAGAGAGGCCTTGAGTGTAGTCCATAGATTAATTAATTTTTAATTAATTAAATTTAATTATGATTGACAACAAATCTCAGTATCAATATCCCTAGATACTTATTTTCCAATTTAATTACTTCAGGTAAATTGTTTAGCTTTTACCGACAGTCATGGTCATGGTCATCTCTTACGTTCCACGTATTACTTATAATTCTGTTACCAATATCCGTCAACACGTCTGTAACAATTTCTTTCGTTACTTAAAAATTATCAACTGGATTTTATCGTTATTTAATTATTCAATACTATTTTATTTATTTTTTAAAATAATTCCAAACAGAAATTTTATCCCAGAATTATTTAAAAAAATTTCTGTTTGAAACTACATAATATATATTCACAATATGCACAACAAAAAAAAAAGAAAAGAACACTAAATTACAATTTTGTAAGTAAAATTTGCTCCGGCATGGGATGCCTTGAATTTATTTCTCAATACAAGAAACGTAAAAATGAACGACTGTGTGCTGATAAAGCAATAACAGGCTCATGAGAAAATTCTCGGGTCGTCTCGGGTGTAGTCGCATGAAAATTTCAATGCAGTGATTAAAGTCTTCCCTTTTATAAGCACATTACCGTGTTGTTGCTTGGTGCTGGATGAACTCTTCCGTCGACTAAAATGCAGTAAAAGATATCAACCTCACACTGACCCTGAGATGGGCTGGCACCTGACATGAAACACTCTTTTTCAGACTTTACACAACACACATGAACTTAAACTTGACGCTGCAGCGCATCACCCAAAACCGTCTTCCTCTCGTCTCCCGCGCGACGAGTCCCCTCCTTTTTTCTCGTCTCCAGCCACGAGGTGCGTTGGCGCGCCACCCCAGCTGAGCCAATGGGGTTCTTCATCCGGTGGCCAATTCCGGGTATTTGATGGAGGACCATGGAACAAAAGTGGCGTCTTAAACACCTGCACATAGATGGCAGCTGCTGCATCTTTCACACCATACACACACACGGTGACGCAAGGTGGCTCCACCTTGACAAATGTAGTGGATACCATAACACTACACGTCTTGTAGACTCTTTTCACCCGCCACCTACCTTCCAACCCAGCCACTTTATCATATGAGTTAATAATGTTCCAACAGTGACTTACGCAAAAGCAAATCTGGTTTTTCTCCTTTGCTCGTCGTCATGCTTGTGTGTTCCTGTAAGTACCTCACCACGATGTATTACGCGAAGACACATGCAACAGAGAATCAAACCCGAGCGTGGTGGGTGAGCGGTAACGCTATGGCCTCTCATTCGGGAGGACGCAGGTTCGAATCCTCTTCCGGCCATCCATGGGTTTTGCGTGGTTTCACCAAATCACTCCAGACAAAACCCGGTATGGTTCCTTCAAAGGGCCATGACCAAATTTCTTCCCGTTCCTTGCCCCCGGTCAATATCTGCCTCTAAAGACCTAGACGTCGACGAGGCGTAAAACCATAAGAAAATAAAAAAATATGGAAATAAAGAGCTGGCTTCGCATAGAGCAAGCAGATGAGAGAAATAACAGAACTTATTTTCCGTTAAAGAGACAAGGAATGTGTTAAGAGTGTTTATGGAATGTAAACACTGGAAATGTATTAATATGCAGCTTATTGAAGCATGGTATCATATAAAAATAATAATTTGGCGTGGTATTATTTGTCGGACTATCCACGAAGGGTTCGACCGTCGATTGACAGAGTTTCGATCTACCATGCGTGCCTTTGTGTCGTGGATACCTTAACATAAAACCATTAATCCAACCTACAGTTTAACGTGAAGTTCGAACCACGAAAGAGTTCTGGTGTACTTCAATTTACACATCAGACTGTGTCAGAGGTAAAGGTCGGGCTAAGGGCCTTTGAAAATACCTACCGAGACCGGGATACGAATCGGGGACCTTTCGATCTCCGGTCAGGCGCCTTAACCACTGAGCCACCAGACCACTCTTATGGTATCATAAAATAATAATAATAATGACGAACAAAACTGCAGTCATTCTTGAAAACAAGGAGATGCAGACACTCAAATCTTCCAGCCGAATTCCAGAAAGCTGATGTCTTTATGACACCTGTCATATTCCATACTGACTCAGTTCATAATTAATCAATTTCAGCTGTCTCGGAAAATGTTCTGCATAAAACTAAAATGCGTTTGGGCAAATGGTATGTGTTGGTTACTTTAAGATTATTTTCATGCCTATCCTCTATTAACAGTCACAGTAATTGTCCCCTTGTTCGTAGAAGTACCGAAGCAAATCTCCAGCACACGAATCAAATTCAACGACTAGAAAAACAAACTAAGTCATACACAAGATAAAAATATATTTTCTCTTAAATTTTCATAAAAAATTTGATATCTTTTCCTCTTATTAGGGGGGCCGAGATCTAAACCATCTGCTGTTCGTGAAATAAACTATCATTAAACAAAAAATTTCTCAACGTTTGTAAGATATTATATTAAGACCTTTTGTACTGATATAAGAATATCTATTGTTCGGAGGAATTCAGATCTAGATTAGAATAGCCCGCGAATGTAGAATTAATAAATTGAACAAGACAGTTACAATATTTCTTTGGGACTCACATTTGAAAAAGCAATTTTGGTCCCGTTAACTGAAAGCCTCTGTATGGTGCGATGCGAGATGCTTTCAGTAGCCTTGTGATCCAAGCAATATTAGTGGAAGCACGTTTTACAAGAGACCGCAGATCTTCTGCGAGAGTTGTTCTAAATGCAATTTGGGGCGCGAGTGCAATGCTTGGAAGAAGAGAGGGAAAAAAGAATGTCCCAGTGACTACAGATTGCTTAAAACGACAGTTTCTTCAATAAAATAAGAAACCTTATTGCTTCAGAGAAATGTTTAACATGTTCTGGAAATGAAATACAAATACAAAACTTAAATTTTACGGAATTCACTGTTGGAAGACTCGTAACAAATTACTTTTTAGATTGTACGTAATTGCCGTCTCTTATACTTAAATTTTGTTATAGCCTATTCACTTCTTCAACTTGCGATCCTAAGATTACAAATGTGCAAACAAATACGTTCCAGACTTCTGAACATGCTGCATCATAGAAACTTTATAGTTACTATTTACTGTTAAATACCAAATATGAATAAAATTAAATTACATATAACGGAAAAAAGGAAATATGTTTCTTCAGTTTCAGCAAAAATGTGAAACGGAGGAATAAACTGGCTCCTCTTTGCCGTAAGCAAAGGTGACTAAACGAATGGTATGCATTTACACATTGTGTAAATCGTTGTTATTTTATAAATAGCAAATTAGAATAAGCAGTTGGACTTTATTTCTAGGTTACTTTCATTGGCGTTCTTTGACCAGTTGCCTTTAAACTGAATCGTAAAAGATACCCTGATTTAAGCAGCAGTTTTATGTCCCAAACTACTAGACGAGGAGTGCTATTAAATTGCTTAAACATAAGGTTTTTGATACTGTATATAAGGTATGGCACTACTACACAAGTATATTCTTCGACAGTCCCATCATTACGTTTTCAAAAATCTGTTTTTACCACAATAGACACGTTTCTTAAATACGTATCCCAGACAAGGTTGTAAAATTTCAAATAGTTTGATTACAAGATAGCGTTTTTCGGAATGATTATGCCGTCTTGATCTGTATATGTAACTGCGAGAGCAACGGAAATTATTCTATTACTGTTGTTAATTAGTTAATTTAATAATAACTTCTTCTAAAACCGACCTAATAATAACAATAAATACAGAGTTTTAATGAAATTTTTACTCATTTTAAAATTATCTGTCTTGATATAATTAAAGTTTGCTTTTATGTACATGTTTAAAGTCGTAATTCACCACTTTAGTTTCATAGATTTTATATAACAGCATTCCGAATTTAAAAATCTGTAATGGTAGTTGTTTTCGCGTTAATGGTTTATATATAAATATTTTTAAAAATCCATTGATACAAAACAATGTTAGAAGTTTAATGTATTTTACGGCCAATACACGTATATATATATATATATATATATATATATATATACATACTGATGTTAAATCTTATAATGCAATGATGCTGACTGTATGGAGAATACTCGAATGCCATTAAAATATATATATATATATATTTTTGTAAGTTTCCAATGGTACGTCACGTTTTATGTATAGTACATATACACAAAAATATGTGAATAATAAAATAGGAACGACATGAGGTTACTGCCATTACTAACCAGCTAGTAGAAAATGGAAATCGCTATGGCCTCTGCGAACTTCAGTTTCGTTGAAAGACTATTTTTTCAGGCTTTACGGCTCGTTACCAGAAGCAGGAGAGGATGGGAAGCAAACAACAAGAAGGAATACGGTCATGGTATTTTTGAAGGAACCCTGTCATTAGCCTGGAATGATATCATGAAACCATGGAAAACCAAAATATGAACGGCCGAACGGGGATTTGAGCTCGCATCTTCCAGAATGCCAGACCCAAACGCTACTGCTAACCGAACAGGTTCGCAACCAAATTTTGTCATGCTGGTAAGGTCGAATTGTTCTTGGATATGTCCATATTCCTGTGATATTGATCCGTTATTGAAAGACTAAATACTCACCAAGTACTGTTTTTCTTTAATTATTGTTACTATTTTTAAACTGAATACTCAATATTCTTTACATACAAAATGCTAGGCGTGAGTAAACCGCTTCGTCACGGACAAGCCCCTGCACCGATACAGGCCATATTCAAACGAAATGTTATTGAGGTGGTGCGATTTTTGTTTTCTTTTTGTGTTTCTACCTTTCGGCGTGTTGGTGAAAAGTCCCGCTACCAAGGTAGCTCTACTTTACGTGTCAATCTGTATTGAATAATGATAATTTTTGGGGACTCTTTTTTTAATTACTCTTTGAGGGGAAATATGATTATGGTTCGTCAAAGACGACCTTATGTGAAAAAACGCATATACATAAATCTTTACGATAATTGGCCATGGAGTCGGGTGGGCATTTCCACTGCGAGAAAGCTATAGCTTCAATAGGTTCATTGGTTCAAACTGGACGATGCGGTTTACTCATACACTATGGATTTTATGTAAAAAGATGCGGAGCTTTGTGACAGTCGAAATGTATAACACGAGTGATGTTTTTATTTTGGGATTCTAGACGGGTTTTTATATCACAGTTTATATATACATGCAAATAATACACACACGCCAGGCAACATCACTTCAAATATTGTTTTGTAGAGAAGCCATAAGGTTACCCGTGGGTTATCGATAAACATAATAGCTTTATTCAATTAGTGGTAGTTTCAAGGGCGATTAAAGCACTGCTTACAATATAAATTCAGAAATAGAAGATCCAAGAAAACGGAAAATACGGGCAAGGCTGCTTCTCTGGCTTAACAGTATAAATATCAAATTCCACGTGGACGAATTCGCGGGTGCAGTAAGCAAGGGAACGTCCATAAACTACGTGGCTCTGTCTAGAGGGGGGGGGAGGGGGGGAGGGGTTGGTTGGGAAGGACCGAGCGTGGTCGGTGAATGGTTAACGTTCTAGCCTCGCATTCGGGAGGACGCGGGTTCGAATCCCCGTCCGGGCATCCAGATTTGGGTTTTCCATGGTTTCCCCAAATCACTCCAGGCGAATGCCGGGATGCTTCCTTCAAAAAGACCATGGCCGAATTCCTTCCCGTTTCTTGTCCCCAGTCCTATCCCGCCTCTAATGACCTTAGCCGTCGACGAGGTGTAAAGCCATAAGTAAAAAAAAAAAAAAAAGATTCAGAACACAAAACAGCATTTAAATATTTATTTCCGTCATTTCTCTATCTCCATATGTAATTTACGATTGTCTGATAAGAGAAACCATCAATCGTGTGATATTCTATCCAGATCCATGTTGTGATAATGAGCTAAGTAGAGAGTGATGGCTCTGATTAGGCGGGGAAAGAGTTGAAACAGAGGCGCTAAACGAACAGGTACCGAATATTTAATCAAATCACTCCAAATTAGGGCACTTTTAAAAATTTAAAGACCCGCCTGTACAGAACATTAGCGCTGCGCACTCTTTCTGCTTTTTTTCCTCCCACTGTCACGATCTCGTCACTTTAAATATCGAGGACTGCAGTTAGCGAATCACGCTTAAGACTCAGCCAATTCTATGTAATTGACAGTGGTGTATAATTGATCACTTGTTTATCGAGTCCCTGTCTGTTGGACTGTGTACCTTTTTTTATCGGCTTTACTGTTGCAGACACTTGGACCCGCTTCCGATTACATCTTTGTGCAGTATGCCTGTAGGGAAATAAAATTAAAACACACTATAAAAACAAAACGAAAAAATTTACAAAACTAAAAAAAAAAAAAATTCTCTATGATCTTATTGCACTCCACCTTTCATTTAATTTAACCTTGCATTTCACTTCACACACATCACAATAGCTCATGGTTAGTGACAATGTTGGATTCCCTTGATTCTTACTTAGGGAGCACTGCTATGGTTTAAATGTGTCAGAACAGTTCTTTTCTCTCACAGCAACTGATGTTGGGTTTCCTAGTGACCAAGAACTATTATAACCTAATCTTACAATTACTGTTAATCAGCCAATTTATATCAATACATTCAAACGGTTTGTCTATGACTTTTACTGTATTAATTATTTTTTCGAACTAATCGCAGGAAGTCACTATACATTATTCCGCTCTGTTGAGGTTGCATATGGTTTTACAAACTTGATTCGTTACTTGCTTTAGATCGGAGTGATTCACTGGCATTTAGCTTAGCATTTAAAATACGCTAGGTAATATTAAAAACTTAAATACCGCTGGTGAACTGGGACGAATCTTATTATGCTGTTCTTTTTTTTATAACATATACATCTAATTCTTCCGGCCTAGAATGCATCGTTAAATTTCAGGATTTTCTGGAGCTACTTGAACTGGTGTTGTGACATTAATTTTGTAACTGCTTCATCCTTCACCATCTCGTTGCTGATGTAATGTATTTAAACAAGTAACGGCGCATTAGATACAACAAAAATCAGTGGCTCAATCAATATAGATACGACTCCGTAGTGGCGTTGAGGATTGGAAACGTGATTGCTAAAGAATAAAGAAATGTGATTTACAGTTTTCTGGCTCTATAATGACCTCAACGTTTCAGATCACGCGAAAAGGAAGATATTGTCTCACTAATATGTGAAGATTTGGACCCTGGAGGAACCCTAAATAGGAAACACAACTATTCTCACTAAGCTGTAAGGTTTACGATCAGCGATGGTTCTGCAACGATTTGAATGTTGTTCAAAACTACTTTCGTAGTTTTGATTATGCTATCTACAAAAACATCTTTATTGCAAAAGTAAGCTTTTCATTCTTAAGTGCACTATTCCGAAACGAAAACACAATATACTGTTTATTCTGTGTATCTCTACAACACACAATTGCTTGTTTAGGTTTTATTATTATTAATTACGGCATAGCTTAAACACAGAAGCCAATTGCTCTACGCCAACTACATACTTGCATTTTATGCGTAAATTTATTTTAAAATTTTCACCTTGTGAGATTTATGGCACCAGACAAGTGATAGTAATCACTCAACTGTTCAAATAAAACTCTAAAATTTATAATATTTCGTTCAATTTACGGCTGCTTCTACTATTGCTACAATTGACCATATTTACTTCAAATGTCCTTTGAGTTAATGAATTGTTTTAAATTATTCGGAGAAGATAATGTTTTAAACTTCACAAGCAGTTTCATTCTTTTAAATTATTTTCATTAATTTTTCACAGTCCATAACAGGAATACTATAACATGAATCCAACACTAACTATTCATAGCCGAGGCCAAACTTTGTCTTGTGAACTACTGAATTTCCGACGCTTAGTCCGTTACATCGTTAGACTACAGGTGATTTTCAGAAAGTAGTTCTGATCCTCAACACCAAATCCGCTGTATCACTTTACACAAAGATCCTTTCATAGACTTACAATTCAACACCTTAAATATTAGAGGTTTGTACAAAATAGAGCGATGTTTCAAATTTGTTAAGGTAAATGAATACAACCATGAGCTTAAGAAATTACAATGTGTTCTTAATAGATGTTTATCGATTTTTCCACACTTCAGATTTTTTTGAAACAAATTAAAATGTTTTCATACTTTTTTTGAAAATTCTTTGTGTCAACATATATGGATATTTGAATCCCTGGTCAAACTGCATGGGGCTAAAGCGGCATGGTAGTGAATCCGCAAATAGCTTTCCTTAGACCAAGAAATGGTAGAGGCTCATTTTCAGCTAGTTTTACGGTTTACTTAAAAAAGAAGAAAATAAATTAGGTTTATAGCTGTTAAAGAACGTTTAAGGAACAGCCTTATCGTGTTCACCACTTCTGATTTGTTTTAATTTTTATTTTGAACAAATTCTTAGTATAATGTTAACTAAATGACAACTTTGTTGCTGTATGAAAACATTAACTGAATATAAAAACCATACGAATTATGAAAGTACTGTTTAAGCAACAAAGAGAGTTATAACATTCTAACCTTTATAAATTCATGGTATTGCATTAAGTCTATATTGATGATCACTACACATGTTTTTAGGAGACGATTTTTCAGTTAATAAACGAACAAACTCTTTGAAGGGAAGTGGAAGGCAGTTGAGATAAGAAACACTTCAGTTTTTACTGAACATTTCTGATACATCATATTACAAATAAAAATTATGATTTTAGCAGAGGAAGCGCAAAATTAATTTAAAAACACGAATTTAATTTTCCAAGTATTTCTAATAAACTGGAAGAAACTGAACGATTAATCTCAAACTTTGTTTTATTTTCTGTGAAGTATGTTGATAAATTTCAATAACTTTGCGGAATAAATATTTCCATCCTTCACAGTTAGAGTCGAATCGAAGTTTATTACTTCAGCAGGAAACAAGACGACAACCCATTGTCTTCTTCGATGAGCATACTCTAGAATAGAGTTTGCTCTTAACGTGAAACAGAATCAGAGCTCAACTTGTAACAAAGCATCTTCTTTTATCTCCGACTTGTAATGTGAGAAAGACCAAGTTATAGTCAAGCTCACTATCAATAGATGTTCTCTGGCGTGTAAGGAACTTCTCTCAAAGTTCTCGAGAGGGGTGATGAGGGACGGGGGTGGAAGGGGAGGGGGAGGCTTGGGTGGTGGCGACAGGAGGGAGAGGAGATATCGATAGTCGATGTCGAACTTCACAAAACACTTGTTTGCCACTTTGCAGCTGCCATCTCCTCAGGCACCTCCCTCTGAAGTGGAAGAGGAAGGAGGATTAAAAGCCTGGGAGGCGACAAAACAAGGACTCACCGTTGTAACGAGGTGGTATTGGCGCCGGCCTTGACAGGTCGCCTTCACGTCATTAAGTCTGCACGAAACCCTGAGACAGCACATTCCCACCAAAGAGAGATAAAACTTGGTGTTAGAAGGGCCTTGAGATGGGATATCGCACAAGACACAACAAAGCTTTCGTAACTTGAATATCCAAAGTGAAATTGACACACACTGACGTCAGTATGAACATACATTCTTTTACCACTCCAAACTAGAATTTAAGGTAAATAGTTACCGCTGGTGAAAATAGTGTAGTGACAGATAGAGGCATAAGCCGAACAAAACACCAATAACTATTTTGCCCAAGCTTCAACCATTCAGTGACTTTATTTTCAATTCCAATTATGGAACTATTTCAGAAACATTTGAGATAAAAAAATTACTCTGCCAAGTAAATTAAAATGATAACAGCTGTAATATAGAGGTCATGAGTGAGGAGGAAGGTTACGAAAAGGAAAGATGTGTTGATAAACTTAAACACGGTCACGCTAAGTAAAGCAAGTATTGTATTATGATCAAGCTTTATTGGAATCCCTAGTGCTTTGTGCGACTAAGTCTTTGAGTTAATCGGCCCTGAATTTTGGAGGATGCTGGTATATTCCCGGTCCAGTAATGTAGATTTCGTATTTCCATGATTTCCAGAAACCGCATTAAGCCCCTTGTGGAAACTTCCTTCAAGAGGCCAATACCTTTTTCTTCCAGATCTTTGCCCCTGTTCCTTTCATGGCTCAAATGACCTCAATGTCGTCAAGCCGTAGAACCCGAAGATAATAAAAAGAATATATTTTATATTGCACTGTCTCCCCCTTATCATAAGATTCTTTCTGTAGTGTGTTCCATCCTTTCTAAAATATGTGTGGTTCTTATTCACTCATACCTTCCTACTGCTGCTTTTTCCACCTTTTTTTTTTAACTTCTGGCTTTACGTCTCGTCGACGATGAGATCATCAGAGGTGGGAAGGGACTGGGGTCAAGACGCGGGAAGTATTTCGGCCATGGCCTTTTCAATAGAACCATACCGGCATTCACCTGTGTTATTTGGGGGAACCATGGTAAACCCAAATCGGGATTGCCGGATTGGGATTCAAACCCACGTCCTCCCGAATGCGAGGCCAGAGCTTTACCGCTCACCCACCACGCTCGGTCTCTCTTTTCTGAAGTTGCTTTCAGTTTTCAGGGATGTTTAAAAAAATTCGGAGTACTTTTCAGTTTTCCATTGATTTATAAACAGTGAAAGAGATAAAATTTATTACTGAACTTTCATGCTATGCTTAAAAAACGAATGAAAATGAATGAATAATTCTCCAGTCTCCTTACATAAATGACGAAATACTTTCCCGATATAAAAGTGAGTTGTGAGGTTTCAGTGCTGTCCGTCCCGCATCATTTACAGTTTTCCTCCGTTACCGCGAGTTTTCGCCGTATCGGTTCGCAGAAAGGAAAAAGGCAATGAAGAAAATGACCATCATATATCTAGCTAATCTTCGGTTGCAGAGAAACATACATAGACGGAGAAAATGTCTATCGGTTTACCACTCTCGGTCCCTATTACATTCCCTCCTCGAGTGGTAGTGCCGCTCGTTCCATCTAATAACTTCGTATCTCAGCACTTGCGTTAACACTCTCCTTTAATCTGTACCACAGCTCATTGTCATCTTTTCGACAATCGTTCTCTATATAAACCCCACATTCTTTTGCTATAGCTTCAGTCGATGATCTGTAACACAGAACAACTATTTTCGGAACATTAATTAGATTGTTATCATTAAAAGTTATTAAAGAAATTGCTGAGCGAGAAATGTTAGAGCTGTACTATATCGGTTAATTAAGATCAGAACTTGTTATATAACGTGATATAATTCGGTAGTACACAGCTTATAGTGTACGTATGATTTCTTTCAATTTATTATTATTACTAATTTTTAATTGCGACGGAGCTAACACTCCTGTGGCAATTGCCTTAGTCATCTAATTACCCCTTTTTAAATTATCTTTTATAATTGAAGTGCTAAATTCCTCCCCCATTTACTTGTACGATATTCATATTTCAATTTTAAATTCCTTTTGCTCCAATTAGATCAAGACTTTCTTTTCTTTGAGCTGTAGTGTCAAAAGTTTGTGTATACCTTACTTGTTAAGTTGGCCAATACTATTTATGCTAGAACAAAATATGCTTAAGAAAAACAAGCTGTTTTAGTGAACGATTTTATGTCTGGAAATACGGTAACTATCTTTAGTGTAGCCAGCGTTCACATCGTTATCATCAGCTTACCGTTGGTGTATCAAACTGTTTGGATGAAGCAAGGGGCGCTAATGACCTAGACGTCGACGCGACCTAAAAAGCGAACAACAACAACAACAACGGATGAAGCAAGGCGAAAACGTTTTTTAATAATCAAAACACCACTAGCTTCTAAAACTAAAGGACAATAACTTAAAAGAATGCAGTCAAATTTCACCTCTATTCTTACTAACATTTATTTACCCGTAATACTAAAAAGAAAAAGGCGAATTTAGTAACACGATGCCTCATTTGATGTTTGTTCTACGGTCATGTACTATATTGAATGTAGTCAGTGTAAACTTCTGATTGTGGGCTTAAATTGACGTAAATAAAAATTAGAACAGGTTCAGAATGTAAAATGATAGTACCATTTACAAAAATATTGTTTCTTGTAATCAAATTCGTTGTGAATAATGTGTATTTAAAATAAAAAATTATGGCATTTTATTGACTACACAGGTGGTTATATTATTACTACATCGCATTTGTTACCCATCAAGACACTTTCTGTTTAGTGTTGTATACGAATTTTAATTAATACGGCTATAAAGCTTGATGACATTTCACAATTCGCATTAAATTAATTTTCCGTAACATAACATTTAAGTACAAAATTTTCTATAGTTTCTTGCATCCACTACAGCTGCTAAAAATTGACTCTCTACAAATGTCTCATTAATCACGTGTTCTTCTTTTTCTTTTGAAGACCTTTACTTCTTCCATAACCCTTTATTCTTTTACAATCTACCTTATTTCATGTCCCAGTTTCGCTTGCTGTTTCTTTTCAATTTTTCCGTCCTTTGCGTTTTTTATTTTGACAGGACTGCTAAGACAGCGGGGCTGTTCCACAGACGAGAAAGGAAAGAAATTAAGTATTTATAGGCTTCAAGCAAATCTTCATGCCGACCACTGAGATACAGACTTATGAAAGCCCGAACTTTGTGGAAGTGATTTTCTTGTATGTTTAATTCTGCCTCGCGGTCATTAATTCAGTACCTCTTCTCTTGTGCCGTCTTGCAGAAGGTTTGCAAAGGTTTGCCAACTGCCGGCGAGGAGACCGGAATTGCAACCGCTCCTAATTTATAACTCGTTTGACGTCGAAATACAGGGCAGAATCTGCGGCCGTAAATGAACTTTTCATTTGAGCTTGAATAATTCTCTCCTTTGCGGCAGTCTTTCAATACGTCTCATTTCTTAAGGGTTCGCCAACCGTTTCGTAATTATGAAGGCCTTTCATGTGCGCTATTAAAATCGTTATTTAACACTTCTGTGTCTCCTTCAGTAATGTAACTCTTTAGGCCTTGTCTGTCTCTCCGTTCTTTTTTTAAATTAAATCTTCTTCACGACATATTGGTTACGCACGACTGAAAATAAATGTATATTTCTAATTTTCGAGAAGATTCAAGTCTCTTGCAGTCTAAAATTAGCGTTAGAAGGTTGTAAGTATCAGAAGATTTTTTTGTTTCTGGAAATTAATAACCTGAATGAAGTTCAAAATTGAGGAGCATGGTTACTGTGATAATATTAATTTTCCGATTTAGGCGTGATTGTCAACACCGTAGGCTGTACTAATCAATGAAAGTACTGATTAAATTACTTATTGTCTAAACAAGAAATTAAAGATAATGATTTTACCTTATTGATAGAACTTCTAAGAACCTTTTAACATATTATTTATCTGGTACTCTGTTTTTCTGTCCAAGCGTTCTTGTTACTTATCTAACATCAACATTAAGCTATATTCCAGCATAAACGCGAGTTTTGCATTTTTTCCTGGAATTTGGCTGATAACTTCTTTACCTATCTATTCAAAGTCTATCCCCAACAATGTTCAAACGAATGCTCATTCTACATTAGTGTTGAAAATGCCGCAGTAGTAACGCTGTGTTAACTTCGGTTGACAGTATAAGTTATCTCTGTATCTTTCAAATGCAATCGACCGAGTGAACCATAAAATGAACTGATCAACTCTGGCGTCAGTCTGTACAGTGTGGTTTACTCTTGTACAACTCATAAATGGTAGATTACTTTGCCCGAATTAATTTTCAGTTGCAATACAGAACTTTCGTTTCCGATTTTAAAACTAATTACCACGAAAAAATCTTTCTAAAAAAATTTACAGTTTATTTCGTATCAGAAAATAATTTTACTCTTAAATTTAAAAAAATTCTAAACTCAAATTAAATCAGAATTGTAAAACTAACTCTAAATCTTTAATTACAAAACTAACAAAAGAACTACTTTTTTCATAAAAAACAGTATATTGTTCTGTTGCACGGCAGACTATTTTGAGCGGTTTACGCTTTGACCTCGCATTCTGGAGGACGGCGTTTCGAATCCCTTTCCGGAAATCATGATTTGGGTTTTCCATGGTTTCCACAAATCATTCCAGGCGAATGCCGGGATGTTTCCTTCAAAAGGTCATGGCCGAATTCCTTTCCGATCCTTGCCCCCAGTCCTCTACGGCCTCTAATGCCCTCGACGTCGACGAGGCGTTAAGCCATAAGCAAAAAAGGGCCGCACTATTTCGCAGTGACTGTTACAAATAGAAAAAAAAAACTCCTTTCTCATTTAATCCATTTTGAAACTCAGTGCATTTTTGTTGCCTTAACATCGCCGTTTCAGCGTTTGGTATAGATTGTCAAGTTAACAACTAGGAGTGAGGTATGAGAAGCAAAATTTCTTTATTAAAATTTATTTATCTAAATTAAACGAGTTACTTTGTTGTAAACGTTGGTAATATAGTACCGCGTATTTCTAATGCGATCGACTTAGAGAGCAAGGTGGAGATACATTGCATGATAACTGTTGAGATTGACAATAAAGGAAGAATTGTTGAAAGGTAGTAAGGAAATAGATAGGGTAGGAAATGCAATGCCGACAGATGTGGTTATGGTGAAAGAGTGCCGCAGGATAGTGTATTGAGTTCATTATTCTGATTAATGATTGTGGTTATGGCTTATTGTAAGAAGCTAGGTTGTAAAGTTACATAATAATATTAGAACGGGAAAGAATTGGGAACAAGTATAGGAGGATCGGGGCAGGATATGCAGCTTAAATGAAATTAAGAAAAATGCCAGAGAGATATAAAGATTTTAGAAGATTGTGAAGTGGAGGAGAAATTGTAGGCGCTTCCCAAAGTGAGATGCAAATAAGCAATAAGAAAATAAGTAAATAAAAAATATAAAGTATATATGTAAATACCTTTAAATCACACTACATTTCTAATGAGTTACAATTATGATTGATACATTTGTCGTATTGTTACTCTAGGTTTTATATTTCTTCTTCGAAGAAAATCACCACCTACACGCTGCGGCCGCAAAGACCGTTACTTCATTTCAGGTGTGATGCGAGCAATTCATTTTTCATCACCAGTATCTTTTCCTCATTTATGACATTTTCACGATAAACCTGTATTTTTATTTATTTTCTTATGGCTTTACATTCTGGCCTCGCATTCGGGAGCTCGGCGGTTCGAATCCCCGTCCGGGCATCCAGATTTGGGTTTTCCATGGTTACCCCAAATGCCTCCAGGCGAATGCCGGGATGCTTTCTTCAAAATTTCATGGCTGAATTCCTTCCTGTTCCTTGTCCCCAGTCCCATCCCACCTCTAATGACCTCGACGTAGACGAGGCGTAAAGCAACAACTATAAAAAAAAATATGGCGTTACGCCTCTTCAATTCAATTCTTTGTCGCTTTCGTAAGGTATTTAGGAAGCATTCACGAATCGAGTGACTATCCTTTGTACTTTCTCAAACGCGTCAATCAATCTCTTGCGATACCGAACCCAAACTCTACAACAGTTATCCAGGCTACAGACTTGGTTTATCCCAATTTTCTTCCCAAATTTGTAATGCCCCTTAGTTTAATCCTTAGATAATAATTTTTCTCATAGGGCAACGGAGATTTTCTTTAAACTTCAGAACACGGGTTATCGTAAAAATACAAGAGTAAAGCGAGGGATCGCTTCTTCCTAACACGACTTATTAGGTTACTGAATTTAGATCTTTTTCATTTTATATCCTTTTTTGTGTGTGTATCTTACATTTTTCGTGTGAATTTAAAAGGAATGTAGTCCGAAATGTATCAGTTTCTGGCAGAGATGGGGACAACGCCCCTCGTTGGCCTGTTGGCGCTAGTCGTTACGGCAGTCACTATGTGCGAAACAAAGTTAGTAATTTGCTTATATCTCCATTGCAAATCCCGCAGAGTGGCAAGGCTGCCGTTGGCGCGTTGAATATGTACAAGAAATGCGTCGGCGTTGAACCACTGCCGGGCCCAACACGAAAGTGACATCAACATTAATTTCTACCGTGACGTCATTCGACTGAGACGATCAGTTCTTCACTACAGACTGGAGGGTACGTTATAATGTTAACTTACAACTTCTTGAGTGAAGTTGATGTTGCTCTTTCACGTCCTTAGCCATATTTCTTGTTCTTAGAAGTTACTCGTAATTTATCACATAGTAGTGATTTCAATACTCTATACTAAGGAGGAATAAAGAAATATACCGCATTCATTAACCTCCTCCTCATTTACATGGAGGGGTTTTATAGTAGCATAGAATTATTTATTTTAAGAACAACTGAAAAATTATCTTGCTGTCAATTCCATTCAAGAATTTTTTCAAAAGAATTAACTGTATCCTCTATGACTTTTACAAAATTCTGTTGTAAATTTTATTATTTAAATCTTTATTGTTTGTAACATATAAGTAATTTTCTTTGTGATTTTTATTACTGCTCCATGGATATATACTGAAGTGCCAAAAGTCTTGGGATACCTCTTAATATCGTGTGAGATTCCTGCGGCCAAGTGCAGTAACACAACGTGTGGATGGCTCAACAAGTAGTCGGAAGTCCCCTGGAGGAATAGTCAGCCCCGCTTCTTCCACTGCCATTCATAATTGCGAGAGTGTTGAAACTGCAGGAGATGGTGCATGAACTGGCTTTCCGATAACGTACCGAATTTTTCGACTGGATTCATATTTGGCGTTCTAAGTGGCCAAATCATTCATTGGAATTATCAAGAATGTTCCTCAAACAAATCGGAACTGTTATTGCTCCGTGACATTGCGCATTGTCATCCTGGACAAGTCCATCGTTGTTTGGGAACATTAAGGCTATCGTCTCCAAGTAGCTGAACGTAATCATTTCCAGTCAATGGTAGATTCAGTTTAGCCAGAGCTCCCAGTCCATGCCATGTGTAGCATATTGCCACACTGCATTGAAATATATCTGCGAGAAGATGGACCCGTAGCTCACACAGGTGGAGGGTGCGATCAAAGGTAACGGTAACTGTCGGGCTGTGTTCTGGAATGTGACCTTGGGCCGGGTAGCCCTCAGTGAAGGAACAAAGCGTAACCGCTAGGGTGACGTGGTGGGGGAATACAGGGGATTGCGAGCTGTATGGTGGGTGCGTAGCCAGCCTGCAGAAAGAGATGTGCGCCGACTAACGAATGTCAAACGTAGGTACAACGGTGTTGTCAATATGTAAAGTAACATCCCGATTTCTCATATCAGAAATTTCAATCATTAATAATATTTATCTTGATAATTTATTCAAACAAAAAGTAATTTAATTCTTAACAACAGGTATACACCTCAAATGCAAATACATTCCATACTGGGATGGGACCTCCACTAGCTTGCACAGAGCCTTCCTGCCAAGATTGGTCAATGGCATTCTGTTCCACATTCGAACCGTATTATCAGCTGTTAACAACTGGAATCGTGACTGATATGACCACGCCATCTTTTTACAGTCATCTAAGGTCCACGTTGAATGCAGCATAGCCGGACCTGGTTGATTACAAATGTCAGAAAAGTTTCAAGTATTATTGAATGCTCTCGTTTTGTGGTAGGACGGCGTATACTGCAATATTAGTTATTTCACTTCTTAATATTTCTTGATCGTCAGTTATTTCATACATTTCTTCCGTAAGCAAAATGTCTTTACTGAAGCAGAATATGAATCTTTTCCTCTTCTCACTACCTTGCAGTCGATCGTCAGTATTAATGAACGGATGAAAAAGAATTTAATTTTACTATACGCGATTAAATACTAGCATGTTTATCTTCTTCAACCGACATACTGCTTAACACGGAATGTTAAATGAGCAGCGCACATCTATTCTATCTGTAAAATGAAAATCGTGTATATGTTCCAGAAAAAAACATCAAAAACTAGTGTGCAGATTCCGTGGAGTTTTCGCCGTTTTAAAGCTTAAGATCAGAATTCAATTGTTTATTATTTCTTATGTTTCAACGTTAAATAACGCTTGGGCATTAAATGAAAATCTACTCGAATACTGTGAAACGCCAAAGATGCAATACCAACTAGATGCATACGTCATAGTTCGTAAAATAATAATAATAATAATAACAGTCATATTACTGCCGTATTGCAGTATGTACCGGTACCTTTCTTAAATTATGGTTCTTCATTCTTACGCGCTCTTTCTAAGAATACCTGTAATTGGCTCTCCATCCTCAAGTAATCTTTGTTCTGCCTATATAATAGATTTAGAAATGCGCACAATGCAGGCTAGGCCTGGCTAGATTCTGTACGACTCTTGATACCACGGCATGAGTTATGAGTCCAAAAAAAAAAAAAAAAAATCGCGTCAGCTGTAAACGGAACAAATTATAAAATCGATAGAAAATTAACTCGAGAATAACTAAACCTCTCCTAAGCCAATAAAACTCAGATTTATGTAGTCTATGGGTTCGGTTCTCATGGAGGCACTATTACAAAATTTACATAGTTACTGTTACCGTAAGGTTTGCACCAAATGTTTCCATTTTTTCTAAGAGGACAACGTAACGTATCAAATGTAATATGCAGTTTTTTTTGTGTCTTTACGCCTCGTCGACGTCAAGGATATTAGAGGCGGGATGGGATTGTGGAGCAAGGAACGGGAAGAAATTCGTCCAAGGTCTTTTGAATAGACCTTCCCAGCATTCGCCTGGAGTGATTTCTGAAAATCACGGAAAACAGAAACCTGTGTGATTGGACGGGGATTCGAGCCCGTTTTCTCCCCAATCCGAGGCCAAACCTCTGACAAATCACGCTAGGTGCAGGATTAAGCTCGTTCAGATACTAAACACTGTTTGGAAGTTTCGGTCAGTTAGTTGAACATAACATCTGCAGAAAAACTACTTTCGCGTAGTGTTGCCTGTTGCCACTGCGCTCAGGAAGTGTCTGGGCAGGGCTGGACTGAGTCCGCTGTAGCAACAGTGCATTAGTGCTGACAGCGCCTCACCTCCCTGCCCGCACTTGTCACGCTAGCCGTAGCGGGCACGCCCTCACCGCTCGCTTTGTAATCATTTGGGGTCGTCACACAACAATGGTCCCGCGAAGTAGTTGGCCTTCCTCGGAGGGGGCTACATTTGCCAATGTCGGCAAGTAAAGGCACCACTAACCTTACAAAGGAGGTCTTCCTCTGTTCGGTTTCGTGATTCATTTGTTTAAAAAAATATCTTTTTGACGTAGGTGATTGTTATTAATTGCAGGTCGTATAGCACCATCTGTTAATGGAGACGTTGGCACGCAAACTTCGACCTGGGGCTACGCCTACCCACCTTCATCAGACACGACAGTTACGGCAAATCAATATTTTATCTAAGGGATTCTGTAAGCATTTTGTATGTATGCTTACCGTAGATAATATGGCGTACTATCTACACTTGTAGACAATGTTTTTTTTTTGTTTTTTGTTTTGCTTTCTATGTTGCAACTGTTTATTTTCTTTTTAGCTGATGGTATCCTCTGTCTGTGATCTGCGAATGTAATTCGTTTGTAGATGGAAGGATATCCGGATAGGCTTCGGTATCGGACTCTATTAAAAAAGAAAGTTCGATGTAGCTTAACACTTCGCGTACTTCGCTGAATTATTAATAATTTATTTAGTTGATGCTATGCCTTTTCATTCATTTCACAATGTAGTAATTGACAATAGCACGCATAACAGTATGTCCCGAGGTTTACCTAACACATTTTTTGCTCTTGCAATTTAATATGTGCATAACGATGTCCAAACATTTTCTCTGGCTTCTTTCTGCTCTGCCATCAACACACAATAAACTCTTTGGCCACGTTACGTATACACGCCAAAGATCACATAACTTACAGAGTTTATTTATTATCGCCAAAAAAAATAATAAATAGAGAGACAGATAACACTGTCATACGACAATTCGGACAGTGATATTTTAATAACGATCATCATCAGTCAAAAGAAACACACGTAGGCCGGCTGACTCCTTTAGCTCCTTTAGTAATGATTGTTGAGGCTACGAAAACAAGGTGGAAGCTCTGTTAGAGGTAAATTGCAATTTAATGTTTCAGCGCTGACTGAAAATCAAACCACTGATCACACCGCTTAGACACCTTACCATTGAGTAACTAAAAGTATTTATTATTTTCTTGCCTGCAATAAGCAATAGAGATCATTCCTGATGATACTGTTTGAATTGAAACATCTATCACATTCCCCATGTGTTCTGTTAATATTATTACTAATAATGGTATCCACAATATTGGCCAAATTGTTCCAACAAGCACGGGGAGGCAAGAGCTTTCGTATCACTGATATTCTCAATTTTAAGTTGTTTGACAGTGCTATAAGCACTAAATTTCTGTCAGTCGACAGCTACTGAAATCACGTTAACGAACAAAATTTAAGACCGAGTCGTAGAATATTTTCAGGAATTCGTCAACCCGGTGATTACTCCGACATGAGGAGCTTTTACTATGTGAAATTAAACTGACCCAGTCCTTCCCTACAAGAGATCGGTTGGGCCGAGGATGTATCAGCAGAGCGTGTTCGGGTCCAGTGAACGCTCAACCATTGCGGCGAATGATCGTCATCAATGTAAGAGTTGTTAAAACATAGAACACATTTAAAAGCAGTAATACTGTTCACTTTTGGTTTGATCGCTTACTTTTTCATCTGTTAATTTTCTTAATGCTTAAGTTTTAAGGCGGAAAAGCCACTTATCGAGTTTAGAAGCCTTTATGGAATCCCTGGTAACATAAATCAATAACAAACTTCCTAAATTCAAAAAGACATTGATGATAAATTTTCTGAGTAAATAGATAACATGAAACATAATTCGTATGTGAAATTTTCTCAATGTAAACACTACACAAACATTCGTTTTCTGGTATTAATGATACATTGTACAGCTTTAACGAAAAATAAGGTGAATTTGAGTTTAAAAAAATAATTAAATGATTAAATTAATGGGGAGCTCTGCCACCTAAATTTAAAGTTTGTAGAAGTTGCTGCAGAACGCCAAATAAATGTCCAGGAAGCATTGAAGAAATTTGAGTACATTTATCTACTGTATATTGATTTAAGTCTGATAATTTTTGAGTATATAAGTTAAACTAATTTTAGACATAGTCCGAGAGAGGTGAAGGGCTGATAAGCTGGTGGACATTGACTATCACACACATAGGTGTATTAATATCATCTCATTTTAAATAGCTCCGAAGAAGCAGCTATACAATGCAATAGACCAACATTAATATCATTTGAAATTAAGATTTATAAAAAGCTAAACGTTACTGGCTTCCTACAGCTACTGCTTCTTGCCGCAGGATTCTTGGTGGTAGAGCTAGGCATCCCATTACAACCTTTTCGAATCCAGAAGTGATGTGATGGGTTCAGCGCCACGCTCGGAATATTATTTACCTTCCCTTGGAGGAAATACATTAGATAGCAGACTGAATGGACTTCGGGAGCCGTTTCGGACGTTAAACGTCGAATAAAAACCTTTCGCTTCATCGGGGATCGAACCCCGGTCGTCCGAATGGTAGTCAGATGTTCTACCGCTTGAGCTACTCTGACTTTAAAGCAAATGTGTTCTATTTCAATGGACAAATCAGTTAACCTGTATACCTTGAGACTTCATCGTTTCTAATTTCACAATCTAGCAAAACGTAAGTAAGGACATGATTACGAACGTTTAATGAATAAATGTATGGATTCTGGTTTATAGAACTAATCTGAACAGCGAAATAATCTGTAGCGTCAGATTTGCTTGGCTGTGCCTCCGGCACCCGGAAGTTGCTTCCCTTCCGGTCAGACAGGCGGAAGCCGACCACGCCAAACTGGAGGGTCCTACTGCCTGCCGGGGATTTACCTCATTAGCCTGATGAGCTTACTACACAATAAATCCTTATCCGCAGCGAAACGGGGCAGCCCCAGGGACTGTCGGAAGGCGAGCGGAATTAAGGAATTACTTTAAACTGTAACGATCTCGAGTTTACTTCCAGTCCGTATTTTATAGAATTAAAGACTTCGAAAGACGTCTAGACGGAGCAGGGGAGGGGATGTTCGATCAATTGATGCTCCTTTATCTGAGTCCCTCTACAATGATTCGCATCCTCCTGGAAACAGAACTGTATCTCTGTAAAGTACAATAGTGCTTTCTAGCATTGTTGTAACCATTATTAAAGATACTTGTGAATGAGAAAAATGAGCTTTCACGTCTAGTTTGTGGTGCATAGCTTTATTCGCTCATGCTTCAGGGCAGACTCAGTTTCCAGTAGAGTTCTTTCGTGGTTAGCACAGTGTGAAGAAATTTTTAATAAAGTTTATAATTTCCGGCCACTACATCAGTTACAAGTAAAAGCTGTTTTTTGTTTCTAGAAGTTATGTAACGTCAACTTCCTTCGAAAACTTTAAAGATAGCGCCATAATGAGCACAAGGATCGCAGCAGATGGCTTTTATCCGCAAAGGTAAGGTTTATTTTTTTAAAGTTGGCTGAAAACTTTAACGATATAAAACTTTATGAGTCAATTAAGTATGTGCTGTAGTGATGTGTGGTAGCAATCAGCGTATATCTGTACTATGCTTCCTACAAATGAACAGGACCATCTCATAATGCACGGAATGTATATGCCGTATATTAAGCCAAACCAACTATAAAAATGGTTACAGCCGATTTGGCGGAGAAACGCATGAAAATAATACTTAATGAATTCAGCCTTATGGTCCTAATTTTTTTTAAAAAAATATGTAATAATCTGACGGATATTAACGCGTTAAGTGTTTAGTCCTCACAGTGTTTTTACTATAAAAATAGGAAAAGACGTAGATTTATTTGGTTTATATGTACTGCTATCTGAAAAGTAAACGAAAGTTATACAGAGATCTGAAGTAATAAAAATAACGAAACTGGTCAGAATTTAAAAACTGAATTGTAATTTTTCAAGGATTATACAACTTCAGAGATTCAGTTTGCTGAAATCACGCCAATAATATCGCAGTATGTTGGTCTTCAGTGTCTGCGTGTTGTGGAATTCAGCTGGCGGGTCCGAAGCGACGACTCAGATTGGGGCAGTGCTTGTCCTCCACCACTGAGTAGCCTGCAAGAAACAGATGAAATTAAAAATAAGTTTATCACGGAATCTAAAGGTAATCTCAAGTAACGTTGACAAACATTGCTATAGCATCTCAATGTTAATTTTTGGCATTCGTTTGCAAGCTGTTAGTCCTGCAAATCTCTCTTTCAAATTCTGCAAGGCAGGAAAACCAAGAACCATTGAAAGAAGAAGTAAAGAACATCTCGTCTATACATTTAGATTGTATCTGGTATTTCACCGATATCTTTGTTTGCCTAATTGCAATTAATAAATTTTAAGATGTATTCGGTATTATTTTTCAGCTAACGATTATGATTCTTCAAGTCTACGCATGTTGGTCTCATAAAACAGACATTTACTTAGGGACCTATATGTTAAAGTTTGCATTTGCACTGTCTTTGTGTATGCATGAGAGTGTGTGTGTGTCAACCGTTTATCTTTTAAGAATGTAAAAACCATTCATTCGAATCATACTTTGAAATAAACTGATTACGATTTCTCATATGCACCAAATTTTCTCGAAAGTAATAACTAAAACACCTTTAAGAATTGTGTAGTGATTACCAGTGACAAATAGAACCCTCGTAATGTAGAATGTTCGAAAGCTCCTTAGTTAAATTACTAGTTTATATCAATGCATGAACAATAAAAGAGACAAAAATCCCAATGGAAAAAATGTTTTGCTGAATTCAAAACTTGAAATCGAAATGCAATTTCTCTGTGGATTTTCAGTTGGTTATCGTGGGTCCGAAGTCTATAACGATCAGGTATGGTGTTACTGAGTATACTCACTAGCGCTGTGCATACAGTTGTGATGGTTGACGGCGCATTCAGACGGGAATGCTTTGTACTGTCCCGTCTTGGAATCCTTGGCGCACTTTGGCTCCAACCTCTGAGGGCAGATAGTGCAGCTGTTCCCTGTGTTCAGAGACAGCACCATGTGCACACCTGCAAGAAAAAGAAAAATCAGAATTTAGGATAAGAATTGTGCTCTTACAAGATATTGTATTCTGCAGCACAGTGAATGAGTAACACTGCCTGTCATTATTTAGTTCGGCCTTATTTACAAAAATGTGTTCATAAGGTAAAATGGTTCGTAATTATTTGATCTATGTTTCTTCCGTGCAGATTGAGAAACGCAGAGTGGCATTTAGTCGAGGAAGTCCGTTCATATGGTGACATGCTATGATTAATTTTGTCAACAAACTGCACGAAAAAAGTTTTTCGATATTTATTTTGTAAAAAATTATTAATAAAGAAAAAAGTAGTGTAGTTCGAATGAGGAGATATCAAAACAGAAAACTCTTCATTTCTTTCTTGTGGCTTTACGCCTTGTCTGCGGCGAGTTCTTTAGAATCGGGAGAGGACTGGGGTAAGAAACGGGAAGGAATTCAGCCATGGACTTTTAAATAAACCACCGTAGGATCCGCCGGGAGTGGTTTCGGAAAACCATGCAAAGCAACGGAGAATGGTGGTGTAACAGTTAGCGTTCTGGTCTCGCATTCGGGAGGACGGCGGTTCGAATCCCCGTCCGGGCATCCAGATTTGTGTTTTCCGTGGTTTCCCAAATCACTCCAGGCAAATGCCGGGATGCTTCCTTCGAAAGGCCATGGCCGAATTCCTTCCCATTTCTTGCCCCCCATCCTTTCCCGTCTCTAAAGACCTCGCTTTTAAGAGACGTTAAGCAGCTAAAATAAAAATGCAATGCCGAAATCTAGATGTTCGGATGGGGATTCGACCTGAGGCCCTTGAGTTAAACGCTCATTCACCTCGCTCCGAAAGAGGAAAAGATAATACCCTGCTGTAGGATTATACCCTAAGGATGGTAACCAATATTTGAATATATAGGTTGTGGAGGGCCACTGTTGAACAGTTTTACCCATCAGATTAATTAGCTCTCGTTCTGTACTAGAGCTAACAGTTTAAGCCGAACCAGTTTTTTTTTAATTTCAAAGATCTCTCCTCTCTGAGCTTCCCCAGGTAATTTTCGACTAAAAGTGATAATCACAAGTTAAGCAGACGTGAATCCTCCTCTTGCACTCTTGTTATTACTAATCATCAATCATCTGCTTAAGACCGCTTATCTTTCAAATTTGACGCAGTTTTTACAGTTTCTTCTTTTCTTTCGACGAAGTAGCGAAAAATAATATCATCTATTAAAATTTTGCAACGAATACCTCCGTTAAGTCGAAGAAACGTGATAAGGTAAAATAGTTTCTGTTAGACTTGTAAGCTCTGCATCAGCCAACGGTTAACTATACAGGAATTCATCTGACTAGGTAAGAAATCTAATTAAAAACCGACCAATTTAATAGTTGCACGGTTCCAGTCACACATGATCGTGGCTAAAGCTAAAAACATTTCAGTTATGAATTTTTTTAATTTCTAACGATTATTAACATGAGGTATTCATTACAACTAAAATTTTTATAACGAAAGCGTTTCATTTTTACGAGTTCCTTATCAAAATTGAAAAAATCTGACAAAATAATTATTCATTTATACAGCATGAAAAAATAATGGCGGTCATTATGAGGTTCAACAGAACATTACTTTACACAAACCGTTGAATCCTAAGAAATGTAAAATATTAATTGCATAGGTAGAAAGTATTAGTCACTGATCACCTCAGCCTAAAATGGTAGACCCCCCACAATTTCATTTCTCTTGTTACAGGGAAATCAAATGTACTTAGCTGTTTCAACCCCAAAGGTACAAATTAAATAAAATCTAATATAGACAAATACTTTAGCATTGAATTTTAATTTCGGTAGTTATATAAAATAAGTGCCAATGAATTATTCTGAGTTAATTCAACTAAGGGAAGGGAAGATTTTCTTCCCAAGCAATCTTAATTAATAATTCGTAACCAAAAAATTATTTTAAGCATGTATTTATATCTATGCCCCGGTGGCACAGTCTTCTGAAAATATTTTTCGTTTGTGTTGTTGTGTTTCTGATAAGTGTACTGATTAAAAAGAATTGTATATTCAACGGCTAGATGAATATAAACTATATGAATATTAATTACATGATGCATTTCAGTCAAAGCATTCAGAAGGTGCATTCAGATATCTAGCGAATGAATTGAAAGCTTATATACGAAAATCAGGAAGTATTCTTAATACGTAACACACAACTTGATGCAGAAATTGAAATCAAATTTAAAACCATGGCAATTATTTAATACTAAGGGTTTCATCTGCATGAGCACCAAATCTTTCACACTCAAATGCACGGAACATTCTATGTCTTTCCACATCCATCACATTTCAAAAAAGCGTCAGGAAGTGTTTTACACAGCATCTTATTTACTTCAGTTTCCTTTTTTATGTGGTCTGAGCGCCCTATATATATAGGAAAATCCATCATTGCAATTAATTCTGCAGTAAATTTGATCTTATTCCTTGATGCAAAGTTTCGCTGAGTTATGTTGTTGATCTTTAACATTGTATTACTCATCAACTTAATCCTCATCTTATCACTGCCATATTGGCAGAGTAGTGAAACATAAGGGAAAAGATTATATTTTTAAGCTATTGGTATCAGTTAGAACTCATTTTGTGTGCTTTTTCTGTAATAATCAAAATAATCCCTCTAGAACACATGCTATTCGTTGTCCTAATTGTTGATTTATATGTTCGTTCAATTGCAACCCGATTTTAAACTTCAAATTGATATTTAATTCTGTTAACGTAGTTTAAATGCGCTATTATAACCGTGAATCGTTGTCTTTTCTTTAGGGGCTGAGATTGTTTCGCGTTTCTACTTTTAATTGCAGTTGCCTCGTGTTCGGAATAACTTCGCATTATGTTGCCCATCTAAGTATTGATTTCGTGTTAGTGAGAAATAGTGGACACTATAATTTCACCTTGATATACAGTATACAAATAACTTATTTGCTTGGTGATGAAATAAACTGTGTGATGTATAAAACACATCATCGAAATATGTTGCTGAATCGATTGCTTTCTCTTCGTCGTTCATATCGGGGGAAAATATATATACATATATTTCATGGGGAGATTTCCACGAAGAATTTGTTTCGACCAAGAAATGACGAACATTCAGAGCTACAAACAGATATTAAAAAGTGTTTCCGCAACAGATAGAACTTGCGAATTGTGTTACCTAACAATGGGTTGCCATCACTATTTTAGTTACAGGCGTAAAACTGAAGAAATACAAAACATAAAAAACTTTCTTATTATTATTGGCGACATGTGACGGACCACTACGTGACGGAATTTGTGGAATTTACTTTCATTGGAAAAGTTTCTAAGACATTATTGCCTCCTAAGAGAAATCGTTAAGTGAAACGTATATTCATGTTGAATTATAAAAGTACTGAACCCCATGCTTTCTCTTACTATTCATATCCTTGCTTTTCTGCCTCTAAATCCTTTGCTTTTGTAACATCTCTGGTAGATCAAGAATCAGACTTGGCTACTCAAGATGAAACCCCACTCATATTGAAGGAGCAAATACGTCTAATTTTTCATTAATGCTCTCACTTTACCCTTCAGCACACTTTTTAGAAAAAATTAAGGTCACTATCTAACGTTTTTTACGCCGTTTGTATATCTACAAGACACACAAATCATATGTTAATTTCGAAATCACCGTTACACCAGAAGAAATAGTCAATTTTTTGACAGCCCCGGATCACAGTTAAGTACGAGAACTGAGTAGAGAACTATCATTTATGAGAGCAAATAATTCACATTTCTGCTTGCGACAAACATTCTGATGACACAATGCTTTCTCGTTAACTAAGCTAATATAGATTTCTTGTTTTTTTTAAAAAAAAAAAAGACCTTATCAAGGCAGGAATCAGTACAGAACAGTCAACTAAAAATATGCGACTTCGGTATGAAACAACAGCATATTTTATGAAGATGTACTGCAGCCCTTACAATACGGAAATATAACTTCTTATGGTTCTATTAGCAATTTTTTTGGTATCCTATAAACGCTTTTGGAATCTTTTGCATTGTTCCTGTGGAATAACATCAATGAGATAGGCTCCAAATATCTGCCAACAAAAGAAGATATGCAGTACTCTGAAAAGCAAAAAGTACTAACTCGTTTGAATGTATAATATTGATGTTCGTGATTAAATGCAACAGAAAACTTTGTCGAAAAGGATCTTAGCCAAAACTTGGTAAAAATTGAAAATCACAAATGTCAGCCAAATTAAAAAAATATATGAAAGTAATAAACTCCTAAATTTAACAATTTTTTTTATCATGCTCTGTGTGAAGACAAGATAGAAAGTTTATTTGTCATCATAGAAAGAAGGTATTAAATCTTGAGGAAATAAAATTGTTAAACCACATAATGCCGAATCCAAATCTAGAAGTTAATTTATAATTTCTCACATCAAATAATAACACCGTGTTTCTACAATTACTTACTAGTGCACTGAATCATAGTCTTTATTTGCAGTGATGTAATTCGGTTATTGAAACAGAACTCACTTCCACAAAAAGTAATTAATACTTGTAGCACTCCACAGACGACTCGCGTTTAAATGCGGAAAAAAGAGTAAATATTTCAGCAGCAATTACTGAAAAATCTGATTTCGTTCGCATTAGCGCTCATTTAAAATGCTATATACGCTAAATTTGCACGCCACGTTAAAATGTGCAGACAACTGTTGCATTAATAGTTTAGTCAATTTATAAGTTTGTATAAGCCGATTTCGAAATAACAGACGAGTTCCATCACGTTCTGCATTGTCCATACCCCATTATTCGCCTAATTACACTTTAATCAACCAACTCGAAGCGCAGTACATTAATGTTCACCGAAGCCGCACCCAACGAAGCTTACGGGCTTAATCGACCGGACCACGAGACACGGTTAATACAAATTTGTTGCTTGTTTGGAGAACGAAATTACACATTCACGTACAATCGTCCACAGGATCTGCCGTTACTTACCTAAGATTACAAGCAGTAGTCTGTACATGGCGGAAGAGAAGTCTGGTTAGTTCCTTGGTAAGTCGAGATCTGTTGTTCGACTGACAGTGGCGTGTTAAATATCGGCCGATTCGCGTGACCTCACAAGTCATTTGTACGCCTATTACCGTCTCGCGATAAGCGGGTGGTCTATTTTTCTGGCTCGTATCGCTTTGAACTTAGCCTCTGCACTCTTCTGAGAGGAGGAATGGCGTCATTTGCATTCAACACTGACGAAGGATTCACAGAAGTAAAGTTGCAAAACAGGCGCTATGCTGCGAAAAACCAATTATTAACGGTAATCTTGAATAAGATTAAGCTATTTTTTTCCCCAGTAAACTATTTTTATGCTGTTACATTGCACTACTCTCTGCACACTTAATGCTTCCATGAAATTTTATTGTAAGTGTGAAAATCTTATTAAATCATATCAAACACCTTACGTTGACAGTAATTTTTCTATCTATGGCCAAATTAAGCCGGCAAAATATGTTAGAGTACACATACAGACAATAGAAAATAATTTGATGACAGTAAATTCGCCAGCATTTACCATACAGTATATGCAACGCTTTTTGGCTTCAAAGAAAAATAATAACTATAGCTTTAAGGAACCCACCCTCAAGATGAAATGATTCAATCGATATTAAATAACACATGTTACAAAAATATTTTTGTTAATGGAAAAGGCATTTTGTTCAAAATTTGTGTCAAGCAATCCATTGCTACTTAAGTCCAGTTCGATATTTTGCTAATGCATATAAAAACTACCTCCCATATATTTGTACTGTTGGTTGACAGTAGAAGTACACAGAAGTGAGCAGTAACACATCTAATTTGATGGTTCTTTTCTTCAGTGGCAATGCGTTCAATTCATTTTCAACTTATTCCGATAAAAAGAAACACTAATTCAGTTCACCTAGTTATTTTCCTTTATTCTAGCTCCTCCTAGATAGAACGTTACCACAGTTCTTACATCAGATTCCCAAATGTAAATATAATAACAGTAACGAAATCCTGCCACTCTGACACCCTAGTGTTTCATTTTCATTGCCGCGTCCGCATACGTTGTGTTCGTCCTATCAGAATATAAAACACTGAGTGTGGGGGTTGGGCGGTAACGCTCAGCCACCTATTCGGAGTACGCGGGCTTAAATCTCCGTCCGTCCATCTTGAATACGATTTCCATGGTTTCCGGAAATCGCTCCAGGTGAATGTTGGGAAGGTTCATTTAAAATGTCATAGCCGAACTAATTACCGTTTCTTTCTCGCAATCCTTTCTCGTCTGTAGTGACCTCGAAGAGGCGTCAAGTCATAAGGCAAAAAATTGAAGCGTCGGAAAAAAAACTGCCAGAGGAAATATTTGTTCCACCACTAGTTACACTGTCTTTCTCTTTATCTACTATCATTAATCTTCACTTCAACTATTTCTAGTTTGTGCAAGTGGTATTATTTCATCGATTAAATGTCTGTCTCAGTTAGGTATCGCGTGGTATTTTAATTATTAATGTACGTATTTGTAGTTTTCAGAGAATATAACTAGTGTTTTCCTATACAGAATGGAAAGATGTAAGATTTAACTTGCAGCACTAATGTTACCAGGTTAATTATATTAAAAAAAACGTATGTCTAATTTGCAGTAATAAAAATCGGCTTATAAACTGATTCTATTATTAGTTTTTTTTAATTACGAGATCGGAGGGAAATAATAAATTTATGGATGATATCGGTTTGGATATAATTTTGGTGTTTCTTCTCCTGTCTGTTACTATATATCTCTGCCTTTTTCCGACCCACTACTCCTCTTTTCGTATCCAAGTATACACTAGAACCAACAATCTCAACTATCGACTTTTCTCCTACAGTTTTTTTCTACAGTTCAGACCTACAATACCAATCTAAAGTAATACATTATAGAGCCTGGAATGCCTAAAAAATGTGATATATAGTACTGTCTGCTAATTGTATAAGTATCTTCCATAAAATACATTGTTTGAGAAGAATTTTGAGATTTTACTCAGTTGATGACAGCCCGAATCTTTACATCTATTACGCTTCTGTATTTCCATCACTTCCCTTTTTTTCTTGCTCCATAAAACATACAAATACCATTTTATTTATTAAAATGATGATCTGATGCCGAAATATTTTTGAGGATGTTACCTCTCTGTCCTTAACACCGTTTTTCAACACAGAATACAGTATATTCTTCCAACTATAGACAAAATATAGTTTAATTAATCTGTGTATTCCAGATTATTACAAACAACAATATCCAAATCAATACGAAAATTGGGTATTTCGGAAGGAGACAATACTGGTTTAAATATTCAATCAACGCTATTGGAAGAAAGATATTTTGATGTTGTATTTCACTCTGAAGGCTGAACACATTGATAATGCGGAACTAAATCTAGAGTTACAAGAACTCATTTCTGGAAAACGTATCATATCAATCTGACAAACAAATATTCCAATACGTGTTATTGTGTTGTGGAAACTGCCGTCTCTCATTTTGGCACAGGCTGTCTGTGATAAAGCGTGTATGGTGGGAACTGTGAACTGATACGAATAAAAACAACGGATAACCTTACCAGTCGTTGTTTTTGTTTGAAACCAAGGAGCCGTGTTCCACAGTTAAGCTTTCTTGTCAAAGATTCATTCTGTTTTTAATTTAATTTAAGTGCGATGGGCATTACGCTCAGGTGGAAATTTTCCTACGCACCCAGTTTTCCTCTTTCTTGTACTGAACAACTTTTTCCTTCTACTAATGTTAATTTTAAATTATTTCAGCGCTTTGTCAAATTATTCGTTATTTCCCTCGGTAATTTACTGCAATTCCTAACCCACCTACACACCCTCCCACACACTTAAGCCTTAAATAGAATCCTAGCTCGTTTGTGGTAAAATTCAGTTTTTTATTATTTTTGCTGCTTTTTTAATCATGACATGCAGATAAAACAAACAACTTCATACAGATACGATTACAAAAAATATGTCTGAATTTTTTGCACGTTCACCGTGCATATTAACAATTCACAAAACGCTCCGTACATGTACAAATATTTTTAACGTCTGATTTCACATTTATCTCTGCAAGATTTAATGTAGAGATGCAATTAGGCACAATTCTAATCACAAATAACACCAGATGGTTATAAAAAAAATACTAGATGGAGGTCGTCACAAGTATATGTTACTGAAAAACTTCTCTGCTCAATTTATTTTTAAAGTGATTCTCCGCTTTCTATAAAGCAGATTAAATTTATACTGTCAAATTATGTAAAATAAGTAAACAAAGTTTGAACTAATAATAATACCAGTTTACCAGCAATCAACTGATTAACTAAGAGGCTGTAGCTAACTGTACTGTATAGTCAAACTGCCAAGCAAGTATCTTTTTCGTTTGAGGGATGTTGAAAGCAGATGAATGACAGAACAGCGTGCTGCAAAATTTCAAAACACCTCTGAAGTCTTCTGCCTAAAAATTTTGAGTGAAATGAACGAACGTATTGTTCTCTACAAAATGGCTGCTCCAGAAAACTACGGCAGTGCTATTTTCTTACAGTGCGTCTTGCTGTTCGAACGGAGGACATAATGACAAGTGCTGAAGATAATTGGAACCTTCGGCAGGTGCTTGACAGGGACGCGACAGCAACAATTCCGAAAAATAAACTTCATGAGTATCCCTGTAGATTTAAGCATTTTTGATGAGGAGTCAGCAAGCGGAAAAACAAGTTAGTTGGCTTTTAATATGTATTGAGTCAAGTGCATTCATAAGTGGTACCCTCATGTTCTTATTTCTGTTTTCGATACAGCCATCCAAATTTTTGTTCTTGTTTTTATCTGACATCATTGAGATGAATTTTGTGATAGCTCTTTTAAATAGTCTTTTTTAGAGTTACGTACTATACGGAAAACACAGCCCTGTTACTGACGCTATTTGTCCGTCAGTCACAGCCCTCTAGGGGGCGTCCATTAATTACGTGAGGGGTATTGCCTGAAATCCGGACCCCTTCCCCCTTTGGTGAGATCTGGTCGTACTCTCCCTCCCCCCTGCTAATCGACCTCGTTGTTATTTGAGAACTTTTTTTTATTTATCATGCTTCCAAGGGCAGTTATCTTCCCCCCACCCCCCGCCGCCCTAAGGTCGGTTTCCGGGTCGTTTCTAGACCAAATACCCCCCCTCCCCCTTGACGTCAATATTCGCGTATTTTGTCGACTTTTTTTTAAGCTCTGCTATCCTTCAAGGATTTCTAAACCTCACGTGAGATTTCCGTCTACCCTCACCCCGCCCCCTTGGTGAGGTTTCGTGAGATTTCGCCGGATTCCGCCCTCCCCTTATATCACCTCATGTAATTAATTGACGCCCCCTAGCAATTAATCGGAATAAGTTTCAGAATTAAATTTTCGTGTTTCATGTGCTTCATTGACCGAAAACCAAATATCGTTCAAAAAAATTTGTAAAATTTTAGTCTGGTTGATCAACATAGAAATGAAGAGGATTGAAAAATTATTTTTTCCCCTACACCAACATGTTATAAGACCATTATGTATAGAATTAAGATATTTTTTTATTTAAAGATAAAGAGAAAAGCGTTGTAGGTTTTATAACATTTTTGCTATTTATTCTATCTCTGGAACTTTATATTTGTCCAAAGTATCCATCACATCCCGTATTTAAACGCCAAATACCAAAAATACTTACATCTTATATACTTTCAACACTGCGAGCAAAACAAGTAAAAAATTGTGTTTATTTTGCCGTGTGTTCATACTGATTTATTGAATGTTGCTCCTAATTGGGAATTTATTGCATGTTAATGTAACTATGACAAATTTTATTGGAACCGAACGATTGCTCTAGCTGCCTGACCCGCAAAGTGAGGTGGTGTTGGGAGTTATGGAGCGGAGTCAGCTCAGTCTGAAAACACGTCAAGCACTGATTTTTGTACCGAGTGACTACCCTCTGACTTGCCACGTAAAAGATTCCATTTATCCTCCTCCCCTTTTCCTCGTTAACAATCCTATCCCTATACACTGACAAAGCAAATTAAGTGAGGAGTGGCAGTGCTCATCAGATCAGCGAGCAATCCTTACTTCAGAGAGCGTTCACTTGTTACAACACGACAGGATATCGACCCATCTGTCTCGTGCCAGTACTTCTTGCTTTCCGCAGTACCGGAATCAAGAAACTTCGTCCTGAGTTCTGTGTCAGTTTCCATTCCAATATCATACTAATATCGCCAATAAAGAGTGTCACATGAACTAATTTTAGAAACACATTCAAATATTTGCGCTCTTCCTCATCACGAAATCAGTAGTATCTTCTTCACTGTTCCATCTCAATCCAGAAAGAATTCATCAAATAAATTCAACATTGAATACACAAGGTTTTTATTTTAAGTCTTCTTATCACAAAAAACTATGTGCAAAACGTAGTTTTAGCGGTACCTACATGTAGAATCTCAGTAGAAAAATTAAGTATGCTTTTCTGATGTGTATCAGATGTCTGAATATCAAGGAAATTGAAAACGTTATATAAATTTACATGGAAATCAAAAAATAGAAATATTAACAAAAAATAAAAATACTAACACGGAAATAACACTTTTAATATGCCTACAAAATCCAAGCTTTAATACATTGTCAGTCTAGGAACAGATTTATGAAAATAAAATTATTATTTCTGGATTTGTCATACTGGTCAGATATTGTATTTTAACCATACAAGGAATGACTATATTTACACTGATCTTTTTGTATTTGTAATAGCTTCTCGCGTCTTTTAAGACATGTCATCATCATCATCCTTAACAGTTTCCAGCCTCTGGTCGGGTCTTATTCATGCACAAGCCTCTCCATTTCCTTCTTTCATCCCACCACCTCTCTGTCACCACTTTGTTCAAGTCCTCTCCTCTCTTCCGTACACACTCCTCCACTCCTTTCAGCTATCCATCTCTTGGTCTTCCTCTGGTTCGTTTACCATGCATCTTAATTTCATGGATTTTTCTTGGGATTCCATTGCTCCGTCCTTTCCGAGGCTTGTTTTTGTTTTTTAAGCAGTTTCTATCCACTTCCTAGACCTGTAGCTTCACTAGAGCTCCGTTGGCCGTCATTTTTCAGGGTTCCTGTAGGGCGTTCACAGGCGATTCCCTACTTTATGCCGTTGCCCATCTCCCACCACGTGGAGGAGGGGTTGGACTTTGGGAGATCTTTTAAGACATGTACAACAGGCAAATTTAATATAAATTAAATGTTAAAAGAAGATCACACAGCACACTTTGCTGAAAATACAACCAATTTTTAAATAAAAAAACTCTACATTTTATGTAAAATGTAATTGTGTCATATGTTTTACTACATAGAGTAATACTCACTAACTAAACATGAAGACAAAATACATTGATATGATTACAGTTGTATCATTTCATTTGACGGTATATTCACGAGAACGCACAGCATTTTAATTGTATCTGCGAGGACGCTAGAGCTAAAGGAATGTTTGAGCAGCAGGCACGGACAAAAGGCTCGCGTCCTGTCGCTCTGCGAGCTAAATGTTTGGGCGCAACAAGCGGTAGAGGCCTGGCGAGGGACAGTTCCTGCGAGAGCATTGGACATATGAATGAGCCAAAGATTTATGAGCCAAAATGTAAAGTGCCCTCTAAAGGTTGTGTCTATTTTTTCTTTCTCTGCACCAAACGGAGTCACGGCCAGACTTCGGAACAGATCGGGATTCCGGCGGGACACACTGCCGCGAGGAGCCAGCTATTATAGTGGGATCTGCCTACGTCAGAGGTCTCCAAAGTGGTCGATACCGACCCCTTGGGGTCGATAAGAGATCTCCCAGGGTCGATTAATACAGAGGGGTCGAAAGGGAGTCGATTAATACTAAAGAGGAGCAATTAAACTGTACATGAAAAAATAGGAATGTTCTACTAAAAGTCAGGTCAATAAATAAAAGTAAAGCTCATCCTCTCAATTCTCGTCTGTTTGTGAAGTCATGTGAAGTAAATGGTGAAACTTTCAACCAATTACTTTTGCTCACTGAGGTAAGGTGGTTGTCCAGAGGTGATAGTTACAGTATTGAGAGTTGAAGAGTGCCTTAGGAAGGTGGATCCATCGCTATGTGACAAGTTAAAACAGTACAATAACCATCTGTTCTTTTTGGCAGGTCTTTATTAGAAATTTATTCCATCTATCCATAGTTTTGTTCCTATTTTTTGAGATTATAATAATAGTGTAAAGTATCTCGTTTTTCTGTTAATTTTCTTCGGTGGATTTTATAAATTATTTAGTTGAGTTGTTATGCAGGCCTGCTTGTTGCTTAGCATCAGAAATGCCAAATATGATTTAATGTTTTTATGAAATACTTGTGGGGGTCGATAAGAAGGCAAATGTAGTATCAAGGGGTCGACGGGGTAAAAAGTTTGGCGACCCCCGGCCTAGGTGATGAGTGCTCTTCAAGAGTAAACTGCAAGTGACGAGGCTGGTGGGATTGTGTGCCGTGTACGGACCAATGCAGCGAATGCAGATTGGCTGCAACAACGGTAATTATCGTTGAATAACTAAAGAAAACTAAGCATTGCACTCAATTTCGTTGGGACCTGAAGCGATCCTGGCAGGGAGCAGGGAGACCTCCGTGATAAAGAGATTCCTCAGCGCTCTCTTTAATTGCTAGCTGAGGTGGCGCCCTGAATATTAACAATTTACGTGTCCTAAATGTTTTCATTTCTAATCAAGAATGAAGCTTTTTTATGGTCTTAAAACTGTCATGTTATTCTTGTTAATAAATTGTGAAACATTAATATTTTGATTTTTGTAAATACAAACATATCGCAACAAGATAGTTCATTATTAATATATCAAATCAATAATTTCTCCTCCCAACCTAAAAAGTAATATTTTTACTGTGATTTTTTATTGACTATTTCTACATAGAAACGAGAATGTTATGTTCAAAGTGTCCAAGTTGTACTTTCAGTAATATATTAGAATTGGTGAGACATATACATAAAAAAAACGTCTAATGGTGCCAGTTATTATCCCCACGTCTGTTTCTGGCCTCTCAATATCCAAGTGTATTCAGGACAGAAAAAATTTACTATTGGATTCCTCACTAACAAAACCGTTTTGATCAAAATTCTTCGACTAGTAAATGTATTTATCATATTTATTCTCTCGTTTTTCCGCAACCCATACCATGACCTTATAGACAGCGATTAGAAGCCTGGACTGAAGTTATCTACCAAGCGTACACTCTGTAAGGTGGTTTGTTGGTTGGATTTTATAGTTCCCCTTGGTGTTCCTCACGTTATTGGGCCAAACCAATCCAGTTATTCGGCCACGAACGATTGAAGAACAGGTTGTACAGGTTCATTTGTAATACTTGTTGAAGGCTGCTTAATTTTAGATATCGACAACACAGTAATTTCAAGTCTTCTTTTGGTCATTTATTCTTCACATGTTAGATTACAAAACATTCAATATTGCCACGACCACATCAGGTCTGTCGGCTACCACTCAAGACTGAATACTGCCGCGTACCCTTGCTGCAGGCAGGGTCGCAGCTATTTCACACTCCCGTATTTTTTGCTGTCTGCCTCCGGCCACTCGGTTATGAGTAGGGCCCGGATATATATGCACGTAAAACATCTAATATATGCATGCAAATATGCACAAAAAAGTCCTAAAATATGCACTAACAATTAAAGAATATGCACTAACAATTAACGAATCTACACTAACAATTAACGAATATACACTAACAATTAACGAACATGGACTAACTATTAAAGAATATACAGTTATCAAATGATTTATTTTATGTCAACTCACTGATATACACGTTTCATTCCTTACAAAATGATGAATCACAATATGTTACCAACAGTTTTTCAATGTTTTCAGGGGTCAAAGATTTTCTGTTGTCAGACAAAATTAGTTTATAAGCCGAAAATGATTGTTCCACGTCAACGGACGTTATTGGGCAATACTTGTACGATGGTGCTGACTGTTCGGAACATTCATCTGGCAAAGATTGTGTGGTTCCACTTAAATACGTATTAATTGATTGAATCTTTTGCAGACCTGGGTTTGAGTCTAACACCCTGCTGAGTTTAGATTTAACTTTTTCTCCAATTTCACCAGGGACGGCATTTAAAGAAGAAATTGTTTTGTGAAGCAACTGAATAGACTCGTGAAGGGGTGCACCGCTAGTTTCTAGACCCTTAATAGCATTAGAAAGTGACGAATAGTGTACATGGATGAAATTGATATCTCGATATACAGTATCACAATCAAATGCGCACTTTGCTTCACGAACACACGCAGCACGATCGTCATGACCAATACTTGTAACCACATCTTTCACTTGATGAAAGTTCTCCTGGTAGAACAGCACTGCAGACAACCAAGTTCCCCATCTAGTGAGAACAGGTTCCGGTGGAAGAGGAACCTCAGGCAGACGATCCTTATAAAACTGTACACGCGCTGGTGCTTTTAGGAACACTTTTTTTCCACTTGAAATTACTTTGTTAACTGAAGGAAATGGAGAACGTATCTCTTCTGCAATGCGATGTAATCCATGCGCCAAACATGTAACATGGATCAGATTGGGGAAAAACACTCGAAGCGACTGACCAGCTTTTAACATATATGAAGCTGCGTCTGTGATTAAAACACGCACCTTGTAACAATCACTCTCCGATTCAGTAGGCCACAGAAGTCGCAGGGAATCGTTTATAAATCTTGCAATTGTACTGTGGTTGGTTTTCTCTAACACTTTGGTTGAAAGTAAATGTGGTTTTCCGGGTTCTTCTTGACATAGTTTGCCCACTATAAAGTTCGCTACGTATCGGCCACATGAATCGGTTGTTTCATCTACCGATATCCAGACACAGTTCCCTCCTATGTCAGACCGAATTGAATCCAGGACAGAATCGTGTAGAGAGAGCAAATAATTTTTCCTGAGGGTGGATTCATCCGGTATCCTTTGATTAACACAATACTTTTGAAGAAATGCTCGTAGATCTGGATTATTCAATTTATGCAGCGGGATATTGCTGCATACAAAAGCCTTACACAGGTCAGCAGAGAATGTATTAACAGACCGTGATACCTGAGTTAAAAGTAGCTGTTGCGTGTTCCTATTCTTTTCTTTTGACCTGAGATGTACAGCTGTTTTAGAATGCTGTTCAAGTTGAAATTTTTTCTCACATTTTATATTCTTCTCACATACTTGACACAGTACACAACTTCACCGTCACTAGAATAGTCACTGTTGCCTGAAATCCACTGCTTAATTAAAACTGATCTTGTGCATTTTTCTTTAGGCATTTTTGGAGTCAGATTAAAGAAACTTAATCTTAGCACACGAACACTCCTGTCAACACAAACTTTGAGAGGCTACTGTTTTTGGAAAGGAATGTACACGTCCCTTTAAAAGTACGAATCCCTCAGGTCTGGAAGCCAGGAATCTGTTCTCAGGAAAACTGGCTCGTACCGCAATTAGGGGAATATTCCCGAAAAGATTAAAGAAAACCGCTGGCCTTCCCGGTAGTTGTCGCACGAATAAACACACTGGTAGATAACGAATATTCCAAGTGGGGGTAAATACTTGTGACTGTCGTCTCCTCAAACAAGAATTTGCCGCCTGAGGGAGAATAGAGCTATTCTTTGATTTTGCCGACCCCACCCGCCCTTCCCGTGAATGTTACCGCTCAGGGCAGTAGAGAAGGTCGCCGCCACACAAATTTTCCATTTGCAGCACCTCCAAACATGTCACTGTGTGAGTTTGGATAAGGTAGAAAATTCTCTACATGTGAATGCCAGTACAAAAAAATCCTGTTTACTCCAAGAATTTAACTTACTTGTTGCGGTTGCCAAGGATGTCCAACATACAGGTACATTAGGCTTTACAGTTTCTTCAGAAGTATCGGATATTCAGTTATGAGATGAAATAAAAGCTAAAATATGCACATATCCATAAAATATGCACTAACCCTCAAAATATGCATTTGCATATGCGCATATGCTTTTTTGAAAAATCCGGGCCCTAGTTATGAGCACTGGGTTAGATACTTTCCAAACACATGCATACTGAACAAACTACTCCGAACGTGAAACCTCTTACAATATAACATAGTAAAACATATAAATTTACCAAGAGCTATACATAACATTTATACAGATACGTCACAACTCTCACACGTGTCTGCTGCTGGTCCTTGTGAAAGCCACCAACCAGAGGAACGCTGACAAAGGGGGAGCTGGGACATAAACGAAAAGCAGCTCTCCTGTAATTAGGGCGCCAACAGGTAGTTTGTCAACAGGTCAAGGCTTGTCATAACGGGTCTCAGATACCAGACAACACCTTCTTTGTCGTCTTACAATCGCTTCGTTCACGGATAACAAGCCCACTGTCACCATCATATTATATTTTCTGTTTCACTATACTCAAAACTGTTAAAAAATTATTGTGTCTTTGTTGAAAACATTGTATGTGCAAGAAGTAAAAAAGAATTTGTCAGTAAACAGTAAACAGTATTTTTCACGTACTCATCTCTAACGATTTGATTACATAACGCTAATGCTGAGTTTTTCGAAAGGAAACGGTATTCACGGAAGACTAATGGCTTTCTGATTGAAGTATAGGTGATAACGGTTGCATCATATATCATTACCTCTACTGTTATTACTTTCCTTGCAAGTTAAGTGCTGTACGAATCGAAATTGAGCCTGTATTTCGAAATTGTGACCAGCTACATTAATTTCCAACAATCTAAACGAAATTAACTAGTTTTAAGTGAGAATATAAATGGGCAACGTATTCCTAATAGTAACTTATGATTGTCTGCTGGATATTAAATTCCGCGAAAATCGTTCCATTACTTTGATTCATCGTGTTTAGAAGTCAAAGCTTCCAGTTGGTGGTGTGTATGAATTCAAGTTAGTACAGTGGAGGATTTCGGATGCTTTATTTTTTGACGTACTTAGCGAATAATAAAACCTCTGGGACAAAGCAACGAAATAATTTTTTTATTACTCAGAAAGGCAAATACTAAACTCTGATCTTGTTCTGAACAGAATAAACAATTAAATTCCTAATTTAAATAAATTAATTACCAATACATTAAGAAAATACCTGTGTTTTGTATGTTTCTAATATAGTCAGAAGCGGATCGGTCAAATAATAATAATACACTGATTTAAGACACTTGCTTTGTACTGAACAAGAGACGTAAAAAATTAACAGTGCATGGTTGAATTTGGATCTTATTTTGTGCAAAATTTTAGACATTGTTATATTTAATTTAAATGTGGTAGCTTTTGAATGTTACATTTGTCCTATGACATCCTTCATATAGTTTTTAAGTTACCTTAAAGTTCAAATGTTAAGAAATATTTCTGTCAACCTCCCACCTACTCTGTTAATTGGGACAATTCGATATACTAACCTCTCTGGCTTGATTGTGAGGCATTGATGAGCCAGTTTACAATTAAATTCAAAAACGAAAATAGAACTCTTATTTTATGCCTGAGGCTCAACAGAAAAAGTAAATCACGAAAGAAGCGCCTAGAATACCAGCTCGGATATGAGGGTGTTCAGTGGCGCATCTTTGAGGGTAAGATGTGCAACAGAAAGAGCAGGAAATGAAGGTGGCCGTGTAGAGGGGCAGACCTGATTAGGGGAAACCAGGAAATGAGTGTCATACAGTGGAATGGAGAAAGCGGGGGAGGGCTGATTAGATGTCTTTCAAGGGAACGGGTGGCCGCGGGGTAAGGAACCCTCCAAACCTCCTCCCTCAGCAATAGTACACGAGTAATAGAACAATACCAACACGAAATAAGCAGGGACAATTATTACGATGATAAGAGTTATATATGAACAATGCTTTCTTTCTAATGCTTTGTTTTCTGTCGTCAGTCTCTCGACTAGTTTACAATCCTCCATCTGTTCCTATTTTGCGATAACCTCTTCGGTTCAATATTCCCCTTACAATCTACATCATCAATTATCTCTTATTCAAATGTCTATCTTCCTCTTCAATTCTTACCTTCGGCAGTTCCCACCACAAACAAGTTAACCAATACAGCATATCTTAAAATGTGACCAACCAGCCTATTTCTTCTATCTGTAAGCCTCTTCCACATACTGCTTTCCTCGTTCGTCATTTCCACAACACGTTCATTACGTACTTTTTATGTCCACTTAATTTTCAGACCCCTTCTATAGTAACACATTTCAAATACCGTAATTTTCCTTATTTCTAGTATTTATAAATGCCATAAAATGCTGTGTTTCACACATAGAGTTTTCAAAACATCTTTCGAAATTATTATTTGAAACTAAAAGATATCTCTTTGTCAGGAAGGCTTTCTCCGCTAGTGCTGTTCTGCTTTTAACATCATTATTGCTTGGGCCATCAGTTGTAATTTTTCTCCCTAAGTAACAGAATTCACCTATTTCTTATAATTCATCCAATCCCATTTTTATATTTAATCTACCAGTATTTCTATTATTTATACTACATTTTATACCTTCTGGTTTGCTTTGGTTTATATTTAGTCTAAAATCTTCCTTCAGTACTTTCTTCATGTCATTCAGCAACTTCTAATATCGTCAGTCTGTTATTCTAACAGGTCAAAGTCGTCGGTAAATCGTAGTATACTGTTTTTCCTTGAACACTTATGACACATTCAAATTTTCTTTCACTTCCTTTATTGCTTCTCCCACATACAAGATGGATATTAACGGGGATAGATTACAACCTTGTCTCAAACTCTTTTTAACTGATTCATACGTATCTCTTATGAGTCTCTACGTTTACTGTAGCCATTTGATTCTTATAAAGATTGTGTAGTTCTACTGTTGTGACTCCACTGTCTGTTCCCCTGCAGGTCTGTCATAAGCTTGTAGCTCTTAAAAGAATTTCAAATTTGCAGAAATTATGTGTTTCTCTGATAAAAAACCTAGTAAAGTATTTGAATATCTCGTGTACTTACTTAGAAGTAAAATGAGTCGAAAAATCCAACAACACCTCAACATGTGGAATGTAGTTGTTTAAAGTTTGGTAAATTGAGAACTACTATATTTTTTCATCCGAAAACTGAGAATGTAACATAACGAACTGTCGGGTTAATATCGTGTTAGTTGGCTTGCTGAGAGTTTTAATACTCATGTGAATTGTTACTGAGATTTTAATCCCTGGTTCTTCTTGTTGACTGTCTATATAGGGTTATAGGGTTATTATGAATGATTGAAGCGATTTTACAAATTTACTGTAGCTATATTATTGGTCATTTCAATACAAAATTTTACAGTCATGTAGACAAACAGACAAAGTCAAAAATATTGCTGATCATAACACCCACTGAAACTGTGTTCAGAATCACAAAATACATTAATTACATTTGTAATATTCTAAACAACAATAAAGTCTGTATAGTGGACAAAATAGACTTAAATGTAGGTTTGGTATTATGATAGTTTCAACAAACACAACGATGCAGTACTACGTGAACAACTTCTCAAAACAGAAATTAGATGTTCACACTGATGAGAATGAGCTGTGAATATCCTTAAAACCAATTTGCTGTGCGCAAAACGCAGGAAATGCTTTAACAGCACGTCCAACCACTAAGGGGGCGGAATTCGCGATAAGTCGAAACTAAGTCGGTCGACTAGCCCTTCGGCGACTGCCGACCAACAACAACAAATTCATCTAGTATACAACATACTTGAGGTAGTTTTCTGTTGCTTTTAGACAGTCATCTGATTTACTGATTCCTGGAAAAATAGATTTATAAACGATGTAAAATCTTGTCAGGGCAAAAATCATGAAATGGTATAGTAGGGTCATTCATTGTATCGTGCACAGCTTTACCGAAATCGCAAACACCCAGTAACAGGACTTAGCTTTCTATACGTTGTTAGTTGGTGGTGGAAAAAGTTTTCACCGAGCTAGCAGGATAAGGAAAGTGGGGGCATGTCATTTCTAATCACCAGATTATGTACTTAAGTTGTCGTTTTCTTCGGAGAAAGTCACTTTCTCGAAGCTAATCAACTACACCTTGAAGAGCGGGCTTATCAGAGAACTTTACACTTTTGCTATGGTAATATGTAAATCAATTGGTGAGAAAGTTTTGTCAAATTTAACGAATCATTTCCTACTTGTACTAATATAAATTGAATTCGCTATGATTTGATCTAAGACGAACACTTCTGTAATATTACTTTCCCGGTTTGGGAATAAGCGAGCTTGCAGGTGACAGTTAAATGGCTCTGCCACTCTATTCAAAGGAAATCTGTTATATGTCTGTGAACTGCGATGTATCAATATTATTTGAAACTGCATTCGATGCAAAAGTATCCTGCCACAGAAAGAACATGCATAACATTAGAGACAGCTTCAACACTAAGCATCTACAGAGTTCTCCACCACAGTGTCGTTGACACGTACTTATAGTTGTATCCTACTTCGATCGAGTTGCAAACTTTGGGAATGTTTCGGGATTGAGTCTGAGCTGGACCGTCCAGAGCCATCACGGATATCTCGGGCTGTTTGCAAATAGTTCCCTCAGTTTCGTCAGCCGAGACATCCAATCTGCTAATCAAGTTATACGCTATCCACGGAATTCCAGCCATGAGCTCCACCGCTGGCAATACTTCACCGCACTAGAGTCCTCTGTGGCACCACCAATTCAGTGCTTCAGATATCACTACTAGTACGACGTCTTGCAAGGATATTCCTACATGCATTCTGTTGGTATTGTAAACTATAAAGCGTTACGATAGTAAATTGGATGTTTTAATACGCACCTTCCATTCCCTTCTGAAAAGCCATTTTTCGTGTTGGAGCTCAATTATCAGATTAGAACCATAAGTTCCTGAAACACCATCACGTCAAGGACAGAATACTGGATTTAGAATACAGATGGAACAACCGCGTTGATGTCAAAGAATATTATATCTTAAAAAGCACGTAGTTTTAGAACTATAAATTCTTTCATTTTTAGGCCACAAACTGTACTCTGGTATTACTTGTACCCTGGAAAGACTGAGCATACAAAGTGAGAGAAATTAGATGTTGAATGATTGAATCAGATACTTTTCTTCTCATTATGTTTCAGTCACATGAGGAGAATGTAGGCCAAATAGACAATCTAATATTTTTTTTTAAAAAAAGGGTTAGATGAAGATAACGATACAGTTTGATGAAGCAAGTACAAAAACAAATGTTCAGTTGAAGTCCAGAGAAAGAGAAGATACTGGAAGAGATGGGAATATTATGGAACAGGCTAGTGCAACACTATAACCAGTCAGACGAAATGGAAAATAGATGATAATGATGACTGTGGATCAGACGGATGAGTGACATTACCGTCTCCCAGAAACTTATCTTCAGAGTGTATTAACACTATAACAACCACAATTAACTAAAAGTACAGAAATAAAGTATAAAATAGCAGACAATTTTAAGCATAACAAACAATGTACATTTAGAAGTATAAGTATTCTAGCGCTAAAATACTTTTATTACAATGTCTTAAATGAAGAAAATACCGTGTTTCAATCTCGGTGATTTTCGTTAATATTTGCTAGGTCACAAGACTATAATACGCTGTACTAAATAATAATCTTATAGATCATACCATACAGTGTTTTACTACAGGATACACGGCAATTATTTTATATGGCCGAAATATGAATTCGAAATACGATTACGAAGCGTCATCTCAATATGAAGCGCTCACTCTGTGTGAAGCCCTTCGTATAAACCATACGCTGCCTAGTGGTTCATACAATGGATACTGGCAATCTAGCATGTCAGATATATTTGGAAAGGCTTCGCGGTTATGACATGTTCATGTCTTTTGTCGAGCGATCTGATTGCTCATTAGTTAAGCTTCTGATTCGAAATCGAAAGGTCCCCCGTTCGGCTGGGATTTTAAATGTTTTTTTTTTATTATTATTACTTACTTTTTTTTTTTTTTTTTTTTGCTTATACGCATCATCGACGTCGAGGTCATTAGAGGCGGGGTGGGACTGGAGACAATGAACGGGAAGGAATTTGACCATGGCCTGTTGAAGGAAGCATCCTGACATTTTCATGAAGTAATTTGGGGAAACCCCAAATCTCGATGCCCTGACGGGAATTCGAACAGGCGTCCTCCAGAATGTGAGGCAAGAACGTTAACCGCTCACCCACCACGCTCGGTTTTTCTAAGCTCTTAACCCTAGCTTTACCCCTGGCACAGCTTGCGCCATAATATGAAGTATGCATAAACACTTCTGTGCTTCGAATTAAACGTTAAGGCTCCATAAGCCCGGTAGAATTACTGGGTTAGGTTAGTTAGTTACGACAAGAGATGCATTGCGTAGTGAATCAAAAATTCTGTCACTTGGCGGGATCTTCCCTCCAACAATGGCATTTTCACATCCCACCATACTGATTAATTCCACTTCTAACGAGTACAGTCATATTTAGAACTAAATACGCAGTATCATGATAAAGTAAAGAGAGACGTATTATAAATGTTGTCCTATAAAGTAAATTTTTCTTCATGAAAGGTAAGTCAGGTAACTCGCGCCACCGAATTTAGGCAGAATTGATAGTAACAAAAAAATTTCAGCGATCAGATTTGTGACAAAAGACGATAAAAATAAGCAGTAAGCTCGAGCGTCCGCTGTTACTCGAAGTGGTCAGCGCCCCTCCATCCATAACGGCGTCTTCCGAGAACCGGCGTGGGAGGCTGCAGGTGCGGCTGAGTGCAGGCCGGTCTCCTGCTCGACGTCGTTCCCTTGTGGTCGTAAGTAGAGCGTCGGGGAGCGTGAAAGCTGTCTGCAGAGTTGACACCTGTTAGCTCGCGTGCCGGAAGTCTGCGTGCGTGGGGGGGAAATCTCCCCGCCAGTACAGAAACGACGCGGAGAGAAGATTCCCATTACCATGCAGAATCAGTGGCTCAGAAGTAAACTACTTTAGTATCCTACGATTTAGAAAGAGCCGTTAGGTAAGGATAGGGGAAAAAAATATGACCTTATACCTCGTCGACATCGAGGTCAATAGAGGCGGGAAAGAATGGCAGGCAAAGAACGGGAAGGAATTTCAAATGAAGCATTACGCATTCACCTGTAGTGATTTGGGGTAACCATGGAAAACTCAAATCTGGATGACCAGACGAGGATTCGAACCCGCGTCTTCCCGAACGTGAGGCCAGAGCGGTGGGGAAAATAACCACTAAATTATCACAGATGAAGATAGGAGGTCCAGACGAACACAAAAACACACTATACAATATTTCGATTTAAAGCCATAACGATGTACGTATTAAGGCCGCCACACACGTACGGGAAACCCGCGGGATTTGGACGACATGGTACCGGCCTTGAGCAATCCCGGAACGTGTGCGGGTATTTACTTGAGGCCGTGGCCGCACCCCAGTGGCCCGCTCGTGCGACCAAATCCTCACCGAAAAACAATACTTATTTCTTCGAAGGCCGGGACGGAGGGTGAAAACCTTAGCGTGTGTGTCCTGCGATCAGTCTGCCTTCGAGGATTTCTTGTGAGTGCCTGCGTATGTTGCGATTTTATTTCTCTGTTTTGTTTGTACTGTTTTGTTTGTATTGTTCCGTTTCCTGATGTTCCGTGTTTTCAAAAAAGTATGAAAGTGAGCCCTGTCGATAGGAAGTGAAGTGCCGGAACACCACGACAGAAACAAACGAGTAGCTGCCTACACCAAGCTGGCAGAAATATTGAAGGAGAATGATCCAAATGAAAAATAGAATGTATAGGGGGGCATCCATAAATTACGTGAGGTGTTTTTCCGGATTTCTGGACCCCCCCCTCCCCTCTGGTGAGATTTCGTGAGATATGGCCGGACCCCCCCCCCTCTGGTGAGATCTGGTCCGTGAGAACCTCCCCATTTTTTTAGGTCTCACCCTTCAAAATCCTTTTTTCGACGAAATTCTTACCTAAAATCGCTTTTCGCGCAATTTGTAGACCTTTTTTTGTTTAGCTCTACTATGCGAAAAAAAAATTCAAAACCTCACGTGAGATTTCCGTAGACCCCCCCCCCCCCCTGGGTGGATTTGGTGAGATTTCGCCAGACCCCCCCCTCCCCCATTTGACCTCACGCAATTTATGGATGCCCCCTAGTAACAAAAAATCAGCAAAATTAAACCATCAGGAAATGAATCTTTGCGAAGTGATGTGTTGACGACAAATAACATTTAAGAAAAAAAAACGGCTGCAAGAAGATCGCTTTGACGTTGTTGGCAAAACCGTTTCCACGAAATTACGTGGCCTTCCGACCAATCAAATGCTAATAACAGAAAAAATAATTAAAGGCACTCTGTTTCAAACCGAAATTGTCTGTTTAGGAATGCCGTACAGTGAGCTACGGTTACCTACTTCAGGCCTGTACTATTCTGCGGGCAGCAGTTCTGGAATTTTTGTCCAGCCCACAACCTTTTCCAGCAACACCCGCAAGATCATTATACACCACCAGCACATTTTGATAAATTACCTCAAAATAACGACACAGCAGCAATTGTTCTATCAAATTTAATGCAAATGATGTCATATGATTTGAATTTGGGTTTACATCACAATATGATCAACTATATTAACGACTACATGATTTTAAACTAATATTATTTTAATTTAGTTTTTATGTCATTTAAGCTTAATTTTATGTTGTTGATGTATTTACGAATGGGAATAAATCAATTATATTAAATAATATAAATGTGTCAAAGAGAAATCATCATATAATCATTGCGAAGAACTTTATAAATGGCCTCGCATATTCCTGGTATGATGTCTCCAAGGGCTTGAGGAGAAATTATTGTCGAAGACTTGAGATTTTCATAGCTTCTTCCCGTTGCCAAAACCGCAGCGTAGCGGTAAGTCTTTCGTGGCTCGAAATTGCTTCCCGCATATCCGTATTTTTCTTTGTAATAAATGGAGTGACTAACATTACCAGATGTAAATATGTTTCTTCGTCCATCCTTAAATAATTATGAAAATCTTTGGAAAAATACTTCAATGCGAAAAGAAGATTTGTGTGAGAATATTTCCTCTTTTGAGTAGCCACTCTTTGCACCATACACTTCTGATGCGCTGTTTTGCGCGAGTTTTAGCGCTTCTTGCCACGATTAACAAACTAACAACAGCCAATGCGTAAACATTATCGGATGCTGCGATCGTGAAGCCAACTCTGAGACTGAGAAACCCTTGACGATTTTAACGCCCCGTGTGTGTGCAAGCGACTTCGATGAAATCCCTGAGGTCTGGCCCGCAGGATATTTCCTTTCCACGTGTATGGCTACCTTTACTGGGCTAATAATTCCGTATTTTGCAAGGAGGGGTGTGCAAACACCAAGGTCTACCCCATGACTGGCTATTCCGTGGAGAACAGGGCGGGGAAAGTCGAGGTGGGGGGAGCAAACTACTCTGAAGTGAACCATCGGGAAAATATTAAATATACGTCGCAAGTCGCAGTGAAACGTCAAAGTAGATGTGCATGAACGAAAAAATCTAAAACTGATTTAATGTAAAAAATACATACATGAATAAGTTTTTAAATCGCAATATTGTAGTTTTCGTGTTCGTTTGACCCTCATTCCTTCATCTATTGTAACTGACGGGTTATTTTCCCTATCCATCCTTATTTTTACTATCTGAATTACATTTCCAAACATGTTCAGTAATTTTCAGTTCAAAGATTAACGCGTACCTTGACGTTCGTTGTTATCAGGATATACGGAATTGCCAGAAGTTATGGTACACCGAAGCCAACTGGTGCAGCTGGACATAGTTTGGATTCAACAAGTCGGCAAAAATTCCGAGGAATGATCTGCTCTAATACTGTACCGATAGCCGTACCTAACGGTTTGGTTGTCATAGGTGCTTTGTCAACCATATTCCAAAAAAATTTAACGGGGCTTATGTCTGATGATCTAAGTGGCCAAATCATGTCATACACTTGTGCAGAATGTTCATCAGACTAATTACGCACAATATTGGCCCAGTGAAACTGCAGATTTTCATTACGAATCTTCGGATCGTTATCGTGCTACACGAAGCCCACAAATGGCTGCAACATAACAATATCCTGTCATGTACCAGTTCGGTTTGAACAGAGGACCTAATCCAGTACAAACATGATCCGCAACATTACGGAACCACCGCCAGCTTGCATGGTGTCATACTACAATACTAACTAGTATATTCCATCTGCTCCAAGAGCTTTATTCCACTCGAGGATCTCCTCTTTCCCTGTATTAAGAATTATATTCACGTTTTGTGTTCTTTAGTCCATTTATTTCCTGTTTCTTTCCATACAACAACCACTCCATGAAATCACTTGTATTCTCATTGATTTTCAATACTTTTCCTTCTCTATCTCTTACTAGGTGGATGTGAGAGAAATTTCAAACACTTTCTCTCTTTCTCCAGCTAAGGCATACTCCCTTTTGACTCCTTCCAGCGTTTGCGTGTCCTTGCATAGCTCTAATCCAATTATAGTTTGTTATGTGTGCTACCACTCAAATATTTTGTTCAAACTTCAGGATCGCTGAAGCAGGTGTTCTACTTTTATATCATTTCCTACGAAGAATATGTTCACTCCTAATGACGCAGCCATGTCTGGAAAAAATTGTGACTAAGCTGCTAAGTAGAAGGTATCAAAAACTGTAACGCTATTTATGTTTGCAATGTTTCCAACACGAATAATTAAGCTATTTGTAGCACACAACAGATTCTTTTTGCCTGCTCAGGTATAACATCTACAATAACCTGCACTAATTAAAATTAAAACTCATTATTTTCGTGTGGTATTAGGAGAAAAAAAATTGATAAACTTTGCAATTGTGTCGAATCGTAAGAACTCTATCATAATTCCAAAACACTGATTTACCGAAACTCTGCATACAGTGTCGGCTAACGTTCAATACGACGGTCTCTAACATTGAGTTGTGCAGTACTGCGGACAGAGGGATGTTGAGCACTGGAAACGTGTTCATCTATTAACACTCGACTAATTGCAAGCAAGGACAAGGGCGTAACCTGGTTGAGAGCCATTAGTTCTGGTTAGTGTTGTGGCTGTCTCGTTCCCACTTCTCGAACAGCTATTATATCAGGTGGACATGGCATATGGCAGGATTCGAATAATAGTTGGAACAGGTCACAAAGAAAGTCGCTTTCCGCTAGAAGTTTTAATGTGAGATTTTTTTCATCCATTACAGATTCGCCCATCAGTCTTTTTTCTCTATCTCAAACTTCTCTGCCAAAGACATCGGCGGTTAGTTGCACGAACATTTGAAGTTTCGGGTTTTTGATTGAGAATATTTATTTACAGTTTTAACAATGCTGTTATAGTGGTGTTTATTAAATCTGTAAGCAGGAATAATTATATTTTTTCTTGTCGCGAATGTACCTGTTATGGCAAAATAATCTGTAATAGTCTGTAGCTACAATTTAATCATTATCAGTGAAAAGAATGTTTTAAATCATTATTCTGTTTAGGTAATTATGTTTACGAAAGATTTGATAACGATTTTAAGAAACACCCAGTAGTAAGTAAGTATCGTGATTTTATGTTCACTAACTTAGTTATTCAGTGCAGGACCTTATAGTATGCAGGCATTGATTATTAATTAGATAATTTCGAGCCTCTGAAGTGAGTGAAAGTGAGACCGGAAATGATTCCAAAAATTCCAGTGAGTCTCACCTTCCGACACGGCTGGATCACCGTGAATGTTTAACTAATTAGTATTTAATTTCTACAATCAGTAATGCGGTAAATTGATTGTTCTATTCATCTGTTGCCTTAGTTTTTTATGGGAGACCTGTATTAGAAACAAGTAAATGAAGGATTTATGCTGAAGACTAACTGGCTGATACAGCGAGTGTTGGCTTCTACTGACGATTGACTTCACCCTAGAGTTGGGCTGTCCAGTGTAACTGCCAGTTACTAATTGTGGGGTGATCCTGCGAGAGGGAGAAGTGATCGGAGTGAGTGGTGTGCTGCCCCTCGTAATGGAGAGGGGCTGTATCGGTAATGACGAGGGAAGTTCTGTATCTTGTTGCCACTTTAGCGAGATTCGATCGATCTCCCATCCCTCGCCAACGATGATCAAAATGTCTTTTGCGTCAAAGTGAATCTCGCCCTGGCCCCTCGAGTCCCCTCAGCGGTGATTTTGTATGCTATATGTTGTGTGCTGAGAGCGGCGTCCCCATATGACGAGCACTTCATGGTCTTCCCCCGCCTCATATTTGTCTAGCTCACTCGTCGCAATCCGTAGGGAGGAAGTGTGCAGTGAGGCAAAATTTCCGGGACGAATTCATTATTTGCTAGTCCAGTGTTGTCACTGAGTATACATATATTTCTTCCAAATGCCCTTTCTTTTTTACATTTTCACTCAGTAAACTACAGACAGTGCTAAATTATGATTTTAAACAACCGCTGATGTGAAATTAATGGTACTTTGAAAGAGGAATAATTTTTTTCATACTGTTTCAATAGAAAGTATATGCTGGAGAAATTTCTCACATAATTATAATCATGAGGGTTTATATTATTATGTAGAGCATGTAGGAATATTTGAAGACATATAAAAATGGATTATAATACGCAAATCCTTTCTACAAGCATATTTAAAGAGAGCTTCCATCAATCGTACAAAAAGTTCGATTTTATGTAGTTTGGTGTTGGCAGACAGATATCATTAAAAGTGATTTGACTGTGTAAAATATCAAACTTTCATTTTTTACTATACCTAGGAATACTTATGATAAAGTAAGAGTATCGTTGTGTTCCTTGGTGACCAAGACATTGAGCGACATATGCATCAAAACGAAGAACCGAAGCAGAATAAACACGGAAAATGCTAAAAAGTAGTATTTGTGCTATTGGCGAATGTAAAAAGAAGAGTTCATTATCGTCGGTGGAGAGCGGTAAAAGATCATATTAATATCCTCAAGCTCGAGGAAGGCTTTAGTCCCCTCCCCCCAAGAAATGGAGGTAACAATGACAGCAAAACTTGACATGAATTGGACAAGTTATCGCCGAATTCGGAAGCCACCTGCAGATGTATTGAAGCCAAACAAATCGCTTCAGGAGACATCATTGTCTGTGCCGGGAAAAACTGCTCCTTTGCAGTGACTGCCGTGTGGTAGTGACTTGGATATGTATCCCCGGACTTCCTGGTGTCCATACTGTTGCATATATCAAAAACAATTGGGTAAATTCCATTACTTTTATTCTCCGTTTTTGATGTATGATGTAGAGACATCTAAATTTTGGTCTCAAATGCTATTGCCTGTTGTGATGTTACGTTTGTGAAATTTACGGATAACAGCAGTTCTCACGATGTACCCCCTCCCCCCCCCCCCCTCCTTTTCTTACCTGAACTGTGTTTAAATGGATTATCCACCTCTTTCAATGGACAGAGAGATAGTTACAGTCAAAATGTCCCTTTTTTGCAATTCCAGTGGCAAGCAGTTCTCAAGTCTGACAACTCAAGACACACATAGCAGCGTGTCGAATTTCGGGTTATACTAATGGCAATTGTCATACGCGGAGCTCAGGACATTAGTGCTTGGAAATTGAACTGCAGACTGCACGCTCGTAAAAGACACTTAGACCTCCGGGACTTGAAGATCGGTGAAGTATTTTCAGTAGAGTGAACAACATATCAAGTCACGTACGCCGTTGTAATAAATAGATGTAGTGGCTTATACATTTTGTTGGATACGAAGAGAATACAAACCGGTCGTTAATGTGAATTACTTGCTTAAATACGCGTTACCGTTGCATTATAAACACAATACACCATTAAAGAGGATCAGATTTTAAAGTTTAAGTAAGAGATTTTATTGAGAACCATTCATTTAGAAGCCAAGTAATAAGTAAGTGAGTAAAAGCTGATCCCTTCAGCTACAGTATTTCTTCTGCCGCTGAACTCCCATCAAATATAGTAGTATCAAGCAACAGGGACTGTGTCTCGCGTTATGCACATCTGCTGTGAAACAGCTTTATTTAGTCAAAACAAGCAATAAATTTTATGATTCTAATAAAAGCGGAATAAGCAAAACAAACCATCGAAGTTACACTTCGTCACCGTGTTTTGCGACCGCTAAATGTGTTTCTTGCAGATGCAAATTTCTTGGCTCTAAAAATTCCTATCTTCTCCATACTTTCAAAAACTTACTGTTGGCAGCCATAAAACCCGGTCGAAGCTGCTGATGAACTCTGGGACCCTAACGATCGTGGCGGTCTCGTTGTTCGGCGAGGGGAAAGAGGAAATCAGCCCCATTTGACGGCGCCTCGACTGATGAAGTTGCCTGCTGCCCGATAGCATCATATTTATGACTCCTTGGCCATCATCGCGCACACCTATTTCCACTGCTCGGTGCTGCATATACATGAGACCGGTCGGGCCCCTTTTTGCCACTTCCCCTTATCGAACGGCTGTAAGAGAGACAGACATGCGACCCTACAGACCAAGCCTGCTAGGCGAAGGTTAAATTGCGGGTACGAACCCCGCTCCTGATATCTCTTATACGTGGTTTCCCTAAATCACTACAGGGAAATTTTTTGAGTAACTAAGAGAGCATTCAAACGTGGTTAAAAGTGAATCATGGTTTTAAATATATACATATATGATATAGTAAAGTTCGTTAACAACATTAAATCGGATAATTTCTTGCACTTACACCATATAGTCAAAAATCCCTTGAAAAAGCAATTAAAGAACTCAAAAAAACTAATAAAAACGCTCTGAGTTCTCTTGCCGAAAAGTACTGTGCAGTCATCCGATCGCATCCCACTTCAGTTAAAATCTCGTCGATAAAGTGGATCATTACAATGTTTACTTTATTCTGAGATCTTCCCTTCAAATTCAACATAAATTTTTCAAATTTGGCACCGGGCGTGGTGGGTTAGGGGTTAGCCGCTGGCCTCTCATTCGGGATTACGCGCGTTCGAATCCCCTTCCGGACATCCAGATTGGTTTTACTATGGTTTCCCCAAATCACTCCAGGTGAATGCAACATAGTTTTCACGGGTTTGCAGCTGGATGTTTTCTTCAAACGATGACAACGTTTCGACAACGTCCTGTGTTGTCTTCATCAAGTCTCTTGCTAACGAGAATCTGCATGATACCTGATGAAGATAACAGAGGACGTCGTCGTAGTTTCAAGAAAATATCCGGCTACAAACCTGTGAAAACTATGTTGCATTGATTCGGCAGTAAAATCTCCATTCACTCCAGATAAATGCCGGGATGCTTCCTTCAAAAACCCATGGCCGGATTCCTTCCTGTTCCTTGTCCCCAGTACTTTCCCGCCTCTAATGACCTCGACGTCGACGAAGCGTAATGCTATAAGCAAAAAAGCAAAAATAAAGGCAAAATTTGATATGTAGATCAAGTTTGTATTTGAACCACATCAAATAACGCTAAAAACTTATATTCTGACCACGGCCTAAGACCTTATCATATGTGGTGTTATTTCCAAGACTTAATCTCTATTGTTACTACCGATTTACGTAAATAAATTTTTACTAGTTCAGTGTGTTAAGGGTCCACACATTGGATCGGAGAGTTACAACGCGCCCGTTTATAGTCCTGGTTCCCGCGTACCAGCCGTTCTAATTGTGGTTTTTAGGCGATTTTCCCTAATCATTCAGGCAAATCTAGGACAGAGCTCAGCCTCATTAACCATACATTTCACAAACAAAAATACGCTTGTCATACATAACACGAAAAGCTACACGTTTCTCAAACAGATGCCAACATAAACTTTCCTCCTACAGGTTAAGTACGCCGCGCCGCGTCTAACGAATTCGGTTTGAATTCCGGCAGCACGCGGATCCTTCTCTTCCCCCCTCTCTCCTCCGTCTCATGATTCACACTGACCACCCGTGTAAACGGAGGCCGATGGCGCGTAATCCTTATAGCTGGACGCATCGAGGAAAAAAAAATAGTTATTTGTTTCTTACTTGGGAACCATCAGACATGTTAAGAACGGAATTCGATCTCCTTCATATATGATGAAGGGTAGACAGCAAATATGTCTGTGGTATAGTCGTTTCTCAAAATGCGCCCTAGTTTTTTAGATATTCGCATGCATAGAAACAAAAAAAATTCTAAATAATCTCTATATATAACATTATTGTAACATGTCATCAAATCGCGACGTGGTCTATGCGGTAGGGGAACTGATTCATTGTTTTCTGACCCGTGTTCAAATCCCCGCAAAAGCAAAAAAAATTATTAATTTTTATCTTCAGAAATTGTAAAGCTTGACTTTTTTTATTTTGCTTAAACTTCATATACATACTTTTGTGGCGTGAAATAATATTTAAAACAAATCATATTACCTACAATTCAGCGTCTTTTTTTCCCGAAAATCTTTTTTCGTAAAGAATTAGTGGGTCTATCAACGGCACGCCGTCATTTGAAAAGAGGGTGCAATAATTTATTGTATAGAAGTTATTTAGAATATTTTTTGTTTCTATGCATGCGAATATCTAGAAAACTAGGGCGCATTTTGAGAAACGACTATACCACTGACACATATGCTGTGTACCCTTCAACATATAAGAAGGAGAACGAAATTCGTTCTTAACAGGTCTGCTGGTCTCCAAGTTAGTTTTTTATCATTATTTTTTTATTCTATTTATTTTGTACTTTGCTATTTCGTTAGTAAAACAATTTTTACCAAAAAAATCGTTTAGTATTATGTGAATATTTGTTACTACTTTCTATGATCTGAGAGTCATGGTAGTCCCGTGGCCAGACCCGTGGTCTTACTTCTAGTATCCTCATATTAACAGAGTTATGGTACATACCTAACGACATGAGATAAGCGGTTTTTGTACTTGTCTAGCGTGTTGGTTTTCCGCGCGCCTGCAAGACAGTGGTCCGACGCTGCTGCGGCGTTAAATTAATGAACCACCCGTGGCTACTCTCCCTCGCGAGTCCTGCACGAATCATCCCCGGACGGCCGGGCGGTATAATTAACACCCGCTATATTGCATTAACAACTGCACTCCACACTAGTTAGTGGGTGCGGGAGAGGGCGCTGGTCAGTGGAAGTATCACGTCTGGTTTGGTATGGTACTCTGTAAGTCACAAAATTTCAAATGTAGGAGCGTGAGTTACCGGTAGCATCACCAAGGAGGAAGAAAGTGTTATTTCAACCATTTTGAGTTAAATACTTTGATTGACGCAGTATTTTAATAAACTTAAAAATGATAATAATAATGCCAAAGCAAAATTTTCGCGAATAGTATACGACGAATAGCGAAGTTGTTGGTGGTTTGTAGAAGGATGAAAGAAGAATCGAGTCGATTGTGTCAATTATTTGTTTGACAACTGAAGTCGGTAGTCACCAAAACGCTCACAGCGTCTTACGGAACAGTTAGAAATGATTAACTGTTTCCTTAACAGAAACAAAAATATCTGATAACCTCCTTACCCTAGAAAACACACACAGTTTATCAATATCTCTGTGATATATGGTGCTGCTATCTAGTGATAGTGAGATCTCTCCTCGCCGACTGCAGTGAAGCCTAGCAGCTAGTCTCTGAACTATAGAATACCCGTGACCTTGATTGTTCGTAATTTTGACATTTACGAGTTGAATTTCTAAAAATTCCTTTCTTAATTTTGATGTTGCTGATGGGAAAAATGAATCTTTAGAATGATACCTCATATATTGATTTTTGTTAAGTATGAAGGAAAAAACATGGCTCTTCACAAAAATACGCCTTTTAGAAATGATTTAGCGTGGGCCTTCATGAGCCAGAGTCAAGATTTCAAACTGATGCGGATTTAGGCTCTTTCTGGCTTAACCTTCCAGATAGTACAGCTAGCCATAACATAACGAGGAATGCGAACTACTAATACCCAAACCAACCACTTGTAACACCGCAGCGGGAATTATGTAAATGTCTGCATTAATTTGTAATCTGTGAGTAAGTAAATATCGATAGGTTTCGGAATGTGCGATATCTCAGGCACGATAGATAAGATAGCAGGAGTTTACAGTTGTACAGTAGCGGAGGGGGAGAGGAGTTGCAATATGGCAGAAGTATGAGTGGTGGTAGTGAGTGGCCGGGCGTGAAAAATATGTTCGCGACTGCCCGTAAGTGACAGTTAATGAATAAACTTAATACGAATAGTAAGTGTGAGGAGAAGAGGAACTGTATCGCGGGAACCGGGCGCGAGGGAACGTGTGGGTTGCAGGTGTCCAAGAAAGGCACGAGTATTGAACAAGTTATATGAATAACAGTCCGGTATTACCGCATCGTAACTAACGGAACATTCTAATGTAAACAGTGTGTGAGAAAGAAGATGTATATTGTGTGATAGTGGACAGAGCCACGTGTGTGAGAAACAACTTTCAAATAGTTCCATTGTTTGGTCAATAAAAGCATGGTACAAAACTGTTCTTTAATAATTGTTTATGTGAACTTGTGTTGGAGTGCTGACTCACTTTAAATCACTTGTCTTACCGAACTTGTATCTTCGGAGAAGAGTCTACAAAATAAATGTTGTCTGGTGGCTTGCGTTGGCGAAGGAGAGTCGTGGTCAAAAATTATCAATCAACTACACTTGTGGAATAACTTTTCTTAGTAGTGTGTGGAAGTACTTTAGTTGACCTATTTAACCTTCCCTTTAGCAGATACCACCTGACTGGTTACCGGGTCAAATGAATATGTTAAATGTGTGGTAGCTGGGACTGCTACAACCATAATAACTTTATTTCCAACTTAGTCAAAACTTTAATCATATCGTCCCATGTCTTACAGTGATCCATATTTTATCACCACACAATGTTAGAGGTAAAGCTAGGGTTAACAAAGGGAAAAAATTTCCATTTAATGCTGACGTCTAACGTACAACGTCTGTGTAGGGCTGCGCGTTCCAGGGATCGTCGGTTCGAATCCGGCGCATGAGCGTGTTTAAATTTTAGGTTTATCTTATCTCGTCCATATAATGCAGATACATAAACTACTCCCTAAAAGTGACCACCCAGCCGTAAGTCAATTTAAAAGGAATAACAATTGCACTTCACAGTCCTCAGATACCATGTTGTCAATGAAAGTTGAGAATTTCTAGTTAGTCCACAACATTCAATTGCTTGTCCCGTTCCTTTAAAAACTAATAATAGTAGCAGAGTTGGTTGAAGGAATGTTACTATTAAACTAATATGATCACATTCATTTTATAATCCAATAGGTCGGTAAGTTTTTTTCCGTTTTTTCTTTAGAAAAAAGAAGCAACATTATGCTGATGGCTCTCAACTGACCTTTGACCCCAGCAGCCGGTGACCTCATCTTATCGGTTTCTTTCGGCTCAGCGCTCTGGAAAAAAAGTGCCATAACCCAGACAAAGTTCAATAGCCATCTTCAGTCGGCAGCTTGGAGGCGTATAAGCGATATTAGGTAGATGTCGACCCTTTTTACTCTGCTCAGGTGGGTGCCTTACTGATCAAAAAATAAGGGGCATTTTTTGAGCTGTTCATGTTTACGTGAGATTATCCATGCTCATTTAGAAAATATAGATTCTTTACTACGTATTCAACAGGAGAGGGAATAAAATCCCATTGTTTGATACAGTCGACGAAAAACGGTAAACCAGTTGATAACGATATACCACAGTCTATTTATCCCTTCCACAGTCACTGCTCTCCGTTCTTGCATGATGCTTAAGCTACAACTCGAGCGAAATCAAACACAAAAATAAGACAATTTACTTTCATGCACGACATCATGACTTTGCATGAATTGTGCTCTATAATTAATTGAAAAATTCTAGATGGAGACATACGTTCCTTCTTCTTCTCTTCGTTTACGGCAATTTAATGACAACAGAAAGTAATCCTGTGCATTCATTTCGATGCTTCTTTCCTTGACTTCCAATATTTCTTCATCCTTCCAGTTTGCTGTTTCCGCCTTTCTACGGTACATATGTTATTAAATTTCCTCTTCTCCTTCTCTTGGAAAAACTTGAAATTTTGGATCAATCTCCTGAAAGTTGCTCTATCTTGTATTATATCTTCTGCTATTCCGATCTCAATCATATCTTTCGTTACTCCTTGGACCCACTGGTTGTTCTTACTCTTGTAAACATGGTTGAAAATTCTTTTTCTGAGTCTGCTGTTATCCATTCTCATTATCGTGCCTGACATCCTTTCAATTTCTTCTGCTTTGTACAGATCTTTATTCTTCCGGTGCCTAAACTCTCCTTTTTCAATTTTAAGTGGTTCCCAAATTTTCCACAAGATTTTGCTTTCCCTTTTTTGTAGATATGTTTCATTCAGTGAAACAATCAGATTTTGTAACCGAAACAAGAGCAAATATCTGCCATGTTTAAAGTAGTGGTTAGCAGCTCAACATTTCTCTCGGTTACGATACTAAAAATTTTATTATGTTTCTCTGTGTATCGTATACATTTTGTATCCTTCTAGAAGCTGGAATTAGTGCTATTATCATATTTGTTCCGTCTTGTCTGCTTGAAAATATACTATCTATGTGTTTAGATTTTGTTCATAAAAATTCTGGAAATATTCAGTCTTTGATGGAACAACTGAGTGTGGTCCAGATATTATCACGATTTTTAACGAGAAGTAGTTATTACCTCACTTTCACGCACTTATCTACAACATTTATTTTGAGAAAATCGAAATTGGTTCCTCCAGCTAAGTAAGCATCCATGAAGGAAATCGTCATTCATGGGATTTCAAGTTAACAAGTTTGAATTTTTTAGTTGATTTAACTTTATCACACATTCGACGAGCAGATTTCTAAGTGCGCAAGAATAACTCACACTTACCATTCTGGTTTAGTTTGCAGCTAGCTTCACGGACACGCAATCTTTTCTGACAGGGTGGCACAGATGGAAATAGAAGTTAGATTTCCAAGCCTCTCATTAGCGTCCGTTTTTATCCTCACGTCATCTGTTTTTCACTCTGGCCTTTGTGCACTGCTTCCGAGCTTGGTGGGTTAGCGGCTTAGCATTTGGGTCTGCTTTTTGAAAAGACATTGCTTCGATCACCAGTTCGGCCATTCAGGCTTGTTTTACCTTTGTTTCCCGTAATCATTCCACACGTTAAAATCATAATCTAAAAACAAAGCAATAGAAATAAATGTTTTTGAATGAAATAACTGAGTGTGAAAAACTTAACATCAGTTTCAGGACATTTGTCTTATTTATCTCATCTCTTATACAAGTCTGTACGTTATGATGTATACTCTCCAATCCCAATTTTGTATCTGAATCGGCAAGTGCAAGGTCCCGCCCTCCTTGCTTATCGAAATCGCAGAGTGCAAGGTCTGGCCTCTTTATTATACCACGAAATATACTAGCCTAACAATAAACAATAATGTTGAAATCCAGATAAAAAGAGATAGGAAATTAGACAATTAATGTTACCATATATCACAGTGCTGATTCAGAATGCGTTACACTTATCGAATATAGAAGCAGCTTATCATGCAGGACCACAAAATTCTTATTCCCATAGTCTTTACTAGCAAGTTAAATAAATAATCGGAAATTTGTGAAAAAGCTAGAAGAACATTGCTGAAAGTCTGTCGGCATCCTAACACGAGCTTAAAACTCATAAATCATTCATAAACAATGTGTGGAATATAATATTATCTACATTGATTTATTCTGGTGACAGGAACAATCGATGTGATCCGCAGATGTAACCTCCATCAACTAGCCTATTGACTTTGTTTGTTTCGCCTCTATTGCTGTCGTTTCTCGGAAGCTATATTCCAGTTGAATGCAACTTCCACATAAACTAATTACACTACATTAACAGTAAAACTACTGTACGATCACAAATTACTATTGTTTTGTACCTACAAACACATAATGGTGACACCGTCGAATGTGCTCTACTTTTTCTCCTTGAGAACTGCGTCACAATTAATACGAATGCTAATATTTCACTTTGCTGAAGCGTATTTATAATTCTAATTTTTTTTTATGGTCCGAGATATACAATGAGCCAGCGTAAAACAATCTGCTCGCCTACCAACAGTACTTATATACACACACATTAAGTTCTCCTCTGCGGGCAAACAACACAGTGCCGCCAACCCAAAGATACTACTACTAACTTAATACATACTATCGTACCTTACAGACTACACGTAGCACTGTGCTGTGGAATCTTTATGTTAAAAAATAAACGTGGAAATCAATACAGTAATTATTATATACAAATCTAATTAAATAAATTATTAGCGGGAATTGTTAATATCACACAGCTCATCCGTATTTTCAGGAAAAATAATCTGAAGGAATGTGAAAATATCATAAGTATCACCCTATTGGATGCTGAGTACAATGTTTTTGAAAAAGTTGCGAATAAAGAAATTGAGGAACATTATAACAACAAAATTTGGAAGGAGCAGGATGGATTACGGAAAGAAATACCCTGCGTATATGTGTTTATTCGTTAATATTTTACAATTTCCTATTTAGATTTGTCGCAATAGAATCCCTGTTACAACTACACATTCACACACTTTCTATAGTCTGCTGAGCTCACGGATGTATGTGCAACTGTGATCCCCTCGCACATCGCAGGTTTGGAATGTCCCTGCGATTTATGGCAACACTCAATATAAATTAACTACTTGAAGGATGAGCTGGAGGTATGTGAAGTGGGTTTGTTGACTGGAGTGATCTAAGGGCGTCCTGACAGCAGGACTATCGAAACAAATTTCACTACATATAATGTATTTCATTGGAAGAATCATCAAAACAATACTATATAATACAAAACCGTTAATCACATTTCCGAAAGAAGATAAATAGTAACGTAATCAATTAAGTTTAAAGTTGGTTGTGGGCAATATAATATTTTCTGGCCTATTTGTCACCGACGGCGACGGCCTTTCTTGCATCAAGACTGCTTATGTTTACCACCCGCACCACTGTTCCCTTATAGATTAATTTATACAAGGTTTATTTCGATTATCACTAACGCAGAAATAGATATCTGCCAACAATAATCTATTATCAGATAAACTTGGATGGATGTCGACAGAAGAATTACGAGTAGGCCATGGAAGTGAAGAGTTGACTATGACCGCAAGTTCGCACTTGATTTCAGGAATAAGGAAAAGAAAAAAAAATTATAGGTAAGGGTACAAGGAATCGGAATTAATTACAAAGGTAAATTATGAACAATTTACCAGAAATACTGAAAGAATTTAAAACTGAAATTTGTAAAGGACAGAAGTCGTTGGATGGTGATATTGAACTCAAAAAAAATTTAAGATTAAAAAATCTTCGTGAAATGTGAAAGCGGGAGTGTTACTAAATTACTGGGGCATACACTCCACCACAATTAAATTAAAATTTCACAGTGAAACAAAATTTCAGACTTTCTGTTGATTCAACAAACTTTGTAATTAATAATCCAAAACCCAATCCTAATCATACATAAAAAAAGTTAAATACTAATGAGAAACTTGGCAGAGCTCTATTAAAAATCAGAAAAGAGAAACGTTGAACATATTCTGCCTTAAACATTAGGAGAATGAGCGTCAAATTTCCACTTGATGCTTCACTAGTGCCCAATTGTAAACATTCCCGAATATTTGTGAAACACTGTAGTTTCCCAATACTGGAAACCTAAACTTTGGTGGCTAAAACTTGGGCTACGAATTGGTGAGTCTTTTACGTAATTATGGGCGTTCAGGAGGCAATAAACAAGTATCATTATCGATGAATCTGTGAGAAGGATGGTCCAATAATAAGATGGAAAAGAGTAGAAAGGGAATTTGCCAATCTCTAGTCAATTAAAAAAAAAAAAAAAAACACAAAAAACACAGATCTTGAAAGTAAACAAACATCAGAAATGCTGTGAAATAGAGCGCCTGCCCTATGAAAGTACGCCATAACTCACTGACCTATCATACCGCAATTAATGTGAGCCAACTTCCTCATCTTTCAATACTGGAGTTGTTCTAAGTTTTTGTTCTTATTGTCTATTGTTTTTTTATAAATAAATATCAATTGAACAATGTGGCTTAGGTGGTGGTTCAGAAAACTCAGAGTACCCGGTTTAGAAGCCAAGGAGCCAGGAATTTTACGGAATTTGTTTTGATTATATATGTAAGCCAAAAAGACTCTGTGTTTCAGATACCACAATAATGAGAGTCGGCATAAACTGCAAATTTTGGTGGTCAAACAAACCTTCAGCTTCTCTCGGTCACTAATACAACAAATACTAATTTTATTTGAACTAATTAGATAAAACCTACAAGGTAAGTTTAGAGGGACATTGTTGGATTATATTCACTATAAACAACAGCAAAATCATTTAGAGTTACGCATCTTTAGTGCAAGTCAGCAGGCCTTTGACGTGCCAATCACAAGAACCGTGAGAGTTGTGTAATTTGCTGCCGGAGCTCGGGAGTTTATTTATAGGCCTTCTGGGCTGTAAGCGGCATCTGCGTGAACGGTGGAAGCTTCTCGTTTTACCTCGTCGTACTGCTGACGGAAAGCTCGGCTTCTGTGACTCCGTTTCACCCAGGTGGCAAATAAATACAGGGACCCGGAAGGTGACAGCGAAGAAAAAGCGCAGGGGCAGAGAATCGAGGCTGCTAGCGGCAGACGGAATTTGAATAATTACGTCTGGCCCTGCCGGCTCGAGACGAAAACCCAATGGAAGGAGAAAAGAAAGAAAGGCGAGCGGGTGGCTGCCATTCTTCTAGCACAGCCTGATCGAATTTCCCAGAGGAGAAGCGTACAGACTGAGTCGTCATTGTGACGAAACCGTCTTCCCTCTGTCTGCCCCATTTCTGTCTCCGCTCCTCTTTCTCTTTCTCTCTCTCTCTCTCTCTCTCTCTCTCTCTCACACACACACACACACACTATCATTTTTTTCGTTTTTCACCTTCTTTCTAAAGCTATGTGATCCTGGTGAAAAAGGAAAGAACCAGAGAACTTATAGTGTATTATACAGCAGAAACACTATTGCGAGAAATTCTTTCTTTTTCTTGTAACTGATCCATTGTTTTTTCCTTTTGTTTCTTTAGAGTTAGGCGAATATATTTATACAGTCTAAACGGTCCATCGATTGACTGTAAAATCTAGACATGTTATGAGAGTGATAGGAAACTAAAGTTGCAAGGCCGATAGTCCTGTAGTGTTGTTCATTATAGAGAAATTTTTAGTGTGCAGTTATTCTAAGCCATGCGGTTGGAAACTGTGAAGAGTTTCAGCCACCTGTCACCTACAGCGCTAGTTGTATGTAAACACAAATGGCGACTCGTTTGGAAAACTGATCACGCGAAGAAATCGGCTCAAATATTCGATTTCTTTGGGCGAAACATAAACCGCGGCTGAAATTCACCGTCAGCTGATAGACGTTCATGGAGAGACTGCAATGCCTCATCAGCTTGTCGCAGAATGGTCTAGACAGTTTGCGGCCATAGAGAAAACGTCACCGACGAGGATCGCAGTGGCAGACCCAGCATCATGACCTTCCCTACAGCACGAACCTCGGTCCAAGTGACTGTCACCTTTTTTCTCACTTGAAGGACCACCTAGGAGCCTAGGGCGATGATTCTCTTCAGACGAGAAGGTGCCAACATGACTGAATGCGTAAGGACAGGATTTTTACCAGGAGAGAATATTAAAACTTATCCCACGACGCGACCAGTGGCTAAACCGACATGGAGACAAAGTCGAAAAATAACCTGATGAACATACTATCTGTTGACTGTATTGGTTGTACGAAATAAAATGTACACATTTCACTGCGAGCTTTGTAACCTAAGTATCTGATTAACCCTCGCATATACCTGTAACTAACATACAAGAACCACGTACCGACCCTGGTAGGTGAGCGATAAAGCTAGTCTCTGTCACTGGGGAGGATGCAAGTTCAAATACCTATCCAACAATCCACATTTCAATTTTCAATGGTTTTCCAAAATCACTCAAGACGAATTCCGGACTGGTTCCTTCAAAAGGCTGAGACCGAATTCCTTCCCGTTCGTTGTCACTCATTCTCTCCCTTTTCTAATTACCTTGAATTTGACGAACCGTAAAACAAAATAATAATAATAATTTCCTCATTTGCAACATGCCATGAATTAAAAACATTCAAAGACAGTTGTATCACTCTGACACAGGAAAAATAACAGATTTTAACCGACACTTGTACGAAATATGCCACTATTCCTAGGGAGTTGAAGAGCAGTCTTAATGGGAACGGGAGAATTACAAACATCTTTCTCGACATACTGGTAATTTTTATTACAATTTTCAGTTACCATAGTCAGCCAGGTTAACGTCGGAAATGTGCACCTTCTTCCCCGACCCACCCGTTATGACCTAAACTACACCCTAGTAAAGCAAGGATAGAGGGTGCAGTGAAACCACAGCAGGCACCGTACATCTAATAACATTTCTTGTGTCAAACATAGGAATTTCGGGCCCGGGGTAAAATGGGCGACCTTTTTTTTTTTTTAGCTCTACAAATTGCCAGGCGACAACAATGGGCGTATTCTTGGCTTCATGGCCTGAGGGCCCCAATAGTCGATGATCGGGCCCCCCATCACCCGGGCGAGGCCCGGGTACTTTTGACCCGCTTACCCCCCCCCCCCCCTCCCCCTAACGCCGGCCCTGCCTATGACAGAGGTTTCTCCTTTAAGAAAGGTATGTCTAACACGATAGCTCGCTAGAGAGTCCAACTAGTTTGTACAAACGTGGCCAGGATATTTCTATTGCTAATGCGAATTAATCAGTGACTGTATAATGAAGTATCCTTACTGGTCAGTAGTTTTTTAGGAAGGTAATAACGATAGTCTACCACCCACGACTAAACAATAGCTAGCCTTACAAGACAGTTTGGTCTAGCAGAGGCGATCGAGCAAAGTCAATTCGCCGTCTCGAAACCACTGTTCCCCGAGGTAACTATCCATTAGGCAGAAAAACTAGTGACACTCCACCCCAAGATTAGCAGGAGCAAAGAGTTTTATACTCAATTCACGGCTATACATAATCTGCAGTCAACGCTAGAATTACTTTGCGAATTTTTATCAAAGTTTGCTGCACATATGAAACAATGTCGAAGACTGAAGTTTCCTCTCTATTTTATCCATGTGCACCAGTTCTATTGATGAACAACTGAAACTAAGTATAGGTTACATAGCTAGTATAATCTTTTCAACTTCGCTAGCGATGTACTTATACTTTTAACTAGCTGTTACCCGTGACTTCGTTAAAGTGGCTTAGATAAACGGTTTAGATATGGACTGATTCTCTAAACTTTGGTCGACCTACAGAATTATTTTCAAAAGAGCGCAATTCACATTTCTTTGTGGTCGGAGTACAAAGTAAAGTATAGCAAACACTGTTTGCCCTTTTGGTTTCGTTTTGGCTGTAAAGTAGTATAGGACCTTTCTTCAATATTGTAATCAACCTATCATTCGAACTTGCGTAATCAGATGGCAGTCCCTGTGAGGAGAGAAACTTTCAAAATTCCACAGGGATACTTATCTTGCACAGTGCTTTGAACTTTGTTATAAAAGATCCTTGTAAGCGTTAGGACAACGAGAAGTTAGCTATTTTTATCGCGCGGCGTAACATATGATAGCATAAAAAATTTCTTGATTTTTCAGCTACCATACGTCACATAAAGGTAAAGCATATCCCTCTTTTGTAGTGTGACCCACTAAAATCCGTAATCATGGTCAACTAAACAGACGAAAGGGTTGACGGAAATTTCTTTTTTCTCAGCTTTCTGACGTTGATGTTTCGTTTTACTACTGCTATCGTGAGCTACGCAGTGTTTCAGACCAGTCTGAAACACGTTTTTACATGGAAACAAAGAAGTAGTCCAGCCCTTCTTCGGATAACTCTGCGAAATCGGAATGAACACGATTGTAGACTAATAAATGATACGTCTGCAGACAAGCAATCGTGCTATAGAAGAATGCTGAAAATTAAGTGGACCGGTAATGTACGAAATTAACGAGTTTTGGAAATGATGGGTGAGCACAGAAGTTTGTGGAAGAGTCTTACAGCAAGAAGAGACATAATGGTAGGTCATATTTTGAGACAAGCGGGATTGGTTAATTTGTTAGTGGAAGGAACAGTCGAAGGTAAGAACTGTAGAGGAAGACAGAGATTATAACACATGAAGCAGATACCGGGTGTTTCAAAAATGACCGGTATATTTGAAAAATCAATAAAAACTAAACGGGCAGCGATAGAAATACACCGTTTGTCGCAATATGCTTGCGACAACAGTAAATTTTCAGGCAGACAAACTTTCGAAATTAGTTACAATTTTCAACAACAGATGGCGCTCTAGGCTGTTTGAAAGATATAGAAGTAAACGCAGTCTGTAAGTCGTCTTTCTGCTGTAAGCGTGTGCGGTTCACAGATTGCAAGTTTGCTGTGAAAAAATGGTTTATCCTGGGGAAAGTATCTTACTTTAGATTTTTCCAGACTGCAGCGCCATCTGTTGTTGAAAATTGTAACTTATTTCGAAAGTTTGTCTGCCTGAAAATTTACTGCTCTCCCAAGCATATTACATCAAACGGTGTTAATTCTATCGTTGCCCTTTAGTTTTTATTGATTTTTCAAACCGGTCATTTTTGAAACACCCTGTAGTTAAGGACGTGGGTTGTAAGAGGTATGTTGAGATGATGAGGTTGGCGTAAGATAGGAAGGGAAGGAGGACTATCAAACCAGTCGAGATATTGATAACAGCAACAAAAAAAAGGTGGGAATCGTGTTGAACAGATAAATGAAAGTTCACAAATTTCGCATTTACTACAATTAATCTCACAACTGAATATGATTGTGTTTCCTAGCAGATAAAAGATTTATTATATTTTCGGCGGAGGAAAATAACTTTTCCTACAATTTCACGAGCTCCAGCGAAAGAGCACGCAATTTCATCTTCACCACGGCAAATTACTCTATCTAAAATTTGTCTGAGCGCCATTCCTTGAGGTATGTTAACAGAGAACTCTCTTCTTGTGAACTACCATTTTCCTCTTCCATCGCTCGTGTCTCTAAATGCAAAAGAAAAATGTAGTTTTCTCACGAGCAGTAAATAGTACGCACCAAAGTTCTCCAACTGCTTGGCTGCCTTTCTCTCCAATAGTCTACTCAAGAATGTTAAGAAACTTAGTTGCAACAGGAAAAGTACATTTAAAGGGGAACAGTTCTGATGTTGGCACTGTGACTAAAAGTACAGCACGTGTTCCGTGTTTGTCAAATCGCAAGAGCCGGCCCCAACGAAATTTAACGATTCTCAAAGTTATACTATCATAAAACTGAACGGAGTTGTCGACGACTTCCTTAATAGCAGAGCGTGGAGTGGAAAGTATCTCGAGTGAAACTACTCCTCGCTCCAGACCGTAGCATCGATAACTCGTTTTTCTTGTACAAACATCGTGAAGGAAACATTCCGAAAATAGTATCCATTTATTCTCTGCCACGTTCGCTGAAGTTAACTATAGAGCATAATAGCAGCATAACGCTTAACTGCTATTCGCAAGGGAAAATTACGTACAGTGTTTGCATGTAACCACTATTTCTATATTTTAAGATTCATTTTTAATACTGAGACCGAGCGTGGTAGGTGAGCGGTAACGCTCTAGCCTCGCATTCCGGAGGACGAGGATTCGAATCCCAGTTCGGCGATCCAGATTTGAGTTTTTCATGATTTACCAAAATCACTCCAGGCGATGGCCAGGGTCAAATTCCTCCCCGTTCCTGTCCCCCAGTCCCTCCCCGCCTCTAAAAACCTCGACGTCTACGAGGCTTAGAGTCAAAAGCAAAAAATAAAATAAATAATAATGATATTGAGGCCTTATGTGGTATTCACAAATAAAAGGCCATTAAGGACGAATTTATGCATATTGACTAGTAACAAATATAATCATAGCTTCACCACGTTTATTGACACTACTGCTAGTTCTTTTACCAAATACTGCAGGTGAAACATTGTTGGGAAGTTTACCTTGAAACCAGACTATGAAATACAGTGAATCCACTATTTTCACAAAGCAACTGAATATAATTTTATTCAGCCGGGTGGGGAAAGGGGAGAAGAGTATTGTAAAGTCCTGTCTCTGCCATCGTTGATTTTCGTTGATTTTTGGTATACATATAAGATGGACGCCCAGCCGTTTTGTGAGGCAGGTGGCGAAATTTCTGGCTGGCATCGATTTTTCGGCCGGAGGCGGTTTTCCTTTGTTTATCTGCTGCAGGTAAACCGGGCGCCCACGAAACGACGAAGGTAGCCAAAGGCAGGAGGGGACGAGTGAAGAGACACTTCTGGGTTGATCCCAGGAAAATACGCACGGTTGTGTGTCTGGGTTCCGAAATACGGAGACCGCGTTTTATCAAGGCATCTTTTTTGTCGTGGTGGCTTCATCTTGTGCCTCCAGGAGCGACTACAGTCGTAAATAGGCCGCCAGGATGGGAATGTGTTAATAAATGTTGGTTCGTGAAGGAAACGGGTCAAGAGGAGACCGGCGCAGCATTTAACTTCCAGCAACCATCGCTACGAAACTGTTAAGTGACAATTTTTTATTTGAGTCTTCGTCGCCCAGTTTATACGCCCTGATGAACGATTACCGAACTAATGGACAAATTTAGTCTTTCATTCTGACGCTAACTGGGAATGTTTTCAACATTGACAGAATTTTGTTTATGGCTGAATTCCTCGGCGTTTTATAATATTAATTAAGATTTTCTAGGATTCATTTCTATGTACTATTTATCAAGTATTTTTCTGAATGGTAAAACCACTATAAAGTCAATCGTAATTCATTATCGTACTTGCTTCTTTCATTTATTTTTTAAATTAGAGTGGGAATATTTAATTACGACATTCTCATTTGTATAAAAAAATTATAAATCATTAAATAACGAAGTGAGTACTTCTTTTGATCAAATAACGACTAATTTAAATAAATGATTGTTTCATCTCATGCAGAGATTAATGAATATATGTCTGGTAACTTGGAGGAAATAATTCTTAAAGAACCTAGGCATTTCAGTATCAATTAACAAGGTTTGATTTTACATGTCTTTAAGTGTTAGTATTAACGGAATCAGATTTTTAAGAAACATAGCTTATACAGAATTAATTATGTCTTCACATCCCCACACATCTAGTAGAGCGTTAGAGACTTCTTGCTGTTAGTCCAAAGTGTATGTGTTATTTAAATTTGAAAAAAAAAAAAAAAATAACACGTTTCGAACATGTATCTCGAAAATTCATTTGTTGCATCTTTAATTTCCAGAAATATTTTCGACCAGATTTATGTCCCTTATGAAACAGCTAGTAGTCCGAGAGAGGGAGGACAGAGGTGCCGTTGGGAAGATACAGGTTGTTGAAAGCGATGGTCAAATCAAACGTCATCCGCTCTTCGCAGGAAAAGATGTGCTTGAAATGAATTCACGATATGGTGAGGTTGAGGTCTCTTGTTCGTTTTCGAAGTTGCACACTGCCCATATACATTCCCGGTTGTTGAAAATAATGAATAGTATTCAGAGTAATTCCGTGATGATGTCATAAACTTTCATTGATAAACTTACTCTTCTCCATCATCACGGAATTACTCTGTATCCTATTTATGCTTGGAGCTTAATACAAATAAAATTTGGAAAGTTGCATGCATTTCAGATAAAATTTGTCGAGGTATATTATACTTAAGTGGAAACAAAATCAGTAAAAGTCAACGGTAAGTAGATCAAACACACGTGGAAATGCAGAGCGGAGTCAATCCAGGAGAAATTTTTAGAGTACTGTGAGGATGGCCTAAAAATGGAATATATGATTGAGATAAAATTTAATGATTTATTAATAATGCGCTGAACCTGGTATTCTGCTGAGTCAAATTTGCTTGTGGCATGTTTCGCCCGGATTCTGTAAATGTTTTCTAAACAAAGAGTGGATTCAGACGCGCGATTCGGACTGAAAGATGGCCGAAAGCAATAGGTGAAATGTAGCCACATGTAAACTTGTAGTTCAACACCCGATTCAACGAGCGAATAATACATTTTTAACCACAAAAATCATCAGAAGCCTTAAAATTGTGATAATTATTGTTCAAAGAAGTTGATTTTAAAATAACCTCGTGGTTTTGATAATATATCGTTTATTTCAAGTTAAATAAAAAGTTGACGCAATTAATTATTTGCGAATTAATAAAAGAAATGTAGTGAACTGGGTTCTCAAAGATTGTTGATCATAGACAGGAGTATTTTAGAGCGTTACTGTATTATAAGCTTTTTTGGACAATCAGGGTACCACAGACATTGATGTTTCATGATTGGTTTCTACATGCTCCCCGGATCCATTAGGCCAGGAATTCAGTGAAGGGTTACTCGGTAACACTTCAGGTTACGAACTGACTGTCACAGATATCTAGTGATCACGCAACTTGAGATGGGTAAGAAGAACCTCCGCTTGCTATATCACGTTTACGGCTCGTGTTGAGTCTGCGAGAACCGGCAAATCTCTGATGCCGACACTCGAGTCGTTTGGGTACGGGAACAAGAGAATAAATGGAATCCCCTGAAGAGAATCATACAATTCGCCAATGAATTCTCTATATCATTGCTTAGCGATCCTCAGTTCCCGCTTAGATTCTACCGATCACGCGGTATGACTGCAATGGTGACTAGGAATTGGCGAATGATTGCAACGTTACATCACGAGTCGCCTTGGGCAAATGGTTACTCTATTTGGCAGCATCACCAACTGGAAATCGTTGGGTCAGTGAGCGGCCATACCAAAGACTGAGCAAGCGTGAAGTTTGGATTTAGGAAACGAAGTTGGGAAATTTCATTCACAAAAGGATTGCTTCCGGCTGTGTTAACCAACAACTGTTCACAGTAATTCAACGAAAGCTCTAAGTCCGTGCATCTTCGCTAATGACCTTACTATTGAGTGTTCTATTAGAAGGATGATTAGTTCACTCCCTAACCTCAGCAGCTAATCTCTTTAGCCGATGTAAACGAAATAAAGATCTCGATATCTCCTTCAAGTGATTGTTATGAAAAGAGTATAATATCGTTTACAAAGTAAAAATTAGTTGTTTATTTTTGTAAACAGTAGTATAATATTTGTATGAAGAATACATATAACGTTTTTGTGGAAATTTGTAACAACATTTCTGGAATTACTTCTTGCACCATAAAAAGATTTACTCTCCAAAATGCTTTAAAACTGTTTCTGTGGACTCTTAGCACTAAATATAACCAAATTAATGTTCTGCATTATATATGATGTTAACTGAGGGACTGAGACCAGCCAACGCGTAATACACGCATCACTTGACTAAAACTTCAGTAATGTTCTGTGTCTAACAAAATTTTACTGCCCTGCCTTGCAGTCGAAGCTAATTATACATCACCTAAAAGGTTGTTTGGTATATTAGAAATTGCGAGATCCGACTCAAGTAGCTACTAAGTACCTACGTTTACCTTTCGATCAGTTCTGAAACTTCAAATTATTTAATTTAGTTTTAACAAAAAATCTGCCTCATTTACGTATAGCTCAATTTTTCTTCTATACATGGAACAGACTCATTCCTCACATTGTTCTTGTTGGATGTAATGTTAACACTGTTACTGAATTATTTGCTATAAAATTACATATCTGTCTTACTTATTTCGTTATTTTTAGCTGGTATTATAAGAGAACACACACGATCAGAAATTTATTGTAGGTCATCATTATAAAACCTTCAATAAGAAGTTTGAAAATGATCGGTAACATGGACTTTTTGTTTTGTTATAATAAATGCTAAATTTTGTATCCACTTCTCTTTTTTTCAAAAAGAAGCAATCCAGGTAACAAATGTGGAACCAAATTTAGCGCGAAATCAAAAGCAAATAGTTACCCTTTTCTCATTCTATGTTTTATTTGCGTTCAGCATATTCGTTTTGCTTTTATGAACAAATTTTGCATCACTACTTAATGTACCCAGAAGCAGGTAATTTTCAAAAAAAACTTTCAGACATTCCATGAAAAGCATTGGTCTTCTTCAACAACACATCTTTTTCTTCTTCATTTTTTTTTTTTTTCAGTACGAGATATTGCGTATGTCAATTAATTGTAACGAGTCTACATACGGTCCACCTGTTAATCTCCGGTGCGATTATCTTCCTCTAGTCTACGCGATTTACTTTGAAAATACTGATAAGTGATAGCCAAGAAAATGCCAGAAGTTTTAAAATACTTAAGAAGAGTCTGAACATAATTAATTTCGGTCACCAGTCAATTTATCTTTAGGTTTTAGGGCGCGTCGACGGCCAGTCAATTTATCTTGGCCTTAAGACTATCTATATTTGTAAAACGAAAAGCGGATAAATTTGTGATATAAAAAAAACTCAGAAACTACTGAGCAGATTTCTATTGGGTTTTCACCGTTTTAAAGCTTAGAATCTCAATTCAGTTGATTGGCATGCCTTGTGTGTCAACTTTACACAACGCAGGAGCATTAAATGAAATTCTGAACGTATGGTGACAAATCCCAAAGATGGAAAGATTAGATGTTGCATACTTCGTACTAAATACACAACTACAATGTCTCTCACCATAGCCTTTAATAAAAGCAAGAAGATAAACTTTACAATAATTTTGTACACTAAATGGTGGGTGAACGGTTAACGTTCTGGCTTCGCATTCGGAGGACGCAGGTTCGAGTCCCCGTCCGCGCATCCAGATGGTTTCCCCAAATCACTCCAAGCGAATGCCGGGAAGCTTCCTTCAAAAAGGCCATCGCCGAATTCCTTCCCGTTCCTTGTCCCCAGTCCCATCCCGCCTCTAATGACCTTAGCCATCGACGAGGCGCAAAGCAATTTAAAAAAAAAATACAACATGTAGCTACTTCACATTCTCTGCTTTATAATGCACTGCAATCCTGATAATTTTACTGTATGAGTATTGGTATTCTGCTTTGAGCCTCAAAGATTCTAATCGAACTGCTTAACGTCTCTGCTTACTGTTATCCGTATTCTCAAGAGCTGGCTAAACCTCCTCTAATAAGTAAACTCCGTCTTTGCCGACTGCTTGAGGGGAACAGAAAAGCCTGGGGTCCTATATACAACCACACTTGGAGTCAGGTGGACAAGGATTAAAAATAACACTACTTATTAATACTATTTAACCTGAGGAAGAAGATGAAGTTAGTCGCGCGAAATTTCGCGTTTTCACAACACAATCCGATGTTACACCCGTGAAGACTTCATTACACTGCTTATTATTTTAATCGCGGTAGAACTGACCTACCGGTGCAAAATTCTATACGCATCTACTTACGTTTTATGCGCATTTTCATTTTAAAGCATTTCACTGCTAGAATTATAGTTTTTAACCGTTATCTCAATAATTTATTCCGGTTATAATAATAATAATGATTATGGCATTATTCACCGGGAGACACCGAAGGGTAGTTCGGCAGACTTTCTATTTGCTGCACGTGCGACTCTGCAGAGGCTATGTAATCTAACCCATTAATCCTACCGGGTAAAAGGGACCTCCTGTTTAAGGTGGAATCCGAACTACTGAAGCGTTCTGGCGAACTTCACGTTGCACAGCAAGCTGTACCGTAGGTGAAGGTAGGGTCAAGGGCCTTTAAAAATCCCCACCGAGACAGGGATTCGAATCGGGAACCTTTCGACTACTGTCTGCAGATTCCTCACTTATGCCTGAAATAAAATGATAGTTTACGGTCTTTCTTCTTCTACATATTATTCCTAATTCTTCGCACAGTTCCCATCCGGACGGTAGTAATCTTTAGAACTTCCTGCTATACTTGTTTACAACCTAACTCATTGAGTTCTTGAAGTGATACGCAGTCATTTTACAGTAACATGTCGTTTCGCTGCTATGTGTACACTTGGACACCCTCGATATCAGCAACCTGGTAATAGACAACAACCACAGAATCGAGCCTACGTATTAACAAAACAAAACGTAAAAACAAAAGGTTAATTATGAATATAAGGTGGGGAAAGAATTGCTTGCTGAAGACTTGAAATGTAAATATCTTGGCATTACATTTGATAACAAGCTTAACTGGGCAGGACACATTGGGCAGGTGATAGGAAAGGGTTTCAAAATTCTGCACTTGTTGGAGAGAGTGATGCGGGGATGCACGAGAGAAGTAAAGGAATTGGGTTACAAAACTTTGGTAAGACCATTGCTCGAATATGGTAGTGTAGTATGGGACCCACATTTTGAGTATCAAATACAGGAGTTGGAGAAGGTGCAAAGAAGGGCTGCTAGATTTGTTTCTGGAAATTATCGCAGAATGCAATCAGTGACAGATATGATAAAGGAGCTGGAATGGGATTCATTGGAAGACAGGAGGAGGTTGAGGAGGGTAATGGGAGTGTACAGGGCGTATACTGGCGATGAGGCATGGAAAGATATTGCAGTAGGTATGAAAAGTAGTTCATGGAAGGGAAAAGATGACCATGACCATAAGCTGGCACTCGATTTCTGTCACAAGGGTGTGGGAAGATTTTCTTTTTTAGGTAAGGGTGTCAGGTTTTGGAATGAGTTACCAAGGTGAATGATGAATAACCTACCGAAAACGTTAAAAGAATTTAAAGTTAAAATTTGTAGAGGGCAAATGTAGGTGAGTGTAGGATAGGTGGAAGTTGGGTGTGTAGGGAAATTGCCACCGGAGCGTGTGCTCCATTGCAATTAAATTAAATTAAATTAAATTAAAAAACTGCGTGCCTAGAAGGACAATCTTCCTATAATTATCTGAAGTATAATTATACATACTACTTAGTGACATCCACTTGTTCTGTCATGTCTCTGTGATTTAAGCTCGACGTTTCTCCTCTCTTCCACAGATCTATTAATAGAAATGTTCTGTGTGTACAATCCTAACTGATTAGTTCTCATTTGAATAAGGCATTTACGGCTTAGTTGTACTCTTTAGTCATAGAAAGTTTTGGAAGACAGTATACCAGAAAATAAACTGACAGATACGTTTAAGACGATAAGGCTTGGGTATATGTCAAAGGTAATTTGTAGCAGTATGTGTTAGGATATCACCACGACCAAAACGTAACATATTATTCCGAGCATAATGAAGTATTTCTCGCTGTAGTTAAGGATTGGAAAATTTTACCGAAAGAGCTGTTTGTTCCTAGGCAACTAGCGTGAAAAGCATTAAAAACATAAATGCCCTTGTATCTTATGTAGGTGGTCAAGTAAAATGTCACCGTAGCAATGACTCTGACCGCTATAAATTATTTTTTTATTATTATCATTTCGTTTTAGCTTTCTATGGACTATGAGTACGCAGCTCCATTTTCTCTTCTGAGTTTCCTTCTTCCGTCATTAGTATTCCTTCATTTTCTGGCTCACACTTGTTTGTTCTTCTTCAGAGAATACCTTTTTCTTATTGGTTTTTCTTCGAACGGATCCTTTATCTCTCCAATTTTTCTTCTGAACACTCCCGTATCTTCGATGTCAATTTCGCAAATTTTTGAAGTCTTCCCATTCTTTTGCAAATTGAGGATTTTTTTGCCATTCTTTCTGGTTCCATTCTCTTGATATACCATAGAAAGCTAATCTCCTTTTCTTAACTGTGTTTGAGACCTTAGCAAACTTATTACATAATTCTTGGTTCAATCTCAAACAGAAATTAAATTCACTAACTGCCACTTTTTTATTTCAAGATTTTCCTTACAAATTTCTTCCCTTCCTTTTCTATTTCCGTAATTCCTTTTCTGGCTACTAATTCTGCTGCGTGTAAACATTTTTCTTTTACTTTTGTATTATAGTGGTTGTATTTCGCCTTATAGGAGAGAAATTTGGATTTGTATATGTTTGGACAAATCCTGAAGCTATTTCCATTTGTCTTTAGCTGTAGCGTTTTCATTAACATTGAGAATAATTTTTATTTATTGAGACTCTCCACCTCTTACCTGTCCCTATCGTCTGAGTTCTGCAATGGATTGGTGGAGTGTCGTGAGCTACACCGTAGTCCGAAGGCGGCTCTCCTTGGTCGAGTCTTAATCCACATTCTGCTTCGCCAAGCCGACCCGCATTCAAATTCTGTTTACTCGGTCGTTCCCTCTCATTTGCCCTCTCTGGGGCTGCTTACACCCCTAAATAGTGGCGAACGTTTCGCAAAGTATTTTGTTTGAGCTTACAGTCTGTCGGCGGGAACTCTCTAATTAGTTTGTAATGGATCAACAGCGGTACGCTGAACGCTAATGAGACAAACGGGAGATTTGACGTCACACAGAGGGCGATACAAATAAAAGATCCCTAACAGTGCCCTCATAGTCCTGAGGAAGCAATAGAGACATCCAACTTATTACAAACAATAAGTACATAGCACCTCTTACACTTGTTAATTAATTGCTGAAACTAAAACAGGGATTCAAATATACACAAAAGTGTTCCTAGTATGATTTATTGTAACTGTTTCGATAAGTGCCCGCATTATTTTTCTAAAGAAAGTCATTAGACATCCAAGTCGTTCCGCAAACAGTGATGCTAAAGCTATATGAAAATTTTTCAATTAATATCTTTCAAATTACAACATGTCTTAATCATCGAAAAAAGAAGCAGTAATCCTTGACTGGGATATAGTTGGAAAGATGTGACATGAAGGCGAAATTACGGATATAGCCCTTATACTCAATGTAATAAGACCATACACAGACCACTACGGTCGTTTGCTACCGTTAAGTAGTAACTCATTCTGGAGGGCGTGAGCTACGACAAATACAGATTTTTATTTTCCATGTTCTTCCTACGATAATTATTAATTTAGTTATGGTTCGATAGACAGATTCTTTAAGCTGCAGGAAATTTTTGTAGTAGATTAGTTATAGGAAATGCCAGCACTTCGTGGGTCATGTTAGAATTAGTAATGTATGTATTTGTCGATTACAGTTTATTTTCTCTTCCTTTCAACGAGTGATGGTAAAAGTAAAGTCTTCGAAGAACGGTGACTGCCAGACATCGCAGAGCTCTCAAAATCGGAAAACTGAGACACTGAGGTGAAATCAAACTGTAATGTTACAGGGAATTTTTTCATATAAAAAATAGTATAATTGTGAATTGTAAAGTTTTTGTGAAATTTTAGATGCACCGCTTGGCTGCGATGTAGTTGGAGATATGTGACACGAAGGTGAAATTACTGATTTAGTCCTTAGACACAATGTAATGAGAATAGCACGAGGGTCGTTAGTGCTACCGTTAAGTATTCTTCATAATTACAGCAGAATTGTGGTTTTTTTTTTACTATTGCAATGCGATGGACACTCCCCAACGCTCTGAAGGACCTTGCATTCCAGTCCAGGCGTCCAGATTTTGATTTTCCATCGTTTCCAAAACATCACTCCAGGCAAATGCCGAAATATTCCTTCAAGAGCCATGGGCGAATACCTTCACGTTCCTTGGCCCCCATCCTATCCAAGCTCTACATCTACATCCTACGTGTGAATAATCTGATAAATCAGATGGTACAAAATTGGGTACATTAAATATGACACATCCGCAGATGTGTAAAACCAACTCAAAACAGTGTGTTGTATGACTGTTGCAGCAACAGATCTGAGGATTTAAAATCCAGCTTGAATACTAGCGTTTCTGTTCTCTGATATCGACGCCTAGGATGATGCCTGATATTTCTGGGAAATCGACAAGTGATACTAGCATTGGAGTATATCTATCTGTAATATGGTTGTTGAAGTATTGCCTCAACAAGTAATGGAACTCTTTCCTTTTAGATAACTAAATTCGTGTGGTCCTAGTGGCCTGGTGACAGGATATCTTATACAGGGTGTTACAAAAAGGTACGGCCAAACTTTCAGGAAACATTCCTCACACACAAACAAAGAAAATATGTTTTGTGGACACGCTTACTTTCCATGTTAGAGCTCATTTTATTACTTCTCTTCAAATCACATTAAACATGGAATGGAATCACACAGCAACAGAACGTACCAGCGTGACTTCAAACACTTTGTTACAGGAAATGTTCAAAATGTCCTCCGTTAGCGAGGATACATGCATCCACCTTCCGTCGCATGGAATCCCTGATGCGCTGATGCAGCCCTGGAGAATGGCGTATTGTATCACAGCCGTCCACAATACGAGCACGAAGAGTCTCTACATTTGGTACCGGGGTTGCGTAGACAAGGGCTTTCAAATGCCCCCATAAATGGAAGTCAAGAGGGTTGAGGTCAGGAGAGCGTGGGGGCCATGGAATTGGTCCGTACAGTACAGTACATACTAACGAAACTAAAATGAGCTCTAACATGGAAAGTAAGCGTTTCCGGACACATGTCCACATAACATATTTTCTTTGTTTGTGTGTTAGGAATGTTTCCTGAAAGTTTGGCCGTACCTTTTTGTAATACCCTGTATAGGCTGCGCAGTCCACCCCTATCGTTCCTGCTAGGCTATCGCGGTATTCCTGCCAGATAAACGGGACGAACAATAGAAGCGTTGTGTCGTACTTCTCATGACATAGCAAGCTGTGCCAGAGGTGAAGGTCGGGTTAAGCAACTATGAAAATCTCCGCCGAGACAGGGATTCGAACTAGACACCTGTGGATAATCAGTCAGACGCCTTAACCCTTGAGCCACCAGGCCGCTACTTTTTAGATGAAACATAATCATTAGTAAGGAGCGATTAGCATTTACTCTTTCATTTTTCCTAAACAGCTACGACGATATTCCGAATGGTCCTAAGAGCAAATTTTTAGAAAAATACAATGCGGTTTTTCATTTTGGAGTTAACGTAATACAGCAAATTAAAAACGATATTTATCTACTCACGTTTAGCTAGTTACTTTCACTTCACAGCAAAATTAATGTCATCGTAGAAAAGTGAAATACGGATATAGTAATGAGTCTATGTTTTAAGCTCTACATTGCGATTAAAACAAGTTATTATGCTCATTAAGTGGGGGTGAAGAACGATTATTAAATCTGCTAAGATCATAAAGGACGCAGAAAAGGTCATGTTCTGAGAATACATTCTCCATTGTTCCACAGCAGAAAGCGGGGAGGCGAAAATATTGCTTCTCATTCTCCCGACCGACTTGGTGACGCTAATTACAAAGGTAAATTGCAGCCATTTAGCCCCACACTGCAGTAATTTGTGAAAGAGTCAGGGAATTACGGCCAGGGCTTAACGCCGGCTCGTACCGCATTCAGGCCGACGCTTGGTGCGTATTTTAGAACACAGCCTGCAGAGAGATTTTTTTTTTTAGATTTTTCCTGTAAGCTGTTGAAATAATCCAGTGAAACACAGTAAAGTACGGGTATCATTTTATTTAGCTACCTCTCGACAGCAACAAAAAGTAAAATAGCTATATAGTTAATGTTTCTTTTCTTATGGCTATACGCCTCGTTGACGTCGAGGTCATTAAAGGCGGGATGGGACTGGGGACACGGAACGGGAAGGAATTCGGGCATGGCCTTTTTGAAGGAAGCTTCCTGGGATTCGACTGGAGTGACTTGGGGAAACCATGGAAAACCCAAATCTGGATTCCCTGACGGGCATTCAAATCGGTGTCTTCCCGAATGTGAGTTTTATCTTTTATTTCCCCCGGCACCCATAAGGCGGCTGGTGGAGAAACTCAAGGCCCATTTTGGCCAACCTAACCTGCCCCTATCCCCGTGAACAAAGAACTTTTTTTCAGTCAGAATAGGAGGGATTGGTGACAAGCAACGGAAAAGAGTTCGACCATAGCTTGCAAAGGCGCCATCCCGGGTTTGGTATGGTGTGATTTCGGGGAACCATGTAAAACAATGACAATCCATCTTCCCTCCATTAGACGTCTTACCCAGATGACTGTAAACATGTCGCAGTTCATGTAAAACGAATTGGACGATATTCATAGGGTAATAAACATTGTGCAACCCAGGAATGAAATGAGGTATATTTTATCTTGATGCGACATCGAGGATGTGAGAATAAAAGGAAAAAGTGACGACCTACTTCGTTAAACATGATTGACACAAAAAAGTTGGTTAGATTTTGATGGAATTTCGTACAATATACAGCTCATGGTTCCAAGAGTAAAATATGGTATGTTTCATTTTAATGTGGGGTCCAAAAGTTGAGACGAAATTAGTACCCAATTAACTGTAGGTCACTTCCCGCAGTTGATTTGTTTGCCGCGCAAGATATAAATATCATCGTATTAATAAAATTAACACCGAGATGGGAGGAGGCCAATATTGGCCTCCTACCTATCATTCGGGAGGACCGGGGTTAAACTCGGTTCGGCCATCCTGTCTGAGGTTTTCCGTGGTTTCCCTCAGACACTTAGGCGAATGCTGGGATGGTTCCCTACAAGGCCACGGCCGACCTTCCATCCCCCTTCCCTCCCCGTAGTAGTAGATTGGCTGAAAAGAGTCCCCTATGACTCTCCAGCAGCCCGCCTCCCAGCCTTCTGCTGGGAGGAATGAAATCGTAAAAAAAAAAAAAAAAAAAAAAAAAAAAAAAAAAAAAAAAAAAAAAAAAAAAAATTAACACCGAGATGAGAGGAGGCCGGTATTGGCCTCCTACCTATCATTCGGGAGGACCGGGGTTAAACTCGGTTCGGCCATCCTGTCTGAGGTTTTCCGTGGTTTCCCTCAGACAATTAGGCGAATGCTGGGATGGTTCCCTAGAAGGCCACGGCCGACCTTCCATCCCCCTTCCCTCCCCGTAGTAATAGATTGGCTGAAAAGAGTCCTCTATGACTCTCCAGCAGCCCGCCTCCCAGCCTTCTGCTGGGAGGAATGAAATGGTAAAAAAAAAATTAACTATAAAGTGCAAATTACAACTATACACCCGCTATCCAACTGTAAAACAGACCTTCCAGACGACCTTGCAAGACTGAAATACATAAAGAACTTCCACCGCAAAACATAGCAAACGTACAGAGAACCACAAGTCCGAATACTGACAAACTATTATAGAAGAAAATTGCAGAAGAGGCTAAAAGAACTAAGCACTGAACGTTGGGAAGAAAAAGTGTCACACTCCAACACCGAAACGCTTGGGATCTAATAAGAGCATTAAAAAATCCTTAAACCACTGACGATGGGCAAATCTTCGAACCACTAACAAAAGCTGAGATCCTGGCTGATTATTTTGAAGAACAATATGCAACTCCCATAATACAGTAAACGGACGAAGAAAAGGAAGAAGAAGAAAAAAATCAAAGACTCTGTTTCCACATTCCTAAAAGAAGACATGGGAGATTACACTGATTTGGCTACACCGACTGAAGTAAGGAATATTATGAGGAAACTTAGAAACAACAAAGCCCCAAGAGAAGACAAAGTTACAAACTGTCAAATAAAACACTTGCCTAGGAAGGGAATAGTGAACAGCTGCTTGAGAAAAGCCTACTTCCCAGCAGACTGGAAAAGAGCAAAAATAATACCAATCCCCAAAGCTGGGAAAAACTCATCCTTGCCGGCAAATAATAGACCAATTAGCCTGTTCAACTCCATAACAAAAGTTCTGGAAAGAGTTGTGTTAACAAGAATACAGAAGAAACTGGCTGAACAGAATACCATTCGCAAAGAACAGTATGGGTTCCAACCTCGCATGTTAGCAACAGTACAGCTTCTACACCTGGTTGAGAATATAAGCAAAGGGTTCAATCTTGGCAAATCTACAGCAGCAGCTTTTATTGATGTCCAAAAGGCTTATGACAAAGTATGGAACCAAAATCTCATATATAAGCTAATATTCAAACTACAGTTGATAGAGCAATTATTCACTTGATAAATAGCTTTTTGGAAAAAAAGGAATTTCTACGTAGAAATGCAAGGTGTGCGATCTTCAATACATCAGATGAGGACAGTACTCCCACAGGGATCAGTATTAGCACCCACACTTTTTAATATATACATGAACGATATTCCGACCATAAATAATGTTCATGTCGACCAATTTTCTGATGGCACGACGATTTATACCACGGGAACAAAACATATGGAGAACATCACCAGAATGCAAAATGAACTACAAAAAATAGAGCTATGGAGTAAACGAAACAAAATAACGATAAACTCCGAAAAATCTGCAGCAATATATTTTACACATAAAAGACCGGAACTAAACCGTCACCTGACTATATTTTCAAAGCAGATACCGTGGAAGAACCATCTACAGTACCTAGGAATTACTATCGACAGAACTCTCACATTTCGTCAACATATAACTGAAAAACGGCTAAACGTCCTAGGTATGATCAAAAACCTATTTCCTATACTGATTAGTCATTCAATGAATCTAAAAACAAAACTCCATCTGTACAAATCATCAATATTACCAGCAATAACATATGGATGTCAAATTTGGGGGAAAACGTGCAAAACAAACCTATCGCATTTACAAATATTACAAAACAGGTGCCTCCGCCTAATGCTAAATGCTTACAGAAGAACTAAAATTACTGAAATGCACGAAGTGTCTCAAATGGAAACAATAGACAGAGTGGTAAAAAGACTAACCGAATCTTTCCATCAAAGACTCGATACAATACGCCAAACAGAAGACAGACTGCAAAACATTTGAATAACAGTCCCTAAACGGTGGCACAGGTACAAAGTGCCACTATCAATTATTCACCCACCAATTTGAATTACCGACACATCAAAGGGATTTTTACAAAGACCTCTCAGGAGGCCGAAATTTTCCCCTTAAAGTGAGAAATGGAGAAAACAACAAGGAACTATTAAAGCCCTAGCCAGGACGCCAAAGGTGTCGGTGCCAGGAAAACAAGAACATAAAAAAATAAAATAAAAAAAATAAAGAAATTGTCTTCATGATCACTTGTTCATCTCTCATTCACATGTTCTTCTTTACACATGCGATAGTATTGATAGAGCGTTAACTGAAAAATTAGGGACACTTGTTCCTACAAGTAACTGGGACAGGAAACCTGACTTAAGTTAATAACACTTTGTAAAATAAAAAATCCGATAAACTAAGTTTCAGGCAACAGATAGTTAACGAATAAAGCGGCACTCCAAGAAATTATGAAGAATAGGATAAGTGATAACAAACAAGTACAATACAAACCACTCTTCCTGCAAGTTGGAGTCTTTTCTGTCAGCTCCAATATTTTATTGAATTTTTTCAGTGACCTCCATCTTCAGTAACTGTAATTTTATTAGGAATATGTTTACGATGTAAAGTTTTTGTACGTATTATCTTGTGCTATTTTATCGCTGCATCAGAGCAGTTTGTATGGTTCTAAGCGTCACATGACTAACACACTTTTAGCTTTCATCAGTGAGTCTATTTTACCCGAAAAGAAAGTTATATCTGATATGTACACGGAACTTATATTCCGGCGACCACTGTTATCAGTTTTACAGCTAACAAGAGTGAAAACGTTTTAGATCTCGTGAAAGACGTGCATACCTACCCAAAGCGTAGAATCACTCAAAGCATCTGAAAGCAACGAAACCTTCGTGAGTGTGGCGTCAGTAGAGGTATGTTGGAATCTTATCTATGTGAGTTTTTATGGCGTCATAGGAATTGAAACTGTGACCCGCCAGTACGGGTCAGCGGGCTGTCACCGCACACTGGATCGGGCAGCTACAGCGGGGTCAGCCATCATGTCGAATGCCGGGACGATCCGCAATCTCCGTCTCATAAACTACACATTTCAAAAACAACAAATACATTTATCACACTCTGAACATAGTGACACGTTTCACAGCAGACGACAATACTTCTCTTCCTTCCATTAGTACTTGGTATGACCTGCAGGGGGCATCCATTAATTACGTGAGGTGTTTTTCCGTATTTACGGACCGCCCCCCCCCCCTCCCGGTGAGATCTCGTCCGTGAGTACCCCCCCCCCACACCCTACAAATCGCCCTCGCAACTTTATGAGATTTTTATGTCTAACCCTACCAAAAGCGGTTACACCCCCACTTTTCGACGAAATACCCCCCTAAAATGGCGTCATTTTTAGACCTATTTTTTTAGCTCTAGAGTCCAACAAGAATTTCGAAACTTCACGTGAGATTTCCGATGATCCCCGCCCTCCCCCTTGGTGATATTTCGCCGGACCCCCCTATTTCACCTCACGTAATTAATGGACGCCCCCTACAGGTATGAAATGCTTGAAGCCAGCAAGGGCATGCGACCCTAATAACATAGCTCCAAATCTGACAACCCCAATGACGAGGAAAACTCATTGAAGGCAGCCGATCCCAAAATGTTTGAAAAGGTGGTGAAGAAGAAGAGAAATTGAAACTGTTATTTGTGAAAACAGGTGTACAAAGAAATGTTTGCTTCTTGGTAACCACAACGATAAATCTTGTTTTGTCTACAAATACTAGTTCAGTTAAATTTGTTTGTAGCATTGAATTAAATAAAATAATGTACGAGTTCAAGTTTATTTTTATTATTTTTTTAACAAAGTATATTTTTGCGATGTTGTTGCAGGCCAAGTTTCCACAGTTGCTTAATTAATTACTAGTTGAAAGAACACGCCAATGCAACTTTTTAGTTTATTTATTGCTGCGTCGTACGCGTTTCACCTCTCATCGAGGCATCATCAGCGACGAATCTGTGTTACAGTTTTTATATACAGTTTTATCCTATTATTATATAATTATGGGCATGAGATATTCTATACCTAAAAGTTACTTACTATTTACATTTATTACTCTGGTATGCAGCTGCGCATCTCCGATTTCATATACAACGCATGTTTTGCCTGTATCATATTTACAATATTGTTTGTTATCATCGTTCAGTCGTCTGTTACGAGAGTAGAGTTGCCAGTCAGCTTTGCTGATGTTCCATTTGCGTCGGTTATTGCCTCCTCCACGCTCAAACTCTACGTGCATCCATATTGGGAAGTGGTCGCTTCCATGAAGGTCACGATCCACTTCCCAATGCATGGAGTCCGCGATTGAAGGGGAGCACAATGAAAGGTCAATAAGGTCAATGGCAGAGGACGATCCGGAAGCAGTGGTAAAATGTGTCATTGCACCAGTATTGAGGACACATATTTCCTCTTGCTCTATTAACCTACCAACCATTCGGCCTCGGGGGCAATCGGCGTTTGAGCCCCACAGTGCACTATGTGCGTTGAAATCTCCTAGGAGGAGGAATGGCCGAGTAAGCTGCCGCAAGATGTTAAGCAAGTCGTCATAACTGATGGGCGTGTTAGGTGGTAGATAAATAGAGCATACTGTCAGTTCAGTAGGACCATAAATCCTCACTGCCACTGCTTGTAAATCAGAGGTGAGAGCTACAGGTTCGGAGTGGACAGTGTTTCGGACAAACACTGCCACTCCACCCTTCGCTCGATCACCCTCGGTATCGTCCTTACAGTACGTGTCATATCCTCTTAGCACAGGGTGGTGTGATGGTCTGAAATGTGTCTCTTGTAGACAGAGACACAAAGGATCAGACCGTGCTAAGAGGTGTAACTCCTCTTTGTGAGCTGTAAAACCGTTGATGTTCCACTGAAGTATGGGAGCCATCCTTACCTATTTAACCTCACCCGCCCCTGTTCGGGTGGGTCATCGGTCACTTCCTGCTGAGGAACGGGACCAGACTCGTCCACCAGCATCTCCGTTTCTTCCTGCCCGGAAGCGGAGACAGACATCTCCGACCCAGAAGACTCTTCAAAATCTTCCCCATCCTTTTTCTTCTTCTTCCTCTGCCTCTTCCCCTTACTCTCCCTGCTGCTGGGCAGTCTGGGAGGAGAAGAAGAGGGGGACTTAACAAACTGGGTCGGATCAGTCTGTCTAAACTTTATACCTCGGATCTTTTGGTCACCTCTATTTCCACCGTAGCAAATGGTATCGCTACCATTTCAATAGCTCGTGGTGGAATAGGAGGTGCAGTTAACCTGATTGCTGGTGGAGACTTTGTTTCTGCTGCTGGACTGGTCGAGGTTGCAGATGTGTTGCTAGCGACATCCACGGTCTTGGGTGTTATGACCTTCGTGGATTTTCACCACACTTGCATTGACATGAGCACATAGTGCATGTGCCCATGTCTGCAAAGGATGTCTGCGTAGCAACACTTTCTTTCCTGACGGGAGTCGAGACCATCTTGGCAAAGCTTGTTCCAAATATTGGAGCGGCGAGCGCTTTCGCCTTCTTCTTTGCCTCTACATAAGGTATCCGCTCTTTGGTCTTCAACTCCTGTATCTTGCGCTCTTCAAGATACACTTGACACTTGACACTCCCTACTCCAGGCAGGGTGCGCCCAGAGTAGTTGACGCACACCTGTGGGAGCGTGCAATTGGCACCAGGCTCATGTGCCCCCTTGCCGCATCTACCATAGGTGGGGTTACCCTTGCATGACGCCGTCTTATGTCCGAACCTCTGGCATTGGAAGCAGTGCATTGGGTCCGGAACATACGGACGGACGTTCAGATTAATGTATCCGGCTTTAATACACTTGGGCAACACTGGAGTGTCAAACTTCAGAACGAAGGTGGCAGTCTTTTCAAGACTGCCATTTACCTTCCGTGTAATCTGACGCACCTCGACCACTTGCTGATCTTCCCACTCCTTAACCAGTTCCTCAGTCCCTAAATCCATAATGTCCCGGCAGGTGACAACGCCTTTACTAGAGTTTAGGGTTCTGTGGAGTTCGCAACTGACTGCGAACTCCCCGAGCTTCTCGCAATTAAGGAGCTGAAAATCCTGCCTACTAGTGGTTGTTTCCAGCAGCAGCGTTCCGTTCCTCAGATTTTTGACTGATCTTAAGGTACCGACCAATCCTTTATTAATATAAAAAGGGGACACCTTCTCAAATGTACCCTCTATCCTCTGCATTACGATGAAAGCGTTCGCTATGGAACAAACTTTTCCGTTACTGTTACATTCAGAAGCTGGAGGGCTATCAACCCTGGCCCACTTCTTGGTACTGGGTGTATTTTTATTTTCCTGTGACACACCCGTACCGCAGGTTTTTGGGTTTTTGGATTTGTGAGGTTGAATTTTGGTCCCACGAGTAAATCCAAAAATAAAAAGGAATGCTCTTACAACAGGGGTGCGCAGGTGCCCCTGAGGTTGCACGTTATCGAGTAATTTCCCTCATCACCCATACACCTCCTCGGCACGTGGCTGACCTTGAGGTTGAGGTTTTTTTTATAGAGGTTTGTTCCGTCCTCGCGATCCGGGCGATGAAGCCAAGATCCCCGTTCTCCTAGGCACACAACGTTCCACCGCCACGCCCTACGGTGGTCGTTGAAGCATAGTAGGAGTTTATGGTGTGGGAAACTTGCGGCGCTCACAAGTTTCCAGCTCGGACACCGCGGGTTCGCCAAACCCGTACCTGGAACTTGCGTATCAGGCCCCAGCGGGGCCAAGCAGTGTGGTTTACATGCCGAGAGTGTATAAGTATAAAAGATGACCCATGCGACAATTTCGCAATAAAATACGGCGAATAGCGAGGTTGGTGGTTTGTAATAGGTTGAAAGAAAAAGCGGCTTACTTCTAGCAATATCTTTGTGGTTTCACCTGATGTATGCTAGCCAGCAGCCCATTACTTTGACGTAAACACCTAAAATCTGAACTGTCACAGACTTCTCTGGAATACAACTAATCTGAACAAAACACACATTATATCGATATCACTGTAACACACACTGTATCGATATCACTGTAATGCAAACTATATCGATACCACTGTAACACACGCTATATCGATGTCACTGTAACACACACTATATCGCTACCACTGTAATACACGCTATATCGATATCACTGTAACACACACTATATCGATATCACTGTAAGACATACAATATCGACATCACTGTAACACACAATTTATCGATACAACTGTAAATCACTCTATATCGATATCACTGTAACACACACTATATCGCTGTAACACACACTATATCGATACAACTGTAACACACACTAAATCGATATCACTGTAACACACACTATATCGGTATCACTGTAACACACGCTATATCTATATCACTGTAACACACACTATATCGATATTACTGTAACACACACTATATCGATATCACTGTAATATATGGTGCTGATGTATAGCGATAATGCGACCATAACCCGTGCTAAAATTTCGTGACTAAAATGTTTACATATGAATTGTACAGCAAAACATAAATGTTTTCTTAACATAAAAAAAAATCTGAAAATCTCATTGCTGTAGAAAATAAATAAAGTTTACCGATATCTCTGTAATATGTGGTGATGCAATCTACCGGTAGCTATCAATCCTGATCCATCCCAGCGAAGCTTAGCGGCTTAACTCTGAAATGTCCGATACGAGTGATAGTTAATACTTTCCCCCTTCAAGGACCAAATTCTGAAAAATTCCTTTCTTAATTTACGATTTTACGAAAGCAGATATCTTAATCTTTAAAATGATTCCTCATTTATCATTTATGAACGGAGATAAACGGCTCGTCACCTTTTAAAAATAATATTTATGATGGTTACATTGTCTCTATTTGTTTGGGATCTGTGGTAAGTTCCACATAAATATCTGACCAAAACAAATTTGAGTTCCAATACTTTGAAAAACTCTGAGTCATGTATCTCTACTCGTGCTCTAGAATGCAACTTCTCAACAGCCCACCACTTACACCTTGTATCGAGCAACAAATAGCAGCAATTCTTCAGACAATGAGGCGCTCCGAAGGGCTGTGAGTGTTTCACCCCAGCTGGGAAGTAGGGCAGAATATTAATTCCCCTCCTTCATTATACCGTTCGCTAGCAAGGCGTTATGCGATACTCGTTTCGCCTGAAATTGCGCTCCATTCTTAATGGAGGTTGGCGGCTGCGCTCCGGCCAGGTAATCCAAATAATTAACAGCAATTAGTGGGCCATCTCAGCCGAAAAGGTTGCCAACCTTCCGCCTCCAATTAAATAAAAGTCTCTTGGATTGTTATCTTTGAATCACCCTCCATATTTCCGTTAATTAGCTACAGTTCAACATGTGGATGCAAGCAGAACAATCTGGTGATCAAATAAATCACATAAGTTTCTTCTAAGCTGTTTAGTTATATTTAAAAAAAATAAGACATTCGGCCTTATTCTTATTTAGCCAGCTCTCAGTGTTTCTTATTGTTTATCTCAATTTTATTAAGTTTTTCGAGTGTAATTCGTGATCATTATTGGATGGACAACAACAGAACGGACAAAACAATCAACTGAAACCACCCATGCCCTCGACCAGACTCAAAACGGCAACTCCTATAACCAGAAACCAGATTTTTTTGACATAATTATACTAGCATTAAACACATGATGAAAATTGATAAAACAAAACGCACTCACAATGCTGTACAAAAACTGAACATCGTCCTCCATTTATCCACTCTTTAGCGAATACTGTTGCATATCGAAAGTCGTTCTGTGGGATATTGTCTCGTACACGAAGAACCTTGCTGATTGAGGATGAATCCAGAGTTATTCTCCAGTCATGTTGAAATTTTGGTGGCAAAGTTAACGAATTTATCTCACAAACAGAATTAACGGTTTCAACTGTGAGGAGGAGATCGTCATCTTATTTAAACAGGTTCCCGTCTATAAATAACATGAAATATAAGCATAGTAACACATTCGATCGAATTTTTGTTGTAAACGTACAGTGGTTACCATTGTTTGTTAGTTAATAGGACATAGCGACGACGAAAGTTTCTTGCTAATAAACGTTCACTAACTCTTTGAAATTGAAGGCGTCTGTGATAAGTACCGTAAATACAGAAGAATAGTACTCTAGCTTCCAAAGAGCTCTTGAGTGACAACTGTGGATTCGTATAGCATAGTGGCGAAATGACTTTCATGACAAAGCAGAGACTGGCGGACTGCTTTAGCGGTTTTTTATCGTAGTTTTTTTTTTCAATTTGAATGACCTTAGGATATGTCTGAGACAATGGTAGTAACCTTATTTTTCTTCCACGCCACCATGCTATTTTAGTCTTCTTCGAAGAAGTAATTGAACTGCTAATGCCGGAATCGCAAAAAATCCCGCTTGTATGCGACAAACCGTTGGAATAAAGAAACATTGTATGTAATTTTGTTGTTAAAGCAATCCAGGGTTGCTATTCATGCGATTTTTAGAATAGTTTCTCTTTTTTTTCCTTAACTTAACGTTTGGTGCTGCAGTTCCTCCGTTGTGAACCGTAGCCACCTGTTTTACGCCGCTTCCTACCTGAAATCCTTAAAGGTCGAAGAACACTTCTATTGCCCTTCATTCAAGCCTGCGTTAAACGCATCATTTGTTGCAATCGCTGGAAAGGACATGAAAGTTCAGAGGTTGTTCGGCTTACAGTTTCTGTGTCCTTAGCCATAATGGCACGTTCGCTTGTATCGAAATATGTCACAAGTTACGTGCCTTGCGCAATGCCCTTTTATTTGTATATTACGGTCAGGTACTTCGATTACTTTCCACCTGTCCGAGCGTTGATAGACGACATTATGTTAGCTGCAGATGCTATAGAAAGTAAAGAATTCTGATCATTCTCGACAAAAGTTAGACCTCTTTGAAATCTTTCTTCCATTAACAGCTATTTTTTACATTCAAAGATAGGTCGCTAATGACCCCGTCGTCGACGCGCCCTTAAGCCCAACAACAAAAACGAGAATCAGAGAATTTCCTCACCAAATTATCTTTTAAAGCTTTTATGAATTTCTTGATTGATTTCACGGTTGTTACATTGGCAGAACTTTGTAAAAAAAAAAAAAAAAAAAACATTTGAAAATCCTTCTACTACACTTTACACACTTTTTTTTTTTTTTTAACTGTTTAACGTCTCTTAACAGCGAGGTTTTTTAGTGACGGGAAAGGATGGGGTCAAGCAATGGAAAGGAATTCGGCAATGGCCTTTTGAAGGAAGCATCCCGCCATTGGCCTGGAGTGATTTGGGAAACCATGAAAACCCAAATCTCGATGCCCGGACGGGTATTCGAACCGCCGTCCTCCCGAATGCGAGGCCAGAACGCTAACCGTTACACCACCACGCTCGGTTTTATACATATTACACGAATGACGCTGAATAAAACGAGTATAAAAGAATATTCTGTTTTCACAGCCGTTATTATTAATAAAATTACGAAAAACTGCGTGAGATTATAACTTTGTCGTGATTTCCTTTGACCCCTCCAATTCCCTGGAATACAGACCCAGATCATAAACCTTATTTCGGGTTTAAAGCCTCTTGCTGAATCTGGGAACACACTGACTTGGTGATCTGCTACTGAACTGTTGTACGCTGGGTGCTATCACTGGTTCGCTGCCTTAATACAATAAACAATTAAGCATCAAGTCAGCTGGTTAGTCTCTTTCCATGCTCAACAAGATGCTTACACTCCTGAAGAAGATCCAAGGCTTTGGTCGAAACGTTGACTAATCGTAGGGTAACCTGATACAGGGTTTAATAACGCAAAGTCTATGTAATATACTGAATAATGGTGGCTTCAAATCTGATAAATGCTATTATCCGTTCCCGCAGCCTAGGTAGTGCTTACTACCTTCGCCATTTTTTTTTTAATTCGTTAGATGCTAAATACAAATTATAATAGATATTTTCATGAGTATCATATATTTACAATGTTACTGCTCAAATTTCAGTACATTCTTTATACTTGTGACAATAATTATAAACATACATAAACGAGAGTGGATTTGAATGGGTTATCGTACTTGCTTGAGAATTCAACGGGCCAGCCAGACAGTTCCCTCATCCCGCCGCAGGGGAAGACTTTAATACCAGTATCCAATGATCTCCCTGTGATCTGTATCACCGCGAACACGGCTAATAACCTACGAAAAATGGCTCTCCCTGAACCACTTTTCCAGTCATTGACGCAGCGCGGGTGTATTTACAAAGAGGGAGCAGCATTACAAAAGCCCGAGAGTGCAGAGTGATGCGAGATTGGCTGCACTGCTGCCCCCCGTTCGCTTTCTGCGTCGGCGGTCATCGATCTTACTTTGATCGCCGACGCGGTAAGCCGAGTCCACAGTTGGAGCATTAAAATTGTGCAGTCAGACATCGCCGGCTTTAATACGGCACGGGAGGCACTGCCGCAAAACAGGAGCCCGGTAATCGGGGTTCTTTGGCCGTGAAATGAGACGCCACAGGTTTCTCTCTGCTGTAGACGGAAGAGATCTTGATCATTCAGATTTCATTAAAGGGAGTAATACAAGGCTTCCATCTTCGATTCAAAACTACGAGTAACATTTTTTTTTTTTAGATTTCGTTAACCGTAGATACTACAACCCGTCACTTTTATACGAGGGGGGGGATTCTATCACAGTTTACGGATTTAAAATTTAAAAAAAAAAAAAAAAAAGACTGATATAACTACCAAAAAAAATTGTTGCTACTACACACCTCCATTTCACATTATTTTTGTAATACTTTTTTGTCTCATCTAATAAAACTTAACCCAAGGAATTTATAGCCTGCAAATACTTGTTAAATGTGGCTGCAAGAAGTTTCCTCGTTTAAACGGGGACAGTAGAGCCCACCAGTGGGCGTTGGAGAGATCGTACGGGGCCGTTTCTGGTCCAAGGGAAATTAGGGTGTGTTGAGGACAATCCACCACTCCCCTGCTTTTCAGTATTATATGCATCTTTAAGGGGTGAATAAAAGAAGTTTTAATCGGATTCCCATGGTCATATGTAACCAATTCATCAATTTACAAGCTAAGAAAAGAAATAGATTTTCAGAAGTGGAACGTGGCAATTCAAGGTTTTTTATGACAAATAAGACACCAAAAATCGAAAAATTGGCGTTTTTATACCAAGCGTAGCATCTAATTAATAAAAAATTTCATAATATATAACTGTAATCAAACTGAGAATAAAACACCAATATTGTTAATAAAGAAATTTAAAAAATCTGTCCTTGTTTTTCTACACATATAATATTGTCCACTTCCACCAAATCACTGTTTCAAAAAGTGGGTTACGAGCACTATGGGTTATATTATATATTAGCTGAGGTACCCGGCTTCGCTCAGGGAGTTGATATGAGATTGTGTGGTAGTTGGAATAAAAGGATAAACTTTAAAAAGTGAGAGGTAATTTTTTCTTTTGAAAACATATTCTAACTTTTGCAATACTTGTTTATAAACAACATTTTTCAATTAGTTAGGTGGGGTATACATGAACAAATTTTTAGGATTTCCTACTCGATAGCAATTAGCAAGTTACGTATAGTTGACCGTGAGAGAAGCAGGAGTCTTTGGGGTTGATGCCGCAATGTCTTAAAGTTTGTACTTGCGCTTTGTTTATTGTAAAACAATAGGCTAATTTGATTGGAAATTGCAGTCTTTTAAATTCGAATAGCAGTTCAGTAGAGATCAGGGGTATTCTGAGGATTAGTACTATGTGTTTCGATTCTGGAGTTTCCCCGATCATGTAACGTAGAAATTCCTGTGGAAGTGCTTCCAGTGGTGGTAATCGAATTTTTCCATTCATGTAACAGAATCCTGGTGTTTCTCCACTGAATTTTTTCGCGTTGCAAAACTGGTAGATCTTACCCATTTTTCCGATTCCGACGTGGCTGTTTTAATTATATTGTTTTGTCGGGTCGTAGTGGAATGCTTCATTTGTCAGGTTATACTGTTTACTTGTCCTCGTTCGCGCTTCTCGTAGGGTGATTTTTTCATGAGCGGCTTGCGTTCGCATTCTTAATTCTTTAATTCGTTCATTTCGTTGTTTTTCGGTTTCTCTGCTTCACACGGTACTCATTCACATTCGCTGAGAACATACAAGTGCCTAGCTCTCTTCGATTGTTTCGTTTTTTCGCTGTTCTTTTTGTTTCGTTCGTTGGAAACGTAAACGTGCCTCGCGCTCTTCGACTGTTTCGTTTTCTCGCTGTTCTAGAGGGCAAAACTTTCAGCCCTCCTAACTTCAAAATCACGCCCTTCAGGTAAAAACGGAAACCTTCTTCATGGATAAGGGATAGAGGGCTACCACACTATATAACTCCCTTGATGGTACCGGGACTCATTTTTAGTTTTAGCGGCACGCACATTGTACACTTACTTTTATAATATATATTGATTACAAGAAGGGGAGTCGCCGGTGTGTTCTTTATTCTGAAAAGGGGTGGTGATAAATTTTTGGTGTGGAAAGGAGGTCGGCGAGTAATTTTGTTCGTGCGTGGTAGGCCAAAAAAGGTTGGAAACCTAAGGTTCAAACAAACGTAAAATGTACTCTCCTTATGTGAACAATCTTGTTGAGACATTGCAGAAAAGTTTTCTCAGAAAAATCAGATGAAATTACACCTTTCCTAAATGGTATAGATAGCAGAATGCCTGTATTAATCAGCGTCAATCAATGTCTTAATGAAAAACTTTAGTAAATAATCCTCAGTCAGTGTTAAATCTCCAGTGAATCATTGAGTATCGACATGTCGAAAACAAAATTTTCTGAAAGTGTGAACTTACAGAGTTATATAAGGGAATTTGGAGAAGAGTATTTTAGTACAGATGAAAGAGTTCTTTCCTGTAAATTATGTGAAATTAAAGTGAATTCAACAAAATGATTTAAAATTTAATTTCCCAACGGTGCAGTGAATGCACGGGAGCAAATTATGCTGTCTACTTGAAAGCGACACTACTAGAAAAAATAAATGATGTATAATTGAGCATGGTTTGTTTCGATGTATAGCAAATTTAAATGTTTTGTCATATTTTTTAAGTTTTAGGTCATATTTTCCTGTTTTTAAGGTAATATTTGCCTTCATATTTCTCTCCTAACCCTACCGATCACCTTACACAGCCGATCACCGCTGAAGTTGGGTGAGCAGGAATCACCAGGTTTGTTAGTCAAAAGAAAAAAAAAGCATATATACTAGTCATATTATGAGCCACCAAGATATAATGTTCTGAAATAAACTCAATCTCCTTAAACTCGATCTTAAAAAAAATCGTAATCAGGCAATGGACCGATTTGACACCGGTGAAAGATTAACACGTTACGGCCTAACTTGGAGGGCAAGACTTCCGGCGCAGGAAGCGATTACGTCTGGGGACACCTTATCAGGTCCCTGGGGAGTGGCGAGTGATTCACGGAGTTGGCAGTTTGCCCTCGGCGGTCCCACTGCGGCGGAGCGACAGGTGTCATGCGCACGTCCCGTTTGAATTCCTTTGACGCGGTCGCTGGCCTCCTCCCCCTGGGACTATCAATATTCCAACTGCAGAACGATAAAATTTCAACATTAAAAACAGTAACAGCAAATATCCTCTTATAAAAGAGCAGAGGAGGATACTGGACTTATTCCGCTGATCTAGAAAGAGGCGTCATAAGCAGTCGCATTACTTATGTAGAAAAAAGGGTAGTTTGCAATTAAAATGAAGGTTAAACTGGAATTTTTAAATTTCACTAATTGTAAGTAAATAACTCCAATTTATTTGATCATGATCAGTGCATACAAACCATTTACAAAAAGCAAATACGCAATCATGAAAATAAGGTGACGAGCCTGTGGTCATTGCACAAGCGTGCTCCAGATTTACATTGCAGCGCTGCTAATTCTATTTCCAAAGGGCCAACAGCCACTTGTTCACCTTTACTGACATAGAAGAGGACTGTAATAGAGCAGACCTTGTCTAAGTTAATCCATCAGCAATAACATGTCGTCCTTTCTGACAAAATGGCATTTAAAGCCTGATCTGTTAATATGTCTGCAATGCATAGCAAAACTTGAACCTTCAAAAGTTTCGTATGTGTCACTTTGTATGACTGAACCAGGAAAAGGTAAACAGAGAATTATTATGGTCGCAGTAATATTTTTATATTGTCTTGGTCGTAGTACAACGGTGTTCCGAAAGACAAGGAATAATGTCATGATAGTTATCGCCACTTCTTCATCGAAATGCCAACCACCACAAACGATACCGTTAGACGTTCCTCGTTAAATATTTTTGTTTCATCACATCAAATAACACAGACAAGTTACAATGATGTTATAAATTTAGATCTGATATGTTTTCGATGCAGAATAAAATCTTATAACAACAAATTTGTCCTCTATGTTAGAGCATAGATCAAATTTTAAATATCATAGAAAAAATATTTTTAACTTACTGGTATTACAATACAAAATAATATTGCCTTGAAGAAAAATAACGCAAATAGCCCAATATTTCAGCACAATGTGTTCAAAACATTCAACGACGTAGCTCACTAAAAAATATGACTTCGCTAATAAGTTCCAAATACAGCAACCACAAAAATCCATTGATAACAGCATTTGAATTACCCGCGACAATATAACAAGATAACACGTATGAAATAAATCATATAGTGTTCACAAGACATAAAATATACTTAATAATTTGTTTCGCAGTTTGTAAATTTGGAAGCGGGACAATATCTTATTCTAATGAATAATTGTGTTAATGGTTTACTATCAGAAATTAGATTGTTTGCAGATGACATTATGCTATATAAAAGGATCAAAATGGCAAATGGCAGAGGATTGTAAACAGCTGCAGGATAACCTGGACAGGATATCTAGTTAGGTTGGTAAATAAAGGATGAAGATAAATGCAAAGAAAAGTCAGCTTATTAGATACACAGATAAAAAAAACTAAAGGTTGATTATGATTATAAGGTGATGAAAGAATTGCTTGTTGAAGACTTGAAATGCAACTATCTTTGCATCACAATTGATAACAAGCTTAACTGGGCAGGACACATTGGAAAGGTAGAAGAAAAGGGGATGTACGAGAGAAGTAAATGAATTGGTTTACAAAACTTTGGTCAGGCCATTGATGCTTGAATATGGTAGTGTAGTATGGGACCCACATTTTGCGTATTAAATACAGGATGTAACAGCTACTCGCGCTATTCGTGTTTGTATAGTTAAAAGTTCGTTGAAGCAATTGTGCAGCTACACTTCCTACACGATTTTTTTAAAGCTTTCTTCCACCACTAATTACTCTTTTAATTAAAGGTTTGTTTAGCCGTGCGGTCGCCAGTCTTTCGGCTATGCTAATTGTTTAATTAAAGTCACAGAAGAAAGAACACATATGCGTACTAGTTTTGTAGATTTATTCCTCTGAGACTACACAGTCCACAAGCATGCCACCAGACAATAATACTAATGTTTCTTCGTCACCGAAAATAGCAGCTTCAAGTACAGTCAAAAACTAAATAAGCAGTGAGCACAATTCTCGAAACTAATTAACAAACAATCGCCATAGTCCGATTCTGCAGTAGTTTACTAAACACAGTTTATATTGAATCAGGTCTCTCGGAAGAACCTTCATAGTCCAACATATACTTTAGCACACATCCCACAGTGTTCTTTAGTACGGAACACACGCCAAGCGGCCGTACGATGTATTCCCGGGATAGACACACTGCCGTAGACCTTCCGTTCCCGCCGGCTGTTCCGTACCTTACCCCTGACAATCACCCACTCCCCCGCTCGGCGCTCGCCCACCGCCAAAGACCTTACATACCTCTCAGATTACACTATCCCCTCCAAATATAACCGTAACGTTCATGGTTACGTTACAAGGAGTTGGAGAGGGTGCAAAAAAGGGCTGCTAGATTTGTTTCTGGAAATTACCGCAGAACGCAATCAGTAACAGATATGATAAAAGAGCTGGAATATGATTCAATGGAAGACAGGAGGAAGATGAAGGGGGCTTACAAGGTGTATATTGGTGATGCGGCATGGAAAGATATTTGTGTAAGAATTAAAAGTAATGCATGGAAGGGAAGAGATGACCAGGACCGCAAGCTGCCACTTGATTTAAGGCACAGGGGTGTAGGAAGATTCTCTTTGTTAGGTAAGGGGATCAGGGATTGGAATAATTACCAAGAGAATTGATGAATAAGTTACCAAAACCTTGAAAGAATTTAAAGTTGAAATTTGTAGAGGGCTAATATAGGTGGGTGCAGGAAAGGTGAAAATGGGTGTGTAGGAAAATTGCCACCGGGACGTGCGCTCCATTGCAATTAAAATTAAATTGCCAGTACATTTGAGGAGTAATTATGATTATTAAAATTTTGTGTTAATGAGGAAGTTTAAGCCAACATACTAGGCACCTAACAATAATTGTTGATATGTTACAGGTTTTTTTTATTTAGTTTATAATCCACGGGGCTTGAAAAATTTACTTTAACTAGTGATCACACACCATTTTTTATGTTAATTAAGGTAGAAATAAATAAAAGGTAAATGAATCATACTACTCGAGTTTAGTAACAAAACTTTCAGAAAATGATAAACATTGTTTGTTTTTTTAATGACTGGATATTGTGGGCCATTTCCTCAATTGCAAATTAATCAATTTTTTATAAAGGTGAATAACACGCCAATGCAATTGAATTTTTGTTTTATTTTGGTGTCGTACGCGTTTCGCTCTATTTCAAGAGCATCATCAGCGACATCTGTTAGATATTTATTCATTTGGTTAGCTACATTTGGTTTAAAGAACAATAAAGCCGGCCTCGGTAGCGTAGGGGCTAGAGTACTGGCCCCACGTACCGAAGGTCGCCGGTTCGAGTCCGGCCGAGGGCATGGGTGTTTAAGTGTTGTGTGTTAGTGTGCTTGTCGTGTCCGTCCTATGGTGTTCCAAAATTACTTGAAAGATATATATACACGTATAGAAACTGAAAAACACTGGATGAAATAAACACACATACTTGAGCTGGATATATGGCCGAAGGAAGCCAAATGCCATTAAAAAAAAAAAAGTAGGAGTGAAATTAAATTTACTTACATGTTACTTTTTTACATTTTACTCATCATCAGGTTTAGCTTCTCTGTGTAGGTTTTGTAGAAAACATCTGAATGTATAAATCACTACACTGCACTGACCATATTTCACATTAACACTATTATGTGCTGTTACTATCTTTATCAAAACATGATAGAGTAAATACCACGCCATGTTTTTCACAGGTCCATAGAGTGTGTGTATGGACCTGTGGTGGTGTAACGGTTAGCGTCCTGGCCTCGCATTCGGGAGGACGGCGGTTCGAATCCCCGTCCGGGCATCCAGATTTGGGTTTTCCATGGTTTCCCAAATCACTCCAGGCAAATGCCGGGATGCTTCCTACAAAAGGCCATGACCGAATTCCTTCCCATTCCTTGCCCCCCCCCCATCCTTTACCGTCTCTCAATACCTCGCTGTTAAGAGACGTTAAGCAGATTAAAAAAATATCAAGTTTTACCATCTCCTTTCAAGGAAAAATATATATCCCAAACAATTTTATTGCCTTGTTTACTTGATTGTCCTCTGCCACTTCATGACCTTAGACGCGTTTACAAAAACATATCGTCTAGTCAACAGCGTACATTTAAAAAAAAAATCATCAAATCTATTAACTTCCTGATAAATGTTCTATCCTGTTTGAAATCTATGTATATTCTTACATCGGTAGGTGATTTAACTGTATTTAAGTAACGCCATAGAATATAACAGTCACCACTGTTTGTTGTCATAAATAGAATCACTGTTAAAGATAACAGTTTTCACTCTAGTTTTTGAATGTATGGTGTAAATATGATAATTAACTTAAGAACAGTTGGATCCTTCTCTAATGTTAAGGATGAAATAAACTTTTTGCTCGGCGGAATCCACAATTTGTCAGAAACACATATTGTCGTCCGTTTCGTACACTGTTCTCCAAATTACGTACTGAAGATTTATTAGGATGAAATGGAATATGTTACAGTGTCGTAAAGAGTTATTTAACAATCTAAAAAGAGAATTTGAAATATGTAGATGAATTATCCAAACCACATTAGAATATGACCTTAATGAAAGCAGGAAGCTAACTGCAAGCCGTAGGTTCCTATTCCGAAAGAGCTGTTAGTGCTTCTGCATCGCTTTTAAATACTGACATAAATTAAGAGGCAGAAAAGCATCCGCTAGCCGTTCAGTACGTGTTTTCGTCACAGTTTATACTGTGGACTTGAAATTATCATTTGAATCGCTGTGCTGTTTCCGCCAAATAAATTGCCGGGCGACCGGCGAGTTTTCCAGCAATTTGACGGCGATTGTTAACTCACAATTACTGCGTGTTTGCTTCCGTCTGCCACCAATTGTAAAATATTCGTTATTAAACAAAAGTTGTCCCAAATACCATAGACCAAAACAAATTAGCAATATTTAATAAAATCGTATTCGCGTATGAATCGAAATTGTTTTCATTTCCACACGTTATGTCGCTCGCAAGCAAAGCAATTTGGCGGATGATATCACATTCCAAAAATAAATATTTTAGCCCTCGTTTATATCACTGCTAAAATGAGAAAAAGTGAGAATTTCACACACAGCTTAACAACTGCTTAACTACAGCTCTTCCCCGTACGCGTTACACGTTACATAATATTCATTTTTTCACATCTTACTTTGTTGTTTATATATGTCTTAAGAAATTTGTTAAATTACTTTATGTGTTCTGTAATCTACACTTTGATGTAATTTCAATGTCTGTTCATTGATTTTTAAGAAATCTGAAGTTTTAAGATGTTCTGACTAGGGATATTCACTAAACATCGATGCATCTCATCCGTTCGATGTTTACAGTACGATACATCGGATTGATTCGATGTTTTGACAAAGAATTTTTTTATTCGATGTATTGATTTTTTTATATATATAAAACTATCGAATCATTAAACATTAACTCTGGCTAATAATGAGAAAAATAATTGTTAAGATTACTACAATTGTAACTTAATTCAAGATTAAATTAAATTATTTCAATTTGAAGTAACTGTCATTAACAGATGGTGACATCTGTGAGCTACTAGCGGGGCTTGACAACGGTGAACATGAATTTTTGTTGTGGTTGGCTATCCTGCCGTATGAGTGATTGAATAAAATCAATTTCATTGGTTCACTACTGCTGGTTTTTTATTGTAATGGTCTGGTATCGTAATAAAATATTTCTGTTAATCTGTAGTTTCTGTCTCACTCACAAAGCTATACCTCATTCATGCAACACTACTTAAGCAACACACAGTATCATTCATAAAATTAATTTTTTAATGTTGGGTGAACGGTAAGGCTCTGTCTTCGCATTGGGGGGACGCAAGTTCGAATCCCCGTCCGGGCATCCAGATTTGGATTTTCCCTGGTTTTCCTAAATCACTCTAGCTGAATGCCGGGATGCTTCCATCAAAGGGCCAGGCCAAATTCCTTCCCGTTCCTTGCCCCCAGTCTTTTCCCGCCTCTAAAGTCCTCAACGTCGACGAGGCGTAAAGCCATAAACAAAAACAAAACAAAAATTAAACACATCATTACAGCTACAGCACTACACTAATGGTATAGTGTTACTCTGTGTTCACACGGACCAAACGAAAGACAATGAACTATCTAAGTTCAACTGGAAATGGTCAATATCAAACTATTGTCACATTTTCTTTTAACGATTTTAAAGAAACAGGTAAGAGAAAAATGAAACGACTTTTGCCGATTAATATTGTTGGTTTGTATTTGTTGTGCTAATAAAAACATAAAGGTATTCGATGTTGAAAAAAACATAGATGTTTTTAAGCGATGCGTCGAAAATCATCGATGCAAGCGTCCGATGTTTTACATCGAATAAAAACAAAGATGTACTTTCTAAGTTCACACCCCTAGTTCTGAAATAATATCGTAATGGAACCCACAGTTGCATCAATATTCAAGACTGAATCCAGCACGCTGCCCGTGCAGCGTTAATTTTTGTTATCTTAGGGAGCAGTCATAAAATAAATTGCACCATTTTGGCCTGCCTTGAACCCACCCCCCTCCCCCCACATAGTCTGACGTGGCTTTTGCATCGATACCAGCTCCTCCCCCCCCCCTCCCGTGTGGCACGTAGCTTTTTTCCCTACAAATTGCAAAAAACATTTTGCACAGTTTCTCCTAACAGACTATCTTTAAAATTATTGCACATATAACGAATACAGCCTGTTTTTCTGTTATGTACTTTTTATAATTATAAATATTCTGAATGAAATGTCGACATAGCCACTCCTGAAAATTACCAGTTATTGGGAAAAACCTCTTTCTCAGGTACAGGGATCCTTTTTTCTTGAGATGTTACAAAATACCTCCTCATCTCCTTCATGACTGTTCATTAATTGATGAAATAGAAAAAAATATACCTGCTGTGTAGAAAAACTAAGAAGAGCTGCATCTATTGTTTTATTTTTCTGTAGCTCTGTCGCCTTTCTTTCCATATTACCTTGGAGCACGGTGTATCTCGGAGAGGGTGTAGAATTCGCGCAGACGCGTAGCTTATGGACGTCCCTCCTGACGGGTGTTTCTGAAAAAAGATCTTAAGCTAAGCACCAAGTTGCTGGTGAATCGAGCTGTTTTTGTCTCCTGTACGGATGTGAGGTATGGACGCTTTACCGCAATATTATTAAAAAATAGAGTGGTTTCAACAGCAAAAACTTCGTTTCATATTGAACGTCAAATGGGATGATTTTTTGTCTAACTTCACAATATTAGAGAGGGTACAAATGTACAGCATTGAAGCTCTCATCACCATTTAACAACTCTGATGGATTTGACATGTTCAGCTAATGAGTAAAAGCAGACTCCCTAGCCAGTTTTTATACGGTGAGCTCAGCACTGGCAAAAGACCTCGTAGTGCTCCACTTTTTAGATCTTGAAGATCACGAACATAAACCTAGGACTGCCTCGCAGAAGACCGCGCTCTCTGGCGTAAAAGCACCTCCAGTGCTGTCGCACTTTTTGAGGAGGAACAGCGAAGTCGGGCAGTAGAAGCTCGTAATATACAGAAATCGCGACAAACCCTACAGCGTCCACCAGCCACAATGCAACATATGTAGACGATTATTTCATGCCAGGATTGGCCTGATCAGCCACCAACGTACACACAAATAACTGTATGCAAGTGAAAAACATAAACTCGGAAACGAGTATTGGCCGACGACGACGACCGGGAAATGATTCTTTGAGCTGCTAAATGTTTTCTATAACTCATTGGATACTGAAAACTCGTTGGAAAACCAACGCAATGACTTCAAGCCGTGCATACGCGATACTATCAATAGGCACGATATATAAATCACATGCTATTTTGTATTCTGTACCTAATTTCAACTGTGACAAATAATATGAATCAAAAGTTACGTGGCTTGCCTCGTGCACCCCCCCCCCCTCTTTTTCCACGTAGCCCAGCGTAGCTTTCGACCGAACCCCTCCCCCCTCCACTCCCACCCCGTGGACCGAGTCACATAGTTTATGGACGCTCCCTTGTGGATACGTATCCCCTATTATTGGCGCCCCCCTCACCACTAAGTCGATGATTAAATACTGGTCAGGATTTTTATATTGTCATCAAAGAAAATAGGGATATTTATTCCTTCCATTTCCAGCATTCAACTCATCCACTCATTCCCGAACGACACGAAGCATCTTTGAGCGGCGTCTGTCATACTTAAGACGCTGCAAGATAGTAACACCCCCCCCCCCTACGCCCACCGCCACCCAAATCTGAGTTCTGCTACAACGGAATGATACAAATTCAATAGAAAACAAGCATAGTTTGATACTATTTCTTTGTCATAATTCACATTGTAAATGAATATACAATTCTTTCGTCTCACTTGCTGGAGTTTACTTCATCAGATACTGAATCAGTCTTCAGTGCATAAATGCATGAGTAAACTGAGTGCATCCAAGATTATAGCGTCTCATCCATTATAATTCTGGCTGATCTAACCCTATCCCGAATCCTGTAGTTATGAATACAGTGAATCTTGATCCTATTTAGCTTCCCTTAAATCGCGCTATGAAGAATAACTTGATAATTAATTGAATCACCATAAGCAGGGCCGGCGTTAGGGGAGGGGTAAGCGGGTCAAAAGTACCCGGGCCCGCCGGCTGATGGGGGGCCCCGATCACCGACTGTAGGGGCCCTCAGGGCGTGAAGTCTAGAATTCGCCCATTGTCGCCTGGTTTGTAGAGCAAAAAAAAAAAAAAGGGTCGCCCATTTTACCCCGGGCCCGATATTCCTAGCGCCGGCCCTGACCATAAGTAATAACAATAATCCATACTGACCGATTATTTTGATTTTCGACTAACGAATAAGTGTTTTCAAATAATACGTTATGCAATTCAGTTGATATCTCTTTATTGTTGGCCTTGTATCAATTGACTGCGGGTTAGAGGATAAATGAGATATTTAATTTAATTTAATTGCAATGGAGCACACGCTCCGGTGGCAATTTCCCTACACACCCAACTTCTCCCTATCCTACACTCACCTACATTTGCCCTCTACAAATTTTATCTTTAAATTCTTTTAACGTTTTCGGTAGGTAACTCATTCCAATCCCTGACACCCTTAACTAAAAAAGAAAATCTTCCCACACCCTTGTGCCTGAAATCGAGAGCCAGCTTATGGTCATGGTCATCTTTTCCCTTCCATGAACTACTTTTCATACCTACTGCAATATCTTTCCATGCCTCATCGCCAGTATACGCCCTGTACACTCCCATTACCCTCCTCATCCTCCTCCTGTCTTGCAATGAATCCCATTCCAGCTCCTTTATCATATCTGTCACTGATTGCATTCTGCGATAATTTCCAGAAACAAATCTAGCAGCCCTTCTTTGCACCTTCTCCAACTCCTGTATTTGATACTCAAAATGTGGGTCCCATACTACACTACCATATTCGAGCAATGGTCTTACCAAAGTTTTGTAACCCAATTCCTTTACTTCTCTCGTGCATCCCCTCGTCACTCTCTCCAAGAAGTGCAGAATTTTGAAACCTTTTCCTACCACCTGTCCAATGTGTCCTGCTATAACTAACTATTTTAACTAAATTTTTGTGAAACATTTCTATACTGAATTGAGACCATGCATAAAGTGATGTTTACTGCCAACCTTGAGCCGTTAATGAACATGAAAGGACCCAGAAGAGGCAGCTAGCCACTCAGTATGCCAAACGAAATCAGAATGATCAATAATAATATTCTCACGAGTGAACCTTTGGAGAGCGCTTGAGTCCCAACAATATTAAAGCTAAACACTCAAGACAATGCTTACTAACAATACTAAACAAAGGTATTAACACTCCATATCAATAGTTTGAACACAAATTTTAAATGTAAGGGCAGCAGGTTACTATAAGGTCTATTTAAATTACTGCTGACAACTCATAACCGGAACTTAAGTTCAAGAAGTGTAGGTTACTTAGAGAAAACGTTACTTTTATCTTACAAAATGAGTATGTCGTCGTTGAAGGAGAAAGTTCTTCTAGTCTAGATGTTACATCTGGGGTACCTCAAGGAAGTATAATAGGACCACTTCTTTTCTTAATTTTTATAAACGATCTCGGAGACAAAGTGAAAAGCCTTTTTAGATTGTTTGCTGATGATGCGGTTATTTATAGGGAAGTAAGGAATTTGGCCGATTGCTTAGAAATTTAGCGTGATCTGGATATTATTTTGGCATGGTGCGCTGAGTGGCAACTTACGCTAAATTGTAAAAAGTGCAAGACAATGAGCATAACTAACAAAAAGAATCCAATTGTTCAGAAATACGAGTTAAACAATTCAGTTATCGATATGGTCGATTCTATGAAATATTTGGGAGTAACAGTACAAAGGAACATGAAATGGGACTTACACATTAATTCGTTTGTAGGTAGAGCTAATTCTAGGCTGCGATTCATAGGTCGAATATTGAAAAATTGTAATGAACAAACAAAGGAGATAGCGTACAAATCTCTTGTGCGTCCACATTTGGGCTATTGTTGTGCCATTTGGGATCCGTTTCGTAAGGGGTTGATCGAAAGTATAGAGAAAGTACAGAGAAGAGCCGCTAGATTCGTGACCGCTTGCTACAGTCCTTATGAAAGCGTCACAGAACTGATTAGTAGACTAGGCTGGGAGTCTCTGGTAGATAGACGACGCACGTTTCGTTTAAACTTATTGGTAAACATGCGTACTCTCACTTTCACTTTTGAGTGTAGTGAAATACTTCTTCCACCAACCTATTTGAGCCGGAATGACAGGAAAGATAAGATTAGAGAAATAAGGTGCCGCAATGATTCTTATATGAATTCCTTTTTCCCTCGTACCATTAGGGATTGGAATGCAAAATAAGAGATTAGCTTGGTGCTGAGCACCCTCTGCCACCCACAATTTTGTGAATTGCAGAGTATATATGTAGATGTAGAGACTGACACATACAGAAAATAGGAAAACTTTGATGACACTCAGCAATGTGTTTCGTCGCCCCACAGACTTCAGATCTGTATTATCGCCGTGTGGTTGCCTACCTGCAGGGGACGCCTGCGTGACGCGTTGTGGACGCCAACCTTATTAAAGGTAGCTCGCAGGCAGACAGCCAGAAAATTGCTTCTTTTCCTCACCTAAGCCGACCAGACGCCGCCAGTAAACACGGAGACAGCCAAGCCCAGCTCGTCAGCGAGACATGTTCCTATGGAAAAGTGAAACCCACTTTCCGCATTTTAGGCGTAGGCCTATGAAAACGGCGGGAATTCCACCTATCGAGAGGATGTTACTATATAGTGGAGATCATGAGCGTTATTTAATAATAGTTCTATTTAGTCAAGCATCGGCGAAGAAATGAAATGCCGGAACACTGAAAGAAAAATATGTAGTGCGTTTATAAATTGCCGATAGATAAGTAAGATAAATGCTTTAATTTTCAAGCAGCAATATTAGCGAAAGTTTTGATTAATTTTAAATATATCCTGGATCAGAATGACAAGGGAAATTTGACATTACAGAAGATGGCATAAATAAAGTTTTTATCGGGTGTTTGGAAAGTTTCACATGGTAAGTTAGTTCTTCTTTAGAAAATTCTTCGCGTTTAATAATTATCTCACTTACATATTGAAGAGTTCATATTCTTTACAAGATATAAATTCTCGTCATTATTCGGTGGAATATGAATAAGCATGTATTCCAGCATTTTTACACTATCCGCACTAGGCAATCTTTTGAAATGTACTCTACTGCAAGCGATACGAGGATAAAATATGAAAATTGTTCCCCTCAAATAATTTTATTTAATTAGCAGTCATATTGCTCAGTTGAACTTCGTCTAAAGCAATGGCAATTATTGTATTTATCTGATCTGTATACACAAACGTGTTGTAACATGCTCCCAAACCTAAAATTAAATGTAACGGTATTTTATGAAGCACTTGTGGTAAGCTAAAGTTTGGTTGAATATGATCTGGTACGCTTGTTTTACAATTTCCTGTAAATCAATGTATATATACTTTGTTTTAGTGAAAATAAATTATTTAGATACCATTTAATATGTTTAAGAACAGAATTATGCAAGAGAACTGCTTTAAATGTTTGTAATTCCAAGTATTAATGCAAGTTAAGATGTCTAAAGGACAATTTGCTACTAGTTTAAAATGATTTCTGTGAATAATTTTGTGTTTAAGTATCTTTTAATTTCCATTTCTGACCATTTTGTATTGATTGTAAATGATTATGTATTAATTCTGATTGTTTTTAATACTGTTTCAATTGTTTAAGTATTGTTAATCTTAGAGAAATATCTGTCGGAATCTTTTGAAGTGTTCTAGAAATCTCGGTGGAGTTTATATAAAGCGATCATCCAAGACAGAGAAACAGTTAGTTTAGAGTTTTCACCGACTCAATTTACGACGGCCAAGAACTGTATTGTCTGTGGAAGAAGTGTTGTATACAATCGCTGGATTGTGAGTATTCATGTAAACAGTATCGTTTGACGTCAGTGTTTTCTTTGAGAATAAAAAGAAGTTTAAAGAGAACTTTATGGTGGACTGATTATTTATCATATTAATTACACCACCAACAATCCAATACTGTTTTTCAGTTACTGCTGGGGTCCTGACTGCAATACCTAGGATGCGTTAAACGAATATTGCATCAGCCACCCAACTGATGCCATTTTGGGACCCCCTGGAACAAGCTTCACAAGGTATAACAATTTACTTATTTGAAATAAGAGCTGATGTATAGCCATAAGTTCTTATGTTTCTCCCAGGCCCTGTAAAAAGATCAGGCGGTCAGGTAATCAACTCTGGCGTGCGGGCTGCCGCCTCGCAGGCGTGTAGGTGGAAGCCGACGTCGCACAGCCGCGGATAAGGTGCCCCGCCCCACCCGGGCTTAGCGTTGCCATGCCTGCTGTGCCACCTTGTTTTGCCAGCCTGGCTGCGGGAGGCAGATAAACGCGCACACAATGAGGCCACCCGTTATCTGCCACCCGCTCAGACTTACGCTCCTCCTGCCCTCCACAAATTATTATAACGTGGTGCACATCGCGTCGACTCCTGTCTGAACGCCCACAGAGGTCTGCAAGAGAAAATATATTTTGAATTTTGTTACTTTCATTAAATAATACAACACAATCATTTAATTTTATTATCGTTCATTGCTCTTCCAAAATGGATGTGACGAAACTGCTTACCACCATTTCTGTGTGTAACGAATTATTTGAGAATCAAAGGAGTGATCAGGGAAATTTCCTTGCTTCCTAAACATTAGTTTGGTTTAAATCACTCCCTGAAACATCACTATTTAACGTTCCCTCCTCTTGACTTTAGGGGCAATATTCCATATTCTCTCCCAGATAATATACAGGGTGTTACAAAAAGGTACGGCCAAACTTTCAGGAAACATTCCTCACACACAAACAAAGAAATATGTTATGTGGGCATGTGTCCGGAAACGCTTTCTTTCCATGTTAGAGCTCATTTTAGTTTCGTTAGTATGTACTGTACTGTACGGACCAATTCCATGGCCCCCACGCTCTCCTGACCTCAACCCTCTTGACTTCCATTTATGGGGGCATTTGAAAGCCCTTGTATACTCAACCCCGGTACCAAATGTAGAGACTCTTCGTGCTCGTATTGTGGACGGCTGTGATACAATACGCCATTCTCCAGAGTTGCATCAGCGCATCAGGGATTCCATGCGACGGAGGGTGGATGCATGTATCCTCGCTAATGGAGGACATTTTGAACATTTCCTGTAACAAAGTGTTTGAAGTCACGCTGGTACGTTTGCTGTGTGTTTCCATTCCATGTTTAATGTGATTTGAAGAGAAGTAATAAAATGAGCTCTAACATGGAAAGTAAGCGTTTCCGGACACATGTCCACATAACATATTTTCTTTGTTTGTGTGTGAGGAAAGTTTCCTGAAAGTTTGGCCGTACCTTTTTGTAACACCCTGTATTTAAGACTTGTTATTGATCATTTATTTACATTTTACTCCCCTTCTTGTGTCCTTCCCCATCTCGTAAATTCTTATTTCCGTTATGTCACATCTGAAAACAGCAAGCAAGACACTATTATGATGTATGTACACCTATGTACTTTTTTCGAGTAAGGCTCTTCTCTATAAAGAATTTGGCAATTCGTGTTAATCATAATACTCTGATGCGTAGTATTTAGGAAACGTTTTACTGTTGCAAATGAAAGAGAACATGTTTAAAGAATTACAAGATGACTTTTGATAATTTTTGAAGATTAAATTCTGCAAAATGTATTAACCAAATTAATTAAATGGTAGAAACGTAGTGTTCTCTATTACATTAGTGGGGATTTAAATTAGGTTCTAAGGCTAATTCAGATCGGAGCCGACTTGACATTATTGGTCAATCCAGCCAAGCATTTCATTTACGGATATCTTGTGCATATAAGCCTAATGTCGGAAATGAGAGCGTTTCAAACCATATTTAAAATCGTCGTTTGACTGACCTTCGATTTCATTAAGTATGCCTACAGATTTCGTATCATTTACTTGTGCACTTAAACACATAAATACAAACTTGAGAACGAGTTTTCGTTTTAGGTCATTTTAACCTTGCAGTCACTCGAAGCGACAATTTGTTTAGCATGCAGAAACATCTTCAGAACATTGAATACCTTACCAATGCACAATTAAGGACAAATGTGTACTGTAATGTCCAAACATGTCTATGGAATAATTTATTGAGGATAAATTATTTAGACGGGGAGTGCAATCGTGAGAAATACCTACCGGTGTCGATAAAGGCAGCGAATTCCTAAAGGAAGCCCTGAACGTTGGGCAGTTTCCGCAACCGAAAATTCTCGTGCATTCAACTGTGAGACCTCGCCACCTCATCTAACAATACATGGAGACACGGTGCTTATGGCTTAAAAGGTGGGGACAAATCAATTCTTAAGAGCCCTCCGCTTCAGCATAAAATTACATTTAAATAAAATAACATGTCATTTCTTGACAACACAGTGCGAAAATTTGGGACATCACATGTTTTGTTGGAAAATAAGTTTAACTTAGTATTAATTGAAATTGAAGTGCCACACATTTCTCAATTCTTGTTTTTTTTTTTTTTTTTTTTACAATTTCATTTCTCCCAGCTGAAGGCTGGGAGGTTGTTCATATATATATATATTAAATTCTTAAACTTCCCTACGTGCTTACTTTTGCCCTAATTTTAAATTCTTTCAGTGTTTTTGGTGAATTATTCATCACCTTCTTTGGTAATCTATTCCAATTACTCCCTCCTTCGCGTACAAAAGAAATTTTTCCCACTAACTTATGCCTGAAATCGAGTGTAAGTCTGTGTTTATGATCATTTTTTCCCTTGCTTGCGCTATTCTAAATTCTGCCACCAATATCTTTCCAAGACTCATAACAGATATACGTCTTATAAATTCCCACAACTCTCTTCACACTCGTCCTGTCTTCCAATGAATCCCAGGCCAGTTCCTTTATCGTATCAATTAGTGATTGTGTTCTGCGGTAATTTCCACACACAAATCTAGCTGCCCTCCTTTTTACGCTTTCAAAGTCCTGTATTTGATACCCAAAATATGGGTCTCACACTACACCACAATATTCAAGCAATAGTCTGACCAATATCTTGTAACACAGTACCCTCTTTTCTATGGTACTCCCCCTGGTCATCATCTCCAGCAAATGTAGAATTTTGAAACTTCTTCATACCACTCGCCAAATATGCGCTCCCCAGTTGAGATTGCTATCAGATATTATATTAAGATATTTACGTTTCAGGTCTTCAACAAGCAATTCTGTTCTCACCCTAAAATCATAAACAACTTTTAGTTTTTTATTTGTATATCTAATATACTGACTCTTTTTGGGATTTATCTTCATTCTATGCTGGACATATCCTGTCTGAGTAACCCTGCTGCTCTTTACAAACTTCTACAGTTTTGATCCTATTATACGTCACCTACAAACAACCTAACTTCCGACTGTAAACGATTAACGCAATTATTTATTAGTTACCTCTTTATATCAAAGAGAGTGTTCAGCAACACATTATTCAGCTACTGCTTTTCGCTTAGTTATTTACAGAGTGGGAGAAACATAACCTATTCAGAAGTCAATATTATCACCAAATTCTAGACTGTCATAAGTATAAATCCCGTATTCCCCTTAGCAGCATAGGACGATATAGGCAGCGTTACTCCTCTTATAAGCGGGTTAGCGTTTTTTAGTTCTGAAAATTCCTGTTTTATGTTTTGATTTTCCTAAGTCTTCAGAAATTGCGTGAATGAGTGTCAATGCAACAGCAACACACGCAAAACGTGTTCTATTATCCATCATTAGCTATGCTTGACCAAGCGTTAAAATATAACTATCCTAGGACACATAAAATACGAAGCATCTGACATTTAATGGACGCTGAAATTCAATTCAGGATGGGCTTACCAGTACATATCGTTGTTAAATGTAGTGTACCAGATGCAATGACAAGCTGATTCAGTAAGATACAGTCCCCAGACTAGGTCTCACATCTCCGGCTCCTGGTCTTAAAGCCTTCCTGAACACTCTCCTATATCATTTTTATAGCTCCACTGATTGGCCGTTCCCTCACCAATATCCGGCAGCCGAATTATTATGCGTGCCTCTGGCGGAACTCAATTTAATGCTCTCCTTTCCGAATATCCAGCGCAGCGGGCTGCCAACTTTAAGGGGATCAAGCAAATGGAACGGCTGAGCCGAGAGAGCGAATAGCAGGTCGAAGACATAATTCAGGTCTCGCAACCGCGAATTTATACCAAAGTGGAAAAAAATCACCTTTAACTCCTTTTCTTCTTACTAAAGTGTAAAACCAAGATAGCATTTAAAAAGTATTTTGGACGTTTCTAGAAGAAACACTCATTCTTCTCACTAACGTTGGTATATAAGAAAAAATGTCTTGCTAAGCGAAAGACTTCTTTTACCTATTACATTTCAGTCAGTTGTAAGTAAAAATATTTTTAGCTTTTTGATGACAATGGGCCGTAATTACTGCACGATGGAAGTGTTTCACAGTATCGTATACTAATAAAATATTCTCGGATTTCCAGCCGTGTGAAAACGTCATTCTCTTTGGACATTTCGAAGGACACAATCTCTGCCCTCAGTTTCAACCAACTGATTTCACAAGGGCGTAGAGTTGTTTGTTTTGGTGATGTCAAGAAAACGGTAGAAGATAAATGCCCAACCTTATGGGCGCGCTGTAGCTTTAACATATTGACCACCGGGTTGCATGCTTACATTAAGCTTTTTTCCAGTATCCTTACTCAGTAACAGATCACATGTTCTGATTTCAACAGCTTAAGAAACAGCACTATCCCAAAAAGCTATGTCACGAACTAAAATTCTCGTACCGAACATGGTGGATGAACGGTAACGCTGGCGTCGTATTAGGACAAACGCGTGTTCGAATCCCTGTCCGGATATCCAGATTTCGATTTTCCACGGTTTCCCAAGATCACTCCTGGTGAATGCGGAAATGTTTCCTTCACAAGGCAATGCCCGAATTCCTACCCGTTCCTTGCCCCCAGTCCTTTCCGCCTGCAATGACTCCGGTCACGACTAGGCGCAAAGCCAGAAACAAACCAGTAAAATTATCGTTCCTTCAAATTTTAAAGTATGTTCCTCTTGGATACAGTGTTGAGTCACTGCTGATTTTTCTTCCTAACCCAGAGGAACATTTGCTACATGCTCCACACACCGCTGAACGGTACTGTTGTGTTTGGAGTAATAAGAACATGTGCCACGGAAGTGAGGGAAATGAGTCATGAAACCATGGTAAGAGCCATCGCTGTGGTGAATGATCCACATTATGGTTCTCAAATACAAGATTTGCAGCGGTTAGAAATGAGAACAACTAGATTTTTTTGTGGATATAATCACAGAACAAATCAATAACTGATAAAAAAAATTGTGCTTGGTTTTTTTTATGCCTTTGCGCGTTGTCGACGTCGAGGTCATGAAAGGCAGGTGGCTGTGTTGGGATTCGCTGTAAGAACTAAAGCAGATGGAGATCATGTTGGAAGTGTTCAAGACACATACTAGCAATAGTTCCTAGATGGGTATTGGAAGAAGAATTAGTAGTAGCATATCGAAGGAAAGGAAATGACCTTGGTCACAGATGCTGAACAGTTTACCAAAAACGCTGAAATAATTTATAATAAAAGATCATAAAATAAAAATGGAGATTTAGGGAAATTGCCATCACCTATATGTTCCATTGCAATGAAATTAAATAATAATGTTCCAACCATATTTTCTTAATTCATTTGGTTATCATTTAACAGTAAATTTTAAAATGAGTTCTCATAAACTATCAGTTTTCTCAGTCTTTCAATAAAGTTATATTTTGCTCAATCAGAGCGTTTTAATGCCAATTGTTATCCAGTTCTTCTTTTTTTTATCTGACTGACTGAAAATGAACTTGTAAGGAAGCATTGTTCACAAATTACCAGAAATCTTTGGTGAAAGTGACTAAATTTCTGTTTACACCTCTCGTTCCAACCAGCAAACCAACAGTAAATTTTTATTTATTGTTCTGATTTTGTTGTCGTTACTTCGTTTTTTCCTAATTCTTATAAAATCATTATTGCAGAACTTTGGTCTGAAAATCCATTTTCCATCGGAATTGTTATGTAGTTCCTTAATTTATTTTCATTCTAATTTTTTATTTTTTTATGGCAAGGGGCCACTACATTTCTGCAACCAAATGTGGAAAATTTCTGAGTGGAAAAGACTAAATAAATCAATCTGAGATGTCTTAAGAGATACTAACATTTCAAACATTTTAACAAGAATGCAGACATGATTGTACACTTGCCAGTCGAGACAAAGGAGGGGGGATATCCAGATACATCTGGGAATCAGCTGCTCACGGCTCATGCGAAACATCTTTTAACGCAAACTGATGGACGCATCAAAGAATAACCTACATCGTGGATTTTGGGAAAGTAGTTTTGGTGCGGTAGTATTTAACTAAGATGATTCGGGAACACACAAGGACATGCAAAACATTCAGTGCGGCAAAATTATGTTAAGAAAGTGAATATGAAGCATGATTCATGGAAATTGCATTTTTTTTTTTCTAACTTCGAGAAATCACGAAAGAGGTACAAAATGTTTTACACACGGACGGACTTGCTGCATGTAGGTAATGTATATGTACCTCCTGTTGCATGTGGCTTATCGGGAAGCAAGATTCACCAGCGATAATATACGATTAGCAGAGGACTATCCCACCTACAAGAGCACAAGAAAGGCATACGTCATCACGAGTTGGTTGATGAGCATAACGTTTTTCTCAACCACCACGCTCAGTGAGCATTACTTCTCCAATCACCAGCAGAGCACGATTTCATGGATCTGTGGATCACTACTGCTCAATCTGTCCAGGTGGAGGAAGCAAATTGTTCAACAGTTGATCATTAGTCGTGGCGCATATTTGGGGACGTAGCCTCACCGATGACTTTGTGAAGCCAGTAATTCATCTTTCGCTGTGGACAGTCTGCCGTCAGGTCTGCGTGAGTTATAAACTGTTTTCTTTGAGTTGTTAAACGTCAGTCTTAATTTGTCCACAACAACAATGGAAACCACATTAAAATGCTTTGTTCGATTAACACCGATATACCCTTACACTCTATAAAGGTTGTGTGTTGTTAGAATTCTGTTTTTTTAATTTAATAAACAATTGGATTTAAGGTTTGAAGATTAAATTGAAGTATGAGCTATGGTTTATCAATTTTCTTTTTTACATATTCATTTATCCCATAGAATCATTAAGTTTGTATAAAATAAAAATCTGTCGTATAAGTGTTTCATCACGCAAATACTTATGCTGCACCATTTAATAAGAATCGAATCAATTTACCTTTTGTTAACAAGATATTAACATTTTATTCACTGTCTAAAGTGAAGCTTATAACATTTCAAATAACTCCCAGGAAACAAATTCTTTAGCAACATTAGAGCAAAATTTACGTATATTGCATTCTCACCAATCGCTAATTTATCTATTTTGTCATGATAAATTTTTGGGAACTATCTAAGTTTATTACAAAATATACTGAAGTTTCCGGTATGCACTCTACAAATTTTTGACACTGCAAAATTATTATGAAGTTTTAATTGCATTGCACAAAATCCAGATCTTATTGTACAAATCACTTATTCAAATCCAAAGATTCATTGTTAGTATTATCTCTCTAGTACCTGGGTGATCAATCTTTGCTCAACATCTTTCGATTTCTGTTCTGTATGCAAGATTTCATCTAACTCTGTAGAGAAGTTTGTGAGAAATTAATTTTACCTATATACAAGAGTTGCTCATCTAATAGCATTAGACTGGATAGATGAGATATATTTTATAAAAACCTAACTTAGTTCAGGAGATGGCGTTAGAGCCGTTTCCGAGATACCAAATACAAAAATTGCTGGTTTTTTGTAAAATCGCGATTTTCCAAGGAAAACTCCTATTTAGGTAAAATTAAAAAACTAAAAGTTATCTAAATATGAAATTTCATCCAAATCATTAGAGCCGTTTCGAAGATCTAGAGTATATATAGTGTATATATATAAGAATTGAGCGTTTAAAGATATGTGTATAAGATTGTTACACCATCTTCATGTAGTTATGGATCTAAGAATTTTCCGAGATTGCCACCCCCCATGGTCACCGCTGCCCAGGGCAATATTTCTTGCCCCCATTGCCACAGCCCGGAACTGTATTAAGGTCCAGCCACAATAGACCGCGCCGATCCCGGACCAACAGTCGGCCGAGTTTCGGTTCGGCCCCCTCGCGTCCACATTGGTCCGTACTCCGTAGCACAGCCGTGTAACCCGCGAATTCCTTCGCGGCTTTCAGTCTCCTTTAACGAATACACTTGGTTATTTCACAGAATTAATGTTAAAAAATTACTTTAAGTGTGATTTGGGGATCGTCGCTACGGCTATCATCCGTACTTTATTCTAGAGTCCCGTACTTTATTTTACATAGGCATACTTTATAATCTACGAAAGTAATAAAATATGTTAATCTCTTATGCACAAAAATAGTATCCCAACGCAGTTTTAAAAAAATTATCGTAGCACTGTACTGGATTGAAAGATTCTCATGTATATCTACATAGTCTCACTCCACATTTAACGTGTTTATTTTGGTTGTGGTTCCTTTCGAATCCCTCAATATTTTTTTAACAAAAAAGAATAAGATTCAATGAACTCTTCACAGGTTTGCTGCCGGATAGCGTTTGTGAACGACGAGCTTTCGGCGACCAAACGCTATCCGGCAGCAAACCTGTGAAGAGTTCATTGCATCGACACGCCGGGAAACGTCTTCGTTCGCACAAGAATAAGATTATTATACGTTTTAATTTAAATACAGACCGCAAAGATTCTGTAAAATAATAATAATTTCAAGTGATCTAAACATTCCAATCACAGAGTTTCTTATCAGCCACGCAGTACACCTCTATCGCTGTCATTTAATTTGAAAAGGAGACCTACAAAATAACGTGAAATTCGAACCACGGAACGTCCTAGCATCTTAGCATTAACAAGCTTTCCCAGAGGTCAATGTAAATTTTAAAACTCGTAAAATTACAGCTGAGACAGGGATTTGAACAAGGGACTTTCAGTAGCCCCATCGTATATCGTAACCATCTGAGTCAAGAGACAAATCTGGATGTAATGAAAAAATAGATATTCAATCATAATAAAATAACCATTCCTTTTTCTATATAATTTATTTTTGCTATCCCAAAACACAAACGTACTTTTATATGATTGCATACACATTTTTCAGTACTTCTAGATTCAGATGCTTGTGGCGTGTGATTTGGGTATGGAAGGTCCCCGGTTCAAAATCCGGGTGTCGGATGCAATGTTTACAGGCCTTAAAATCAACCTTCACCTCTGACAAAGCTTTGATTGGTTAATGCGAACATGCAAGGACTCTACCTACATTTTAGGAACATCTCATGAACCTAAAGTGAGGCTGAAGAAAAAGAGACACTTTTATAAAGCAATCAGTAGTGCTAAAACAATATTTAGTTGTAAAGGACCGAAAATTTCCGAACTCTATACGCTTCTCCATATCGACCAGCCCGACAGCAGCCAGACACCGACCCCACACCATCAAAAAGTAAACCAAACTCGGGCAGTTGATAAAATATTGATACATCGAAATTATTTTTAAAAATATCGATATTTATGAATGATATTTTTAGGACGATATATTGATACTGAAATCTGGATAACCGAGTCGATATTTTTTAAGAATAAGTTATCATTTTCCATTGTCCTCGTAGAATATTACGATTACCTGTGTTGGACATGCAATAAATTTAATCATAGACAGAATTTTAAGAAACGATGAACATTTTTAAAACCTATCTGACAAATTGTTCCTTATTTTAAACACTCAGTTAGTGCTTCTGATTATGGAGCGTCTATAAACTATGTGACTCGGTCTAGGGGGGGAGGGGTTGGCTGGAAAGCTACAATATATATGTGATCGTCACAACCCTCTCCAGTTTATCGCTATATTTTGGAAGTCTTATGACCTCAACAATGTAACGTTAAACTATAACATTAGGTTTGATCACATTATTCAGATGCTATTTATGTATTTAAAAGGAAAGTCATATAATAATGTAACATTATTTGTAAAAAATACCCCAACACCAGCCATTATATACGATTTTTTTTTAATGTAAGTCAATTTGAGTAATATGATCAAACCTTACGTCAAAGTTTAACGCAACATTTTTAAGTCAAAATACTTCCAAAAGGTAATGATAAACTGGAGGAGGTTGTGATGCTCACATATACATTATTCCATGGTAGGCAAGCATACTAATATAGATTCCTTGAAATATAGTTAAGTTTGTGCAGATTTTAAGCTGCAACATAAGCTCACAGATTTATAATAGTATAGATAGATTTTATTAATTACTTTTATAAATTAATGTATTTTAAATAAAAAAGCCAAATTAAATTAACGTTTACATGGCATCTAGACCGAAATATACCTTATTTTATTTTTAAGGTACTCGTACACCTGTATCCTTGATCAGAACATTGCAGATGAACTCAGTTCACTTAAAAAGTTCTACTGACACTATAAATGATACAATAAGTGTTCTGAGATTAAAAAAAAAAAATGGAACAGGAGGACATAGTTTTCCGAAATGTTTCGAAGAGGCAAAAGAATTTGCGATGGAAATTTAATGCCCCAGAACACTGACAAGATAAATACACAGAGTTAATAACGTACCTGTTCACCCAGTTGAAGAGTATTTCCGTAGCGCCGTATACATCCTACTTCTAGATTCTATAGTAAATGACCTACAAGACTATTTGTCTCCTGAAATCCTTTGTTTCAACTAGTCGTTTTTATTCCGAAAGTCAATTATACCTACACTAATAAAGACATTGAAACAGTTAAAAAAAAAAAAACTCACATTCAGTTATAAGCAGGTAATAGACAACATTACAGTATCAGTCATTAAAAGCAAATATTGGTTGTGGGTAGTAAAACGGCAACGGAATCAGAACAGTCAGCAGTCGATGTCTAATGTAATAGAAAAATGTATCCCAAAGTAACCAATTATTTGTGTAATCTTGCTACACTACCACGTAGCATCGCTATGGCAGAGAGATCCTTTTCTACTCTCAGGAGGCTCAAACCTTGAGTTTGAGCAACATTGGCAGAAGACACCTAACTGGACTGACACTTCTCTTTATTCAAAAAACCGTACTCGTTCAAGTGGAGGAAGTCGTAACAAGATTCGAGAGAGTTCAAAAGAGAATAATTGATTTTGTTATTTGATTAAAATTATTTTGACAAAATGCTATAAAATTAATTTATTTTTTATTTATATATACTATTGTAATTTTGAAGCCTGCCCCCCCCTTAAAAAAAATTTCATACCAATTCCCCCCCCCACAATCTGCAGAATTAACACCACCCTGCATCTGTTACAAACTTCTTTCGTTTGGACAAGTTAAACTTGTAGAAAGCCAGGCTTTGTTCTGCCAAATGTTCTATTATCATTTTTTTCTTAGTTTATTATTCCTCTTCGCTCCACATCCAACATGTTCTTGTGGATTTGCTCTCATTTTCAGGCGATTTGGACAATTTTCGTTTCACACATAAAGGCTTTTCTGATTCAAGTGACCATGATTTTTCAAAAATTTTGGAGAATCCAATTCTATATTATACTGTAGCTATGATGTCCATCATATAACCCATCAGACAACTGTTACAGACTCAGAAAATCTCTCTTCTTTGACATTCAGCATGTGGTAAACTGGTCAATTTAGACTTGACATGCGATGTTGTCAGCAGCAACCAAAAGTAATGGAGAAATTTTTGAAATGGGCTTTCTACAAATAAACATCTAAATCATCAGATTTGGTCAGTTGGGTTATGAGTAACAGTGACTGGGAAAGTACACTGGTTTCATAATGATAGTTTTCCCATTCCCAAGACATTCATGGTATTCAAAACTGACCATAATGAGCAAGATATGGAAGTTGGAGATAAATGCACTCCAACTTCCAAACAACATTTATCAACATTGCTTTATATGTATTTAAAATTTGTTAATCAGCACCAATTCCATCAAACTCCAAAGTAATTTTATTTATTGTATTTCTTCAACTAATCCGAATCTGGCAGCAACTACCCGAAAAATCAATTCATCATGCTTCACACCACAGGCATGACTTCGCTCCCTCCTTATTTCAATGATTTTCAATAGTTACAGCAGCTTAAAATAGAATCTAGGGAAAAAAAACTATCACATGAAAAGTCTTTTTTATGGACACACATTGCACCTCCCACTTGGAGGTATCTAAGAAAAAGTCTCTCCTGTTATAATGTAATGAACTGATTTATGAGCCAAATTAAATAAATTTCAATTTTCTGAAGAAATCCAAAATGCACAAGACTTTTATTTGAGTAGAAGACTAAATTGCAATTTTTTGTTGGTATTTATAGTAATAAGGCAGAAATTTTTAAGAGCATGGATGAAGCTAACCACAAGAAAAATGAGAGATCAAGTTGTGTAAATCATGTTGGTTTTTAAAACCCTCTCGCCTTACTGAATTCTGCATTTTTTTTTTTTTTTTACATAACTGATTTTTTTTCTGCATGGAACAATTCAATTTGTCCTCATATCTCTAGCTTCGGGGTGCCTTTTTCCCCCCTAAATTAAGTTTTCCAAGATAAAACAAATATTTCAAATCAATATTTTAATTTTCTATAACATAATCACATTCACTGAAATCTGCTGGACAGAAAATCATCCCTATGTTATAAGTGTGATGACTAGATTTGAGGGGGTCATTACCCTAGGATTTTTTTTAAAGCCATGCAGTGGTTAAACTTTCACTTAAACTGAATCACATCATCTCTTTTTAGATCTTTCTGTTCTTAATTACAAATTTTTTAAGTTCTAGGAGTGGTCTGTCCGAAAACTAAGTAACTGGATAGAGAAATATTTGCAACTGATGTCAAAATTGATTCGTTCCACCCCCGGGTGCTTGACTGGTTTGATGCAAACCTCCACCACTCTTCCTATCTTGTGTAAACCCCTTCGTTTCCATATACCCCTTACAACCTACATCCTCACATGAATTCGAATTTTTGTCTACCTCTACAGTTCATTCCTTTAACTGTTCCCTCAAGCAACAAATTAACCAGTCCTACATGTCTTAAAAGATGACCCACCATCCTGTTTCTTCTTTCTGCAATTCTTTCACAAATCTGTACTTCAGTACCTGTACTTTTAAAAACACATTCATTTTGCACTTCACCTTATTTTAAGCCAGGCCAAAAACTTGAGATTGCTGCCCCTTCAAATGTGATTCTCCACCTAGGGCAATTGCCCTGATATGCTCCCTTTCCCCCCCTACAGATCCAGTACTGTAAACAAATTGGGTATTAAAAAGTTGTTTCCTATATCAACAACTGTCACTAAGAGAGATCCCTTTTTCAAGAAGGTTCTTTTCGCTGTAGCCATTTTGCTTTTTAACATTATTCCTGCATTAACCGTCAGTTGTCATTTTACTTCCAAAGTACAGAATTAACACACTTCATATATTATAACCCATTCCATTTTTATATTGCTATCGTATCTACTACATTCCATAACTTTTATCTTGCTCTGATTTATATTTAGCCCAAAATTTTCTTTCAGTATTTTGTTCAATGCCAGTCAACAATTTCTCAGTATCCTCTGTCCGTTCTGCTAACAGTACAATGTCACCAGCAAACTGTAGCATATTGATTTTTTCTCCTTGAACATTTATGACAAAAATACACAATATACAATATTAATGAGGATAAAATATAACATTGCCTTGCACCCTTTTCAACTGTTGCACTGTCTGTCACAATTTTTTACTTTTATTTTGACCACTTCATTCTTATATAAATTATTCTTATAGCTAGACATTTTAATAGGATTTTTTAAAAAAATTTGAGCATCTTGTCATACATGACATTAAAAACTTCTAAATCAACCAACACCAGAAAAGTACCCCTATTATTTTCTTGATCTACCCTTTAAGAATTAATCTTAAAGCCAGAATTGCTTCGCTTGTCCACAAATTTTTCCCGAACCCAGACTTTACATGCTGTCACTTCCACTATCCTTCCTATTCTTTTGTATATTATTCTAGTCAGTAATTTTGATAGTTTTGATTCTAGACTTGTATTGCATTATTTTTTTTTATTTTTGTTTGTTAACTGCTTAACGTCTCTTAACAGCGAGGTCTTGAGAGAGGGGAAAGGATGGGGGGCAATGAATGGGAAGGAATTAGGCCATGGCCTTTTGAAGGAAGCATCCTGGCATTTGCCTGGAGTGATTTGGGAACTGGATGCCCGGATGGGGATACTTATATTGCAATAATCTTCACATTTGTGTTTTCTTCAGAAGTATTAACACGAAACTTTTATTAGCATCAATAGGACTCTCTCCTCTTCCCCAAGTTTCTGATCAAAAAACCTTTCACTTCCTGTTCATTTGATGTCTAAAATATCTGTGCTGCTCTCTTCTCACTTCATCTTCAGGCTTTTTGTTACTTCTCTGATCGACATCAAAATTTCTTGTAAGATCCAACATTTTCAGGTGGCTTAAATTCCTGAGGTTTCTTTACCAGCTTTTAATATTTCTCTCTTTCATTCCATTCTTCCTCATCCGAATTCCTTTCACAGTTATTTCTTAGACTATGTCTAGTGTCTGCAAATTTTTCTCACACATGAGATTCGCTTGGTTTGTTCCCTAACAGTCTGTTCTGCTTGTGTTGCTTCTTCATTGTCTTGAGCTTCAGCTTGCACTTCATAACTATCATATTGTGGTCAGAGTATATTTCAGCTTCTGAGTATACTTTACAGTTTAGAACTTGGTTTCTCAACCCCTGTTTGGCCATGATATAATCTAGCCATATCTACCCTGATTTTTCAACTTCATATCCTTCATTCACGATTCTCAAATAGCATGTTCAGTTTATGTTTTCAACAAAATTCTAAGAACTTGCTTCCTCATTCATTTCTTTCTTCTAACAAAAACTTCCTACAATAATCCCCACCCCCTTTTCACTGCTCCCAACACCCCCTTCCAATCACACATGATTATAAGTATTTCCTCCTTCACATACTGAATTAGATCTCCAATTACATGGTATATTATCACTATTTTTTAATCTTCCGGTGTCTATGTAACATACACTTGTTCTATCATAGTTGGAGTGGGCTTAGTACCGATCCTCACCAAAATAATCCTGTCATCTAAATAGTTTTCCTACTCTCTTGTTCGTTATAAATCCTGCACCAGTAACTCCACTAACAGTTTTTGTGTTAATTATTCTGTGTCCCCCAGATCATATATCCTGCATCCACTTAATCCTAACATCTAACTTAAGTAGTTCCATCTCCCTTTGAAGTTTTATAATCTACCAGCCATATTAAGACTTCTAACATTCCACTCTCTTGACTCATAGAATGATTTTATCCATTCCAATGACTCCTCCCTGAGGTTTGATTGGGGAATATTTTACCTCCAGAATATTTTACACAATGAAGCCATCATTCCACAAATAACTTGAGTAGATTATATGGTCTCAGGATAACCTGTGGGTCTTTAATGCAATGGCTTCCCATTGCATTCTGAATCCCCGTTCCATTGAATATTCCTGATTTATTTGGCTTTAGGGAATATTTCCAACCTCAAAGGCAAAAAGGGTGCACCAGACCATTCCCTATTCTTCTACCCTCATTTCAGGGGACCAATGGCAAGCAGTGGGTGGCTCCTCATATTGGAAATCATTTAACTGTCAGAGCATTGTCCATGTGAAAAGGGTGCACCACATGAAGATAAGGTTAAATTTGGTTGGAAGAGGCTAAAATAGTCTCTCCCAAACCCTTACACCTCTTCACTAGAATATCACTTTAAAAAAAAAATAAAAAAAATAAATAAAATTCACAAATATTCAACTATTTTGAGGATAAATTTGTATTAACTAAATTGCATTAGTTAAAAATGATATCACACACATATATTAGTAGACAGATTCCAAAATAAAATTTGACGTAATGAATTGGTAAACCTAATGAGACACAGTCTGAACAAAACATCATAACATCATGTTTAATTTTTCCAGACATTACGAAAATGCAGCAGACAAAATGTAAATGGAAAAAAAAAGGAACGCTATGATCTACATTCCGTAAAAAAGTATTTAAGGCAACTATATTATTGTAACGGCTTTATTCATGCCAAGTAAATGAATCTATTTCAGTCTTTATGTTGATGCATATCTACACCATCTACAAGTTCACCTTTTTATGACAACACAAATACCAGATTGTTCTTCCTCTTGCACCAATAAAAGTATGTATAAAAAAAATAAACACGGTAACTGATGAGAACTCAATTCAGTAAATGCAGATGGAGTAAAGTGGAATGAAGACTGAAATAAAATTCACACGTTTCTCAAACATTTTGCACATACGAAGGCATGAACTTTCCATGAGGAGACAAGTAGTAAGGCTGTGTATCTGACAGTGGCATATTCAACTACTGAGCAGGCAGATTGAGGAGAATATTCTGTCCAGGTGGCAGGTAAGCAACTTGGCGAGATCTTGACAGCTGATAGGCAATGTCTTCAGCAGCCTCAATTCGCCGCAGCTCCACCAAACCTTCACCAGCTTCACCAAACGATTTTGCTAATAAAATAGCAGCTTGTGCATCTCCCTCTGCTGTTATCACAGCTGCCTTCTTCTGTTGTTCAGCCTGTAATTAAATAACAACATATTAAG
>JARYHS010009186.1:208547062-208692006 GCA_031002005.1 Vandiemenella viatica
TAATCTGTTCGTGATGTAAATCACAGTTTCCAATAAGCTTTGATGTGTTTTGGAACCCTCATGTAATACTTTCCGTGATTCGTATACAAAACTTCCCCTAGTGTCTTGGTAAAAATAATGGCTCGTGTGGTCGTAATGACCTGGTGACCTCGCCTATTGTAGCCACATTAACCTAACCGTAATCCTACTGGCTGAAGCTGATCTATAGCTTAACATGGAATCTGAACGACGGACATTCTGGCGTACATCACATTAATCGCAAGTTGTGCCAGAGGTAATGGTGGGTTAAGAGCGTTGAAAATCCCAACCGATCCCGGAATTCGAACCGAGGACCTTCCGATAACGGGCCAGACACGTTTTCCACACATTGAGCCACCAGACTGTTATTTGTGCTGGCCATATCTATAGATTTTAAGTCATCTGGAACCAAGTACTTTCACCGTATTGATGCCATCTGTACATTTTTGTTATCTTTAAAATTAATAGAAAATAAGGCCTGAACTGCAGAAATGAATATATGTAACGTATGCTGGAAAAATATTAATTATTGTCAAATTTTAAAAATGCGTCAAGATAACAAATGTTAAAAAAAGCAATATTCGATTTGAATTTGAATGGATATTATAATAGGTTATTTACTCCCAGTTTGTCGTTTGATCATTCCAAATAAACATTCTATAACGTCTAATAAGAGCGAAATAACATTCGAGGTATACTGTTTTTACTTTAAAAACATACCAAATGATATTTCGTACACAAAATTTATATTCAACTGCTTTAATACAGCAAGGTCATAAGTGCATCGGAAATTCTCGTACGGTAAATTGCGATACGTTTCATGCCCAGTTTTGGAAGCTTTTACAGCAGTTGGCTCTAAGGCTATGGCTCACTTTACGACTCAAAACACGATATGTGAATCAAGTAATAATGCTTCCTCTCGAACTCATAAACACAACAATAAAATGCTGGTAACAGCTTCGGGCTTCAGTCTTATTCATAGTGAAGGATGCTGACATCTATCAGCCACTGTGATACACCAGTCTGGAGTAGGTATTTAAAATTTGTTACCCATTTAAGAATCACAGGTGTTCGCTTGTTGTTAAAACTTTGGTAGATTGCCAGTTAAACTTCCAATCTACGGATATGAGAAAGGCGTAATAGTTCGAGATGCAAATGTTTGTGAATAAAGTTTCGGATAGCTCTGTCACTATACCAATCATACTCTATTTACTGTTCATAACGCCGGTGGAAAATATACCAGTCAACCAACATAATCTAATGATTTCAGAAAAAATAATGTAACATTCCTCAAAAGCTTCTCCACTGCAGGGTTGAGAGCATTAATAAACATTTTTTCCTGTACTCAATTGCTTGTAATTGTTGAGTTATTTGGTTAGATATGTCCTTCCTCTTTCGAAAAATGATAATACAAATTGCGAATTTTTTCACACATAAATTTTCCTCCGCGTTTTGTACCGAAGTTGCCCCATGAAGTGAGGAAACTTAGGGGCAAATCATTTTTCTGGTTAAAATCATTAAGAAAAGTGGTTGGTACCAAAATAACATAATTTTATCAGGGCTCATATTACACACATTTTAGGTATTATGATTTTTCTGCCCTCAACTGCAAAGGCTTCGGTAGAAATATTTTGACAAGCTCTTCTGCCTTTCTGTTTGACAAACTTGGCAGACTTTAGAGGTCTTTCGGATGATGTGCTCAATAAGGAAAGTGTGTATTTAATTTTATCTAGAAAGTATGTTTTCTATTCTCAAATTTAAAGAATTCTTTTTAGTAAGAATTTTTATTACTGCCTACCATTGTTAGAAGAATTAACTATCAAATGTCATTACCCTAGCAATCTATCAGATTTAATAACTATTCAGTTCAAATCAAATCTAAAACTGTATCCCATTTAATTCTTGATTGAACTTTTAATTTCATATAATCAAAGAGGCTTTAAGAGAATAAAGCCATTAAACATGCCTCAATTAACTTTGTTTGGTACTGGGAACTGTATTTTTCACATTGATTGTGAAACATAATTTAGAGGAAATATAATGTGCCTCACAAATTATCGGTAAGCTATCAGTACAATTGCTTCATACTGTCCAAAGTTGCCTCGCGTCTCGACATAAGAAAACATTATCAAAATTTATAGATATTATAGGTAATATTTTTGTTTCTTTTTCTAAAGCGGTAATTAAGGCATGTGTTTAATGTTGTAACTATTTTTTTTTAAGTCTACTGTTAGTTTTTCTTTCCTTATGAAAATTTTCTGAGCAACAGAACACTTTGAAAATTGTTTCCAATTTAAAAATGACCGTTGTTCGTGAAATGTATGGTAAGAAAAGTTCCGAAAAACTGCTCTTGTATAACAAAGATACAATACTTCACAACTGTCAGCTGCTGTAAATTTAAAACACCTGAAAAACGCACTCTCCATAAGTAGCCACGGTTTACGGTATGTTTAACATTTTCTATTACAAGTGTTAAATTCTAGATAAAATTTAAAGCAGATAGCTCGATAACTTCGGGCTGACAATAAAACTTCATACTACGTCTCCATTGGTACATTTGGTTTAAGGTGTCATTGGCATAATATGCACGTATGGTTATTATTATCCTGATGAAACTGTACGAGAATAGCTCAATAGTATCTTGGCGATGTTCCCTGCTGACCGTAGACACCTGTATTCGAATCCTTTTTCGAAATATGTTCAATTTGGAGCATTTATTAACTTGTGTCAAAAATACTTCCGTGGCTAGTTAGAACCCGAGCAGGGTAGACTGATCTACTGAAACGGTTCTTACTATTGCGTCATGTATCGCTAAAGCTGTAAGGAAAACGATGGCATTATTTCTCTGTGCAGGTTAATTTTACATTCTGTTATGTGACGTTACATGAATTAATATTAATTAATTACACTGTTCTGTTGAATTACCTCAAAGACCTACCCTCAGTTAATTGTTATCCGGCTTCTCTTTGATGACAGTTAAATGAAAATAGACGTATTTTAAAACCATATACAGCTAAGTAAAATTACATGAGCTCTTACTGTCGCTAAAGTCAGGCAAGTTCGTTACATACAGAAGAATCCTACATTTAAAAAAAATCCACCTAGAAGTTTCCATAATTATATTTAGGCTAAGCACTTGAAGTATTACAAGCGCTCCCATTCATTTTCAGTGAGCTCCAGATGTCACATGGAGAAATGTTTCAATAGTGGAGTTGTTATTGCGTTAATTTCTATTAATTTTCAATGCTTTCATATTTTTTACCTTGCGAATCAATTTTGTAACATGATGGCTTTCTTTCTGTTATCGTAAATAATTATAATTTGTAACAATGTATGAAGATGACATGTTATTATGGATCATAGCTGAATTTTGAGGGACCTATGATTAACGTCAATAGTGTATCGATTCTGGTCGAGAAATCCAAGTGCTGTGAAAAAAAGCATACAGTCAGTTATAGTCAGTGGCGGGAGTTTTCAGACAGATGTGTTTTAATGCAGTTTTTCCCAACTTTTTCCAGTGGTAGACCCCTTAGAGATTAGACTAAGGTTGCTAAGGACTCCTTAATAATAACAACTGGAAATTGGCTAAACTAAAACTGAAATTTAATAGATCAACTCTCATCTCATACATTGTGGCCAGAGTTCATGTTTCGCACGCCTGTGTTTATAATTTCGTAAATATTCATTTTATTTTGTCCCATAGAATATATTTTCGGACCCCAGAGGTCCGTAGACCCTGTTTTAATGGACTGTGGTCGTATTTTTGAGAGACATGGAAGTTACTAGAACAAAGAAGAGATGGCAATATTAACTATTTTTTCATGGCCGATCCGGAGTTTATCGCGGGCAATAAAATCTCCGAAATTGTTTGCGAGATAGACTTGGGCAAAATATATCGATGTTTCAAAATATCGATGTTTTTTATAAAATACTTGATGTTTATTTATCGTCAATATTTTTTCACGATATATCAAAAATCGATATTTATTTCGAGTATTAATTTTAAGTACCAATTCAATATTTTTGTACGAACGTAATTCAGTACGCAATTTAATACATTACATATACAGAGTATTGTATCGTTGGATGCCTGGGACGGAGGTAAGGGTGAAACCTTTTTACTTTTTTTTTATAATTCAAAGAAAACCCTAGGCTGCTAATTTATTGGGTACTCATACTGGCATACAGATGAGGCTTATTTATTTTTAACATTAACATATTGAAACATTAAAAAATAACTAAGCAAAGCCTCTTCTTACAATTGCCAACATATTAACAAACAAACAAAGCATTAAAACCCAACACATTTCCAATTGATCTTGAAGCAAATTCCCAATATTAATTGGCAAACAAGAAAGATTCACACTTGGTTTTTAAATGGAAGTTCCCTTCATAATGATCAAGAACTATAAATCAAATACAATATTAACATTAACTATATCCGATTTCAATTGCCGTGTGCCAGGATAATTTAAATTATCCACCAAGTGTGGCTTTAAGAAAGTCTGTCCCAGCTAGCTCAATATTTGGGGGTACGAGATCTCCTAATCATTCAGAGGTCATTACAGGGCTGTACCTAATGACTGAATGAAAGTACCACACTGCACTGTAGAAAGATTACCGTGACGGCGATATGTTTTCCTCGACGGCGGAATTATTATAGCCCCTCGGCTGTAGCGGACAGTGCACCACGTCCTTCAGTCAGCGAACTGAATGAGTGCACAGCGACCTCACTGTACAAGACGCTCGTATCGACCCTCAGGTTCGATGCCAAGACAGGGCGATCTTCAACCTCGGAAGATCCACACCTTCCAGTCTGAAGACTCGGCGTCAAGTGCTCTTCAGCGTCCGCAGGAAAAGCCTCCTCCCGTCGCTCACATAGAGCAAAAATTCACTGGCATTACAAAATGCATAGGATAGTCTGTCGTTAATTGGTTCTCCTGTTTTTTGTCTCTCCTACTGGCTGTGACGATAGGCGAACATTGTCTTTTGGAGATTCGTGCGAACTCGGTCAGCCTCGGACTTATTCGTCAACTGTGACCTCCAAACTGCCCGCTCGGGGACCTGGGGTTGGGAACACGAGCATTCACCCCACTGTGTATTTTCCCGAGGTAAGGTATCATACACTTGAGCAAATCCGTTAGAAAGGGTAGCTCCTGTCCATTGTCCCTGGCAGCCGCCAGCCTGGCGGGACTAACTGGGAGGTCCCACAGACACTGACAATCCTCTCCGATAATTCCTTTCATTATTCCTTTTTATAAATAAAAATATACAAAATTTTATATATAAAAATGTACGGAATGACCCATATTTGGCCATTCTGCTGCTGCGTAGAAAATACAAACGCGTCGCGCAAAATACCGGTCTTCTTAGGTCGCGCAAAATACCGGTCTTCTTAGGCCGCGGTGGGGCCCAAGCCGCCTCAGCAAAGTTTTTGGATTTCCATGTATCAGTGGCACCATGAGAAGGTGAGTTGAAATAACCTAACCTGAATTACTCTAACCAACTATAACAAACACTTTAACATAAGTTCTGTCTCAGAAAGTGCCATAATTTTTTAACCAATATTTTCCTATATTTGACGCGCATCCACCTCTAGTGCATCCCACCCTCATTATCGCTTCACATACACTCTGAATTTATGGAAAATAAGAATTAACCTGAACTTACGCTAACTTATTCCACCTTCATGATAGTGGTTTTTGTTAAGACTTGTGTGTGCGTTAATGTGTCTGATACGTTATGTCAGCACCTTTGATCGCATTGAGTTCTGTGATGCACACATAGTTTGCTTTCATCCTTTGCTCACCCTATCATGATTGGAAGATTGTATGCGTTGTGAATACTTATCACATAGTTTTCACTAACTTTGCCCCTTTGATCGATAACATCTGTAGTTTTCATCCTTTGCACTCCCTGACGGTAATGTGATGTGTGTGTTGGAGGGGCCGTGCAGGTTTGTCTGGGAAATGTCGCTACATCCGAAACATATTTTTTGTACATATATGACACTTTTCTGTAGCCAGTTGTAGAAATGAAAACACATCATATAGTTGGGCACTGCACTCTGTGGTGCACGCAGGTGTAATTGTCATGTCAACCAACGACATCTTGTTTTGGAAGGAAATTACGTAATTTTGGTAATATTTTACATATTTTAATCTTTTTTTTACCGATTTTTTCATGAAATTTAATGGAATTTATGAGATTTTCATGCTTCTTACTGAAACTGTATATTTTTTCATGAAATTATGCTTCTCTCTTGCTCCCTGTAATGCTCGATACTTTGTTCTTTTTCTCTGACTGGTCGGTTTTCATAATTATGACACAACAGAATTGGGGATTCACACCGGTATCCTCCTGAACGAGAGAGACCACCGAGGATCATAGAATGGTCAACGGAAGTGTTTACCATCAGTAAAGTGAAATTAACAAATCCTGTAACTTATTTGCTTAAAGACTATCAGGGTAAAGATATTGCAGGAGCATTTTACCAGCAAGAATTACAACTAACAAAACTTACAAGTACATTTTTTTTTTTTTTTTTTGGTTGAACGAGTGATAAAGAGAAGGAAAAATATGATCTTGGTGAAGTGGTTGGGTTTTGATAAATCACATAACACGTGGATTCATAAAAAAGATTTATTTAAAATGTAAAATACATTTTTTTCCTTAATAAATAAACTTATTTTTTTTTCTAACAATGTGTATTGTTTTTTTCCCCTTCAATTACGTTAATATAATGCTAATGAGCATACAGCTCAGCAAACTTACAATCTATGTACAGCATTACTTCTGTACACTTAGCCAATTTTACAATTTTTTTTTTTTTCGATTACGTTAATATAAAGCAAATGAGCATGTAGCTCAGCAAACTTAAAATCTATGTACAGCAATAATTTCTTGTGTACACTTAGTCTATTTTACAATGTTTTTTTTTCTTCAATTACGTTAATATAATGCAAATGAGCATACAGCTCAGCCACCTTACAATCTACGTACAGCATTTCTTCTGTACACTTAGTTTATTTTACAATGTTTTTTTTTTCCCCGATTACGTTAATATAATGCAAATGAGCATACGGCTCAGCAAACAAAATGTCATACAAAGCAATTCAGCAGCACTGCCCCAGCAGCCAATTTATATTTTATGCAGCGTCCTAACTTGATAAACTGAGATTTTACAGAGTCCTAACTTATCTACATATTTACAAAATTGATACATATTTACAAACTAGAAACACGGATAAACGGTATATTTACAAAACATTCACACATTATTTACAGACTTGTGCCCCCACGGGAGGGTCTCTATCCCGTCGGGGAAAATATACCGCTTATCGTCCGTTCTAGACAGACCCAGTTTGGATATTTGAACAGTATTTACAACATGAAGGGTTGATGTGATCCTTTGCTGCAGATGGTACCTGGGTGTTTCGCCATGGAGGCAATTTATGTAATCCTCCATCTGCAGCTTTCTAGTGACTGAGCCAGCCAAACCTTTAGCCCGTCTAGAGGTCTGGTCTGTCTCGAGTCGGAATGCATACATTTTTGCCCTTAACCCCGCAAACTCCGCAATCAGGGTGCCATTCGCTTCGTCCTTCATACCACCGACAACCTTTTCATTGTGGGATTCTATCCCATAACGGTTGCCGGTGCTATACCCAGACGTGTCGAACTCCTCCCCGTTGCGTCGCATCACTTCATATGGATCGCAGTTCCGCACCAAGTAGATGAAGCTGTCTGTATCCATATATAGCAATTTAGGGCTTCTAAACTGAGGAATGGCAAATTCATAATGAAATCTGTACATCCTCAATTTAGACAGGTCAAGAATGCACATTCCGACATACACGGGTTTATTAAAAACTATCCTAGCTTTCGCCATCTCCACGGCCACAAAGTTCTTGTTGAAAACTGTTACTTGCTTAAAGTGTGGTGAAGCTATGTGTTTGCGGGCACCGCGGCGGCCCACACAACCTGTACACAATTTCACGTCGCGGTGTTTTCGAATGTTTCTCCATAGTCTTGCCGAAAATTGAATTGTTCATCAGTTTGTAAAAATCTCTCTCGAAATCTGTTTTGGCGTCACGGCGAGAACACGTATTGAGAGATATGTATTCTTTCAACCACGGTGACTGATTGAAAGATATTACCCGGTGTATTTCGGTCACCTGCAGCCCCAAGCCTACACATTGCTGGAGGACTCGGTAATGGAGAACATACCGTACCTTGTTCTCCAGTGTGGTCATCAGCTTGGGGGAGGGTAGAACCTTCTGGGGCTTTTGTGGTCTGGACATGGCGGTAGGTCTGCTAAAACGTCGTGTTTATCCTGAGGAATCGTAAGGTCTACCTCCAATACGAACCCCCTAGGTGAGTCAGCTGCAACGCTCATGAAATCTATGCTAGCAATCTCTTTAGCCGAAAGCCATTGAAACCCACCAGAGGGTAGATACTCCGACATGGCCCAGCCGTAAAGATTGTTTACGTCGAAGTACATTATAAAATCTTCAGACGCCTCGCGGTTGTACTCCGGCATGTACCGGTTATTTGCCTTCGCATACCTGTGGACGCACTGGCAAATACCTCCGCGAATACCTCGTTCGAAAAAGAGCAGCATGTCGATATCCGTCAGAAGGTCCAGTTCGACACGCGTGCTCCTTAACATAGCCTGCCACGAAAGGCCTGGGGATGTGAAATAGTGGGCGGGGTCCAGGGTGTACTTCCCCAAACATACACTCCTAAATTTCTCAAACAGATCTGCAAGTAACCGCACATCTGTGTCCATGTACAGACTTGCATATTCGCCCAAAGTCTTGATCTGGAAGGTCCGCCACACTTTTGTCGCGTGTTCGTAATCTTCATCAGAAATGTGTGACTCCGACAACGAACTGTAGAATTTTGATTTTGGAGGAAGCGTGGCCTCGGTGAGCTTATCCCACGAATCCATGTATTCGTAAGGGAAGACACCTTTCCGTTTAACTAATTGGAACTTATCGGGGTCGGTGAAATGAGCACTAGTAATGCCCATGTCGCCGTCCTCAAGGGTTCCAACCAGTTTGTCCAATGGGAGCTGCATGAACCGGTATGAGTCCAGAAACCTTAACGTGATTGAAGTGTATTCAATCTTTTTCGAAAAAGAAATATAACGTTCTGTGTTGATGGGAAGCACGTCCATTCCTTCGAAATCGAGTTTTGATAATGCCATTACAATGAAATGAGCATCATACCCAGAAAGATTGTGAAAGAAAATGGGTATGTACTTTTTAGTCTTATACTGCAAATTGCAATCATTATGTGCAGCCCCCCTAAATTCACCTGTGATATGACAATGATCGCGGACCTTGACAGTCCCCGGTTCAATGTCTTTCTCGCAGATGTGGCATACCGTAGCATCAGCAAACTTTGCTTCTTGCTCATCTGTCATTACAAGAGGAATGCACCTTTTGTAAATTTTATCAACTTTCTTGGCAAGTTTCACGAGTTCATCAACAAGCCAATTTTCGGGATTTTTTTCCCCTGAAGGAGTTGAAACGCGACAGACTAGGTACGCGTGGACAAACGACCTGGTATGCGGCAGTGAAAGGGAGATGTTTCTGGACTAAAGTAGTGTGAGAGGCGTTGGGTGGGGACTGCAAGAATCATAAGGTAGCAATAAACTTTCAAAGTCCGCGTAAACGACGACGGGTACACGCTGCTGGTGCACAAAATCCTTAAACTTTAAAGTTTTATCGTCGTCGCCGGGTAAATCCACTCTTACAGGATCAACCCTTGCACAGTCAATCTCGTGGCGGTCCAGGAGATCTTTGCGTCCAAAATGTTGCAGACATCTGTCACAAATAAATATAGCATGTGTATTTCTACTTAAAGAAGACCTGACTAACGCCGACAAGTTGTGAATCCAACAGTAATGGAATTTTTTCCCACTGCCGTCGGTAATCAACAACATGTTAATGTGGTGAACGCGTTTGTCTGCAGTGTGATGGAGGGCCCCGGAAACTACATGTTTACCTTTAACTTCATCCAGACCAAAAACATTTACAGAATAGTCTGGATTTTGCCTCTCAAATTTAGAATTGTCAGAGAGTTTTACCGGAAACTCAATACCTGAAAAATCGAAACGGTGGTTGGTGAAGGCTTCCATATAATTACTGACTAGGTACGCATGTGTTTTCGGCGCCTTTACTTGAGCTGCAAGAAGTGTCCATAGAAAGCAGTACTCGTCATTCTTGTTTTCAACATTGATGACGGCCCTCTTTCTACAGATATCAAGTGGCAGAGCAACATAGGAAGACCCCCGATAGAAAGGTTGAAAATGAGAAATACTAATGTCGAGGGATTCTATTCTATCGAGAGTTTTGCCACTTGTCCTTTCTTGAAACTCACACAATTTTACTCTGAGCTCTGACTTCACATATTTTTCATACCAATCCGACAGGCAAGTGCTTGTTGTGACTTCACGCATTTTAGTTAAAAAGCACATACGGGCGGTTTCCAAAATCATTTCCTTCTGTATTTTATATGTGTTAATCAGTCCAACCTGCACCTTTACAGATGGGGAGGACCGATTATCCACAATTTCGCGAACTTTACCGGCAACAAGTTTAAAGCAAGCATCAATGAAATTCATTGGATCAATAAAATTTTGAGAATTTGAAATTGTCCCGGAATAAATTCTATTTTTAAATGCACTAAGCCTGTCTTCAAGGACTAATCGCGATACTGCTGACTCACCTATCGTTGCTGCATGATCATGACTGCATAAGGCTGCCCCTGCACCGGCATACTGCCGACTTGGGCCGGGCGATGGACCGGCGTACTGACGGCTGGAGCCGGGCGATGGGTCGGCGGACTGTCGGCTGGAGCCGGGCGATGGGTCGGCGGACTGTCGGCTGGGCCCCGCCAGTGGGTTGTTGAAGTGGTGGCTTGACCCGGGCGATGGACCTGCATACTGTCGGCTGGGTCCCGGCGGTGGGTTGTTGAAGTGGTGGCTTGACCCGGGCGATGGACCGGCATACTGTCGGCTGGGTCCCGGCGGTGGGTTGTTGAAGTGGCGGCTGGGTCCCGGCTGTGGTCGACTTGGGCCCGGTGATGGACTGGCATACTGTCGGCTGGGTCCCGGCTGTGGTCGACTTGGGCCCGGCGGTGGGCGGCTGGACAGGCGAGGTGCTGCTGCTGTGGCGGGCGGTCGGCTAGGTTCCGACGTCTCCCATGGTCGCCATATTGGTGGCGGAACTGCCTCGTTGTCCTGGTGTCCGACCGCCCCCTCTGAAACATAAAAAAGAAGAAAAATGTTTTAGTATCATGAAAAACATAATTTTGTAAGCATAAAATAATATAGGTAAATTACTGATGTACTGGACTTACCGATATTCCAGTGTGCTGGTGGTTGTGGAAGAACCCATTGTGGTGGCGGAGTTGGCGGCATGCTATGTGGTGGTGACATGCTCTGCGGCACATCCACGTCAATATTTGGGAGCATGCTCCATTGTGAGCAATCACAAGCTCTTTTTGGGCTACTTATTTCTTGAGAATTTCCCTTACGCTTCTCTGGGCGTGATGGTTCATCTGAAAAAGAAAAAATGTATTAGCAATAGTTATAAAGACATGGAAAAAAAAATAATCTATAGATAAATACGTACTGAAATAAAAAAGGTCGCTGAATGAAATATCCAAATCACCTGCGAACAAATAAATTAATAATATAGACTACTGCTTCAGCACTATACATTTTCATAAATATAGTTACGTTAAAAAAAATATTATCATTACCGAAATCATCCTCAGCGAGAATTTCATCAATGTCTGAAGCAGAAAAAAAAAAAGCTCATCAGTATATGTGAAAGAATTTAAAACAGCCAGAAAACAAGTTAAATAACAATAATTTACTTACCAATATCGCTGAATAAGCTAAGATCCTCAGAAGACATTGCGATGATTGAAGTTTTCAGCTCGACGACTCAGAGAAGACTGGATGGCAGAAGGGGGGTCTCAGCCCTATTTATACACGCGTCTGGAGCCATGGAGAATTGGTGTGGGAAGACTGCGCCCACGATGATAAATGTGGTGCAGCTGTGCGCATTCAATTACGAACCCGCATCCTGCAGCTGCGTGGGGAGCGATAATTCGAGTGTGGTGCAGCTGTGCTCATTCAATTACGAACCCGCATCCTGCAGCTGCGTGGGGAGCGATAATTGATGGCTTCCGGGTGTGGCGCATTCAATTACGGACCCGCATCCTGCAGCTGCGTGGGGAGCGATAATTGATGGCTTCCGGGTGTGGTGCAGCTGTGCACATTCAATTACGAACCCGCATCATGCAGCTGCGAGGGGAGCGATAATTCGGGTGTGGCGCAGCTGTGCACATTCAATTACGAACCCGCATTCAATTAAACTCCCCTAGTTCCTCGGCTCCCCTCCGCTCCAAACTGTCTGCAAAGACAGGTCCATAAGCAATACATGGGGGAAAAAGTGGGCTCACTCCATCCTCCATAAGAATACATGGGGAAAAAACTGTCCGCTGACCGCTGTACATAAGGAAATAATAAGATCAATCTGAGGTTACAGATGTGAGACCCCCTCCCCGCAATTCAATTAGCATTAATTAAAATCAATTAAGGCTCCCCGCCATGGGGGGAAAAAGTGGGCTCACTCCATCCTCCATAAGAATACATGGGGAAAAAACTGTCCGCTGACCGCTGTACATAAGGAAATAATAAGATCAATCTGAGGTTACAGATGTGAGACCCCCTCCCCGCAATTCAATTAGCATTAATTAAAATCAATTAAGGCTCCCCGCAATTCAATTAAAATCAATTAAAATCAATTAAAATTAATTAAAATCAATTAAAATCAATTAGCGTTAATTAAAATCAATTAAGGACCCCACGCAATTCAATTAAAATCAATTAAAATCAATTAAGGACCCCACGCAATTCAATTAAAATCAATTAAAATCAATTAAGGACCCCACGCAATTCAATTAAAAAAACAAGATGGCGCCGCACAGACATATTACCACTACTGTGGTGATATCCTAACACATACTGCTACAAATTACCTTTGACATATACCCAAGTCTTATCGTGTTAAACGTATCTGTCAGTTTATTTTCTGGTATACTGTCTTCCAAAACTTTCTATGACTAAAGAGTACAACTAAGCCGTAGAACTGTAAACACAGAACATTTCTATTAATAGATCTATGGAAGAGAGGAGAAACGTATAGCTTAAATCAGAGAGGCATGACAGAATAGGTGGATGTCATTAAGCAGTATGTCTAATTATACTTCGGAGAATTATAGGAAGATTGTCCTTCTAGGCACGCAGCTATTACGTAGGCTAGGGTTCTGTGGTTGTTGTCTATTACCAAGTTGCTGGTGTGGGGCGAGTCCTTTATATCGAGGGTGTCGAAGTGTACACATAGCAGCGAAACGACATCTTACGGTAAAATGACTGCGTATCACTTCAGGAGCTCAATGAATTAGGTTGTAAACAAGTATAGCAGGACGTTCTAATGATTACTACAGTCCGGATGGGTACTGTGCGAAGAATTAGGAATAATATGTAGAAGAAGAAAGACCGTAAAGTAGCATTTGATTTCAGGCATAAGTGAGGAATATGCAGATAACGGCATCTTAACGGGAATATCGATCGGTCTGTGTCTGACAGTAGTCGAAAGGTTCCCGATTCAAAACCCTGTCTCGGCGGGGATTTTGAAAGATCCTTGACCCTACCTTCATCTGCGGTACAGCTTGCTGCGCAACGTGAAGTACGCCAGAACGCTTCAGTAGTTCGGATTTCACCTTAAACTGGAGGTTCCTTTTACCCGGTAGGATTAACGGGTTAGATTACATAGCCTCGACAGAGGTGCGTGTGCAGCCGAACCGGCTGCTGAACTACCCTTCGGTGTCTCCTGGTGAATAATACCACAATCATTATTATTATTATAACTGGAATAAATTATTGAGAGGACTGTAAAAAAAACTATATTTCTATCAGTGAAGTGGTTTAGAATGAAAATTCGTATAAAACTTAAGTAAATGCGTATAGAATTTTGCACCGGTATGTCAGTTCCACCGCGATTAAAATAGTAAGTAGTGCAATGAAGTCTTCACGGGTGTACCACCGGATTGTGTTGTGAAAACACGATACTTCGACGACTGCGTCGTCTTCCTCAGGGTTAATAGTATTAATAAGTAGTGTTATTATTAATCCTTGTCCACCTGACTCCAAGTGTGGTTGTATATAGGACACAAGGCTTTTCTATTCCCCTCAAGCAGACGGCAAAGATGGAGTTTACTGAATACAGAAGGTTTAGCCAGCTCTTCAGAATATCCGTGAAACGGTTAACAGCAAGCAGAGACGTCAAGCTGCTCGATTAGAATCTTTGAGGCTCAAAGCAGAATACCAATACCCATACAGTAAATTTATCAGTATTGCAGTGCATTATAAACCAGTCGTTCGAGAGAATATTTGCCACCAGCCAAATGTCTCAATGTAAAACCAGCTCTCTGTATCTTCAATGCACAACTTTTTTCATCCATAGCTTCCCGTATCATTCACTTAGTACAGTAGCTATCTGATTTGAGTGTTGGCTACGAACTGTGAACTCCGTTTCACAGTGGCCACAAAAAAATGGAAATAGAAGAATCTTAAATGTGAGATGGTAGAACCATGCAGAAATTTAAAAATATCCTGGAAGGTGAGCGGTATCGCGTTATCGGCATGTTAGATCTACAATTAATGTATGTTAGGTTTTAACTGAGAATGTGCGTCTCAGCTATTGTTAAATTTCCATCTAGAACTTGCAGATATGGATAAACTGAAGTCTGATAAACATCTGTCTTTGGTGAAATAATTATTGGCGTACTAGTGATTAAGTTTTTTTGTATAACACGTATTCTGTCTTTAATTTGCGAATAACTTCTCCATTTTATTAACAACTAGCAGAGTTCCCGGCGTTACCCCGTAGAGTTGCCGTAGATTTACCCATACACTGTTTCTATTCACGCAATGAGAAACGTGAACAAAGTTTCATACAATTCGCACCATCCATTTCCGGAATTAAAGCAAACCTAGATTCACCCGCAGCTTAGCATGGAAGGAGTGGGTTGAAGTTGATTTATCCGTTCACTGTTTCTATTTGTCCAAAAAGATTCATGCGTACCAAAGCTTCGTTGATTTCGTACCGACCATTTCCGGTACTAAACTAAACGATGAATTAGCAGCACAGTTCTAAGAATGCGGTATTTGGATGCTTTGATACGGAATGTCCGTTTTCATTTTAGTCCAGGTTACATTTCAACCCAATTACAGCAACTTTTGCTGCTCGAAAATCCAAACACGAACCTTAGGCGCATTAATACGTACCACATACATAAAAATTAGAAATGTATCTGGAATGTGTCTGTTTATTCCAGAATCGCGCAGAAAATACAGATTTTGAATGAATTTTCAGAATCTGAAAGCTTTGAGTCAAAGTTAAAATTTAACGTATGTCTTAAGACATTACGACACATTTAATTTACAAATAATTTAGCATTACCTGAAAAATGTGGCATCGATTTTGACCGCATTTTCACAGTATCAAAAATTAGATATCTCTCATTATGCTTACTCAGCTGCCGCTGGAGCTAACAATTTTATCATTATAGTACTTCATCTGTCCCTGGATCTCAAAATTAAAATATATTCCGTACCTTTAAAAATCTTCTTTACATTCGATTTGTTTCAGAGATTTACAAACTGGGGTGTCATTTTATTGTGAAAAGAACGCTAAAGACGATTGTTAGAGACATTGTAGTTGTGCTGACAGAGATTATGATCAAAGAAAATCTATGTTTTTTTTTTCATTATTAGTTTCTCTCATTCAATACGGCCATCTATGGAGTTTAAATACTGAAGGAAAGAATACTTCAAATTTTGTTTAGTGTACAAAATAGTTGTTATTGTAAAGTTATCTTCTTGCTTTTATTAAAGGTTATGATCAGAGACATTGTAGTTGTGTGTTTAGTACGAAGTATGCAACATCTAGTCTTTCCATCTTTGGGATTTGTCATCATACGTTCAGAATTTCATTTAATGCTCCTACGTTATTTAACGTTGAAACATAAGACATACCAAACAACTGAATTGAGATTCTAAGGTTCAGAACGGTGAAAACCCCATCGAAATCTGCTCAGTAGTTTCTGAGTTTTTATATCACAAATTTATCCGCTTTTTGTTTTACAGATATAGATAGTCTTAAGGCCAAGATAAATTGACTGGTGACCGAACTTAATTATTCTCAGAGTCTTCTTAAGTATTTTAAAACTTCTGGCATTTTCTTGGCTATCACTTATCAGTATTTTCAAAGTAAATCGTGTAGACTAGAGGAAGATAACCGCACCGGAGATTAACAGGTAAACCGTATGTAGACTCGTTACAATTAATTAATAGACATACGCAATATCTCGTACTGAAAAAAAACGAAGAAAAAGATGCGTTGTTGATGAAGACCAATGCTATTCATGGAATGTCTGAAAGTTTTTTTTTGTTTTGAAAATTACCTGCTTCTGGGTACATTAAGTGGTGATGCAAAATTTGTTCATAAAAGCAAAACGAATATGCTGAACGCAAATAAAACATAGAATGGGAAAGGGGTAACTATTTGCTTTTAATTTCGCGCTAAATTTGGTTCCACATTTGTTACCTGGCTTGCTTCTTTATGAAAAAAAGAGAAGTGGAAACAAAATACAGCATTCATTATAACAAAAAAAAGTCCATGTTATTGATCATTTTCAAACTTCTTATTAGAGGTTTTATAATGATGACCTACAATAAATTTCTGATCGTGTGTGTTCTCTTATAATACCAGCTAAAAATAACGAAATAAGTAAGACAGATATGTAATTTTATAGCAAATAATTCAGTAACAGTGTTAACATTACATCCAACAAGAACAATGGAGGAATGAGTCTGCACACGTTCCTCTGTTCCTTGTATAGAAGAAAAATTGAGCTATACGTAAATGAGGCAGATTTTTTGCTAAAATTAAATAACATAATTTGAAGTTTCAAAACGGATTGAAAGGTAAACTTAGCGGATCTGGCAATTTCTAATATACCATCTTATCAAACAACGTTTTAGGTGATGCATAATTGGCTTCGACTGCAAGGCGGAGGAGTAAAATTTCTTAGACATAGAACATCACTGAAGCTTGAGCCAAGTGATGCGTGTATTCTGCGTTGGCTGGTCTCAGTTCTTCAATTAACATCATATATGATTCAGAACATTTATTTGGTTATATTTAGTGCTAAGAGTCCACAGAAATAGTTATTAACCATTTTGGAGAGTAAATCTATTTATGGTGCAAGAAGTAAGTTCAGAAATGTTGTTAAAAATTTCCACAAAAACGTTATATGTATTCTTCATACAAATATTATACTACTGGTTACAAAAAAAAACAACTAATTTTTCCTTTGTAAACGATATTATACTCCATTCATAACAATGACTTGAAGGAGATATCTAGAGCGTTATTTCTTTTACATCGGCGAAAGAGATAAGCTGCTGAGATTAGGGAGTGAACTAATCATTCTTCTAATAGAACACTCAATAGTAAGGTCAGTTGCGAAGATGTACGGACTTAGAGCTTTTGTTGAATGACTGTGACCAGTTGTTGGTTAACACGGCCAGAAGCAACCCTTCTGTGAATGAAATTTCCTAACTTCGTTACATAAAGCCAAACTTCACTCATGCTCAGTCTTTGGTATGGCCGCTCACTGACCCAACGATTTCCGGTTGGTGATGCTGCCAAATAGAGTAACCATTTGCCCAGGGCGACTCGTGATGTAACGTTGCAATCATTCGCCAATTACTACTCACCGTTGCAGTCATAACGCGTGATCGGTGGAATCTAAGCGGGAACTGAGGATCGCTAAGCCAGGATATAGAAAATGCATTGGCGGATTGTATGATTCTCTTCAGGGCATTCCATTTATCGTTCCCGTTTCTCGTTCCCGTTCCCAAACGACTCCAGCGTCGGCCGGACTCAATACGAGCCGTTAATGCGGTACAAGAAGCGGAGGTGCTTCTTACCCATCTCAAGATGCATGATCACTGGATATCTCTGACAGTCAGTTCGGAACCTGAAGTGTCACCGAGTGAACTCTCTGCTGAATTTTTGTTCTGATGGATTCGGTGAGCATGCAGAAAACAATGATGAAACACCATTGCCTTTGGTGATCTGTATTGTCCAAAAAAGCTCATAATACAGTAACGCTCTTAATTACATCTGTCTACGATCACAGAGAGTTTAGTTCAACAATCTTTGAGAGCCCAGTTCATTACATTTCTTTTATTAATTAGCAAATAATTAATTGCGTCAACTTTTTATTTAATTTGAAATAAACGCTATATTACCAAAGCTACGAGGTTATTTTAAAGTCGACTTCTTGGAACAATAATTATCACCATTATAAGACTTCTAATGATTTTTGCGGTTAAAAATTGATTATTCGCTCGTTGAAACGGGTGTTGAGCTACAAGTTTACATGTGACTACATTTCACCTATTGCTTTCGGCCATCTTTCAGTCCGAATCACGCGTGTGAATGCACTCTTTGTTTAGAAAACATCCACAGAATCCGGACGAAACATGACACAAACAAATTTGACGCAGCAGAATACCAGGTTTAGCGTACGAATAATAAATCATTAAACTTGTTAATCTCAATCATATATTTTTGCATGCCATTTTTAGGCCATCCTCACGGTTCTCTGAAAATTTCTCCTGGATTGACTCCGCTCTGCATTTCCACGTGTGTTTCATCTACTTACCGTTGACTTTTACTGATTTTGTTTCCACTTATGTATACTATACCTCGACATATCCTATCTCAAATGCATGCAACTTTCCAAATTTTACTCATATCAAGCTCCAACCGAGTACGAATTGTTTAAAATAATAAATAGTATACAGAGTAATTCTATGATGATTTTATAATCTTTCAGGGACGATAGAAAAGGGTAAATTTATTAATTTCAAAAACAAATGAACGGTGCAAGTATAATACTGAGATGCCACTGAATTTATAGTAGTTTTACCATTCAGAAATTACATGATAAATGATACATAGAAATGAATCCTAGAAAATCTTAATTAATATTACAAAACGACAAGGAATTCAGTCATAAACAAAATTCTATTAGTGCTGAAAACATTCCCGTTTAGCGTCAGAATGAGAGATTAAATTTGTCCATTAGTTCGGTAATCGTTCAACAGGGCATATAAACTGGGTGACGAAGACTCAAGTAAAAAATTGTTGCTTTACAGTTTTGTAGCGATGGTTGATGGAAGTTAAATGCTGCGTCGGTCTCCTCTTGACCTGTTTCCTTCACTTATTAAAACATGAAGCCACCACGACAAAAAAGATGCCTTGATAAAACGCGGTTTCCGCATTTCGGTACCCAGACACACAACGATCCGTATTTTTCTGGGATCAACCCAGAAGTGTTTCTTCACTCGTCCCTTCCTGGCTTCGGCTACCTTCGTCAATGTTTCTTGGGTGCCCGGTTTAACTGCAGCAGATAAGGGAGCGTGCACAAACTACGTGGCTCGGTCCAGGGGGAAGGGGTTGGCTGAAGGCTATGCTGGGCTACGTGGAGGGAGGGGAGTTTCCGAGCCAGGCCACGTAGCTTTCTTTTCATAACATTTTTCGCAGTTAAAATGAGGAATAGAACTCACAACAGCATGTGAATATTTATTTCCCTCAGTTAATTACCTTCGTGTAATTTACAATCGTCTGACAAGAGAAAACAGTACAAAATGTCTTTTGGAATCAAAAGGGATAAAAGCTACGTGTGGTGGGGGGTGCGGTGGGGGGGGGAGGGTAGAGGCAAAAGCCACGCAGGGCTACGTGAGGGGGAGGGGGGGTTCACAAGAGACCAAAATGGAGCTACGTGTTTTATGCACGCACCCTAAAGAAAGGAAAACCGCATCCGGCCGAAAAATCGGTGCCAGCCAGGAATTTCGCCACCTGCCTCACAAAACGGCTGGGGGTATTCTTCTCCCCTTTCCTCACCCGGCTGAATAAAATTCTATTCAGTTGCTTTGTGGAAATAGTGGATTCACTGTATTTCATAGTCTGGTTTCGAGGTAAACTTCCCAATAATGTTTCACTTGCAGTGTTTGGTAAAAGAACTAGCAGTAGTGTCAATAAATGTGGTGAAGCTATGATTATATTTGTTACTAGTCAATATGCATAAATTCGTCCTTAATGACCTGTTATTTGCGAATACCACATAAGGCCTCAATATCATGATTATTTATTTTATTTTTTGCTTTTGACTTCAAGTCTCGTAGACGTCGAGGTTTTTAGAGGCGGGGAGGGACTGGGGGACAGGAACGGGGAGGAATTTGACCCTGGCCATCGCCTGGAGTGATTTTGGGAAATCATGAAAAACTCAAATAAGGATGGGCGAACTGGGATTCGAACCCTCGTCCTCCGGAATGCGAGGCTAGAGCGTTACCGCTCACTCGCCACGCTCGGCCTCAGTATTAAAAATGAATCTTAAATTATAGAAATAGTGGTTACATGCAAACACTGTAAGTAATTTCCCCTTGCGAATAGCAGTTAAGCGTTATGTTGCTATTATGCTCCATAGTTAACTTCAGCGAACGTGGCAGAGAATAAATGGATACTATTTTCGGAATGTTTCTTTCACGATGTTTGTACAAGAAAAACGAGTTATCGATGCTACGGTCTGGAGCGAGGAGTAGTTTCACTCGAGATACTTTCCACTCCACGCTCTGCTATTAAGGAAGTCGTCGACAACTCCGTTCAGTTTTATGACAGTATAACTTTGAGAATCGTTAAATTTCGTTGGGGCCGGCTCTTGCGATTTGACAAACATGGAACACGTGCTGTACTTTTAGTCACAGTGCCAATATCAGAACTGTTCCCCTTTAAATGTACTTTTCCTGTTGCAACTAAGTTTCTTAACATTCTTGAGGAGACTATTGGAGAGAAAGGCAGCTAAGCAGTTGGAGAACTTTGGTGCGTACTATTTACTGCTCGTGAGAAAACTAAATTTTTCTTTTGCATTTAGAGACACGAGCGATGGAAGAGGAAAATGGTAGTTCACAAGAAGAGAGTTCTCTGTTAACATACCTCAAGGAATGGTGCTCAGACAAATTTTAGACAGAGTAATTTGCCGTGGTGAAGATGAAATTGCGTGCTCTTTCGCTGGAGCTCGTGAAATTGTAGGACAAGTTTTTTTCCTCCGCCGAAAATATAATAAATCTTTTATCTGCTAGGAAACACAATCATATTCAGGTATCATATTCAGTTGTGAGATTAATTGTAGTAAATGCGAAAATTGTGAACTTTCATTTATCTGTTCAACACGATTCCTCTTTTTTTTTTTGCTCTTATCAATCTCTCGACTGGTTTGATAGTCCTCCTTCCCTTCCTATCTTGCGCCAACCTCTTCATCTCAACATACCTCTTACAACCCACGTCCTTAACTACAGGGTGTTTCAAAAATGACCGGTTTGAAAAATCAATAAAAACTAAAGGGCAACGATAGAATTAACACCGTTTGATGCAATATGCTTGGGGCAACAGTAAATTTTCAGGCAGACAAACTTTCGAAATAAGTTACAATTTTCAACAACAGATGGAGCTGCAGTCTGGAAAAATCTAAAGTAAGATACTTTCTTCAGGAATAAACCATTTTTTCACAGCAAACTTGCAATCTGTGAACAGCACACGCTTACAGCAGAAAGACTAGCGGACTTACAGACTGCGTTTACTTCTATATCTTTCAAATCGCCTGCAGCGCCATCTGTTGTTGAAAATTGTAACTAATTTCGAAAGTTTGTCTGCCTGAAAATTTACTGTTGTCCCAAGCATATTGCGACAAACGGTGTATTTCTATCGCTGCCCGTTTAGTTTTTATTGATTTTTCAAATATACCGGTCATTTTTGAAACACCCGGTATCTGCTTCATGTATTCAAATCTCTGTCTTCCTCTACAGTTCTTACCTTCGACGGTTCCTTCCACCAACAAATTAACCAATCCCGCTTGTCTCAAAATATGACCTACCATTATGTCTCTTCTTGCTGTAAGACTCTTCCACTAACTTCCGTGCTCACCCATCATTTCCAAAACTAGTTAATTTCGTACTTTACCCGCCCAATTAATTTTCAGCATTCTTCTATAGCACGATTGCTTGTCTGCAGACGTATCATTGATTAGTCTACAATCGTGTTCATTCCGATTTCGCAGAGTTATCCGAAGAAGGGCTGGACTACTACTTTGTTTCCATGTAAAAACGTGTTTCAGACTGGTCTGAAACACTGCGTAGCTCACGATAGCAGTAGTAAAACGAGACATCAACGTCAGAAAGTTGAGAAAAAAGAAATTTCTGTCAACCATTTCCTCTGTTTAGTTGACCACGATTACGGATTTTAGTGGGGTTTAACAGACTATACATCCCTGGGTCACACTACAAAAGTGAGGTATGCTTTATGTGACGTATGGTAGCTGAAAAATCAAGAATTTTTTTATGCTATCATATGTTACGCCGCGCGATAAAAATAGCTAACTTCTCGTTGTCCTAACGCTTACAAGGATCTTTTATATCAAAGTTCAAAGCACTGTGCAAGATAAGTATCCCTACTGAATTTTGAAAGTTTCTTTCCCCACAGGGACTGCCATCTGATTACGCAAGTTCAAATGATAGGTTGATTACAATATTGAAGAAAGATCCTATACTACTTTACAGCCAAAACGAAACCAAAAGGGCAAACAGTGTTTGCTATACTTTACTTTGTACTCCGACCACAAATAAATGTGATTGTGCTCTTTTGAAAATAATTCTGTCGGTCGACCAAAGTTTAGTAAATCAGTCCATATATAAACCGTTTGTCTAAGCCAAATTAACGAAGTCACGGGTAACAGTTAGTTAAAAGTATAAGTACATCGCTAGCGAAGTTGAAAAGATTATACTAACTATGTAAACTATACTTAGTTTCAGTTGTTCATCAATAGAACTGGTGCACACGGATAAAATAGCGGGGAAACTTCAGTCTTCGACATTGTTTCATATGTACAGCAAACTTTGATAAAAATTCGCAAAGTAATTCTAGCGTCGACTACAGATTATGCATAACGTGAATTGAGTATAAAACTCTTTGCTCCTGCTGGAGTGTCAATAGTTTTTCTGCCTAATGGATAGTTACCTCGGGGAACAGTGGTTTCGAGACCACGAATTGACTTTGCTCGATCGTCTCTGCTAGACCGAACTGTCCTGGCTATTGCTTTGTAGTGGGTGGTGGACTATCGTTATTACCTTCCTAAAAAACTACTGACCAGTAAGGATACTTCATTATACAGGCACTGATTAATTCGCATTAGCAATAGAAATATCCTGGCCACGTTTGGACAAACTAGTTGGACTCTCTAGCGAGCTATCGTGTTAGACATACCTTTCTTAAAGGAGAAACCTCTCTCATAGGTACTTAGTTATGTTTGAAACAAGAAATGTCATTAGATGTACGGTGCCTGCTGGACCGAGGCTTGGGCAGTGCGATTTCGCACTGCCACTTGCCATTCGGGAGGACCGAGGTTAAACTCGGTTCGGCCATCCTGTCTGAGGTTTTCCGTGGTTTCCCTCAGACACTCTAGGCGAATGCTGGGATGGTTCACTATAAGGCCACGGCCGACCTTCCATCCCCCCTCACTCCCCGTAGTATAGTTTGGCTGAAAAGAGTCTCCTGTGACTCTCCAGCAGCCCGCCTCCCAGCCTTCAGCTGGGAGGAATGAAATCGTAAAAAAAAAAAAAAAAAAAGGTGCCTGCTGTGGTTTTACTGCACCCTCTCTCCTTGCTTTAATAGGGTGTAGTTTAGGTCATAACGGGTGGGTCGGGGAAGAAGGTGCATAGTTCTGACGTTAACCTGGCTGACTATGGTGACTGAAAATTGTAATCAAAATGACCAGTATGTCGAGAAAGATGTTTGTAATTCTCCCGTTTCCATTAAGACTGCTCTTCAACTCCCTAGGAATAGTGGCACATTTCGTACAACAGTGTCAGTTAAAATCTGTTATTTTTCCTGTGTCAGAGTGATACAACTGTCTTTGAATGTTTTTAATTCATGGTATGTTGTAAATGAGGAAATTATTATTATTATTATTTTGTTTTACGGTTCGTCAAAGTCAAGGTAATTAGAAAAGGGAGAGAATGAGTGACAACGAACGGGAAGGAATTCGGTCTCAGCCTTTTGAAGGAACCAGGCCGGAATTCGCCTTGAGTGATTTTGGAAAACCATTGAAAATTGAAATGTGGATTGCTGGACAGGTATTTCAACTCGCATCCTCCCCAGTGACTAGCTTTATCGCTCACCTACCAGGGTCGGTACGTGGTTCTTGTATGTTAGCTACAGGTATATGCGAGGGTTAATCAGATGCTAAGGTTACAAAGCCCGCAGTGAAACGTGTACATTTTATTTCGTACAACCAATACAGTCAACAAATAATATGTTCATCAGGTTATTTTTTGACATAGTCTCCATGTCGGTTTAGCCACTTGTCGCGTCGTGGGATACGTTTTAATATTCTCTCCTGGTAAAAATCCTGTCCTTACGCATTCAGTCATGTTGGCACGAAGAGTTTCACCTTCTCGTCTGAAGAGAATCATCGCCCTCCTAGGTGGTCCTTCAAGTGAGAAAAAAGGTGACAGTCACTTGGACCGAGGTTCGTGCTGTAGGCAAGGCCATGATGCTGGGTCTGCCACTGCGATCATCGTCGTTGACGTTTTCTCTATGGCCGAAAACTTTCTAGACCATTCTGCGACAAGCTGATTAGGCATTGCAGTCACTCCATGAACGTCTATCAGCTGACGGTGAATTTCAGCCGCGGTTTATGTTTCGCCCAAAGAAATCGAATATTTGAGCCGATTTATTCGCGTGATCAGTTTTCCAAACGAGTCGCCATTTGTGTTTACATACAACTAGCGCTGTAGGTGACAGGTGGCTGAAACTCTTCACAGTTTCCAACCGCACGGCATAGAATAACTGCACACTAAAAATTTCTCTATAATGAACAACACTACAGGAATATCGGCCTTGCAACTTTAGTTTCCTATCACTCTCGTAACATGTCTAGATTTTACAGTCAATCGACGGACCGTTTAGACTGTATAAATATATTAGCCTAACTCTAAAGAAACAAGTTCCGACAAAAGGAAAAAACAATGGATCAGTTACAAGAAAAAGAAAGAATTTCTCGCAATAGTGTTTCTGCTGTATAATACACTATAAGTTCTCTGGTTCTTTCTTTTTCACCAGGATCACATAGCTTTAGAAAGAAGGTGAAAAACAAAAAAAAATGATAGTGTGTGTGAGTGCGAGAGAGAGAGAGAGAGAGAGAGAGAGAGAGAGAGAGGAGCGGAAACAGAAATGGGGCAGACAGAGGGAAGACGGTTTCGTCACAATGACGACTCAGTCTGTACGCTTCTCCTCTGGGAAATTCGATCAGGCTGTGCAAGAAGAATGGCAGCCACCCGCTCGCCTTTCTTTCTTTTCTCCTTCCATTGGGTTTTCGTCTGGAGCCGGCGGGGCCAGACGTAATTATTCAAATTCCGTCTGCCGCTAGCAGCCTCGATTCTCTGCCCCTGCGCTTTTTCTTCGCTGTCACCTTCCGGGTCCTTGTATTTATTTGCCACCTGGGTGAAACGGAGTCACAGAAGCCGAGCTTTCCGTCAGCAGTACGACGAGGTAAAACGAGAAGCTTCCACCGTGCACGCAGATGCCGCTTACGACCTGAAGGCCTATAAATAAACTCCCGAGCTCCGGCAGCAAATTACACAACTCTCACGGTTCTTGTGATTGGCACGTCAAAGCCCTGCTGACTTGCACTAAAGATGCGTAACTATAAATTAATTTGCTGTTGCTTATAGTGAATATAATCCAACAATGTCCCTCTAAACTTACCTTGTAGGTTTTATCTAATTAGTTCAATTAAAAATTAGTATTTGTTGTATTAGTGGCCGAGAGAAGCTGAAGGTTTGTTTGACCACCAAAATTTGCAGTTTATTCCGACTCATATTATTGTGGTATCTGAAACACAGAGCCTTTTTGGCTTACATATATAATCAAAACAAATTCCGTAAAATTCCTGGCTCCTTGGCTTCTAAACCGGGTACTCTGAGTTTTCTGAACCACCACCTTAACCACATTGTTCAATTGATATTTATTTAAAAAACAATAGACATTAAGAAAAAAAACTTGCAACTAAGAACAACTTCAGTATTGAAAGATGAGGAAGTTGACTCACATTAATTGTAGTATGATAGGTCAGTGAATTATGACGTACTTTCATAGGGCAGGCGCTCTATTTCACAGCATTTCTGATGTTTGTTTACTTCCAAGATTTTTTTTGATTTTTTTTGATTTTTTTTTTTTTAATTGACTAGAGATTGGCAAATTCCCATTCTACTCTTTTCCATCTTATTATTGGACCATCCTTCTCACAGATTCGTCGATAATGATACTTGTTTATTGCCTCCTGAACACCCATAATTACGTAAAAGACTCACCAATTCGTAGCCCAAGTTTTAGCCACCAAAGTTCCCGCTTTCACATTTTACGAAGTTTTTATAATCTTAATTTTTTTTTAGTTCAATATCACCATCCAACGACTTCTGTACTTTACAAATTTCAGTTTTAAATTCTTTCAGTATTTCTGGTAAATCTTATATAAAAATAGACGTGTTTTTTCCTATATTTCACTTTTCAGCCACCACTACCTAGCACAGACCTTTGATGTTTGTGGGTGGAAGTAGCATGGAGTTTCCTATCGTGCACAACGTTGGCCGAATGCCGATAGCTGTGGGGATGTGGGAGATATAATGATTAAAGTTGGTCGGTACAGGGCGTTTTCATATTTCGACCAAAAATTCGTATCTCCGTATACTTCTCTTTCCTGCCACAACTACATAACATAGACCTTTGGTGTTTGTGTGTGGTAGTAGAATCGTCTATCCTGTCGTGCACTACGGTTGTTAGATGTCGGTAGCTATGGGAGTGTGGGAGATATGGGGGTTGAAAGTGGTCGACCTGTGGCAATTTCATACTTCTGCCAAAGAAAAAAGTGTCATGGTGTATCACTTTTCAGCGAAAACCATAGATCACAGATAACTGGCGTTTGTGTGTAGTAGTAGCACAGAGTCACCTTTCGATCACAAGAGCGGCCGAATTTCAGAAACTGTGGTACTGTGGTAGATATGGTGGTTGTAAGTGGCCGAACAAGGATATTTTCGTATATCGACTGTCTACGCATATGTCACTTTTCTGCCACAACTACATAGCATAGAGCATTGGTGTTAGTGTTTGGTAGTAGAATCGTATCTCATGTAGTGCACTATGGTTGTTAGATGTCGGCAGCTATGGGAGTGTGGGAGAAATGGGGGTTGAAAGTGGTCGACCTGTGACAATTTCTTACTTCTGCCAAAGACAAAAGTGTCATGGTGTATCACTTTTCAGCGAAAACTATAGATCACAGATAACTGGCGTTTGTGTGTAGTAGTAGCACAGAGTCACCTTTCGATCACAACAGGGGCCGAATTTCAGAAACTGTGGTACTGTGGTAGATATGGTGGTTGTAAGTGGCCGACCTAGGATATTTTCGTATTTCGACTGTCTCCGCATATGTCACTTTTCTGCCGCAACTACATAGCATAGAGCATTGGTGTTTGTGTTTGGTAGTAGAATCGTATCTCATGTAGTGCACTATGGTTGTTAGATGTCTGTAGCTATGGGAGTGTGGGAGAAATGGGGGTTGAAAGTGGTCGACCTGTGGCAATTTCATACTTCTGCCAAAGACAAAAGTGTCATGGTGTATCACTTTTCAGCGAAAACTATAGATCACAGATAACTGGCGTTTGTGTGTAGTAGTAGCACAGAGTCACCTTTCGATCACAACAGCGGCCGAATTTCAGAAACTGTGGTACTGTGGTAGATATGGTGGTTGTAAGTGGCTGACCAAGGATATTTTGGTATTTCGACTGTCTTCGCATATGTCACTTTTCTGCCACAACTACATAGCATAGAGCATTGGTGTTTGTGTTTGGTAGTAGAATCGTATCTCATGTAGTGCACTACGGTTGTTAGATGTCGGTAGCTATGGGAGTGTGGGAGAAATGGGGGTTGAAATTGGTCGACCTGTGACAATTTCATACTTCTGCCAAAGACAAAAGTGTCATGGTGTATCACTTTTCAGCGAAAAATATAGATCACAGATAACGGGCGTTTGTGTGTAGTAGTAGCACAGAGTCACCTTTCGATCACAACAGCGGCCGAATTTCAGAAACTGTGGTACTGTGGTAGATATGGTGGTTGTAAATGGCCGACCAAGGATACTTTCTTATTTCGACTGCCTCCGCATATGTCACTTTTCTGCCACAACTACATAGCATAGACCTTTGGTGTTTGTGTTTGGTAGTAGAATCGTATCTCATGTAGTGCACTGTAGTAGGTATGAATTGTCTGTGTGAGCTCAAACAAAAGAAATGCTAATGAGGTCCCTATTGTTATGCTAATTAGGCCACTTGACTTGAAGGCCACTTGACTAACCCCAGTTTCACCTCTATGTTCTCCCCCCTCCCACCTGTCAATCATGGCCACTTGACTAACCACTTGAGGGCCACTTGAGCGACCCAGGTGTGTCCCCACCTGTCAATCATGGCCACTTGACTAACCACTTGACTAACCTCAGTTTCCCTTCTATTGTTAGACCACAGGTGTGTCGCGGTCCTTTGTTGTCCTCCCCTCCCCACCTGTCAATCATGGCCACTTGTTTGAACACCTGCCTTCCCTAACACCAGCTGCCCTCACTTGACTCGAGGGCCACTTGAGCGACCCCACCTGTCAATCATGACCACTTGTTTGAACACCTGCCTTCCCTAGCACCAGCTGCCCTTGGGGTTCTTTGTTAGACCACTTGAGCGACCCCAAAGACACCAGGTGTGTCGCGGCCGCGCAAGAAACCGGTTTGTAGAGCGGGCGAGCATACCCCGCGCCGAGAACCAGTTTTTGTAGAGCGGGCGGGTGAACAAAAACCGGTTCTCGCTACCTGGGGTAAGACGTTCGCGTATTTATGCTTGGCTAGGACAGTCATGAATTGAAGTTTGATAATAATAAATAAAAACACATTGTATTTAATTTGATTTGTTTTTTTATTTCACCCACCATTGGGCAATTAAAAATACATTTTTCAACGGCACATACAGCATTACAAAATATGTGTTATTTACAAAGTTTTATCATATTATTTTTTCTTGAGTTCTCGTAGAGGTGGACATCCCAGATCTTCAACCTTTTAGTTTTTCCTTGGCTCAGTGCTTTATGCTTCGCGGCCAGGAGACAGAGGTTGTGGGAATGTTCAAAGTTAGTAACACTATCATAGTTTAGTTATTCAAAGATGAATGAGATTAAAAATAATGATAACAACGCCAACCTGGACTACACTACATGTATTTTCAATGGGTTAATGAAATTTACTTTCATCTCTCGTAGTTCTAGGGTACAAAATATATTTAAGGATAGTGCAACTTTCCTAACAGTCATCATATAGCTAGGTGAAACTCTGGCGAATTTTTATGACTAGCTACGTATTGGAGATTTCATTTTAATGTCTCCATTTTATTCCCCGATAGTTCTTAACTCCTATGGTATTTACTTTCTGTTACTATAAAAGCGTCTCACGTAATTACAGATCTTTTAGCACCAGAGCGACTTAGTGGTTAAAGCGTCTGACTGGAGACTGAAAGGTCCCCCCGATTCGAAATTCCGTATCGGTGGTGGATACTCATAGGCATGTAACTAGACATAGCTTGCTGTGAAGTATTCATGGTTCATTTTTCTACGTTAAACTGCAAGTGCCCTTAAGTAAGATAAGGAAGGAAGGAACTAGCCATCCTATCTCCAATATATCTCCTTCGGTAAGGTTTCAACCAGAAACTTAAAGTACTTCACTTTTAATTGTGCGCGCTAAGAGTGGCTGTTTAGAAAATTAAACTCCGCAAACAACGCAGTAGCGTTCACGCAGCGTCGTTGATGGTTGTACGTAGAGCTTGAATCGAAAATTTACTGCCGCTGCTGCATTGTAATAAATTATTTAGGTGGAATATACCGATTCCACTAGGATCATCCTGTACTAAGAAATGTTCCCAGGACGGCTGCAGAGGTGTTTCCTAGCGACCAAGACTTACTAACTGCGATAAGTTCGGCGAAAGACGTTTGTGACGGCGAGTGTTTTGGACAAAGTTTTGTGCATATTCTTACGACTCAGACCGAGCGTGGTGGGTGAGCGGTTAACTCTCTGGCCTCGCATTCGGGAGGACGCGGGTTCGAATCCCCGTCCAGGCATCCATCGCGCGCTAGTGAGAACAAACAAGTATCTGCGCATGCGAAGTAAATAAATATGGAGTCACGTTTATAGTGCGATACACTGAATGTCAATTGTGGATAGGAACGGAGCTCAGTTTCCTTATTTCACCTGTATAATGTTGTGGAAAAGCCTTGTAAAATCGAAGGGTGTTATGCCTCTTCAGTCGTCTCTCATCGTGAACTTTACAGGCGACAGAGGATTGAACGAAGGAACGGGAGAGAATTCGACTATGGTCCTTTGTGGGAACCATCCCGGCATTCACCTCAAGCGGTTGCGGAAAAACCTTGTAAAATCGAAACTTGGTTGACCGGACGAAACCGCGTCGTCCTAGGTTCCACACCAGTACAACCTGTATCAACCCAATTGTGGATAGGAACAGAGCTCCGTTACCTTATTTCACATGTCTAATGTTGCTGGCTGCAACGTTGTATGACAGATCAATTTTGATACGGAGGTGGGTAAAGAACGTGCTTGAAGTGTGTAACTTATATGTAAGCAGCCAGGTTAGTATGGATATCACCCGAAAAATTAATGCTATGGAAAAGCCTTTTTTTCTGGCTTCACCTCGTTGACGTCAAAATCGTTAGAAGTGGGAAAGGACCGGGGAGCAAGTAACTGGAAGAAATTCGGCAGTGACCTTTTGAACAAACCAAGGCGAAAATTCAGATGTGGGTGCCCGGACAAGGATTCGAAACCGCATCTTCCCGAATGCGAATCTCATGTGTATTAGTGTCAGACCACGAACTAAGGGATCACCATCGTAAGTGGATAAATTATTAGCGTACCAGTATGGCTTTACACCTCGTCAACATCGACATCATTAGAGGCGGGAAAGGATTGATGCAGGGAACGGTCACCTGGAGTGATTTGGGGAAACCATGGAAAACCATAATATGGATGCTCAGACGGAGATTCGAACCAGCGCCCTTCTGAATGCATGGTCAGAACGTTAACACTCACCCACTACGCTCGGTAATTTTCGTGGGCAATACTGAAAAATATCTATTCTGAGAAGTAATTTTTTGCATGGTGCTTCGATAATTATGAAATTTCCAAACATCTGAAATGACTGGTTACGCAGATATTGCTGCTACCAGAGACACAGGGAAATAGTGTGAACTTTGACAAAACATCTTTAGCTGGGACGCTGCATGTTAGAGACTAATACAGTAACTCTAATCAACTACACAATCTTACTACTTATCCCGTTTCTTTGGCAGAGGCATATTGCATACTGTACGGATATTGAGTGACCAAGACTTACTAACTGCGATACGTTCGGCGAAAGACGTTTGTGACGGCGAGTGTTCTGGCAAAGTTTTGTGCATATTCTTACGGCTCAGACCGAGCGTGGTGGGTGAGCGGTTAACTCTCTGGCCTCGCATTCGGGAGGACGCGGGTTCGAATCCCCGTCCAGGCATCCAGATTTGGTTTTTTTTAATGGTTTACCTAAATCATTCCAAGCGATTGCCGGGATGCTTCCTTCAAAAAGGCGATGGCCGAATACCATCCCGTTCCTTGTCTCCAGTCACATCCCGCCTCTAATGACCTCGACTTCCACGAGGCGTAAAGCCATATGTAAAAGGAAAAAAATCTTAAGCCCAGTACGTTTTCCTTTAGAATTACCGTTAATATTTTCTATTGCAGAGACTAAATGCTGATGTGCGACATTCAATTGGTTCTTTGTGCTTTCAACGCCTCGCAGAAACCTACGCAGAATATTGATGAGAGATGGTTCGAAATAGTTTCATCTCCTACTAGCAATCATTATACAAGAAATATTCTTTCATAAAGTTTGCTCAATAGCAGGAATGTTTCGTATGCGTCAGAAGCCGGGACTCCTGATGGAGCTAAAATTACTACCGATTTACTTCTAGAAGGATGTATGCGTTAAAAATGGTAGCGGTTCAAATACACCTTTCAGAGTTGTTCATCATTGCCAATTGTTCGCTATGGTTGCTAGCAGGAGGCAAGAAGAAAATTTAATGACACGAATCCAGGGAACTGAGGTGGGTGTTACTAGTCATGTAGATATGGTGAAAAGTGTAAGCGCAACAAAGAAATGTTAACATGAGACATTCTAAATCATTTGATTGTAACTCATAATTGCCTGCGTTTACTATTTACGAAGTTATGTTACTATTTTGAGGAAGAGTTGCATCTGGGACATGCGCATACGAACTGTGTATCGAAATGTTAGATGAAAGTTAAACTAACAGCAATGGTTCAAATAATTCACATACAGCCACTATTTACAGTGTTAAAAAACAGATGGTTTCCCAAAATCAGTGCAGAAATAATTACATTCGTCCACGTTTCAGAAGATGCAGGTTTAATTTTTGAGACTGGTTGGTGAATTTTTAATGTTCGGCAGTGTCATACAGGTGATTTCGTGTTTTTTCTTCAATGCATTCCACACTTACACTGATCGGCCGGAACATTATAACTACCAACCGACTATCAATATAAACCCGTCCAGGTAAAAGCAGCGTCACGAAGAATGGCTGCTAGTCAGACACACGCATGCTGCATGTAGTATCAGTGAGCGCGCTATCAGTGTTTAAAATGGGGAAGGCTTGCGATCTATCTAAGTTTGACCCATTGCAGATTGCGATGGCCCAGAGGCTTGGCACGAGCATTTCGGAAACTGCACTATATATCGGGTGTTCGAGCAGTGTTGCGGTGAGTGTCTTCAACAAGTGGCGAAACGAAGGTGACACCATGTCCAAACGTCGAGTGGTTGGGCGGTCACCACCGTATTACACATGTCGGACGTCGTAGGCTGGGCAGACGTAAAACAGGACAGGCGGCGGGCGAACTGTGACGAAACTAACATCAGACTTTAATGTTGGGCAGAGTACAAGTGTACCTGAACACACAGTGCACCGAACACTCCTAACGATGGGCCTCCGCAGCCGACGACCCATGCATGTGCACCACGACATCGGCAACTGCGACTGAAATGGGCACGAGACCATCGTCACTGGACGTTGGCGTAGTGGCAGATCGTTGCATGGTCTGATTGAATTCCGATACCTTCTTCATCATGCCGGAGTAAGGGTGCGAGCTGGTCGTTTTTTACGGGAAAAGCTTCTTGTCACCGGGAACATTCACGTGGGAGCTCGTGCAAGGCACCGTGACGACCGATAAGTATCGTACACTGGTTGCAGACAACGTACAGCACAAACCTTCATGACGACCATGTTTCCCAACGGCTGTGACATTTTTCAACAAGATAATGCGCCATGTCACAAGGTCCAGAAGTGTAACTTAATGGTTCGAGGAACACAGTGGTGCAGTTGTAATTGATGTACTGGCTCGCCCAGCTCGCCAGATCTGAACCCGATCGATCACATCTGGGGTGTGATTTGGGGGAGGCTTGCGATCTATCTAAGTTTGACCCATTGCAGATTGCGATGGCCCAGAGGCTCGGCACGAGCATTTCGGAAACTGCACTATATATCGGGTGTTCGAGCAGTGTTGCGGTGAGTGTCTTCAACAAGTGGCGAAACGAAGGTGACACCATGTCCAAACGTCGAGTGGTTGGGCGGCCACCCCTTATTACACATGTCGGACGTCGTAGGCTGGGCAGACGTAAAACAGGACAGGCGGCGGGCGAACTGTGGCGGAACTAACATCAGACTTTAATGTTGGGCAGAGTACAAGTGTACCTGAACACACAGTGCACCGAACACTCCTAACGATGGGCCTCCGCAGCCGACGACCCATGCATGTGCACCACGACATCGGCAACTGCGACTGAAATGGGCACGAGACATAAAATATGTTACATATCAGTTAGTATGTGCCACTCTCGATGAATTTCATTTAAAAAGTGTAAAAATATTTAATAGCAGTCCATACCATTTATGGTTCTACGCATCGTCGACATCGAAGCCTTTAGAGTCGGGGAAAGGACAGTGGACGAGGAACGGGAAGGAATTCGGCCATGGCAAATGAAGAAATCACCCCCCCCCGGCGTTCGCATCGCTTTATTTGGGGGGAAACCATGGAAAACCCAAATCTGGATGCCCGGACGGGGATTCGAACCCGCACCCTCCCAAATGCTAGACCAGATCTTTATCGATCACGAGGGGTGATAGGACTGGTGTGACTGAATTACATCTGGTGTGCATGCGAGATATAGACTGAATGTGACTATGATTCGGTGTGATATGCTGGCTCCACATATCAACATCGGTTCTGCTGGTTTGAGAAATTCGATCTAGAGATACTTATATAAAATTCTTTAACTCTATGAAACCCCCACAGTTTCAAAGAGTATGGTAGGTTTAAAATGTGCTTTAAATAGTTGTATAAAGCGGAGTAGAGAAGTATCTCGTTGACCTTTCTACACTGAGGCTGTACTGATTTCATTACGAATTCACCATTCCTCAGTTTAGATACCCTAAATTACAAGATTTATAACCCTGGATACTACATGGATGTGAAAAGTGTGAATAATACACACATAGAAAATTATCAACTCACCCTAGGGTATGAGTTATGTCACGACAACAAGTTGTCATATGCCATTCTCATGACACCACTGATACATGGAAATCCAAAAGTGCCTATGGAGGCGGCGTGAGGGGCCCCCACACCGTGTACTAAGGAGCCCGGCATTTTGCGCGACCTAAGAATATCGAAATTTAGCGCGCCGGTTTTCCGGATGCAACGCGTTTGTATTTATTCTACGCAACAGCCGCTTACTGTGGGGGCCCATCGTTAGGAGTGTTCGGTGCACTGTGTGTTCAGGTACACTTGTACTCTGCCCAACATTAAAGTCTGATGTTAGTTCCGCCACAGTTCGCCCGCCGCCTGTCCTGTTTTACGTCTGCCCAGCCTACGACGTCCGACATGTGTAATAAGGGGTGGCCGCCCAACCACTCGACGTTTGGACATGGTGTCACCTTCGTTTCGCCACTTGTTGAAGACACTCACCGCAACACTGCTCGAACACCCGATATATAGTGCAGTTTTCGAAATGCTCGTGCCGAGCCTCTGGGCCATCGCAATCTGCAATGGGTCAAACTTAGATAGATCGCAAGCCTCCCCCAAATCACACCCCAGATGTGATCGATCGGGTTCAGATCTGGCGAGCTGGGCGAGCCAGTACATCAATTACAACTCACCACTGTGTTCCTCGAACCTTTAAGTTACACTTCTGACCTTGTGACATGGCGCATTATCTTGTTGAAAAATGTCACAGCCGTTGGGAAACATGGTCGTCATGAAGGTTTGTGCTGTACGTTGTCTGCAACCAGTGTACGATACTTATCGGTCGTCACGGTGCCTTGCACGAGCTCCCACGTGAATGTTCCCGGTACAGTGACAAGAAGCTTTTCCCGTAGAAAAACGACCAGCTCGCACCCTTACTCCGGCATGATGAAGAAGGTATCGGAATTCATCAGACCATGCAACGATCTGCCACTACGCCAACGTCCAGTGACGATGGTCTCGTGCCCATTTCAGTCGCAGTTGCCGATGTCGTGGTGCACATGCATGGGTCGTCGGCTGCGGAGGCCCATCGTTAGGAGTGTTCGGTGCACTGTGTGTTCAGGTACACTTGTACTCTGCCCAACATTAAAGTCTGATGTTAGTTTCGTCACAGTTCGCCCGCCGCCTGTCCTGTTTTACGTCTGCCCAGCCTACGACGTCCGACATGTGTAATACGGTGGTGACCGCCCAACCACTCGACGTTTGGACATGGTGTCACCTTCGTTTCGCCACTTGTTGAAGACACTCACCGCAACACTGCTCGAACACCCGATATATAGTGCAGTTTCCGAAATGCTCGTGCCAAGCCTCTGGGCCATCGCAATCTGCAATGGGTCAAACTTAGATAGATCGCAAGCCTTCCCCATTTTAAACACTGATAGCGCGCTCACTGATACTACATGCAGCATGCGTGTGTCTGACTAGCAGCCATTCTTCGTGACGCTGCTTTTACCTGGACGGGTTTATATTGATAGTCGGTTGGTAGTTATAATGTTCCGGCCGATCAGTGTAAGTGTGGAATGCATTGAAGAAAAAACACGAAATCACCTGTATGACACTGCCGAACATTAAAAATTCACCAACCAGTCTCAAAAATTAAACCTGCATCTTCTGAAACGTGGACGAATGTAATTATTTCTGCACTGATTTTGGGAAACCATCTGTTTTTTAACACTGTAAATAGTGGCTGTATGTGAATTATTTGAACCATTGCTGTTAGTTTAACTTTCATCTAACATTTCGATACACAGTTCGTATGCGCATGTCCCAGATGCAACTCTTCCTCAAAATAGTAACATAACTTCGTAAATAGTAAACGCAGGCAATTATGAGTTACAATCAAATGATTTAGAATGTCTCATGTTAACATTTCTTTGTTGCGCTTACACTTTTCACCATATCTACATGACTAGTAACACCCACCTCAGTTCCCTGGATTCGTGTCATTAAATTTTCTTCTTGCCTCCTGCTAGCAACCATAGCGAACAATTGGCAATGATGAACAACTCTGAAAGGTGTATTTGAACCGCTACCATTTTTAACGCATACATCCTTCTAGTAAGTAAATCGGTAGTAATTTTAGCTCCATCAGGAGTCCCGGCTTCTGACGCATACGAAACATTCCTGCTATTGAGCAAACTTTATGAAAGAATATTTCTTGTATAATGATTGCTAGTAGGAGATGAAACTATTTCGAACCATCTCTCATCAATATTCTGCGTAGGTTTCTGCGAGGCGTTGAAAGCACAAAGAACCAATTGAATGTCGCACATCAGCATTTAGTCTCTGCAATAGAAAATATTAACGGTAATTCTAAAGGAAAACGTACTGGGCTTAAGATTTTTTTCCTTTTACATATGGCTTTACGCCTCGTGGAAGTCGAGGTCATTAGAGGCGGGATGTGACTGGAGACAAGGAACGGGATGGTATTCGGCCATCGCCTTTTTGAAGGAAGCATCCCGGCAATCGCTTGGAATGATTTAGGTAAACCATTAAAAAAAACCAAATCTGGATGCCTGGACGGGGATTCGAACCCGCGTCCTCCCGAATGCGAGGCCAGAGAGTTAACCGCTCACCCACCACGCTCGGTCTGAGCCGTAAGAATATGCACAAAACTTTGCCAGAACACTCGCCGTCACAAACGTCTTTCGCCGAACGTATCGCAGTTAGTAAGTCTTGGTCACTCAATATCCGTACAGTATGCAATATGCCTCTGCCAAAGAAACGGGATAAGTAGTAAGATTGTGTAGTTGATTAGAGTTACTGTATTAGTCTCTAACATGCAGCGTCCCAGCTAAAGATGTTTTGTCAAAGTTCACACTATTTCCCTGTGTCTCTGGTAGCAGCAATATCTGCGTAACCAGTCATTTCAGATGTTTGGAAATTTCATAATTATCGAAGCACCATGCAAAAAATTACTTCTCAGAATAGATATTTTTCAGTATTGCCCACGAAAATTACCGAGCGTAGTGGGTGAGTGTTAACGTTCTGACCATGCATTCAGAAGGGCGCTGGTTCGAATCTCCGTCTGAGCATCCATATTATGGTTTTCCATGGTTTCCCCAAATCACTCCAGGTGACCGTTCCCTGCATCAATCCTTTCCCGCCTCTAATGATGTCGATGTTGACGAGGTGTAAAGCCATACTGGTACGCTAATAATTTATCCACTTACGATGGTGATCCCTTAGTTCGTGGTCTGACACTAATACACATGAGATTCGCATTCGGGAAGATGCGGTTTCGAATCCTTGTCCGGGCACCCACATCTGAATTTTCGCCTTGGTTTGTTCAAAAGGTCACTGCCGAATTTCTTCCAGTTACTTGCTCCCCGGTCCTTTCCCACTTCTAACGATTTTGACGTCAACGAGGTGAAGCCAGAAAAAAACGGCTTTTCCATAGCATTAATTTTTCGGGTGATATCCATACTAACCTGGCTGCTTACATATAAGTTACACACTTCAAGCACGTTCTTTACCCACCTCCGTATCAAAATTGATCTGTCATACAACGTTGCAGCCAGCAACATTAGACATGTGAAATAAGGTAACGGAGCTATGTTCCTATCCACAATTGGGTTGATACAGGTTGTACTGGTGTGGAACCTAGGACGACGCGGTTTCGTCCGGTCAACCAAGTTTCGATTTTACAAGGTTTTTCCGCAACCGCTTGAGGTGAATGCCGGGATGGTTCCCACAAAGGACCATAGTCGAATTCTCTCCCGTTCCTTCGTTCAATCCTCTGTCGCCTGTAAAGTTCACGATGAGAGACGACTGAAGAGGCATAACACCCTTCGATTTTACAAGGCTTTTCCACAACATTATACAGGTGAAATAAGGAAACTGAGCTCCGTTCCTATCCACAATTGACATTCAGTGTATCGCACTATAAACGTGACTCCATATTTATTTACTTCGCATGCGCAGATACTTGTTTGTTCTCACTAGCGCGCGATGGATGCCTGGACGGGGATTCGAACCCGCGTCCTCCCGAATGCGAGGCCAGAGAGTTAACCGCTCACCCACCACGCTCGGTCTGAGTCGTAAGAATATGCACAAAACTTTGTCCAAAACACTCGCCGTCACAAACGTCTTTCGCCGAACTTATCGCAGTTAGTAAGTCTTGGTCGCTAGGAAACACCTCTGCAGCCGTCCTGGGAACATTTCTTAGTACAGGATGATCCTAGTGGAATCGGTATATTCCACCTAAATAATTTATTACAATGCAGCAGCGGCAGTAAATTTTCGATTCAAGCTCTACGTACAACCATCAACGACGCTGCGTGAACGCTACTGCGTTGTTTGCGGAGTTTAATTTTCTAAACAGCCACTCTTAGCGCGCACAATTAAAAGTGAAGTACTTTAAGTTTCTGGTTGAAACCTTACCGAAGGAGATATATTGGAGATAGGATGGCTAGTTCCTTCCTTCCTTCCTTATCTTACTTAAGGGCACTTGCAGTTTAACGTAGAAAAATGAACCATGAATACTTCACAGCAAGCTATGTCTAGTTACATGCCTATGAGTATCCACCACCGATACGGAATTTCGAATCGGGGGGACCTTTCAGTCTCCAGTCAGACGCTTTAACCACTAAGTCGCTCTGGTGCTAAAAGATCTGTAATTACGTGAGACGCTTTTATAGTAACAGAAAGTAAATACCATAGGAGTTAAGAACTATCGGGGAATAAAATGGAGACATTAAAATGAAATCTCCAATACGTAGCTAGTCATAAAAATTCGCCAGAAAGTTTCACCTAGCTATATGATGACTGTTAGGAAAGTTGCACTATCCTTAAATATATTTTGTACCCTAGAACTACGAGAGATGAAAGTAAATTTCATTAACCCATTGAAAATACATGTAGTGTAGTCCAGGTTGGCGTTGTTATCATTATTTTTAATCTAATTCATCTTTGAATAACTAAACTATGATAGTGTTACTAACTTCGAACATTCCCACAACCTCTGTCTCCTGGCCGCGAAGCATAAAGCACTGAGCCAAGGAAAAACTAAAAGGTTGAAGATCTGGGATGTCCACCTCTACGAGAACTCAAGAAAAAATAATATGATAAAACTTTGTAAATAACACATATTTTGTAATGCTGTATGTGCCGTTGAAAAATGTATTTTTAATTGCCCAATGGTGGGTGAAATAAAAAAACAAATCAAATTAAATACAATGTGTTTTTATTTATTATTATCAAACTTCAATTCATGACTGTCCTAGCCAAGCATAAATACGCGAACGTCTTACCCCAGGTAGCGAGAACCGGTTTTTGTTCACCCGCCCGCTCTACAAAAACTGGTTCTCGGCGCGGGGTATGCTCGCCCGCTCTACAAACCGGTTTCTTGCGCGGCCGCGACACACCTGGTGTCTTTGGGGTCGCTCAAGTGGTCTAACAAAGAACCCCAAGGGCAGCTGGTGCTAGGGAAGGCAGGTGTTCAAACAAGTGGTCATGATTGACAGGTGGGGTCGCTCAAGTGGCCCTCGAGTCAAGTGAGGGCAGCTGGTGTTAGGGAAGGCAGGTGTTCAAACAAGTGGCCATGATTGACAGGTGGGGAGGGGAGGACAACAAAGGACCGCGACACACCTGTGGTCTAACAATAGAAGGGAAACTGAGGTTAGTCAAGTGGTTAGTCAAGTGGCCATGATTGACAGGTGGGGACACACCTGGGTCGCTCAAGTGGCCCTCAAGTGGTTAGTCAAGTGGCCATGATTGACAGGTGGGAGGGGGGAGAACATAGAGGTGAAACTGGGGTTAGTCAAGTGGCCTTCAAGTCAAGTGGCCTAATTAGCATAACAATAGGGACCTCATTAGCATTTCTTTTGTTTGAGCTCACACAGACAATTCATACCTACTCACTATGGTTGTTAAATGTCGGTAGCTATGGGAGTGTGGGAGAAATGAGGGGTTGAAAGTGGTCGTCCTGGGGCAATTTCATACTTCTACCAAAGACAAAAGTGTCATGGTGTATCACTTTTCAGCGAAAACAATAGATCACAGATAACTGGCTTTTGTGTGTAGTAGTAGCACAGAGTCACCTTTCGATCACAACAGCGGCCGAATTTCAGAAACTGTGGTACTGTGGTAGATATGGTGGTTGTAAGTGGCCGACGAAGGATATTTTCGTATTTCGACTGTCTCCGCATATGTCTCTTTTCTGCCACAACTACATAGCATAGAGCGTTGGTGTTTGTGTTTGGTAGTAGAATCGTATCTCATGTAGTGCACTATGGTTGTTAGATTTCGGTAGCTATGGGGGTGTGGGAGATATGGGGGTTGAAAGTGGTCGACCTGTGGAAATTTCATATTTCTGCCAAAGACAAAAGTGTCATGGTGTATCACTTTTCAGCGAAAACTATCGATCACAGATCTCTGGTGTTTGTGTGTGGTAGTAACACAGAGTCACCTTTCGATCACAACAGCTGCCGAATTTCAGAAACTGTGGTTGTGTGGGAGATATGGTGGTTGTAAGTGGCCGACCAAGGATATTTTCGTATGTCGACTTAAGACATGTGTCTCCGCAGATTTCACTTTTCTGCCACGACTACATAGCATAGAACATTGGTTTTTATGTGTGGTAGTAGAATCGTGTCTGTTGTAGTGCACTATGGTTGTTAGATGTCTGTAGCTATGGGGGTGTGGAAGATATGGGGGATGAAAATGGTCTACCTGCGGCAATTTCATATTTCTGCCAAAGACGCATGTGCTACGGTGTATCACTTTTAAGTGAAAACTATTAATCGCAGATCACTGGCGTTTGTGTGTAGTAGTAACACAGAGTCTCCCATCGATCACAACGTTGGCCGAAATTCGGTAACTGTGGGAGTGTGTGAGATATGGTGTTTGAAATTGGTCGATCATGAATATTTTCGTAGTTCATCCAAAGACTTGTGTGTATTTTACTTTGCTGCCGGAACTACATAGCGCAGAAGACTGGTATTTGTGTGTGGTAATAGTATCGAGTCTCCCATCGTGCACTATGGTGGTTAGATGTCTTTAGCTGTCAATATGAATTCTGTACAATCACTAACGAAGTAGTGGGTACCAGCTAGTTGTTCATAATTTACCTTTGTAATTAATTCCGATTTCTTGTACCCTTACCTATAATTGTTTTTTTCTTTTCCTAATGCCTGAAATCAAGTGCGAAGTTCCGGTCATAGTCAACTCTTCCCTTCCATGGCCTACTCGTAATTCTTCTGTCGACATCCATTCACGTTTATCTGGTAATAGATTATTGTTGGCAGATATCTATTTCTGCGTTTTTGATAATCGAAATAAACCTTGTATAAATTAATCTATAAGGGAACAGTGGCGCGGGTGGTAGACATAAGCAGTCTTGATGCAAGAAAGGCCGTCGCGTCGGTGACAAATAGGCTAGAAAATATTATATTGCCCACAACCAACTTTAAACTTAATTGATTACGTTATACTATTTATCTTCTTTCTGAAATGTGATTAACGATTTTATATTATATAGTATTGTTTTGATGATTCTTCCAATGAAATACATTGTATGTAGTGAAATTTGTTTCGATAGTCCTGCTGTCAGGACGCCCTTAGATCACTCCGGCCATCAAACCCACTTCGCATATCTCCAGCTCATCCTTCAAGTTGTTAATTTATATTGAGTGTTGCCATAAATCGCAGGGACATTCCAAACCTGCGATGTGCGAGGGGATCACAGTTGCACATACATCCGTGAGTTCAGCAGACTATAAAAAGTGTGTGAATGTGTAGTGGTAACAGGGATTCTATTGCGACAAATCTAAATAGGAAATTGTAAAATATTAACGAATAAACACATAAAAACATATACGCAGGGTATTTCTTTCCGTAATCCATCCTGCTCCTTCCCAATTTTGTTGTTATAATGTTCCTCAATTTTTTTCTTCGCAACTTTTTCAAAAACATTGTGCTCACCATCAAATAGGGTGATACTTATGCTATTTATATTTATAAACGTTTCTCGGGAAACAAACCGAGTAATATTATTATTGATACACAATATTTCGGCGACTTTATTCTCCGATATTTTCACATTCCTTCAGATTATTTTCCCTGAAAATACGGATGAGCTGTGTGATATTAACAAGTCCCGCTAATAATGTATTTAATTAGATTTGGATATAATAATTACTGTATTGATTTCCACGTTTATTTTTTAATATAAAGATTCCACAGCACAGTGCTACTTGTAGTCTGTAGGGTAGGGTAGTATGTATTAAGTTAGTAGTAGTATCTTTGGCTTGGCGGCACTGTGTTGTTTGCCGCGCAGAAGAGAACTTAATGTGTGTGTATATAAGTACTGTTGGTAGGCGAGCAGATTGTTTTACGCTGGCTAATTGTATATCTCGGACCATAAAAAAATTAGAATTATAAATACGCTTCAGCAAAGTGAAATATTAGCATTCGTATTAACTGTGACGCAGTTCTCAAGGAGAAAAAAGTAGAGCACATTCGACGGTGTCACCATCATGTGTTTGTAGGTACAAAACAATTGTAATTTGTGATCGTACAGTAGTTTCACTGTTAATGTAGTGTAATTAGTTTATGTGGAAGTTGCATTCAACTGGAATATAGCTTCCGAGAAACGACAGCAATAGAGGCGAAACAAACAAAGCCATTAGGCTGGTCGATGGAGGTTACATCTGCGGATCACATCGATTGTTCCTGTCACCAGAATAAATCAATGTAGGTAATATTATATTCCACACATTGTTTATGAATGATTTATGAGTTTTAAGCTCGTGTTAGGACGCCGACAGACTTTCAGCAATGTTCTTCTAGCTTTTTCACAAATTTCCGATTATTTATTTAACTTATTAGTAAAGACTATGGGAATAAGAATTTTGTTTTTGAATGTGGTCCTGCATGATAAGCTGCTTCCATATTCGATAAGTGTAATGCATTCTGAATCAGCACTGTGATATGTGGTAACATTAATTGTCCAATTTCCTACCTCTTTTTATCTGGATCTCAACATCAGAGTTTATTGTTAGGCTAGTACATTTCGTGGTATAATAAAGAGGCCAGACCTTGCACTCTGCGATTTCGATAAGGAAGGAGGGCGGGACCTTGCACTTGCCGATTCAGATACAAAATTGGGATTGGAGAGTAGGCCTATACATCATAACGTACAGACTTGTATAAGAGATGAGATAAATAAGACAAATGTGCTGAAACTGATGTTAAGTGTTGCACAATCAGTTATTTCATTCAAAAACATTTATTTCTATTGCTTTGTTTTTAGATTATGATTTTAACGGGTGGAATGATTACGGGAAACAAAGGTAAAATAAGCCTGAATGGCCGAACTGGTGATCGAAGCAATGTCTTTCCAACAAGCAGACCCAAATGCTAAGCCGCTCACCCACCAAGCTCGGAAGAAGTGCACAAAGGCCAGAGTGAAAAACAGATGACGTGAGGATAAAAACGGACGCTAACGAGAGGCTTGGATATCTAACTTCTATTTCCATCTGTGCCACCCTGTCAGAAAAGATTGCGTGTCCGTGAAGCTAGCTGCAAACTAAACCAGAATGGTAAGTGTGAGTTATTCTTGCGCACTTAGAAATCTGCTCGTCGAATGTGTAATAAGTTAAATCAACTAAAAAATTCAAACTTGTTAACTTGAAATCCCATGAATCACGATTTCCTTCATGGATGCTTACTTAGCTGGAGGAACCAATTTCGATTCTCTCAAAATAAATGTTGTAGATAAGTGCGTGAAGTGAGGTAATAACTACTTCTCGTCAAAAATCGTGATAATATCTGAACCACACTCAGTTGTTCCATCAAAGACTGAATATTTCCAGAATTTTTATGAACAAAATCTAAACACATAGATAGTATATTTTCAAGCTGACAAGACGGAACAAATATGATAATAGCACTAATTCCAGCTTCTAGAAGGATACAAAATGTATACGATACACAGAGAAACATAATAAAATTTTTAGTATCGTAACCGAGATAAATGTTGAGCTGGAAGTCAAGGAAAGAAGCATCGAAATGAATGCACAGGATTACTTTTCGTGGACCTTAGATGGCAGAAATCGAAGAGAAGACGAAGGAACATATGTCTTCATCTAGAATTTTTCAATTTATTATAGAGCACAATTCATGCCAACTAATGATGTCGTGGATGAAAGTACATTGTCTTATTTTTGTGTTTGATGTTGCTCGAGTTGTAGCTAACGCACCATGCAAGAATGGAGATCAGTGACTGTGGAAGGGATAAATAGACTGTGGTATATCGTTGTCAACTAGTTTACCGTTTTTCTTCGACTGTATCAAAAAATGGGATTTTTTTTCCTCTCCTGTTGGATACGTAGTGAAGTGTCTATATTTTCAAAATGAACATGGATAATCTCACGTAAACATGAACAGCTCAAAAAAGCCCCTTATTGTTTGATCAGTAAGGCACCCACCTGAACACAGTAAAAAGGGTCGACATCTACCTAATATCGCTTATACGCCTCCAAGCTGCCGGCTGAAGATGGCTATTGAACTTTGTCTCGGCTAGGGCACTTTATTTCCAGAGCGCTGGGCGTGAAGAAGCCGATAAGATGAGGTCACCGGCTGCTGGGGTCAAAGGTCAGTTGAGAGCCATCAGCATAATGTTGCTTCTTTTTTGTAAAGAAAAAACGGAAAAAAACTTACCGACCTAATGGATTATAAAATGAATGTGATCATATGTGTTTAATAGTAACATTCCTACAACTAACTCTGGTACTATTATTTGTTTTTAAAGAAACGGGACAAGCAATTGAATGTTGTTGACTAACTAGAAATTCTGAACTTTCATTGACAACATGAAAGGAAGGTCACTTGGCTACACGATATGGTATTTGAGGACTGAGAAGTTCGATTGTTATTCCTTTTAAATTGACTTACGGCTGAGTGGTCACTTTGTGGGAGTAGTTTATGTATCTGCATTATATGGACGACATAAGATAAACATAAAAATTAAACACGCTCATACACCGGACTCGAACCGACGATTCCTGGAACACGTAGCCCTACGTTGGCGGTGCCGCTATACGTCAGCATCTGGTGGTTAACCATAGCTTTACCTCTAACAGTGTGTGGTGATAAAATATGGATTAGTCATACATTCAGTCCTTATCACTGTAAGACATGGGACGATATAATTAAAGTTTTGGCTAAGTTGGAAGTAAAGTTCTTATGGTTGTAGCAGTCCCAGCTACAACACATTTAAAACATTAATTTGACCCGGTTGCCAGTCAGGTGGTATTTGCTGAAGGGAAGGTTAAATAGGTCAACTAAAAGTGCTTCCACACACTACTAAGAAAAGTTAGTGTAGCTGATGACTGATTATTTTTTACCACGACACGCAAGCCACCAGACTAAATTTATATTGCAGACCTCCGAAGATACAAGTTCGGTAAGACAAGTGATTTAAAGTGAGTCAGCACTCCAACACAAGTTCACATAAACAGTTATTAAAGAACAGTTTTGTACCATGCTTTTACTGACCAAACAATGCAACTATTTGAAAGTTGGTTCCACACACGTGGCTCTGTCCACTATCGCACAATATACATCTTCTCTCTCCACATTGTTTACATTAGAATGTTCCGTTAGTTACGATGAGGTAATACCGGACTGTTATTCATATTAACTTGTTCAATACTCGTGCCTTTCTTGGACACCTGCAATCCGCACGTTGACTCGCGCCCGGTTCCCGCGATACAGTTCCTCTTCTCCACACACTATTCGTATTAACTTTATTCATTAACTGTGACTTACGGGCAGTCGCGAACATATTTTTCGCGCCCGGCCACTCACTACCACCACTCATACTTCTGCCATATTGCAACTCCTCTCCCGCTACTGAACAACTGAAACTGCTACGATCTTGTATATCACGCCTGAGATATCGCACATTCCGAAACCTATCGATTTTTACTCACAGATTACAAATTAATGCAGAAATTTACATAATTCCCGCTGCGGTGTTACAAGTGGTTGGTTTCGGTATTAGTAGTTCGCATTCCTCGTTATGTTATGACTAGCTGTACTATCTGGGAAGGTTAAGCCAGAAAGAGCCTAAATCCGCATCAGTTTGAAATCTTGACTCTGGCTTATGAAGGCCCACGCTAAATCATTTAAAAAAGGCGTATTTTTGTGAAGAGCCATGTTTTTTCCTTCATACTTAACAAAAATGAGGTATCATTCTAAAGATGAATTTTTCCCATCAGCAACATCAAAATTAAGAAAGGAATTTTTAGAAATTCAACTCGTAAATGTCAAAATTACGACCAATCAAGGTCACGGGTATGCGATGGTTCAGAGACAAGCTGCTAGGCTTCGCTGCAGTCGGCGAGGAGAGATCTCACTATCACTAGATAGCAGCACCATATATCACAGAGATATTGATAAACTGTGTGTGTTTTCTAGAGTAAGGAGGTTATCAGATATTTTTGTTCCTGTTAAGGGAACAGTTAATCATTTCTAACTGTTCCGTAAGACGCTGTGTGCGTTTTGCTGACTACCGACTTCAGTTGTCAAACAAATAATTGACACAATCGACTCGATTCTCTTTCATCCTTCTACAAACCACCAACTTCGCTATTCGTTGTATACTATTCGCGAAAATTTTGCATTGGTGTTATTGTTATCATTTTCAAGTTTAGTAAAATACTGCGTCAATCAAAGTATTTAAATCAAAATGATTGAAATAACACTTTCTTCCTCCTTGGTGATGCTACCGGTAAATCACGCTCCTACATTTGAAATTTTGTGACTTACAGAGAGTGCCATACCAAACCAGACGTGATGCTTCCACTGACCAGCGCCCTCTCCCGCACCCACTAACTAGTGTGGAGTGCAGTTGTTAATGCAATATAGCGGGTGTTAATTATACCGCCCGGCCGTCCGGGGATGATTCGTGCAGGACTCGCGAGGGAGCGTAGCCACGGAAGGTTCATTAATTTAACGCCACTGTAGCGTCGGACCACTGTCTTGCAGGCGCGCGGAAAACCAACACGCTAGACAAGTACAAAAACCGCTTATCTCATGTCGTTAGGTATGTAACTGTATTAATTTGAGGATGCTAGAAGTAAGACCACGGGTCTGGCCACGGGACTACCATAACTCTCAGATCATAGAAAGTAGTAACAAATATGCACATAATACTAAACGATTGTTTTTGGTAAAAATTGTTTTACTAACGAAATAGCAAAGTACAAAATAAATACAATAAAAAAAACTAAATTGGAGACCATCAGACCTGTTAAGAACGGATTTCGATCTCCTTCTTATATGTTGAAAGGTACACAGCACGTGTGTCAGTGGTATAGTCGTTTCTCAAAATGTGCCCTAGTTTTTGATATATTCACATGCATAGAAACAAAAAATATTCAAAATAACTTCAATATAATAAATTATTGTACACTCTTTTCAAATGACGGCGTGCCGTTGATAGACCCGCGAATTCTTTACGAAAAAAGATTTTCGGGAAAAAAAGACACTGAATTGTAGGTAATATGATTTATTTTAAATATTATTTCACGCCACAAAAGTATGTATACGAAGTTTAAGCAAAATAAAAAAAAGTCAAGCTTTACAATTTCTGAAGATAAAAATTAATAAATTTTTTTTGCTTATGCGGGGATTTGAACTCGGGTCAGAAAACTATAAATCAGTTCCCCTACCGCGTAGACCACGCCGCGATTTGATGACATATTACAATAATGTTATATATAGAGATTATTTAGAATTTTTTTTGTTTCTATGCATGCGAATATCTCAGAAACTAGGGCGCATTTTGAGAAACGACTATACCACAGACATATTTGCTGTCTACCCTTCATCAGATATGAAGGAGATCGAATTCCGTTCTTAACATGTCTGATGGTTCCCAAGTAAGATACAAATAACTATTATTTTTCCCTCGATGCGTCCAGCTATAAGGATTACGCGCCATCGGCCTCCGCTTGCACGGGTGGTCAATGTGAATCATGACATGGACGACGGAGGCGGGAGAGAAGGACCCGCGTGCTGCCGGAATTCAAACCGAATTCGTTAGACGCGGCGCGGCGTACTTAACCTGTAGGAGAAAAGTTTATGTTGGCATCTGTTTGAGAAACATGTAGCTTTTCGTGTTATGTATGACAAGCGTATTTTTGTTTGTGAAATGTGTGGTTAATGAGGCTGAGCTCTGCCCTAGATTTGCCTGGATGTTTAGGGGAAATCGCCTAAAACTACAATTAGAACGGCTGGTAGGCGGGAACCAGGACTATAAACGGGCGCGTTGTAACTCTCCGATCCAATGTGCGGACCCTTACCACACTGAACTAGTAAAAATCTATTTACGTAAATCGGTAGTAACAATAGAGATTAGATCTTGGAAATAACACCACATATGATAAGGTCTTAAGCCGTGGTCAGAATATAAGTTTTTAGCGTTATTTGATGTAGTTGAAATACAAACTTGATCTACATATCAAATTTTGCCTTTATTTTTGCTTTTTTGCTTATAGCTTTACGCTTCGTCGACGTCGAGGTCATTAGAGCGGGAAAGTACTGGGAACAAGGAACTGGAAGGATTCCAGCCATGGGCTTTTGAAGGAAGCATCCTGGCATCTACCTGGAGTGAAAGGAGATTATACTGGCGTATCAATGCAACATAGTTTTCACAGGTTTGCAGCCGGATATTTTCTTGAAACGACGACGACGTCCTCTGTTATCTTCATCAGGTATCATGCAGATTCTCGTTAGCAAGAGACTTGATGAAGACAACACAGGACGTTGTCGAAACGTTGCCATCGTTTGAAGAAAATATCAAGCTGCAAACCCGTGAAAACTATGTTGTATTCACCTGGAGTGATTTGGGGAAACCATGGGAAAACCAATTTGGATGTCCGGACGGGGATTCGAACGCGCGTCATCCCGAATGAGAGGCCAGCGGCTAACCACTAAGATCTCAAAATAAAGTAAACATTGTAATGATCCACTTTATCGACGAGATTTTAACTGAAGTGGGATGCGATCGGATTACTGCACAATACTTTTCAGAGCGTTTTTATTAGTTTTTGAGTTCTTTAATTGATTTTTCAAGGGATTTTTGACTATATGGTGTAAGTGCAAGAAATTATCCGATTTAATGTTGTCAACGAACTTTACTTCAATGTATATATTTAAAACCATGATTCACTTTTATTCACGTTTGAATGCTGTCTTAGTTATTCACAAAATTTCCCTGTAGTGATTTAGGGAAACCACGTATAAGAGATATCAGGAGCGGGGTTCGTACCCGCAATTTAACCTTCGCCGAGCAGACTTGGTCTGTAGGGTCGCATGTCTGTCTCTCTTACAGCCGTTCGATAAGGGGAAGTGGCAAAAAGGGGCCCGACCGGTCTCATGTATATGCAGCACCGAGCAGTGGAAATAGGTGTGCGCGATGATGGCCGAGGAGTCATAAATATGATGCTATCGGGCAGCAGGCAACTTCATCAGTCGAGGCGCCGTCAAATGGGGCTGATTTCCTCTCTCCCCTCGCCGAACAACGAGACCGCCACGATCGTTAGGGTCCCAGAGTTCATCAGCAGCTTCGACCGGGTTTTATGGCTGCGAACAGTAAGTTTTTGAAAGTATGGAGAAGATAGGAATTTTTAGAGCCAAGAAATTTGCATCTGCAAGAAACACATTTAGCGGTCGCAAAACACGGTGACGAAGTATAACGTCGATGGTTTGTTTTGCTTATTCCGCTTTTATTAGAATCATAAAATTTATTGCTTGTTTTGACTAAATAAAGCTGCTTCCCAGCAGATGTGCATAGCGGGAGACACAGTCCCTGTTGCTTGATACTACTATATTTGATGGGAGTTCAGCGGCAGAAGAAATACTGTAGCTGAAGGGATCAGCGTTTACTCACTTACTTGTTATTACTTGGCTTTTAAATGAATGGTTCTCAATGAAATCTCTTACTTAAATTTTAAAACCTGATCTTCTTTAATGATGTATTGTGTTTACAATGCAACGGTAACGCGTATTTAAGCAAGTAAATTCGAATTAACGACCGATTTGTATTCTCTTCGTATCCAAGAAAATGTAGAAGCCACTGCAACAATATTATTGCAACGGCGGACGTAACTTGGTATGTTGTTCACTCTATAGAAAGTACTTCAACGATCTTCAAGTCCCGGAAGTCTAAGTGTCTTTCATGAGCGTGCAGTAAACAGTTCAATTTCCAAGCACTAATGTCCTGAGCTCCGCGTATGACAATTGACATTAGTATAACCCGAAATTCGACACGCAGCTATGTGTGTCTTGAGTTGTCAGACTTGAGAACTGCTTGCCACTGGAATTGCAAAAAAAAAGACATTGGGACTGTAACTATCTCTCTGTCCATTTAAAGAGGTGGATAATCCATTTTAACACAGTTCAGATAAGAAAAGGGGGGGGGGGTACATCGTGAGAACTGCTGTTATCCGGAAATTTCACAAACGTAACATCACAACAGGCAATAGCATTTGAGACCAAAATTTAGATGTCTCTACATCATAAATCAAAAACTGAGAATAAAAGTAATGGAATTTACCCAATTGTTTTTGATATATGCAACAGTATGGACACCAGGAAGTCCGCCCGTGCATTGGCGCTACGTATCGAAGTCACTTCCACGCGGTAGTCACAGCAAAGGAGCAGTTTTTCTTGGCACAGACAATGACGTCTCCTGAAGCGATTTGTTTGGCCCCAATACATCTGCGGTAGTTTCGTATTAGGTAGCTTCCGAGCTCGGGGATAACATGTCCAATTCATGTCAAGTTTTGCTATCATTGTTACCTCGAGCTTGAGGATATTAATATGATCTTTACCGCTCTCTACCGACGACAGTGAACTCTTCTTTTTACATTCGCCAATAGCACAAATGATATTTGTACCATTTTCCGTGTTTTTATGCTTCGGTTCTTCGTTTAGATGTATATGATTCGCTCAATGTCTTGGTCATCAACGAAAACAACGATACTCTTACTTTATCATAAGTATTCCTAGTTATAGTAATAAATGAAAGTTTAATATTTTTACACAGTCAAAACACTTTTAATGTTATATGTCTGCCAGCACCAAACTTTATCAAATCAAACTTCTTGTACGATTGATGGAAGATCTCTTTAAATATGCTTGTTGAAAGAATTTGCGTGTTATAATCCATTTGTAAATGTCGTCAAATATTCCTTCATGCTCTACATAATCATATGAAATCTCATGAATATATTTAGGTGAGAAATTTCTCCAGTATATAATTTCTATTGAAACAGTATGAAAGAAATTATTCCTCTATCAAAGTACCATTAATTTAACATCAGCGGTTGTTTAAAATCATAATTTAGCAATGTCTGTAGTTTACTGAGTGAAAATGTAAAAAAGAAAGGGCATTTGGAAGAAATATATGTATGCTCGGTGACAACACTGGACTAGCAAACAATGAATTCGTCCCGGAAATATTGCCTCACTGCACACTTCCTCCCTACGGATTGCGACGAGCGAGCTAGACAAATATGAGGCGGGGAAGTCCATGAAGTGCTCGTCATATGGGGACGCCGCTCTCAGCACACAACATATATCATACAAAATCACCGCTGAGGGGACTCGAGGGGCCAGGGCGAGATTCACTTTGACGCAAAAGACATTTTGATCATCGTCGGCGAGGGATGGGAGATCGATCGAATCTCGCTAAAGTGGCAACAAGATACAGAACTTCCCTCGTCATTACCGATACAGCCCCTCTCCATTACGAGGGGCAGCACACCACTCACTCCGATCACTTCTCCCTCTCGCAGGGTCACCCCACAATTAGTAACTGGCAGTTACACTGGACAGACCAACTCCAGGGACGAGTAGAGTCAATCGTCAACACATGAGTAGAAGCCAGCAAGTTAGTCCTCCGCAGTCGATAGATCTGCATGATTCCTTCATTTACTTGCATCTGATACAGGTCTCACATGAAAAACTAAGGTAACAAATGAAGAGAAAAATAAATTTACCGCATTACTGATTGTAGAAATTAAATACTAATTAGTTAAACATTCACGGCGATCCAGCCGTGTCGGAAGGTGACACTGGAATTTTTGGAATCATTTCCGGTCTCAACTTTCAGAGACTTGAGATTATCTAATTAATAATCAATGCCTGCATATTGTAAGGTCCTGCACTGAATAACTAAGTTAGTGAACATAAAATCACGATACTTACTGACTACTGGGTGTTTCTTAAAATCGTTATCAAATCTTTCGTAAACATAATTACCTAAACAGAATAATGATTTAAAACATTCTTTTCACTGATAATGATTAAATTGTAGCTACAGACTATTACAGATTATTTTGCCGATAACAGGTACATTCGCGACAAAAAATATAATCATTCCTGCTTACAGATTTAATAAACACCACTATAACAGCACTGTTAAAACTGTAAATAAATATTCTCAATCAAAAACCCGAAACTTCAAATGTTCATGCAACTAACCGCCGATGTCTTTGGCAGAGAAGTTGAGATAGAGAAAAAAGACTGATGGGCGAATCTGTAATGGATCAAAAAAAATCTTGCATTAAAACTTCTAGCGGAAAGCGACTTTCTTTATGACCTGTTCCAACTATTATTCGAATCCTGCCATATGCCATGTCCACCTGATATAATAGCTGTTCGAGAAGTGGGAACGAGGCAGCCACAACACTAACTGGAACTAATGGCTCTCAACCAGGTTTCGCCCTTGTCCTTGCTTGCAATTAGTCGAGTGTTAATAGATGAACACGTTTCCAGTGCTCAACGTCCCTCTGTCCGCAGTACTGCACAAATCTATGTTAGAGACCGTCGTATTGAACGTTAGCCGACACTGTATGCAGAGTTTCGGTAAACCAGTGTTTTGGAATTATGATAGAGTTCTTACGATTCGACACTTGCAAAGTTTATCATTTTTTTTTCTCCTAATACCACACGAAAATAATGAGTTGTAATTTTAATTAGTGAAGGTTATTGTAGATGTTATACCTGAGCAGGCAAAAAGAATCTGTTGTGTGCTACAAATAGCTTAATTATTCGTGTTGGAAACATTGCAAACATAAAATAGCGTTACAGTTTTTGATACCTTCTACTTAGCAGCTTAGTCACAATTTTTTCTATACATGGCTGCGTCATTAGGAGTGAACATATTCCTCGTAGGAAATGATATAAAAGTAGAACACCTGCTTCAGCGATCCTGGAGTTTGAACAAAATATTTGAGTGGGTAGCACACATCACAAAGTATAATTGGATTAGAGCTATGCAAGGACACGCAAACGCTGGAAGGAGTCAAAAGGGAGTATGCCTTAGCTGGAGAAAGAGAGAAAGTGTTTAAGAATTTCTCTCACATCCACCTAGTAAGAGATAGAGAAGGAAAAGTATTGAAAATCAATGTGATTTCATGGAGTGGTGCTGTATGGAAAGAAACAGGAAATAAATGACTAAAGAACACAAAACGTGAACAGGGAAAGAGGAGATCCTCGAGAGGAATAAAGCTCTTAGAGCAGATGGAATATACTAGTATTGTAGTATGACACCATGCAAGCTGGCGGTGGTTCCGCAATGTTGCGGATCGTGTTTGTACTGGATTAGGTCCTCTGTTCAAACCGAACTGGTACATGACAGGATATAGTTATGTTGCAGCCATTTGTGGGCTTCATGTAGCACGATAACGATCCGAAGATTCGTAATGAAAATCTGCAGTTTCACTAGGCCAATATTGTGCGAAATTGGCTAGATGAACATTCTGCACCAGTGTAAGACATGATTCGGCCACTTAGAACATCAGACTTAAGCCCCGTTAAATTTTTTTGGAATATGGTTGACAAAGCACCTATGACAACCAAACCGTTATGGACGGCTATCGGTACAGTATTAGAGCAGATCATTCCTCCAAACTATGTCCAGCTGCACCAGTTGGCTTGTCCACACATTATCAGATGGGTGTACCATGACTTTTGTCAATTCCGTATATCCTGATAACAACGAACGTCAAGGTACGTTTTAATCTTTGAACTGAAAATTACTGAACATGTTTGGAAATGTAATACAGATAATAAAAATAAGGAAGGATAGGGAAAATAACCAGTCAGTTACGATAGATGAAGGCATGAGGGTCAAACGAACACGAAAACTACAATATTGCGATTTAAAAACTTATTCATGTATGTATTTTTTACATTAAAACAGTTTTAGATTTTTACGTTCACGCACATCTACTTTGACGTTTCACTGCCACTTGCGACATATATTTAATATTTTAGTCTTTTCCCGATGGTTCACTTCAGAGTAGTTTGCTCCCACCACCTCGACTTTCCCCGCCGTGTTCTCAACGGAATAGCCAGTCATGGGGTAGACCTTGGTGTTTGCACACCCCTCCTTGCAAAATACGGAATTATTAGCCCAGTAAAGGTAGCCATACACGTGGAAAGGAAAGATCCTACGGGCCAGACCTCAGGGATTTCATCGAAGTCACCTGCACACACGGGGAGTTAAAATCCTCAAGGGTTTCTCAGTCTCAGAGTTGGCTTCACGATCGCAGCATCCGCTAATGTTTACGCATTGGCTGTTGTTAGTTTGTTGATCGTGGCAAGAAGCGCTAAAACTCTCGCAAAGCAGCGCATCAGAAGTGTATGGTGCTAAGAGTGGCTACTAAAAAGAGGAAATATTCTCACACAAATATTCTTTTCGAATTGAAGTATTTTTCCAAAGATTTTCATAATTATTTAAGGATGGACGAAGAAACCTATTTACATCTGTTAATGTTAGTCACTCCATTTATTACAAAGAAAAATACGGATATGCGGGAAGCAATTTCACCCCACGAAAGACTTACCGCTACGCTGCGGTTTTTGGCAACGGGAAGAAGCTATGAAAATCTCAAGTCTTCGACAATAATTTCTCCTCAAGCCCTTGGAGACATCATACCAGGAATATGCGAGGCCTTTATGAAGGCCTTCGTAAAGATTATATGAAGATTTCTCTTTGATACACTGATATTATTTAATATAATTAATTTATTCCCATTCGTAAATAAAACAACAATATAAAATTAAGCTTAAATGACATAAAAACTAAATTAAAATAATATTAGTTTAAAATCATGTAGTCCTTAATATAGTTGTTCATATTGTGATGTAAACCCAATTTCAAATCATATGACATCATTTGCATTATAAATTGATAGAACAATTGCTGCTGTGTCGTTATTTTCAGGTAATTTATCAAAATGTGATGGTGGTTTATAATGCTCTTGCGGCTGTTGCTGGAAAAGGTTGTGGGATGGACAAAAAAATCCAGAACTGCTGCCCGCAGAATAGTACAGGCCGGAAGTAGGTAACCGTTGCTCACTGTAAGGCATTCTTAAACGACCAATTTCGGTTAGAAACAGAGTGCCATTAATTATTTTTTCTGTAATTAGCATTTGTTTGGTCGGAAGACCACATAATTTCATGGAAACGGTTTTGCCAACAACGTTAAAGCGATCTTCTTGCAACCCTTTTTTTTTTTTTAATGTTATTTGACGCCAACACATCACTTTACAAAGATTCATTTCCTGATGGTTTAATTTTGCTGATTTTTTGTTACTATACATTCTTTTTTGCATTTGGATCATTCTCCTTCAATATTTCTGCCAGCTTGGTGTAGGCAGTTACTCGTTTGTTTCTGTCGTGGAATTCCGGCACTTCACTTCCTATCGACAGGGCTCACTTTCATACATTTTTAAAAACACGGAACATCAGGAAACGGAACAATACAAACAAAACAGAGAAATAAAATCGCAACACACGCAGGCACTCACAAGAAATCCTCGAAGGCCGACTGATCGCAGGACACACACGCTGAGGTTTTCACCCTCCGTCCCGGCCTTCGAGGAAATAAGTATTGTTTTTCGGTGAGGATTTGATCGCACGAGCGGGCCACTGGGGTGCGGCCACGGCCTCAAGGAAATACACACGTTCCGGGATCGCTCAAGGCCGGGACCATTCCGTCCAAATCCCGCGGGTTTCCCGTACGTGTGTGGCGGCCTTAATACGTACATCGTTAAGGCTTTAAATCGAAATATTGTAAAGTGTGTTTTTGTGTTCGTCTGGACCTCCTACCTTCATCTGTGATAAGTTAGTGGTTATTTTCCCCACCGAGCGTGGTGGGTGAGCTGTAACGCTCTGGCCTCGCATTCGGGAAGACGCGGGTTCGAATCCTCGTCTGGTCATCCAGATTTGGGTTTTACGTGGTTTCCCCAAATCACTCCAGTCGAATGTCGGGATGCTTCATTTAAAAGAGATGGCCGAATTTCTTCACGTTCTTTACATCCCATCTTTTCCCGCCTCTAATAGCCTCGATGTCAACGAGGCATAAGGTCCTAAATATTTTTTCCCCCTATCATTACCTAACGGCTCTTTCTAAATCATAAGATACTAAAGTAGTTTACTTCTGAGCCACTGATTCTGCATGCTAATAGGAATCTTCTCTCCGCGTCGTTCCTGTACTGGCGGGGAGATTTCCCCCCCACGCGCGCAGACTTCCGGCACGCGAGCTAACAGGTGTCAACTCCGCAGACAGCTTTCACGCTCCCCGACGCTCTACTTACGACCACAAGGGAACGACGTCGAGCAGGAGACCGGCCTGCACTCAGCCGCACCTGCAGCCTCCCACGCCGGTTCTCGGAAGACGCCGTTATGGATGGAGGGGCGCTGACCACTTCGAGTAACAGCGGAAACTCGATCTTACCGCTTATTTTTATCGTCTTTTTTCACAAATCTGATCGCTGAAAATTTTTTGTTACTATCAATTCTACCTAAATTTGGTGTCGCGAGTTACCTGACTTACCTTTCATGAAGAAAAATATACTTTATAGGACAACATTTATAATAAGTCTCTTTAAAACTTTACTTTATCATGATACTGCGTATTTAGTTCTAAATATGACTGTATTCGTTTTTGATGAAGTAGAAGTGGAATTAATCAGTATGGTAGGATATGAAGATCCCGCCAAGTGACAGAATTTTTGATTCACTGTGCAATGCATCTCTTGTCGTGGCTAACTAACCTAACCCAGTAATTCTTCCGGGTTTATGGAGCCTTAACGTATAATTCGAAGCACAGAAGTGTTTATGCGTATTTCATATTATGCAGCAAGCTGTGCCAGGGGTAAAGCTAGGGTTAAGACCTTTGAAAAACCGAGCATGGTGGGTGAGTAGTTAACGTTCTTGCCTCGCATTCGGGAGGACGCCGGTTCGAATCCCCGTCAGGGCATCCAGATTTGGGTTTTCCATGGTTTCCCCAAATCAATCCAGGAGAATACCAGGATGCTTCCTTCAAAAGGCCATGGTCGAATTCCTTCCCGTTAATTGTCTCCAGTCCCATCCCGCCTCTAATGACCTCGACTTCGACGAGGCGTATAAGCAAGAAAAACAACATCTAAAATCCCAGCCGAACGGGGGACCTTTCGATCCGAATCAGAAGTCTTAACCAATGAGCAATCAGATCGCTCGACAAAAGACATGAACATGTCATAACCGCGAAGCCTTTTCTAATATATCTGACATGCATGGCTGCGCGCTAGATTGCCAGTATCCATTCTATGAACCACTAGGTAGCATATAGTTTACACGAAGGGCTTCACACAGAGTGAGCGCTTCATGTTGAGATGACACTTCATAATCTTACTTCGAATTCATATTTCGGCCATATAAAATAATTGTCGTGTATCCTGTAGTAAAACACTGTATGGTATGATCTATAAGATTATTATTTAGTACAGCGTATTATAGTCTTGTGACAGAGCAAATATTAACGAAAATCACCGAGATTGAAAAACGGTATTTTCTTCATTTAAGACATTGCAATAAAAGTATTTTAGCGCTAGAATACTTATACTTCTAAATGTACATTGTTTGTTTGCTTAAAACTTTGTCTGCTATTTTATACTTTATTTGTTTCTGTACTTTTAGTTAATTGTGGTTTTTATAGTGTAGACCGCAATTAAGTTTCTGGGAGACGGTAATGTCACACATCAGTCTGATCCACAGTCATCATTATCATCTATTTTCCATTTCATCTGACCGGGTATAGTGTTGCACTAGCCTGTTCCATAATATTCCCATCTCTTCCAGTATCTTCTCTTTCTTTGGACTTCAACTGAACATTTGTTTTTGTACTTGCTTCATCAAACTGTATCGTGATCTTCATCTAACCCTTTTTTTTTTTAAATATTAGATTGTCTATTTGGACTACATTCTCCTCATGTGACTGAAACATGTAATGAATTAAAAAGTACAGTGCCATTAGGCACTAAGTGATCCCACGGTATGTGTGAATAATGCCGATGCGTCGTGTCAACGAACAGAAACGTGACGGAACTAAAGCGTCCAGATTTACACGCACCTTGGGGGGTGCTGACAACGTCCGACTCAACGTGGACATTAAGCGGATTTATAACCCCCATAAATAACTGAGACCCGCTTTCTATTTTCGCATGTTTCGGAAAGTTCCCGCCGAAAACTGGCGCAGACTAGCAAAAGTAAACCTTAGTGACGTTTCCTAGTAAATGAGTACTTTATGAGAGTAGGGGAAGACGATCCAGCCAATAGAGAAGCCGCCTCAATTTATTGCCGTGTTGGTGTTTTTTCTTGTCTGTTCTGGGGCCAATGTGACGCTGGTACTTTGGCGCGGATTGCGGTGATTCGCCAAGAGCCGGACCCGACATCGCGTTACGAGAAGTACAGAGTCTTGCTCGGAGGAGAAGGACGGACGACGAGAGACTCTGGTGCAGATCTTCATCTAGTACGGCCGAAGTGACCTGTGCTGAGTACGAGTCGGCAGCTGGGGACGCTGCCATCACGCTGTGCGTTCGAGGAAGCTGCACGACCCCATGTGGTGCGGGTCTTACCTGGTCGCTGACCTGGGCTGTGAACAATGGTAAAAGCTACGACCCGGACGGAAACTCATGCAATCGTTCCACCCAGTAATGACCCTGAGATTTTGCAATGACCCTGAGATTTTGCTCTAACTGTTTGACATTCAATGATATGTAATTGTTAACCTCAGAATAAAAACAAACTTCGTGTTTGCCTAATTTCACAATAATAAATTGTACACCAAATTTTCAATTTTCCTATTCATTATAATAATATTTCATGTGATTAGCTGAAGATTAAGTATGATTTTTGATATTCCAAATTGATAATTTTGCTAATGATAAAACAGTATGACCCAAAAATAAACGTCCGCAAGGTAGACGTTACAAACATAATGAGAAGTAAAAGTATCTGATTCATCTGATTTCTCTCACTTTGTATGCTCAGTCTTTCCAGGGTACAAGTAATACCAGAGTACAGTTTGTGGCCTAAAAATGAAAGAATTTATAGTTCTAAAACTACGTGCTTTTTAAGATATAATATCCTTTGACATCAACGCGGTTGTTCCATCTGTATTCTAAATCCAGTATCCTGTCCTTGACTTGAGGGTGTTTCAGGAACTGATGGTTCTAATCTGATAACTGAGCTCCAACACGAAAAATGGCTTTTTAGAAGGGAATGGAAGGTGCGTATTAAAACATCCAATTTACTATCGTAACGCTTTATAGTTTACAATACCAACAGAATGCATGTAGGAATATCCTTGCAAGACGTCGTACTAGTAGTTATATCTGAAGCACTGAATTGGCGGTGCCGCAGGGGACCCAGGTGCGGTGAAGTATTGCGAGCGGTGGAGCTCATGGCTAGAATTCCGTGGATAGCGCATAACTTGATTAGCAGATTGGATGTCTCGGCTGACTGAGGGAACTATTTGCAAACAGCCCGAGATATCCGTGATGGCTCTGGACGGTCCAGCTCAGACTCAATCCCGAAACATTCCCAAAGTTTGCAACTCGATCGAAGTACGTGTCAACGACACTGTGGTGGAGAACTCTGTAGATGCTTAGTGTTGAAGCTGTCTCTAATGTTATGCATGTTCTTTCTGTGGCAGGATATTAAAACTATCTTCTTTTTTTTTTTGCATCGAATGCAGTTTCAAATAATATTGATACATCGCAGTTCGAAAATAAGAGTATTTAAGAATATGGAATAAGATGTGAGTTCACAGACATATAACAGATTTCCTTTGAAAAGAGTGGCAGAGCCATTTAACTGTCACCTGCAAGCTCGCTTATTCCCAAACCGGGAAAGTAATATTACAGAAGTGTTCGTCTTAGATCAAATCATAGCGAATTCAATTTATATTAGTACAAGTAGGAAATGATTCGTTAAATTTGACAAAACTTTCTCACCAATTGATTTACATATTACCATAGCAAAAGTGTAAAGTTCTCTGATAAGCCCGCCCTTCAAGGTGTAGTTGATTAGCTTCGAGAAAGTGACTTTCTCCGTAGAAAACGACAACTTAGGTACATAATCTGGTGATTAGAAATGACATGCCCCCACTTTCCTTATCCTGCTAGCTCGGTGAAAACTTTTTCCACCACCAACTAACAACGTATAGAAAGCCAAGTCCTGTTACTGGGTGTTTGCGATTTCGGTAAAGCTGTGCACGATACAATTAATGACCCTACTATACCATTTCATGATTTTTGCCCTGACAAGATTTTACATCGTTTATAAATCTATTTTTCCAGGAATCAGTAAATCAGATGACTGTCTAAAAGCAACAGAAAACTACCTCAAGTATGTTGTATACTAGATGAATTTGTTGTTGTTGGTCGGCAGTCGCCGAAGGGCTAGTCGACCGACTTAGTTTCGACTTATCGCGAATTCCGCCCCCTTAGTGGTTGGACGTGCTGTTAATGCATTTCCTGCGTTTTGCGCACAGCAAATTGGTTTTAAGGATATTCACAGCTCATTCTCATCAGTGTGAACATCTAATTTCTGTTTTGAGAAGTTGTGCACGTAGTACTGCATCGTTGTGTTTGTTGAAACTATCATAATACCAAACCTACATTTAAGTATATTTTGTCCACTATTCAGACTTTATTGTTGTTTAGAATATTACTAAATGTAATTAATGTATTTTGTGATTCTGAACACAGTTTCAGTGGGTGTTATGATCAGCAATATTTTTGAGTTTGTCTACATGACTGTAAAATTTTGTATTGAAATGACCAATAATATAGCTACAGTAAATTTGTAAAATCGCTTCAATCATTCATAATAACCCTATATAGACAGTCAACAAGAAGAACCAGGGATTAAAATCTCAGTAACAATTCACATGAGTATTAAAACTCTCAGCAAGCCAACTAACACGATATTAACCCGACAGTTCGTTATGTTACATTCTCAGTTTTCGGATGAAAAAAGATAGTAGTTCTCAATTTACCAAACTTTAAACAACTACATTCCACATGTTGAGGTGTTGTTGGATTTTTCGACTCATTTTACTTCTAAGTAAGTACACGAGATATTCAAATACTTTATTAGGTTTTTTATCAGAGAAACACATAATTTCTGCAAATTTGAAGTCCTTTTAAGAGCTACAAGCTTGTGACAGGCCTGCAGGGGAACAGACAGTGGAGTCACAACAGTAGAACTACACAATCTTTATAAGAATCAAATGGCTACAGTAAACGCAGAGACTCATAAGAGATATGAATCAGTTAAAAAGAGTTTGAGACAAGGTTGTAATCTATCCCCGTTAATATCCATCTTGTATGTGGGAGAAGCAATAAAGGAAGTGAAAGAAAATTTGAATGTGTCATAAGTGTTCAAGGAAAAAAATAATATAAAAACAGTATACTACGATTTACCGACGACTTTGACCTGTTAGAATAACAGACTGACGATATTAGAAGTTGCTGAATGACATGAAGAAAGTACTGAAGGAAGATTTTAGACTAAATATAAACCAAAGCAAACCAGAAGGTATAAAATGTATTATAAATAATAGAAATACTGGTAGATTAAATATAAAAATGGGATTGGATGAAATATAAGAAATAGGTGAATTCTGTTACTTAGGGAGAAAAATTACAACTGATGACTCAAGCAAGAATGATGTTAAAAGCAGAACAGCACTAGCGGAGAAAGCCTTCCTCAAAAAGAGCGATATCTTTTAGTTTCAAATAATAATTTGGAAAGATGTTTTGAAAACTCTATGTGTGAAACACAGCATTTTATAGTAGCGAAACATGGCCTTTATAAATACTAGAAATAAGGAAAATTACGGCATTTGAAATGTGTTACTATAGAAGGGGTCTGAAAATTAAGTGGACATACAAAGTACGTAATGAACGTGTTGTGGAAATGACGAACGAGGAAAGCAGTATGTGGAAGAGGCTTACAGATAGAAGAAATAGGCTGGTTGGTCACATTTTAAGATATGCTGTATTGGTTAACTTGTTTGTGGTGGGAACTGCCGAAGGTAAGAATTGAAGAGGAAGATAGACATTTGAATAAGAGATAATTGATGATGTAGATTGTAAGGGGAATATTGAACCGAAGAGGTTATCGCAAAATAGGAACAGATGGAGGATTGTAAACTAGTCGAGAGACTGACGACAGAAAAAAAACATTAGAAAGAAAGCATTGTTCATATATAACTCTTATTATCGTAATAATTGTCCCTGCTTATTTCGTGTTGGTATTGTTCTATTACTCGTGTACTATTGCTGGGAGAGGAGGTTCGGCGGGTTCCTTACCCCGCGGCTACCCGTTCCCTTGAATTACATCTAATCAGCCCTCCCCCGCTTTCTCCATTCCACTGTATGACACTCATTTCCTGGTTTCCCCTAATCAGGTCTGCCCCTCTACACGGCCACCTTCATTTCCTGCTCTTTCTGTTGCACATCTTACCCTCAAAGATGCGCCACTGAACACCCTCATATCCGAGCTGGTATTCTAGGCGCTTCTTTCGTGATTTACTTTTTCTGTTGATGCCTCAGGCATAAAATAAGAGTTCTATTTTCGTTTTTGAATTTAATTGTAAACTGGCTCATCAATGCCTTACAATCAAGCCAGAGAGGTTAGTATATCTTATCGTCCCAATTAACAGAGTAGGTGGGAGGTTGGCAGGTTAACATCTGAACTTTAAGGTAACTTAAAAACTATATGAAGGATGTCATAGGACAAATGTAACATTCAAAAGCTACCACATTTTAAATAAATATAACAATGTCTAAAATTTTGCACAAAATAAGATCCAAATTCAACCATGCACTGTTAATTTTTACGTCTCTTGTTCAGTACAAAGCAAGTGTCTTAAATCAGTGTATTATTATTATTTGACCGATCCGCTTCTGACTATATTATGAAACATACAAACCACAGGTATTTTCTTAAAAAAATGTATTGGTAATTAATTTATTTAAATTAGGAATTTAATTGATTATTCTGTTCAGAACAAGATCAGAGTTTAGTATTTGGCTTTCTGAGTAATAAAAAAATAATTTCGTTGCTTTGTCCCAGAGGTTTTATTATTCGCTAAGTACGTCAAAAAATAAAGCATGCCAAATCCTCCACTGTACTAACTTGAATTCATACACACCACCAACTGGAAGCTTTGACTTCTAAACACGATGAATCAAAGTAATGGAACGATTTTCGCGGAATTTAATATCCAGCAGACAATCATAAGTTACTATTAGGAATACGTTGCCCATTTATATTCTCACTTAAAACTAGTTAATTTCGTTTAGATTGTTGGAAATTAATGTAGCTGGTCACAATTTCGAAATACAGGCTCAATTTCGATTCGTACAGCACTTAACTTGCAAGGAAAGTAATAACAGTAGAGGTAATGATATATGATGCAACCGTTATCACCTATACTTCAATCAGAAAGCCATTAGTCTTCCGTGAATACCGTTTCCTTTCGAAAAACTCAGCATTAGCGTTATGTAATCAAATAGTTAGAGATGAGTACGTGAAAAATACTGTGTACTGTTTACTGACAAATTCTTTTTTACTTCTTGCACATACAATGTTTTCAACAGAGACATAATAATTTTTTAACAGTTTTGAGTATAGTGAAACAGAAAATATAATATGATGGTGACAGTGGGCTTGTTATCCGTGAACGAAGGGATTGTAAGACGACAAAGAAGGTGTTGTCTGGTATCTGAGACCCGTTACGACAAGCCTTGACCTGTTGACAAACTACCTGTTGGCGCCCTAATTACAGGAGAGCTGCTTTTCGTTTATGTCCCAGCTCCCCCTTTGTCAGCCTTCCTCTGGTTGGTGGCTTTCACAAGGACCAGCAGCAGACACGTGTGTGAGTGTACGCTTGGTAGATAACTTCAGTCAAGTCTTCTAACCGCTGTCTATAAGGTCATGGTATGGTTTGCGGAAAAACGAGAGAATAAATATGATAAAGAAATTTGCTAGTCGAAGAATTTCGATCAAAGCAGTTTTGTTAGTGAGGAATCCAATAGTAAATTTTTTCTGTCCTGAATATACTTGGATATTGCGAGGCCAGAAACAGACGTGGGGATAATAACTGGCACCATTAGACGTTTTTTTTATGTATATGTCTCACCAATTCTAATATATTATTGAAAGTACAACTTAGTCACTGTGAACATAACATTCTCGTTTCTATGTTGAAATGGACAGTAAAAAACCACAGTAAAATCATTACTTTTTATGTTGGGAGGAGAAATTATTGATTTGATATATTAATAATGAACTATCTTGTTGCAGTATGTTTGCATTTACAAACATCAAAAGATTAATGTTTCACAATTTATCATATATTAACAAGAATAACGTGACAGCTTTAAGACAATAAAAAAAACTTCATTTTTGATTAGAAATGAAAACATTTAGGACATGTAAATTGTTAATATTCAGGGTGCCACCTCAGCTAGCAATTAAAGAGAGCGCTGAGGAATATCACGGAAGTCTCCCTGCCAGGTTCGCTTCAGGTCCCAACGAAATTGAAGTGTAATGCTTAGTTTTCTTTAGTTATTCGACGATAATTACCGTTGTTGCAGCCAATCTGCACTCGCTGCACTGGTCCGTACACGGCATACAATCCCACCAGCCGCGTCACTTGCAGTTTACTCTTGAAGAGCACTCATCACCTAGGCCGGGGGTCCCCCAACTTTTTACCCCGTCGACCCCTTGATACTACATTTGCCTTCTTATCGACCCCCACAAGAATTTCATAAAAACATTAAATCATATTTGGCATTTCTGATGCTAAGCAACAAGCAGGCCTGCATAACAACTCAACTAGATAATTTATAAAATCCACCGAAGAAAATTAACAGAAAAACGAGATACTTTACTCTATTATTATAATCTAAAAAAATAGGAACAAAACTATGGATAGATGGAATAAATTTCTAATAAAGACATGCCAAAAAGAACAGATGGTTGTTGTACTGTTTTAACTTGTCACATAGCGATGGATCCACCTTCCTAAGGCACTCTTCAACTCTCAATACTGTAACTATCACCTCTGGACCACCACCTTACCTCAGTGAGCAAAAGTAATTGGTTGAAAGTTTCATCATTTACTTCACATGACTTCACAAACAGACGAGAATTGAGAGGATGAGCTTTACTTTTATTTATTGACCCGACTTTTAGTAGAACATTCCTATTTTTTCCTGTACAGTTTAATTGATCCTCTTTAGTATTAATCGACCCCCTTTCGACCCTTCTGTATTAATCGACCCCGGGAGATCTCTTATCGACCCCAAGGGGTCGGTATCGACCACTTTGGAGACCTCTGATAGGCAGATCTCACTGTAATAGCTGGCTCCTCGCGGCAGTGTGTCCCGCCGGAATCCCGATCTGTTCCGAAGTCTGGCCGTGACTCCGTTTGGTGCAGAGAAAGAAAAAATAGACACAACCTTTAGAGGGCACTTTACATTTTGGCTCATAAATCTTTGGCTCATTCATATGTCCAATGCTCTCGCAGGAACTGTCCCTCGCCAGGCCTCTACCGCTTGTTGCGCCCAAACATTTAGCTCGCAGAGCGGCAGGACGCGAGCCTTTTGTCCGTGCCTGCTGCTCAAACATTCCTTTAGCTCTAGCGTCCTCGCAGATACAATCAAAATGCTGTGCGTTCTCGTGAATATACCGTCAAATGAAATGATACAACTGTAATCATTTCAATGTATTTTGTCTTCATGTTTAGTTAGTGAGTATCACTCTATGTAGTAAAACATATGACACAATTTTACATAAAATGTAGAGTTTTTTTATTTTATTTAAAAATTGGTTGTATTTTCAGCAAAGTGTGCTGTGTGATCTTCTTTTAACATTTAATTTATATTAAATTTACCTGTTGTACATGTCTTAAAAGATCTCCCAAAGTCCAACCCCTCCTCCACGTGGTGGGATATGGGCAACGGCATATAGTAGGGAATCGCCTGTGAACGCCCTACAGGAACCCTGAAAAATGACGGCCAACGGAGCTCTAGTGAAGCTACAGGACTAGCAAGTGGATAGAACCTGCTTACAAAACAAAAACAAGCCTCGGAAAGGACGGAGCAATGAAATACCAAGAAAAATCCATGAAATTAAGATGAATGGTAAACGACCCAGAGGAAGACCAAGAGATGGATGGCTGAAAGGAGTGGAGGAGTGTGTACGGAAGAGAGGAGAGGACTGGAACAAAGTGGTGACAGAGAGATGGTGGGATGAAAGAAGGAAATGGAGAGGCTTGTCCATGAATAAGACCCGGCCAGAGGCTGGAAACTGTTAAGGATGATGATGATGACATGTATTAAAAGACGCGAGAAGCTGTTACAAATACAAAAAGATCATTGTAAATATAGTCATTCCTTGTATGGTTAAAAGACAATATCTGACCAGTATGACAAATCCAGAAATAATAATTTTATTTTCATAAATCTGTTCCCAGACTGACAATATATTAAAGCTCGGATTTTGAGGCTACATACGAAGCGTTATTTCCGTGTTAGTATTTTCATTTTTTGTTAATATTTCTCATTTTTTATTTCCATTTAAATTTCTATAACGTTTTCAAGTAACTTGATAGTCAGACATCTAATATACATCAGAAAAGCATACTGAATTTTTCTACTGAGATTCTACGCGTAGGTACCGCTAAAAGCTTCGTTTTGCACATAGTTTTTTGTGATAAGAAGACTTAAAATAAAAACCTTGTATATTCAATGTTGAATTTATTTGATGAATTCTTTCTGGATTGAGATGGAACAGTGAAGAAGATACTACTGATTTCGTGATGAGGAAGAGCGCAAGTATTTGAATGTGTTGGTAAAATTAGTTGATGTGCCACTCTCTTTATTGGCGGTATTGGTAGGATATTGGAATGGGCACTGAACTATCCCTGGAAGCCACTGAACATAGGTCGAGATTTCTTGATCCCGGTACTGTGGGAAACAAGAAGTACTGTCATGAGACAGATGAGTCGATATCCTGTCGTGTTGTAACAAGTGAACGCTCTCTGAAGTCAGGATTGCTCGGTGATCTGATGAGCACTGCCACTCCTCACTTATTTAGCCTTGTCAGTGTATAGGGATAGAATTGTTAACGAGGAAAAGGGGGGGGGGGGAATGGAATCTTTTACGTGGCAAGTCAGAGGGTAGTCACTCGGGACAAAAATCAGTGCTTGACGTGTTTTCAGATTAAGCTGACTTCGCTCCATAATTCCCAACGCCACCTCACTTTGCGGGTCAGGCAGCTAGAGCAATCGTTCGGTTCCAATAAAATTTGTCATGGTTACATTAACATGCAATAAACTCCCAATTAAGAGCATCATTCAATAAAACAGTATGAATATACGGCAAAGTAAACACAAAATATGTTTTTCATTTGTTTTTCTCGCAGTGTTGAAAGTATATAAGATGTAAGTATTTTTAGTATTTGGCGTTTAAATACGAGATCTGATAGATACTGGGGACAAATTTAAAGTTCCTGAGATAGAATCAATAGCAAAAATGTTATAAATCTACAACGCTTTCCTCTTTATTTCACAAATAAAAAAACTGAAAAAATATCTTAGTTCTATTCTTAACGGTCATAAAACATGTTGGTGTAAGGATGAAAAACAATTTTTCGATCGTCTTCATTTCTATGTTAATCAACCAGACTAAAATTTTACAAATTTTTTAAAGCGATATTCGGTTTTCGGTCAATGAAACACGAAATAAAATACGAAAATACGAAAATTCAATTCCGTTTAATTGCTAGGGGACATCCATTAATTAAGTAGGGTGAAATAGGGGGAGGGGGATTCCGGCGAAATCTCACGAAACCTCACCAAGGGGGAGGAGGGGGGGGGGGGGTCGTCGGAAATCTCACGTGAGGTTATAAAATTCTTGAAGGATAGTAGAGCTAAAAAAAGATCGGTCGACAAAAAACGCGAATATTGACATCGGGGGGGGGGGGGGGAGCAGGTATTTGGTCTAGAAACGACCTGGAAGCATGAGAGCTAAAAAAAAATCCCTCAAAAAACTACGAGGTCGATTAACCGGGGGGAGGCCTCCCTCAAAATCTCACGTCATCATAAGGGGGGGGGGGGTCGTACCAGATCTCACCAGAGGGGGCCCGGAATTCCTGAAAAACCCCTCACGTAATTAATGGACGCCCCTTAGAGGGCTGTGACTGACAGACAATTAGTGTCAGTAACAGGGATGTGTTTTCTGTATAGTACGGAACTCTATAAAGGCTATTTAAAGAAGCTGTCACAAAATTCATCTCAATGATATCAGGGTACAAAATTTGGATGGCTGTATCGAAAAGAGAAATAAGAACATGAGGGTACCACTTATGTATGCACTTGGATCGATACATATTCAACGCCAACTAACTTGTTTTCCCGCTTGCTGGCTCCTTATCAAAAAAGTCTAAATCTACAGGGATACTCATGATGTTTATTTTTCGGAATTGCTGTTGTCGCGTCCCTGTCAAGCATCTGCCGAAGGTTCCAATTGTCTTCAGCACTTGTAATTCTGTTCTCCGTTGAACAACAAGACGCAGCAGTGGCATAGTTTTCCGGAGCACCCATTTTGTAGAGAACGATACGTCCGCTCATCTTACTCAAAATTTTTAGGCAGAAGACTGCAGAGGTTCTTTTGAAAGTTTGCGGCATGCTCTTCTGTCATTCATCTGCTTTTAACATGATTCCCTCAAACGAAAAAGACACTTTCTTAGCATTTTGACTATACAGTACAGCTAGCTACAGCTTCTTAATTAACCAGTTGATTGCTGGTAAACTGGTATTGTTATTAGTTCAAACTTTGTTTACTTATTTCACATAATTTGACAGTACAAATTTAATCTGCTTTATAGAAAGCGCAGAATCACTTTAAAAATAAATTGAGCAGAAGTGTTCTTCGATAAGATATTCTTGTGACGACCTCCATCTAGTATTTTTTTTATAACCATCTGGTGTTATTTGTTATTAGAATTGTGCCTAACTGCATTTCTACATTAAATTTGCAGAGATATTGTGAAATAAGTCGTTTAAATGATTTGTACATGTACGGAGTGTTTTGTGATTTGTTAATATGTACGGTGAACGTGCAAAAAATTCATACAGATATTTTCCGTAATAGTGTCTGTATGAAGCTGTTTGTTTTATCTACATGTCATGAAAAAAAAGCAGCAATAATAATAAAAAACTGAATTTTATCACAAACGAGCTGGGACTCTTTTTAAGGCATAAGTGTGTGGGAGGGTGTGTAGATGGGATAGGAATTGCAGTAAATTACCGAGGGAAATAATGAATAATTTGACAAAGTGCTGAAATAATTTAAAATTAACATTAGTAGAAGGAAAAAGTTGGTACAAGAAGAGGAAAATTGGGTGTGCAGGAACATTGCCACCTGAGCGTAATGCCCATCGCATTTAAATTAAATTAAAAACTGAATGAATCTTTGACAAGAAAGCTTAACTGTGGAACACCGCTCCTTGGTTACAAACAAAAACAACGACTGCTAAGGTTATCCGTTGTTTTTATTCGTATTAGTTCACAGTTCCCACCATACACGCTTTATCACAGACAGCCTGTGCCAAAATGAGAGGCGGCAGTTTCCACAACACAATAACACGTATTGGAATATTTGTTTGTCAGACTGATACGCTTTCCAGAAATGAGTTCTTGTAACTCTAGATTCAGTTCCGCATTATCAATGCGTACAGCCTTGAGAGCGAAATATGACATCAAAATATCTTTCTTCCAATAGCGTTGATTGAATATTTAAACTAGTATTGTCACCTTCCGAAATACCCAATTCCCGTATTTATTTGGATATTGGTTATAATCTGGAATACACAGATTAATTGAACTATAGTTTTTCTAAAGTCAGAACAAAATATTCTGTGTTGAAAAACGGTGCTAAGGACAGAGAGGTAACATCCTCAAAAATATTTCGGCAACACATCATCATTTCATAAATAAAATGCTATTTGTATGTTTTATGGAACAAAAAAAAAAAAAAAAAAAAAAGAAGGAAGTGATAGTAATACAGAAGTGTAATAGGATGTAAAGATTCGGGCTATCATCAACTGAGTTAAATCACAAAATTCTTCTCAAACAATGTATTTTATGGAAGATACTATAAAATAAGCAGACAGTACTATATATCACATGCCTTAGGCATTCCAGGCTCTATAATTTATTACTTTAGAGTGGTATGGTAGGTATGAACTGTAGGAGAAAAGTCGATAGTTGAGACTGTTGGTTCTAATGTATACTTGGATACGAAAAGAGGAAAAAGGCAGAGATATATAGGTTGCTATCCCACTAAGTGACAGGAGAAGAAACACCAAAATTATATCTAAACTGGTTAAACTGATTAAACTGATATCATCCATAAATTTATTATTTCACTCCGATCTCGCGATGTTATTTTGTAAACAGAGTAAAATAATTTTAAAAAAGCTAATAATAGAATCAGTTTATATGCCGATTTTTATTACTGAAGATTAGACATACGTTTTTTTAAATATAATTAACCTGGTAACATTAGTGCTGCAAGTTAGGTCTTACATCTTTTCATTCCGTATAGGAAAACACTGGTTATATTCTCTGAAAACTACAAATACGTACATTAATAATTAAAATACCACGCAATACCTAACTGAGACAGACATTTAATCGACGAAATAAAACCACTTGCACAAACTAGAAACAAATGAAGTGAAGATTAATGATATGAGATAAAGAGAAAGACAGTGTAACTAGTGGTGGAACAAATATTTCCTCTGGTAGTTTTTTTTCAGACGCTTCAATTTTTTGCCTTAGGACTTGACGCCTCTTCGAGGTCACTACAGACGAGAAAGGATTGCGAGAAAGAAACGGGAAGGAGTTCGGCCATGACCTTTTAAAGGAACCTTCCCAAAATTCACCTGGAGTGATTTCCGGAAACCATGAAAACTGAATTCAAGATGGACGGACGGAGATTTAAACCCCTGTCCTCCGAATACGTGATCGAGCGTTGCCGCTCAACCCCCACACTCGGTGTTTCATATACTGATGGGACGAACACAAATGTGTACGCGGAAATGAAACATTAGGGGGGCAGAGTGGCAGGATTTTGTTACTGTTATTATGTTTACATTTGGGAATCTGGTGTAAGAACTGTGGTAACGTTCTATCTAGGAGGAGCTAGAATAAAGGAAAATAACTAGGTGATCTGAATTACTGTTTCTTTTTATCGTAATAAGTTGAAAATGAATTGAACGCATTGCCACTGAAGAAAAGAACCATCAAATTAAATGTGTTACTGATCGCTTGTGTGTACTTCTACTGTCGACCAACAGTACAACATATGGGGTGTATGTATTTTATATGTATTAGCAAAATATCGAACTCGACCTAAGTATCAATAGATTGCTTGACACAAATTTTGAAAACAATGCTTTTTCCATTCACAAAAATATTTTTGTAACATGTGTCATTTATTATCGATTGAATCATTTCTTCTTGAGGATGGGTTCCTTAAAGGTATGGTATTATTTTTGTTTTGAAGCCAAAAAGCGTTGCATATACTGTATGGTAAATGCTGGCGAATTTACTGTCATCGAATTATTTTCTATTGTCTGTAAATGTACTGTAACATATTTTTTGCCGGCTTAATTTGACCTTAGATAGAAAAATTACTGTCAACGTAAGGTGTTTGATATGATTTAATAAGATTTTCACACTTACAATAAAATTTCATGGAAGCATTAAGTGTGCAGAGAGTAGTATAATGTAACAGCATAAAAATTGTTTACTGAAAAAAAAAGCTTAATCTTATTCAAGATTACCGTTAATAATTGGTTTTTCCCAGCATAGCGCCTGTTTTGCAACTTTACTTCTGTGAATCCTTCGTCAGTGTCGAATGCAAATGACGCCATGCCTCCTCTCAGAAGAGTGCAGAGGCTAAGTTCAAAGCGATACGAGCCAGAAAAATAGACCACCCGCTTATCGCGAGACGATAATAGGCGTACAAATGACTTGTGAGGTCACGCGAATCGGCCGATATTTAACACGCCACTGTCAGTCGAACAACAGATCTCGACTTACCAAGGAGCTAACCAGACTTCTCTTCCGCCATGTACAGGCTACTGCTTCTAATCTTAGGTAAGTAATGGCAGATCCCGTGGGCGATTGTACGTGCATGTGTAATTTCGTTCTCCAAACAAGCAACAAATTTGTATTAACCGTGTCTCGTGGTCCGGTCGATTAAAGCCCGTAAGCTTCGTTGGGTGCGGCTTCGGTGAACATTAATGTACTGCGCTTCGAGTTGGTTGATTAAAGTGTAATTAGGCGAATAATGGGGTATGGACAATACAGAACGTGATGGAACTCGTCTGTTATTTCGAAATCGGCTTATACAAACTTATAAATTGACTAAACTATTAATGCAACAGTTGTCTGCACATTTTAACGTGGCGTGCAAATTTAGCGTATATAGCATTTTAAATGAGCGCTAATGCGAACGAAATCAGATTTTTCAGTAATTGCTGCTGAAATATTTACTCTTTTTTCCGCATTTAAACGCGAGTCGTCTGTGGAGTGCTACAAGTATTAATTACTTTTTGTGGAAGTGAGTTCTGTTTCAATAACCGAATTACATCACTGCAAATAAAGACTATGATTCAGTGCACTAGTAAGTAATTGTAGAAACACGGTGTTATTATTTGATGTGAGAAATAGATAATTCATTTTTTAACAAAATATAAATTAACTTCTAGATTTGGATTCGGCATTATGTGGTTTAAAAATTTTATTTCCTCGAGATTTAATATCTTCTTTCTATGATGACAAATAAACTTTCTATCTTGTCTTCACACAGAGTATGATAAAAAAAATGTTAAATTTAGGAGTTTATTACTTTCATATATCTTTTTTAAATTTGGCTGACATTTGTGATTTTCTATTTTTACCAAGTTTTGGCTAAGATCCTTTTCGACAAATTTTTCTGTTGCATTAATCATGAACATGAATATTATACATTCAAACGAGTTAGTACTTTTTGCTTTTCAGAGTACTGCATATCTTCATTTGTTGGCAGATATTTGGAGCCTATCTCATTGATGTTATTCCACAGGAACAATGCAAAAGATTCCAAAAGCGTTTATAGGATACCAAAAAAATTGCTAATAGAACCATAAGAAGTTAAATTTCCGTACTGTAAGGGCTGCAGTACATCTTCATAAAATATGCTGCATATTTTTAATTGAGTGTTCTGTACTGATTCCTGCCTTGATAAGGTCTTTTTTTATTCTTTATTTTTTTTTACCAACAAGAAATCTATATTAGCTTAGTTAACGAGAAAGCATTGTGTCATCAGAATGTTTGTCGCAAGCAGAAATGTGAATTATTTGCTCTCATAAATGATAGTTCTCTACTCAGTTCTCGTACTTACCTGTGATCCGGGGCTGTCAAAAATTGACTATTTCTTCTGGTGAAACGGTGATTTCGAAAACTAACATATGATTTGTGTGTCTTGTAGATATACAAACGGCGTAAAAAACGTTAGATAGTGACCTTAATTTTTTCTAAAAAGTGTGCTGAAGGGTAAAGTGAGAGCATTAATGAAAAATTAGACGTATTTGCTCCTTCAATATGAGTGGGGTTTCATCTGGAGTAGCCAAGTCTGATTCTTGATCTACCAGAGATGTTACAAAAGCAAAGGATTTAGAGGCAGAAAAGCAAGGATATGAGTAGTAAGAGAAAGCATGGGTTTCAGTAATTTTAGAATTCAACATGAATATACGTTTCACTTAACGATTTCTCTTAGGAGGCAATAATGTCTTAGAAACTTTTCCAATGAAAGTAAATTCCACAAATTCCGTCACGTAGTGGTCCGTCACATGTCGCCAATAATAATAAGAAAGTTTTTTATGTTTCGTATTTCTTCAGTTTTACGCCTGTAACTAAAATAGTGATGGCAACCCATTGTTAGGTAACAAATTTCGCAAGTTCTATCTGTTGCGGAAACACTTTTTAATATCTGTTTGTAGCTCTGAATGTTCGTCATTTCTTGGTCGAAACAAATTCTGCGCGGAAATCTCCCCATGAAATATATGTATATATATATTTCCCCGATATGAACGACGAAGAGAAAGCAATCGATTCAACAACATATTTCGATGACCTGTTTTATACATCACACAGTTTATTTCATCACCAAGCAAATAAGTTATTTGTATACTGTATATCAAGGTGAAATTATAGTGTCCACTATTTCTCACTAACACGAAATCAATACTTAGATGGGCAACATAATGTGAAGTTATACCGAACACGAGGCAACTGCAATTAAAAAGTAGAAACGCGAAACAATCTCAGCCCCTAAAGAAAAGACAACGATTCACGGTTATAATAGCGCATTTAAACTACGTTAACAGAATTAAATACCAATTTGAAGTTTAAAATCGGGTTGCAATTGAACGAACATATAAATCAACAATTAGGACAACGAATAGCATGTGTTCTAGAGGGAGTATTTTGATTATTACAGAAAAAGCACACAAAATGAGTTCTAACTGATACCAATAGCTTAAAAATATAATCTTTTCCCTTATGTTTCACTACTCTGCCAATATGGCAGTGATAAGATAAGGATTAAGTTGATGAGTAATACAATGTTAAAGATCAACAACATAACTCAGCGAAACTTTGCATCAAGGAATGAGATCAAATTTACTGCAGAATTAATTGCAGAATTAATATATGTAGGGCGCTCAGACCACATAAAAAAGGAAACTGAAGTAAATAAGATGCTGTGTAAAACACTTGCTGACGCTTTTTTGGAATGTGATGGATGTGGAAAGACAAAGAATGTTCCGTGCATTTGAGTGTGAAAGATTTGGTGCTCATGCAGATGAAACCCTTAGTATTAAATAATTGCCATGGTTTTAAATTTGATTTCAATTTCTGCATCAAGTTGTGTGTTACGTATTAAGAATACTTCCTGATTTTCGTATATGAGCTTTCAATTCATTCGCTAGATATCTGAATGCACCTTCTGAATGCTTTGACTGAAATGCATCATGTAATTAATATTCATATAGTTTATATTCATCTAGCCGTTGAATATACAATTCTTTTTAATCAGTACACTTATCAGAAACACAACAACACAAACGAAAAATATTTTCAGAAGACTGTGCCACCGGGGCATAGATATAAATACATGCTTAAAATAATTTTTTGGTTACGAATTATTAATTAAGATTGCTTGGGAAGAAAATCTTCCCTTCCCTTAGTTGAATTAACTCAGAATAATTCATTGGCACTTATTTTATATAACTACCGAAATTAAAATTCAATGCTAAAGTATTTGTCTATATTAGATTTTATTTAATGTGTACCTTTGGGGTTGAAACAGCTAAGTACATTTGATTTCCCTGTAACAAGAGAAATGAAATTGTGGGGGGTCTACCATTTTAGGCTGAGGTGATCAGTGACTAATACTTTCTACCTATGCAATTAATATTTTACATTCTTAGGATTCAACGGTTTGTGCAAAGTAATGTTCTGTTGAACCTCATAATGACCGCCATTATTTTTTCATGCTGTATAAATGAATAAACATTATTTTGTAGATTTTTCAATTTTGATAAGGAACTCGTAAAGATGAAACGCTTTCGTTATAAAAATTTTAGTTGTAATGAATACCTCATGTTAATAATCATTAGAAATTAAAAAATTCATAACTGAAATGTTTTTAGCTTTAGCCACGATCATGTGTAACTGGAACCGTGCAACTATTAAATTGGTCGGTTTTTAATTAGATTTCTTACCTAGTCAGATGAATTCCTGTATATTTAACTGTTGGCTGATGCAGAGCTTACAAGTCTAACAGAAACTATTTTACCTTATCACGTTTCTTCGACTTAACGGAGGTATTCGTTGCAAAATTTTAATAGATGATATTATTTTTCGCTACTTCGTCGAAAGAAAAGAAGAAACTGTAAAAACTGCGTCAAATTTGACAGATAAGCGGTCTTAAGCAGATGATTGATGATTAGTAATAACAAGAGTGCAAGAGGAGGATTCACGTCTGCTTAACTTGTGATTATCACTTTTAGACGAAAATTACCTGGGGAAGCTCAGAGAGGAGAGATCTTTGAAATAAAAAAAAATGGTTAGGCTTAAACTGTCAGCTCTAGTACTGAACGAGAGCTAATTAATCTGATGGGTAAAACTGTTTAACAGTGGCCCTCCACAAGGTATATATTCAAATATTGGTTATCATTATTAGGGTATAATCTTTTCCTCTTTCGGAGCGAGGTGAATGAGCGTTTAACTCAAGGGCCTCAGGTCGAATCCCCATCCGAACATCTAGATTTCGGCATTGCTTTTTTTTAGCTGCTTAACGTCTCTTAAAAGCGAGGTCTTTAGAGACGGGAAAGGATGGGGGGCAAGAAATGGGAAGGAATTCGGCCATGGCCTTTCGAAGGAAGCATCCCGGCATTTGCCTGGAGTGATTTGGGAAACCACGGAAAACACAAATCTGGATGCCCGGACGGGGATTCGAACCGCCGTCCTCCCGAATGCGAGACCAGAACGCTAACTGTTACACCACCATTCTCCGTTGCTTTGCATGGTTTTCCGAAACCACTCCCGGCGGATCCTACGGTGGTTTATGTAAAAGTCCATGGCTGAATTCCTTCCCGTTCCTCTCCCGATTCTAAAGAACTCGCCGCAGACAAGGCGTAAAGCCACAAGAAAGAAATGAAGAGTTTTCTGTTTTGATATCTCCTCATTCGAACTACACTACTTTTTTCTTTATTAATAATTTTTTACAAAATAAATATCGAAAAACTTTTGGGTTTTAACTTTTTTCGTGCAGTTTGTTGACAAAATTAATCATAGCATGTCACCATATGAACGGAGCGAGAACTTCCCTTTTTCGACTAAATGCCACTCTGCGTTTCTCAATCTGCACGGAAGAAACATAGATCAAATAATTACGAGCCATTTTACCTTATGAACACATTTTTGTAAATAAGGCCGAACTAAGGAATGACAGGCAGTGTTACTCATTCACTGTGCTGCAGAATACAATATCTTATAAGAGCACAATTCTTATCCTAAATTCTGATTTTTCTTTTTCTTGCAGGTGTGCACATGGTGCTGTCTCTGAACACAGGGAACAGCTGCACTATCTGCCCTCAGAGGTTGGAGCCAAAGTGCGCCAAGGATTCCAAGACGGGACAGTACAAAGCATTCCCGTCTGAATGCGCCGTCAACCATCACAACTGTATGCACAGCGCTAGTGAGTATACTCGTTCTATACTCAGTAACACCATACCTGATCGTTATATACTTCGATACACACGATAACCAAATGCAAATCGACAGAGAAATTGAAATTCGATTTCATGTTTTGAAATCTGCAAAACATTTTCCCCCATTCTGATGTCTTTCTACTACAATCTTTTCTAAGCATTTTAGTGAACTAAGAACTTTCGAGAAGTCTACATTATGAGGGTTCTATTTGTCACTGGTAATCACTACACAATTCTTAAAGGTGTTTTAGTTATTACTATCGAGAAAATTTGGTGCATATGAGAAATCGTAATCAGTTTATTTCAAAGTACGATTCGAATTAATGGTTTTTATATTCTTACAAGATAAACGGTTGACACACACATACTCTCGAGCAGTCACAAAGACAGTGTAAGCGCAAACTTTAACACATAGGTCCCTAAGTAAATGTCTGTTTTATGATACCAACACGTGTAAACTTGAAAAATCATCGTCGTTAGCTGAATAATAATATTGAATACTTCTTAAAATTTATTAATTGTAATTAGGCAAACAAAGATATCAGTTAAATACCAAATACAATCTAAATGTATAGATGAAATGTTCTTTACTTCTTCTTTCAATGGTTTTTGGTTTTCCTGCCTTGCAGAATTTGAAAGATAAGTTTGCAGGACTAACAGCTTGCACATGAATGACAAAAATTAACATTGAGATGCTATAGCAATGTTCGTCAACGTAACATGAGATTAGCTTTAGATTCTGTGATTAACTTATTTTTAATTTCACCTGTTTCTTGCAGGCTACTCAGTGGTGGAGGACAAGCACTGCCCCAATCTGAGTCGTCGCTTCGGACCCGCCAGTTGAATTCCACAACACGCAGACACTGAAGACCAACATACTGCGATATTATTAGCGTGATTTCAGCAAACTGAATCTCTGAAGTTGTATAATCCTTGAAAAATTACAATTCAGTTTTTAAATTGTGACCAGTTTCGTTATTTTTATTACTTCAGATCTCTGTATAACTTTCGTTTACTTTTCAGATAGCAGTACAATAAACCAAATAAATCTACGTTTTTTTCCTACTTTTATAGTAAAAACACTGTGAGGACTAAACACTTAACGCGTTAATATCCGTCAGATTATTACATATTTTTTTAAAAAAATTATGACCATAAGGCTGAATTCATTAACTATTATATTCACGCGTTTCTCCGCCAAATCGGCTGTAACCATTTTTATAGTTGGTTTGGCTTAATATACGGCATATACATTCCGTGCATTATGAGATGGTCCTGTTCATTTGTGGGAAACATAGTACAGATATACGCCGATTGCTACCACACATCACTACAGTACATACTTAATCTACTCATAAAGTTTTATATCGTTAAAGTTTTCAGCCAACTTTAAAAAAATAAACCTTCGCTTTGCGGATAAAAGCCATCTGCTGCGATCCTTGTGCTCATTATGGCGCTATCTTTAAAGTTTTCGAAGGAAGTTGACGTTACATAACTTCTAGAAACAAAAAACAGCTTTCACTTGTAACTGATGTAGTGGCCGGAAATTATAAACTTTATTAAAAATTTCTTCACACTGTGCTAACCACGAAAGAACTCTACTGGAAACTGAGTCTGCCCTGAAGCATCAGCGAATAAAGCTATGCACCACAAACTAGACGTGAAAGCTCATTTTTCTCATTCACAAGTATCTTTAATAATGGTTACAACATGCTAGAAAGCACTATTGTACTTTACAGAGATACAGTTCTGTTTCCAGGAGGATGCGAATCATTGTAGAGGGACTCAGATAAAGGAGCATCAATTGATCGAAAATCCCCTCCCCTGCTCCGTCTAGACGTCTTTCGAAGTCTTTAATTCTATAAAATCCGGACTGGAAGTAAACTCGAGATCGTTACAGTTTAAAGTAATTCCTTAATTCCGCTCGCCTTCCGACAGTCCCTGGGGCTGCCCCATTTCGCTGCGGATAAGGATTTATTGTGTAGTAAGCTCATCAGGCTAATGAGGTAAATCCCCGGCAGGCAGTAGGACCCTCCAGTTTGGCGTGGTCGGCTTCCGCCTGTCTGACCGGAAGGGAAGCAACTTCCGGGTGCCGGAGGCACCGCCAAGCAAATCTGACGGTACAGATTATTTCGCTTTTCAGATTAGTTCTATAAACCCGAATCCATACATTTCTTCATTAAACGTTCGTAATCATGTGCTTATTTACGTTTTGCTAGATATGACAACGATGAAGTCTCCAGGTGTATAGGTTAAATGATTTGTCACTTGAAATAGGACACCTTTGTTTTTAAGTTGGAGTAGCTCAAGCGGTAGAACATCTGACTACGACTCGGATGACCGGCGTTCAATCCCCGATGAAGCGAAAGATTTTTATTCGATGCTTAACGTCCGAAACGGCTCCCGAGGCCCATTGAGTCTGCTATCTAATATACTCGTATTTCCTCCACTGCAAGGTAAATAATATTCCGAACGTGGAACTGAACCCATGACATCACTTCTGGATTCGAAAAGGTTGTAATGGGAATGCCTAGCTCTACCAACAAGAATCCTGCGGGATGCAGCAGTAGCTGTAGGAACGCAGTAACGTTTAGCTTTTTATAAATCTTCATTTCAAATGATATTAGCATTGTACAGCTGCTTCTGCGGACCTATTTAAATCGAAATGATATTAATACACCTATGTGTGTGATGGTCGATGTCCACCAGCTTATCAGCCCTTCACCTCTCTCTGACTTTATGTCTAAAATTAGTTTATCTTTTATACTCAAACATTCTCAGAATTAAATCGACATAAAGTAGATATATGTACTCAAATTCTGCAATGTTTCTGGGAAATTTATTTGGCAGTCTGCAGCAACTTCTACAAACTTTAAATTTAGGTGGCAGAGCTCCCCATTAATTTAATAATTTTTTTACTAAAATTGAGCTTATTTTTCGTTAAAGGTGGATAATATATCATTAATACCAGAATATGAATGTTCCTGTCGTGTTTACATTGAGAAAACATAACATACTAATCATGTTTCAAGTTATCTATTCACTCAGCAAATTTATCATCAACGTCTTTTTGAATTTAGGAAGTTTGTTATTGATCTGTGCTTCGAACCTCAATAAGTGGCTTTGTGCCTTCAACAATATTTAAGCACAAAGAAAATGAACAGATGAAAAAGTAAGCGATCAAACCAAAAGTGAACAGTATTACTGCTTTTAAATGTGTTCTGTATTTTAAAAGTACAATTTTAACAACTCTTACACTGATGCCGATCATTCACCGCAAAGGTTGCGCGTGCACTGGATCCGAACAGGCTCTGCTAATACCACCTCGGCCCAACTGATCTCTTGTAAGGAAGGACTGGGTCAGTTTAATTTCACATAGTAAAAGCTCCTCTCTCATATTCATGTCGGAGTAATCACTGGGTTGACGAATTCCTGAAAATATTCTATGACTCGGTCTTAAATTTTGTTCGTTAACGTGATGTCAGTATCTGACAACTGACAGAATTTAGTGCTTTTAGCACTGTCAAACAACTTAAACTTGAGAATATCAGTGATACGTAAGCTCTTACCTCCCCGTGATTGTTGGAACAGTTTGGCCAATATTGTGGATACCATTATTAGTAATAATATTAACAGAACACATGTGGAATGTGATAGATATTACAATTCAAACAGGAATGACCTCTATTGTTTACTGCAGGTAAGAAAATAATAATACTTTTAGTTACTCAATGGTCAGGTGTATAAGTGGGAATATTCGGTGTGATCAGTGGTTTGATTTTCAGTCAGCGCTGAAACATTAAACTTCAATTTACCTCTAATAGAGCTTCCAGATTGTTTTCGTAGCCTCAAAGGAGTCAGCCTGCCTATGTGTGTTTCGTTTGACTAAAGATGATCGTTATTAAAATATTACTATCTGAATTGTCGTATAACAGTGCTATCTGTCTCACTATTTAATAAATTTTTGGTGATAGTAAATAAACTCTGTAAGTTCTGTGTACTTTGGCGTGATACGTAACGTGGCCAAAGAGTTTGTTGTGGGTTGATGGCAGAGCAGAAAGAAGCCAGAGCAAAAGATTGGACATCGTTATGCACATATTAAATTGCAAGAGCAAAAAATGTGTTTAGGTAATCCTCGGGACACACTGTTATGCGTGCTATTGTGAATTACTACACTGTGAAATGAATGAAAAGCCATAGCATCAACTAAATAAATTATTAATAATTCAGCGAAGTACGCGAAGTGTGAAGCTACGTCGAACTTTCTTTTTTAATAGAGTCCGATACTGAAGCCTATCCGGATATCCTTCCATCTACAAACGAATTACATTCGCAGATCACAGACAGAGGATACCAACAGCTAAAAAGAAAATAATCAGTTGCAACATGGAACGCAAAAAAAAACATTGTGTGCAATTGGAGATAGTACGCCAAATTATCTACTGTAAGCAGACATACAAAATGCTTACAGAATCCCTTAGATAAAATATTGATTTGCCGTATCTGTCGTGTCTGATGAAGGTGGGTAGGCGTAGCCCCAGGTCGAAGTTTGCGTGCCAACGTCTCCATTAACAGATGATGCTATACGACCTGCAATTAATAACAATCACCTACGTCAAAAAGATATTTTTTTAAACAAATGAATCACGAAACCGAACAGAGGAAGACCTCCTTTGTAAGGTTAGTGGTGCCTTTACTTGCCGACATTGGCAAATGTAGCCCCCTCCGAGGCCGGCCAACTACTTCGCGGGACCATTGTTGTGTGACGACCCCAAATGATTACAAAGCGAGCGGTGAGGGCGTGCCCGCTACAGCTAGCGTGACAAGTGCGGGCAGGGAGGTGAGGCGCTGTCAGCACTAATGCACTGTTGCTACAGCGGACTCAGTCCAGCCCTGCCCAGACACTTCCTGAGTCGGCAAGAGCGCAGTGGCAAGAGTTAACCGCGCAACAGGCAACACTACGCCAAAGTAGTTTTTCTGCAGATGTTATGTTCAACTAACTGACCGAAACTTGCAAACAGTGTTTAGTATCTGAACGAGCTTAATCCTGCACCTAGCGAGGTTTGTCAGAGGTTTGGCCTCGGATTGGGGAGAACACGGGCTCGAATCCCCGTCCAATCACACAGGTTTCTGTTTTCCGTGGTTTTCAGAAATCACTCGAGGCGAATACTGGGAAGGTCTATTCAAAAGACCTTGGACGAATTTCTTCCCGTTCCTTGCTCCACAGGCCCATCCCGCCTCTAATATCCTTGACGTCGACGAGGCGTAAAGACACAAAAAAACTGCATATTACATTTGATACGTTACGTTGTCCTCTTAGAAAAATTTATGGAAACATTTGGTGCAAACCTTACGGTAACAGTAACTATGTAAATTTTGTAATAGTGCCTCCAAGAGAACCGAGCCCATAGACTACATAAATCTGAGTTTTATTGGCTTAGGAGAGGTTTAGTTATTCTCGAGTTAATTTTCTATTGATTTTATAATTTGTTCCGTTTATAGCTGACGCGAATTTTTTTTTTTTTTTTTTTTTTTTTTTTTTTTTTTTTTTTTTTTTTTTTTTTTTTTTGGACTCATAACACGGTGCCATGGTATCAAGAGTCGTACAGAATCTAGCCAGGCTCTATCCTGCATTGTGCGCATTTCTAAATCTATTATATAGGCATAACAAAGATTACTTGAGGATGGAGAGCCAATTACAGGTATTCTTAGAAAGAGCGGGTAAGAATGAAGAACCATAATTTAAGAAAAGTACCGGTTGATACTGCTATACGGCAGTAATATGACTATTATTATTATTATTTATTTTACGAACTATGACGTATGCATCTAGTTGGTATTGCATCTTTGGCGTTTCACAGTATTCGAGTAGATTTTCATTTAATGCCCCGGCGTTATTTAACGTTGAAACATAAGAAATAATAAACAATTGAATTCTGATCTTAAGCTTTAAAACGGCGAAAACTCCATCGGAATCTGCACACTAGTTTTTGAGTTTTTTTCTGGAACATATACACGATTTTCATTGTATAGATAGAATAGATGTGCGCTGCTCATTTAACATTCCGTGTTAAGCAGTATGTCGGTTGAAGAAGATAAACATGCGAGTATTTAATCGCGTATAGTAAAATTAAATTCTTTTTCATCCGTTCATTAATACTGACGATCGGCTGCAAGGTACTGAGAAGAGGAAAAGATTCATATTCTGCTTCAGTAAAGACATTTTGCTTACGGAAGAAATGTATGAAATAACTGACGATCAAGAAATATTAACAAGTGAAATAACTAATATTGCAGTATACGCCGTCCTACCACAAAACGAGAGCATTCAATAATACTTGAAACTTTTCTGACATTTGTAATCAACCAGGTCCGGCTATCCTGCATTCAACGTAATTAATCGTATGTATTTGCGTAATGTTGCCAAACATATAATTTGGAGCTGTTCTCAGCGATAAATTCTGTGTATACGCGTGGACGTGGCGAGAATAAAGTGAAAATATCTACAAAGTTGTTTACGTTTTCTCGTATAGTTGAAGTTACAGATCATGGATCTTTCATTTTTATAAAGACAATGTATTCTGGCGTTTCTGTAGCCCACAAATGCACAAATGCCGTCTTGATTGCTAACAGATGGTGCAGGAGAGTATGAAAAATGTCCAGAACAATATGAAAAAGAATAGAAACGCCGCTATAAATGGAGAGACACAAGATGAATGTAATATGCCTCTTTGAACACGCGTCTGTAGCATGTGTGTCCCCTATTTCTTAGGCAATCCGGTTGTCTGATTTGTCTCGCAGGAAGCGTAATCAGGGGCTCCACTGTGTTTCATCTGCAGGAGTTGGCAACGTGCCAACAAAGCGGCTGGGAAACTTCCGGCTGTGTCGAATTAGTGAATGTGTGACCTGAGTTGTCAACGAAACAAGCAGCAAATTCACAATGGTTTTTCGCATCAAATGTTCGCTCGTTATTACTTTTTTCTTTCCCTTCTTCTTTTAGAACAATAATACTAAAAATTTAATTTTGAAAATAATGTTCAGGTGCAACAACTCAACAGTTTCATTAAATATTGTTACTGATATTGTTATGTTTAGTGACTGGATTATTAGCGGTAATGGGGTGATAACTGATATAATCGATCAACTTCAAGTAAACTTTTTTCTCCTAGTATCTTTTGTCACTGACCACTCTGTTACAGATTCTATGGCCCATCGGGAGAAATAGAAGACTACTTCTTTTTATCTTGTAAGGATAAAATATTTGTTGCACCCAGCGCAAGGGATCAGTGGCACTCTCGTTATTTTTGCCATAACATTCGGCGATCAGGCGGTTCTTCATGCTTGGCCATATTTTTCTTTTGCTTAACTTGAAATCCTCACTACGCAGTTGCGAGTAAAACTTGCTGACAGCTGATTACTGACTTTACATCTGACGCGCAGCTGTCTAACTAATGCTCCCACGCTGACTTCCAGTACTTCTGACCGCGTGGCCATTACATGATTTCGCTTATGTATCATCATACATATTTTCCTAAAAGGTGTTTTTTTTGTCACAAGCCATTATCTCCATTCATAACTAACCGAAATCGATAAATGAGGCGCCATTTTACAGATTAGGGTCTTCGTTTTGGTCACATCATATTTTGAGAAAGGAATTTAACGGAATTTGACCCTTAAGGGGCAAAAGTATCATTATTTCTATAACGTATTATTTTTTGGTCACGAGCTATTTATCTTCCTTGATACATAACCGAAATCGAGTAATAAAGCGTTACTTTAGAGTTTATGGTCTCTTCTTTGGGGAAAAGTATCATTATTTCCATAACGTGTTTTTTATGTAAGCCATTTATCTCCTTTGATACTTAACCGAAATCGATAAATGAGGTATCATTTAAAAGATTAGGGTCTCCACTCAGGCATAATTATAAATTAAAAACGATTTTTTTTCGGAATTTATCCCCTGAAGGACAAAAGTCGTAACTGTGAAAGTCGCGCGTATGCGACAGATAGTCGCTAGATATCAGGTGCACATATCACAGAGATGTTAATAAACTGCTTCACTGGAGTCGATTTTTGTTACGTACCAATGACACTAAACAAATAAACAGTTTATACAAGTGAGGGGGTGCTTCTTTCGTCCTATTAAAAACCACCAAAGGTCATCTAGTAATCCTATAACACTTGTGGTTCCCCGCAATAAACTCGCTAATTCTGAGGCTTTCTACAGCAAAGTGGAGGTTCTACTAAGTACCTGTAAAACCGCCTCGGGGCTACTGGGCTAAAGTTTCTCCACTGTCAGACTCGGTCGAGTAAACAAGCCACTGCCATCAAAAGCAGCTCCAATGAAGGAATATTTATATATTAGTTCCACTACATTTTAAATGGATTTTTAAGAATGCAATATTAAAAATTAGGTAGCTTTAGTGACCAAACAAGTTTAACTAGGCATCCGTAACAAGGTCTTCAACGGCGGAAAACTTAGATGAATTTAAAATTCCTAATCCTTTTTTTTGGGGGGGGGGGGGCTTTCAGCTGATGATAAGTTATACAATTTCAAATTGAAGACGGAGAATAAATTCCAGTATTTAATGAATGTGGTCAATTCTTTAGATCATCCCTGTTCACTTTAAAATACAACTGATAGCAAGAGTGACAGAATGTTTGTAAGTGCCGAAAATACTAAGTTAAATGGAATATGAAAGATTTCAAAATAGTAAAACTGTTTAATTTTTACAAACGTAATAGCTCCCGTACGACTGATACATTTGAATTAATATAACGGTCTCGAGTGACTAGCCGAAGAGCAAGATTCCAACTCACGATATTTCATCGATCGAATTATCAGTCGCTATCTTCTGGTGAAGAGAGGATGGTGACAGAATTTTCTAACGCTCAAATATTGCGTGTAAATACCTCTTTAACTCGGCTAGGCACCCGACAGCATTATATTAATTCTCAACACCGGGAAAAAACTTCGTTCATATTAACATAGACATCTGTTTGCAAAGTTTATACTGACAAACAACATCAGTACATTTGATGAAATACAGCTTTCAGAATTTATGCCAAAAATGTTTTATCCATAAATCTATTTCTTTAAAATGAATTTAGAGCAGCAATAGTGAAACAAGTTAAGTACACACATAAAGAACAAAAACCCAGATTATGTGCACATCACTGTTTGAGGTTCCGACTCTTCAGCCATGGAACAGAATCTAACGTCAGTTTCATACAATCGTTTATTTGACCTGTATTGTACTGTATTGTAGGGTGTTTATCAGTTATACCCTCTGTAATTTATCTTGTACCACAGTGACAAAGAGGGTTCTTTCCTTTCCGTACTGGAAAGGAGAGATGGAGTATATTCCAAATACAATTCCCACTCAGTGTATTCCATGTTGCTATTACCAGTTGAACTCTGTTTGGAGTAAACGTTGGCTCTATCTCGGTACCCATTTGTTTTGGCTCTGCACTTCTCTCTGTTTTGGTTGCTGTTGTTGCGGCTTATTCAGATTCTAGTTGTAGATACTCCAGATTCCAGTCTATTGCTGCATTACTGTGTACTACACGGTTAGGGCTTTTCTCAATCTTCTTAATCCATTTTGCAGCGCTGATATTATTTTTTGTTGACAAAGTATAATGTTACTTAGGACTAGAAGCCAATCGGTTCACCTGCTGTTCAGTGTGCATATTATGATTAAAATTGTTCTATTGAGTTGAATTTCTACTTTAGACGCGTAATAATAATGGTTCACCAGCCATGCTCGATCCGTATATTAGGGATATCGCAGCTGTTCACAGGGTGGCTATTGATGACGCTCAAGTTGTGCATGTATGTTTGTGGAGCAGACTGTTCCGTGTTGTTCAATTCTTTAAAAGATGCTTCTGTTGGTGACTATTCCATTTAGTGTACTTCCACATTATCATTATGAACATCCTATGGCTGGATAGTTAGTGAGAAATCACTGATTTGAATCCCAGTCTCGGGACGTATTTTAACGTTTCGTTAAACCCAATTTCACCTCTAGAAAAGATTTATTTTGTTTATAAATTTGCGCCAAAGTTTATTTATGTATATGCATTGCAACTATGGAATCTATTGTCAATTACGGTGCAGAATGTTGGTATTTAAAAAAATACTTAAAAGGAGGGATGGAGGGGGTGGGGGAAGTGACCAGAGACTAAGACTTTAAGAAGTGCATGTCACGTATTAAAAATACAAAAATACAAAAAATTAGGGACGAAAAAGTAAAAGAAAAAAATTCATTTAGCGTCTTTCAATATTAACTAATGATAGGTTTTATTAAAAAAAAATATAAATATACTAGCTGACCCGGTCACGCGTTGCTGTGACTTACTAATTATAGTACGTTGGATTAATGTTATTCTAAACTTCCTCAAGTAGTCAAATTAATATTCACTAATAAAGATAAAAACATTGTAGTCGATTTGGAAATTCAAATGTAATTGGTAAAGAGTTATGGAGAGCTGAAATTAAGGACAAACGATCATAAAACAATTTAATTTACATTTCATTACAAATTACTTAATTGAAATTATATAAAAATTGATATTTATAAAAAAAGTATTTTTTATTTACTTATATAAACTGAAATTTCAGTTATATCTTCAGTTATTCTGTTTTTATATTTCTCCCACAAACTCGAAGATTGTGTTGGATAACATGTCAAAATAATTGCAAACAGTTTGACGAATACTATTCGGCGTGGCTGTCAACGCTGCATCAGCAAGTATCAGGTCCCAATAATTGTGGTCTACCAGCAGCTGCAACTCACGACATGCATCTTGACATGTAGTGAACACTCGACATGTATTGAACACTCGACCATTAACTGTTCGTAAACATTCGAAAGAAGCTGTCCAGGAACATTCACCAATAACAAACGCTGAAAGAAACATTCATGTTGTTTTGGATGCAAAGTCTTTGCTTTGAATATGCCTGCGATCGAAGGATGTGGTTCTCCTTTTTTACGTGGCTACCATTTTTTACCTAATTTGTTCCATGAAAAATAGCTTGCAACTTCGGTATATAATAATGTTTTTGAGAATTGGTGGAACACATCAGATTTTTGACACAATGTGAAAAATTCAGTTTGTGGTTTGTCGTTTTTGGTGGCTCAAGTATTCTTTGGAAAATATTTTCTTCGGTGAAATATACACACTGATCGTTTTCAAGATGTATTGCCAGATGCTGGATGGAAGGGTCTATTCATGGATGAGAAAACTAAAAATATGCCAGATAGCTTCGTTGCTGCTGATGTATCTACCTATTTGGTATCGTGTTATTTAGTCATTTTTATTTACATTTTGAACTTCAAATACGACCAAATCACTGCCTTTATTAACGTATTTACAAACGCTCTTAATGGATTTTACAGAACTGCAAAACTCGACGTTAATATGAGCCTTATACGTTTTTGAAAGCAATGGTGAGTATGGTACGACCCACTGATTGTCAATCTCAACTTGGTTTCTAGAATTTGACATTCGTATTGTAAATGTTTGGCCACCATTCTCAGCGTTTCTGCCGCGATGCAACGGATAACCATCGATATCCGTAATAGTATCATTCGTATATTCCTTTGGAAAACGCTTCTTACATTTTCCACCTTCCATGCATGGCGATGTCATGTTAAAAGCACCGCACGGTCCGTGGATCGAGTGACTGGTAACAATATCAAACAATTCTTGATCAAATAAATGGATCCGGAAATTCGGCTGAAATTATTTGACCAATTTCTTCTGGACGGATTTTAACTTCAAGCCAAATCAAAATGTGAGAATGAGGCAAACCTCGCTTTTGCCACTCAATCAAATACAGATAGCAACGTGTGTTACCGAAAACTGAATGTTTTACGATTAAATCAATCAATGATTTTAATTTTTGTTTGAACACACGTGCCGTGACATCATGACGATGCATTGATTGATGGCCTGGTAATAGCAAAGTTTGTATTCCTCCCAATTCGGATTACATGTAAATGTAATAAACAAATCTGGGCGACCATAATGACTTACGTAAGTCATCGGATCTTGTATATATTCCTGCATGTTCCGTGAACTGCCGATGTAGCTTGAAGGTAAAATAAATACATTACCGATATCATTGGCGTTAAAATTTTCATAAATATTGCCGATAACAGTATCTCGTAAGAGGATGTATTCCTCCGATCGTAATTTAACCTGGTTGTATCGAATAAATCGCAAATGCTTGTTTTCAACCTTGGCGTACTTATCCACAACGTATTGAAGGCACAGTTGACGATATCGAAGGATATAGTTATCCTAATTACGTCTAATCATCAATCGGGGGGCGTAGTACATCATTGAAGTAACTTTTTTATTTGTTTTATTACCTGAAAAAATAATAAATTAAATAGTAAAAAAGAATAAGTAATCAATATAGTGGGCCCGCTATAATCCGGCCCCTGGTCGGAATACTGCGGGTCTACTGTACTAATAAAATAACGAATTAAGTAGTTGAATATTAAATTTACCAGCAAATGGATCACGCTGTTTGATGTTGATGTGATATTCATTCTTCCCTTGCCAGAATATCAGTGGATACTGGAGTGCGTCATACGAACGGTATAGATCCGAAATTTTACTAACAGTTCTATCTTTATCGTGTAACTTTAATCAACTGAGTCACCAAACATAAAAACTGCAACTTCATCTACGGTTGGCGCGTTGAATCTGCCAGCGTATTCTCTTGATGGTAATTTGTCAGCTTTGATGACAATTTGATAGTTGTCATTTTTTAATTGTGGCGACACAATTGAATAAGTTGATTATTATTTTCCAAACAATTTTCCAACAAAACCACAATTGCTCTCTCTTCTGCTTGTTCGATGAAATTATACTGGCACCTAGTTTTCAAGCATTCCTCACAATTTCCAATAGATTTGGAGAAACTTCGGGTCATCGTTTGGCATCGGTATCAATGACCCAATCTTATGGTACACCTGGCCTTGTATTTTGAATTTAGTTTCAAAATGACGTCCATCAGATGTAAGATCGCAAATTTTTGTTGCCCCAAAAGACGTCATCTGGAAGCAAGAATCGAATTTGCTTGTCTTGCGCAGAAACAATTTCGAATCGTTTGATTCGCCAGCAAGAAGGATTGTAAATGTTCTGGCGGATTGGGTAGTGGTAATAATACAACTTTTCCTGATGCGCAACACTTGCCGGCTGCTTCATTGCGGAATTTCAACGCCTGATAATACTGGCATATTTTGCTCACTGCACCGATTGCAGTTTTTGAATGTGCAGAGTAATCAATGGCTGGTGCATATTGGAACGCAAGACGAACAAATGATACACGTGTTAAAGCACGGCTGATTTACTGTCTCTCTCGTTCTCTTTCTCTAAATGTAGCTATGTGCTGTTCTCGTGCCGCTCTTGCTCTCGATATATTCTGTCACAGACGTTCATCACGCTGTTCTTGAGATTCTAGCATACGATTCTCAGCTGTCCTGATTCTTTGAACTTCCTTACTTGCCGCGATTTCTGTTGCTGATTGATGAGCTCTCTCGTCGTGCGTCTTGCCTCTCTGCTACACACATTGTCGAGGTTAGATTCTTAGGCAACATTTGACTTAAAAATATTTGAATTACAACAAAAAGTGCCTTTCTGAAAGCCTTAAAATAAGACACTATAATACACCGGAATTTTTGGGTCCATTGAAAAATACAGTAAAATGGAAGTTAAGAACTAATGAGGAAATATAAAATAACATTGAAAAAAATAACAGAAAAAGAAGAATGATATTTTTTTGATACATTTATAGCATGGATGACACCAGGCTTTCAAGAGGTTTAGAAAGATTTGAAACGAAATAATACCAGTGAACCGTATGGAAAGAAAATTTTTTCGTTAGCAGACTTTGAATATGGCAGGATTCAAAGGTAGAGAGGAGTGCAATAATGAAGGAGTACTGGGGAGGAAGAAAGAAAAAACAACAGGAGAGGAATTTAAATTGATACGTGGAGTCTAGCTGACCATAACAAAAAGAAGAAGAAAAATGATAAGTTAGCGAGAAATGCTTACACGATTCGAATTTATCGTAACGTTTTCTTCAATGTTATATTCATGTGTGTAATTACTTTGTCGTTAGGTATAAAGACACACAAACGATTAACAATACAGTATAATTATAACACAATACACAGCACAATTAAAATTGAAGAAACTCAAACATATGGCGTGGAATAGACCGTAGCATAAATAAATCGAAATACAACGCCATCTACTGGATGGTTCGATAAATTAACACACCGCCATCTGTTAGGAATAAACTGTAGCATAAATAAATTGAAATAGAACGTGATCTACTGGATGATTACCCAACCTAGCTAACCAAGTGTTGTATAGATAAGTTAACACATCTCCATCTGTTAGAAACTTATGGAACTATAATAATAATTACGTGTGGTCGTAATGACCTGGTGACATGGTTTCTACTGGCTGGGCATTCTGCCCCTGTCGTAGCCGCCTTTACCTAGCCCGCCCATCCTGCCTGGTACAGGGGACCTACATTTTAACGTCGAATCCGAACCACAGTACCTTCCTGGCGTATTTCACCTCATACAGCATGCTACGCCGGGGGTTAATGCCGGGTTAAGTGTCTATAAAAATCAACGCCAAGACAGGGACTCGAACCGGGGACCCTTCCATCTCCACTCAGACGTCCTAACCACTTAGCCAGCAGACCGCTTAGCAATGTGGGCTTACAAATAATTACAAACCATTGTCCTATGACAAACATTTAATGAACATTTATTTCACAAATAATAAATATTGAGGTCTATAATCCAGATAAAAACTATCCTATCTTTTAAGTTGGACTAAATCACACGCATTAAGCCAAATTTCATCTAAATCGGTTATGTAGTTTCGGAGTTCATCCCGGACGAACATCGTGACACGAGATTTTTATATATATAAAGATATACAGCAGTTTCATCACCTTGGGTCTAATTTCTCTAGTGCTGTTTTTTATTTTCTGGTGTTCTAAATTGAATTTTTATTGCCAACAGGTTTTAATTTTAACACATTTAACTCATTCGGCACTGGTTTTGTCTATTTAATCACACGATTATTTTTATTTCTATCTTTTCATATATTTAATTTTTACACATTACTCAGCGAATATGCTAGTCATGCATAAAATGTATATTAAGAAATAGCTGATCAGTCTAGAACAGAAAAAGATTGTCATCTGAGCCTCTCAAGAAATTAGAAAGATTTTTGTTTTGCTGTTATCAGTCTCTCGACTGGTTTAATGAAATCCTCCATCTCCTGCTATCTGGTGCTAACCACTTCATTTCATCGTATTGCTTACAACATATGTCCTCTATCATCTGCTTCATACATTCTAATCTTTGTCTACCTCTACAGTTCTTTCCTTCGACTGTTCTCGCCACTGACATATATTAACCAATCCCCCATATATTACAATGTGACACACCAACCTATCTCTTCCAGAAAGAAGAGAAAGGTTTGTGGGAAGGATATTAATTAATCTAAAAATAAGAAAAACGCAAAAAATAATGAAAACATTTGTAAAGTGGCGAATAGCCTTTTATGTTTATAGCATAATTAATGTTGTGTCTCACTGCAGCGAATCGCAGTGGCTGTTTATTTTATATTTTTTATTTTTTTTGGCCACTGCCAGTAATTACAAGCGAAGAGGTTCTAATGAGCGAGCAACATTAATTATGTACGGATGTCGGATAATGAATACCTGAGGCACTGCCCCGTGCTTTCAGCTGCGAAAACACTGTTCAACCTACCCGCTGGCGACTTTTCGGGAAAACTATACAACTTTAATTGCTGTTATTTTTAAACGAAGTTAGTTATAGCTTTATAATATTTTAATGTCAGATAGTATCACATGTTAGCAACACAGCAATGGTAATTTTTGGACTGAAGTTTCACGCTAGCATACAAACGAACCACGTTTTGCAACGTACGAAATGTTAGACAGGATTCAGGTTTCCAATATGATACATATCGATTTTACATGATTTCCTCGAATCACTGGTGCTGAATGGTGGAATTGTTTATAAAACATTTGAATATGTGGGTGCGCTGGTAATTACTTCATTTCCCATACGCGGAGAACGCCAGGTTTATCAAGTAATCATGAAATTGGACAGAAGATACTGCACGAATTCAACGATACATAAAAAATATATAACTTGACATTTACTGCACTAAAAAATTTAATTAATGAAAATCTATCATACAATTAATGTTATTTATGAAACCAATTGAATATTGGCACGGAAAATTAATTATAGGGGATCTTCCAGTATACTGAAAAAATTAATACTAATGAAAAACTTAAATCCAGCAATAACGACAAATTCACTCCTAGAGCGAGGGAGTGTCTGTCAGCAACCTTTTGAATAGTACGTAGAAGCATAACCGGCTGTCTGGGAGAAACCTTACTCGAAGTGCAGCGTATTATCTTCTGTCTCTTATGGGTGCAGGTGTAATGATTCTCTCGCTGTTGGAACAGTTCTGTTCTTCGCCTATTTTTCTTCGTTTCCTTGTTATTTTCGCTTTGAGGGATGTAAGAATCGTCAATAGTTTGTGAAATGTGAGAGTTCACAGTCGTCCTCGCTATCAGCAAACACCGTTTTTAATAATCGGTACATCAACACACAAAATTTTCTATGTATATACAACACTTAAAAAATTATTTCACAATCGCTTTTATCGGACACAAACGGTGAACATTCGAGCGAAGCACAACTCTGAGAACATTAAAAACCATACCTAAAATAAGCAGAAGAGCTTTTTTAAATTAGTAACAATGTAAATCCAATCAAAAATGTATGACCCTTTTCCAGATTTTTCATTCTATGAACTACGATAGACCAGAAGTAATGGATTTTGTGTTGAGTGGAGCTGATTCTCTTTGTAAATAGAATTTCAGATTTGGGTCACAAGTAGTTTATGGCGCTCGCTGGTATTTGTAACCGAGCTCTCCCTGCAGAGTGTTAATGTAACGCAGTGCTCTTACGGCAATGCCATGACTACGTTACATTCGTCACTATGCTTTAGCACCGTCGCGCCACGCAATAGAAGAATTATCAGGTCGTACTTAGGGGCGACGCATTGGTTATTCCCTTCCCCAAGCTATTTACATTTGCGTCGCGTATGCAACATGCAAAAGCCAAATGATATACGAGGATGGATATTCTGGAAGTGGCTTGTAAACTATTTTGAATATATTTCGAGGAAACGGAATCCCGTAATGGAATGTTTTGAAAGCTGGTGCTGTGTCGTGTATGGTTGGCGTATTATTCAAGAACTGAGAAGGTCTCACCATTTTTTAATTACCTGAATATGAAATGTTGGCATCGCGGTAATACGAATTTGGTACAAAAATTACATATAAGCCCCCCAGGACGGAAAATAACAAGGAAGGCTACATACATCAATAAAAAATAATAAAACAAAAATAACCGGAAGAAACAAGAGATACATAAAATCTGGGAATGCACTTAGAAAGTCTCTGAGAAGGATACATGTACAAATCAAAAAAAGATGGAAAAAGAACTGAAGATTTTTAGCAGAAAATTATTTTGAAGGCTGTTAAATTAACTTCGCGTTCATTGTTAATTAAGCTAGTTCTTGATAATACTTTCTCAAAAGATATTTAAAATATTAGAAGATTGTTATGGTCAATGGGGAGAGATGCACAATGCGTTTCAAAGAAGAGAATATGAAGCTTTATATCCTTATCTACCCGCCTCTCTGACTAGGGTTACTAGACTCTAGGTTTTTGTCTTTCGAGTCTTGGTTAGAGTGATATAAGAGAATTTGTGATGTATGGTTTTTTTGATGATTTGATTATGTAGAAAAGTCATGGGTTAAATATCAAACCTATAAGCAATTCGTATTGGGTGACAACATTTGTCGCTCTTGATGGTAATTCATTAGCAGGTTTAGTATACAAAACTTAGAAGTGTAGAACGAATGGGATGGCAAAACAAACCATACTTAACAAAAACATGAACATTAATCTACAGAAACGTTAACATTTACGAACACTTTCACAACACCAACGCTAAATTTGGTCACCGAACGAATTTTCTCAAAAAAGTGTTTTTTTTTTAAAAAAAATAAATAAATAAATACAAATAACACTGTTACACATGTATGGGAGTTAAAACGAAGATGTTCTCATAGCTTGATTAGAAACAAAGGTAGCAAGGTTTCTTATTTAAAGCTGATATATATAAAGCTCAACAAATAATTCACAAATTTACATTCAGATTTTAATAATTTGTTTTTCATGTTTAAGTCTCCTTTTTCACCATATTTTCCCAACATTAGCGTTCGGCTGCCTTTGATGAGCTTTATTCTTGATTGGCATGGGAAGGGAGGCGGGGGAGGGGGGGAGGAGGAGCTGGGCTCATGCCCTGCCCCGTTGTATCTCCCAGATCCAGTGTGCGTCACCTCAGCGCACTGAGCGCCGCTGGCGGGTATTACTTAAGATTTAATTGTATTCCAATATCTTCTCTTACCTAAAGAGATGCATTTGACTAACAATATATGTTGGTTTTTTTTTGTGAAAATTACTGAAGATGTGTGGGAATCTTACATGATATTTTAATTCTCATCATATCTATTTTTTTCGGTGCTTATAGTCTCTGGGTGACGGTTTTATTTAATTTGAAAAATAACTTAATTATTTCTGTCAAATTTTGCCGTATATTATATCTTTAAACGAGAAATTCTTATATATAAATTTGCATTTCGGAAACGGCACTAACAATTTGGAAGAAATTTCATATTTAGATAATGCTTACTTTTTAAGATTATCTAAATAGTTTTCATCCCTGCAAAAACGGTATTAAAAAAAAGATCGGCCCTAACTCCATCTTGTAGAAGTTTCAGGTACCAGTAAGCCTACACAAGTGATTTTTTCTTTGGTTACAGCAAGGAACTATTATATCTATGAACCAACAATTCTTGTATACTAGCTGAAACGTGCGAATACTTCGCACAGTATCGTCATCAGTCCTTGAATGGCAAGCTAATAATGTAGAAATAAGTAAATCAAGTATATTTATTAATGAAAGGTATTTTATTTTAAAGAGTAGTAATAAGTATCACTTTTATTATAAGAAGTCGTCATCATTAAATACTATGTCTTTAGTTGTAAAACATTTAAAAAGTAGATATTTAAAAAAATAATTATTGGCTATGTCAGATATGATTTTTTTCAAACTTAAAAAAACTTGTTTGAAAACAATATTAGCAGTTACAATGTGATCATCGTTCAATTTTTGACCGTATGTGTCTTTAACAAAAACTTAAATATTACCAAATCTAAGAACTCATGAAAAAGCCACGTACAAGTGTCCATATGAAAAAACAGGTTCTGGTAAACACAAACCTGCGCTTTGGTACGTTTGAATTTGTGCTTTATTAATGGTCATAGAGAAGGTCACATAGATGGGGAATCGTTTTCTCATAATTTGGGAAGACACGGTTGGGTCAGAAGGTGTGAGATTAATGCGAGGTATGAGTATAGTTTTATTAGAGTGAATGAATTTAGCACTGATGATATACTCGTCTAAGTGAATTACCGCTAATATTGCGCCATTAGTTAATCCCTGATTAGCACTAAGATTTCTATTTAACATAATAATAGCATGTTTCCTTAGAAGTAATTGATGAGGTGGTAAACCGAACGATCTCGGAAATGCCTTTAGTGATTTGGATGAAATTTCATACACAGATAACGTTTTGCTTTTGAAGTTCTTGTATTTGGTATCTATGAAACGGCTTTAACCTCATGTCGTAGAATTTTCAGGAACCAGTAAGCCTATTGATGTTAGTTAGACTTCTCTTTGGTTAGAGAAAGGAATTGTGCACTTCAAAATGACTAGGAAGTCTTCAAACAAAACATTTAACTTTAATTAAACTTCACATAAAATCTTACATATTGAACAGAAATTGAAAGACTCCTATATTTTAATTCTCATCGTCTCATCTATCTTTTCCGTGCTTAAAGTCTTTTAGTCACCGTTTTATTTAATGTGGATATTTAAATCCAGCTGTTACTGAGAATCTGAGGAAACTACTTGATGAAAAACATGTACTGTATATCACGTAGTTCCTTTCGTGGTGTATCTGCAACGACCGTCATGTGCGGAAACGAAATTAATAAAACTACGTCTACATCACGACAGCAACGCTGTTCCTGCGTTGCAGGGCCTGTTATTACGTTACACAACCCTAGTGGAGACGGACTGCCTGCCGAGCTCCTATTGGTCACTCATACGCGGGCGTGCGCATTAACTAATGGCAACCCTGTGTCCCTCGAGTTGATGCATGGAGGACTGCTGTATGCGCCGACTGACTGATGGAGTACAAGCACGACAGTGCTGCTATCTGGAGGCAGGGAACGCGAGTCCTTTACGCTCTATCAGTTTCGTTATCTCGCCAGCACTCGTCCCATGATTTTTGTTTTTATCAGACTAGCATAAGTCGTGTTTCTCTTTCCGTTGCGACCTGTTTCCAGGTTGGTAATATTTTCACTTTAATGGGCGTGAAAAATTATTCTGGGCTTACTGCGTTCTAAATGAAGCAAAGTACCCCGCTAGCCAACGATTTTACGGTGCGACCTCGTTGCAAAACATTGAACATTTAAGGGGTCAACTCTGAGCTGATGAATTTTGAATTCCAATGTCATTCTTAATTAGGCATCTTATCTGAACAAAGATCTTGATGAAATAAAAAATAGTATTATATGTTTACATTCTGACGCAGCAACTGGGTCATTAAACCATCTTGGTCTCGAGATGTTTAAAAAGTATTACACAAGACTTCTATTCACCAAACGCTAGGCAACCATATTCCGATAGATTGATAATAATCGGGAATCTGGTCAAAATCAACGATCCTTTAAATCCATAGCTTTGAAGCACAATACCTATGTTACTACTTTGTTTAGTAGCTTCATTTTCAACTTTAGTTTTCTATGCTTTAAAGTCTCCGGTATCTGCATAACTTGCTTTAGCCAAAACACGGCTATTCAATGTAACCAACAAGCCTGTACTCTGGGAACCGCAGGTGAAGTTTACCGTTTCTAAATCTATCTCATAGTTAGCAGCAAAATTATGATAAGAATAATTGATACTTCTGTGCTCGCAGTTCTTCTGGAACGCTGTGCAGTCTTATTACCAGTAATCATATCGACTGCTCTAGGTCTCACAGTCCTATTACTAAAGTTTCAGAGCCACCCCAAGTGTCAAAGACCACTAAGTCTTATCAAAGCAATAAGATACTCCATCATATCACATTAAAAAAGCCTACTTGATCGTTTTTAGGCTAGTAATAATACGATAGTAGGAAGATAGTCAATGATATTACAAATACTCTCTTGTTTACTCTTTCTTGGTTTCGAAAGCGGCTTTCCATGGGACACCCCAGCAATAACGGACGAAAATCTTTGATAGTGTTTGTGTCGCGTGTGTTCAATATATGCAAAGGAGGCGAGGAATGTAATACAACGGAACAGCCTTACCTGCCACGAATTTTACTTTTTTTGTTACTTCGACCGTGATGATGGACAAGTCGTGAAGTATGTTCGACTTTTCGTGTGAGTAATCGGTAGATTTCACTCCTTTAGACTCCACAGGTCTTTTGTTTGAGACAAAAAGTAACACAGGGAATGAATATTAATAATTACTTGCAAGGATGTGCACGGAAATGGTCAAAATTGTTGAATTATATGGATTTTCATTCCAAGTTAATGGTTCGGATAGTATGTGAGAGTGGAAACAGTGAAGAAATGTAGCTGTTTTTAAATTACCGCAGTGGGCCGAAAAGTGGGACGAATAACGGGGTGACAGAATAACAGCGTCAGGCGTTCCGTCATCGCAAGTATTAACACAACAACGGATCAATGCAACAGGTGTGACATTGCCTCTAATTACTGACACATTTCAATCTCCATGAACAATTAACTTTTCAGGATATCACAACCTTGTGAAAGCAAATAATAGTGTGCTGCTGTGATTTCTAATCAGTCTTATCAACCGTATCTATGTTACAATAACGAACATCTATTTTACCGTATTTGTTTGTTCCCCATAATATCAACAGTCTACATATTGTTTGTCTGTATATAACATGCAATTTTGCAGAGAACAATTATTCGTGATCATTTATTTTGGTGATGCCATTAGCTAAGTGAAAACGATAAAATCTGACATGTTATTTAACCCTAGAACTACATACAGGGGTAGATATTTACCCTAGGTAAATTTTAAACTACGTTTCTAAGTTAGTCAGTGACATTATCGACTGGAGATCTATACCATAATTTAGTTCAAGGTTCTAACAATAGGGCGAGGTCGCGGGGTCCTTCAGTTTCCTGATTACTGTGACGGAGTGAAGAGGTGAAAGTTGTGTGGGATTGATATCTACGCCGGTTTGTAGTTCCCGTTAGTGTATTGTGTAGGTAAGTTATTTTTCTCTTTTTTTGTTAAAATAAATTTATTTTACGCATTATCACCTTATTTTACAATAAATGTTAGATATATAATTTTCGGCAAGCGAAAAAATTGATATGCACTGAATTTTTTTTGGTCAGATGACGAAAAAATACAATTTGAGAAGCATCGATTCACTGGCAAAAACTTTGACGGAGTCCGAGAATGCCAAAGAATCAGCAATCAACTGTATTTCCGATGAAGATAATAGTTTAGAGACAATGAGCGGATCGGAGTCGGAAGAAGATGCCGATAATTAAGAAGTAGAACATTCAGGCAGAGGAAGTAGTTCCCGAAAAAAGATGTGGAAGATCAATTACTCGTGGCGTTAGTCGTTTAAATCGTGGTTGAAGGCCAGGTATCGTCAATGGTAAAGATGGGCATAGATGGTATACGACAGCACGTGAACGATCTCAACAACGACGAAATCCTCCGACATCGTACTTGCCGAGCCCACTTGGAGCAGCGAAACAAGTCTGTACGCCTTTTGAAGCATGGAATTTGCTTTTTCCTGATTCTTTGTTGGAGAAGATATTTCGCTGCACGAATGAAGAAATTCTAAAAGATTTAGAGGCAGTCGAAATTGATGACACATCAAGTCCCACGTACTAGAACATTTTTTTGATTGATTTGAACGTTTACATAGGATTAATATATTTTTTTTTTAACAAGCAAAAAACGAGTCACACAAATCTTGAAGATCTATGGAGTGCTGATTACGGTTCCATCAGATACCGTGCAACGATGTCTCGACTCCGATTTTCCTTCATATCGAAGTGTATACGATTCGATCATAAAAGTACACGGCTTGAGCGAAAAGCAATTAATAAATTTTCTGTAATCCGTGAGTTTTAGAAACAATTTGTATCAAATTGTACAAAATATTACTCTCCAGCTTCATATTGTACAATAGATGAGCAACTAGTTTCCTTCCGAGGACGATGACCATTTAAAGTATACAATGGCCCTAAGCCAGATAAATACGGAATCAAGATCGTGATGCTCAACGATGCACGAACGTTCTACATGTTCTCTGCACTGCCCTACGCGCAAAAGTACAGACAGAGAATGACGAGAGTGTCAGATCATACTACATTAGGAAATTATTGGAGCCGCTGCATGGAACCACCCGAAACATTACGTGTGACAATTGGTTTCCGTCAATTCCAATTGTCAAGAAAATTCTTTCAGAGCATTACATTACTATGGACGGAACACTACGGAAAAACAGTCGTAATATTCCTGAGAATTTCCGATGCGCAGGACAGGTGTCATCATCCATGTTTGCGTTGGATGACTTCGGTATCCCATACTCCAAAACTAAATAAAATAGACCTCCTGCTGTTAACATTACATCATACTGACACGATCGACTCGAACACCAAGAAACCAGAGATTAATTTTTTTTATAATACAACGAAAGGAGGAACTGACACCTTTGATCGAATTTGTCACAAGTACTCCACGCACCGTAAAACTCTCCGATGGCCTATGAGCATATGGATGGCCATACTTGACCAAGGAGGAATCAACGTCTTAATCCTTTACAACTTCAACGCTGATCTTGCCAGTACGAACCGAAGACAATTTATAAAAAGCCTGGTCAACTCACTTTTGGAGCCACACGTTAGGGCAAGGCTAGAAGTACCGTCTCTTCACCGGGAGCTAAAAAACAACATCTTGATTCTTAAATGATGCAGCCATTCTCCAGGGATTCCATGCGACGGAGGGTGGATGCATGTATCCTCGCTAACGGAGGACATTTTGAACATTTCCTGTAACAAAGTGTTTGAAGTCACGCTGGTACGTTCTGTTGCTGTGTGTTTCCATTCCATGTTTAATGTGATTTGAAGAGAAGTAATAATATGAGCTCTAACATGGAAAGTAAGCGTTTTCGGACACATGTCCACATAACATATTTTCTTTGTTTGTGTGTGAGGAATGTTTCCTGAAAGTTTGGCCGTACCTTTTTGTAACACCCTGTATATTTCTTAAAATTTCAGAGTCCCAAATAAATAGAATTTTTTTGCGAAATTTCATGATGGTATTTTTTTCTTAAAAGCTTTATATACAGTATATATATATATATATATATATATATATATATTGCTGTCATCAGTATTTCGACTGGTTTGATGCAATCCTCCAGCCCTTCCTATCTTGAGCTAACCTCTTCATTTCTACATACCCCTTACAACCCACGTCCTCAATTATCTGCTTCATATATTCTAATCTCTGTCTACCTCTATAGTTAAGAGCTCAATTTTGTGTCCGGGCTTGCCACACATGTCTACTTATTAAATCATCAAAATAAAATAAATTTTACAATTGTGAACCGTTACTGTTGAGCTGTGTATCTCCGTGTTGGTCAATATTACAAGTGGTTTCATTAAAGAAGAATTCAGTTATATCACATGGCGACTGCAGCATAGGAGGACACTCAAAGCATTATCCAGAAAGATTTTTCTGTTTTCAACTTCCAGCGAAAACATTAACAGTTTTTCACACGGTCTTGTTAAAAATTTAGTTGCAGTTATCTATAAGCTACTTGCAAGAGACTCTAAAAAGAAAAGGAGGTTCCAATCAATCTACGTTTATGAGATCGCTCAAACTGGTCTTCTGCTGTCTAGAAAAATCGGGGTCTAACCCCCATAGCCTTAACCTTCACAGTGCCCGTGCAGTTTACAGATATTGATTTGCAATGTTTGCCAGAAAAGAGGACGAAATTATTAAAAAGTGTTTGTGCGCTTTAGCAGTACCGCTAATAAGCGCTGACGGATCCGATGGAACCAATTACCGCCGTTTCCACAGCCCGGTGGACACTGTGCAAGTTGGTTCGAGCGAACTTCTCTGACTTGCCGGCAGCCCTCCCCGAAAAGGGACGGCAGCCCTTATTGAGACCACGCCTGAGACTCCCAGTCTGCAGAAACATTACAACCGGAAGATGTCATCTTCAAAATTCACTTTTTAAAAATTTGATTTTTAACCTTCCATATTTTCCGGGAAATTTATGATATAAATAGGTCCTAATATTTTGAATACACTTCTTTGATCATGTTCACTTGTGTAATATAAAACTGTAAAGATTTTTATATTTTTTTGTTAATCTTGGGTGTCGGAATCTCTAAGGATTTTCACTTCCGTGAAGCTGGTTACGTTACTGTTGTTGTGTTTGTTACGATACAAATAAAGGTTTGAAATTGTGAGTTTTTCGACCTGGTGAAGTCAATTTTTCTAAATGTTTTTTAAAAATATTTAACTTTTACCTTTTTTATGCAAAATATTTTTAAATACTATTCTGAAGTAACATATCAAATCAATAAGAATATTTTGCACTAACATATGGTTAATAGACCTGAATAATACCGCTACGAATCGAACAATCCGAATTATGGTTTGACACGTTTTCAGTGGTATCTAATTACAAATCATTTGAGGCAATTAAACATTTTATAAAAAAATTATGACGATTCTACCGTGTCTAAATTTTTCGTACAGCAGTTTTACTCAATTTTCTGTCCTGAAAATACTATTTTGTTTACAGAGAAATGTTTAAGTCTTTGTTCCCCATTTTTATTAGTTGGATTTCAATATTTAAGCAGGTTAAGTATTACTTTAAACGGCAGGAATACCTACTGCATTAATATCTTCATAATAATTGGACACTTGAACGTGTGAATCATGGGAAAATAAAATAATCATGAACGTCTTTCATGGGGCAGTAAGAGAATCAATCTTGCTCTATGAGAATAAATTTGTTATAAATACAAATCAATCACAAGGAAAAAAACTATTTAATAATTATACAAGGAGAACACACCCTTTGAAATGTGCAATGTATACAGGCATATTTGGCTATGACGCTAGATTATATCGTGGCTAAATCGAAATGAGAACTCAACAATATGGTGAAGAGCGTAATTAAACAGGGTTTTGAAATAATACAATGCAGTAAGAAATACCAAAGAGTCTCACATGCAATAGAAATTCGCATGGACTGCACACGCGGAACTAAAACAAAAAGGAAACATATTGTGAAATTCAAATGGAGAAGAATACTTGAAGACATTAATAATATCGGAAGGGAAAGAAAAATAAAATCTGATAAAAATTATGGGTCTCAGATGAAATTTCGGAACTGACATATGAAAAGTCGAAGAATTTCTAAAGATGGGACAGAAAGACAACAGAAAATATTTTAGAACTCACCCAAACAAGAAATGTAAGAAAACCAAATGATAAAAACAACGCAAGAGAAGGGCAAAGACGCAGATAAGAAAATGATTGCAGGTAGAATAGATTTTCCGTGTAGGAAGAGCAAAAAACCGTTTTGAGAAGAGAAGAAGACGTGTAAAAACTATCTGATGTACGTACTTACCGTTAAAAAGAGATAAACAACAGAGAAAATTAAGTGTTTTAGAAAAAAAATTGATTTTTGATTCTGTTTCAAGCGTAGAATTGAAGAGCATTTGAAAACATTGAATTCAAATAAGCCAGTAGTATGATGGGAAATACTTAAAACAGCTAAATTTAGTAGCAGCATAATATCAAAAAGTTACGAAATTGGCTAGATTTCAACTTTTTTTTTTTTTTTTGAAAAAGTATCATCTGAAGATTTCAGAAGAAAATGCCAGCTGAGAAGTGTGACATCCGTACTTCAAAATTATTACCTGTGATAATAAATTTTAAAGAAGTAAGTACTAAATAACTTCTGACCTGTACTGGAATTAGATTACTTTAACATAAGCAAAGAAACAATAGAGAAAAGAGGAATATAAAATACTCATCTTTCATGTGTGGGAAACTCTGCAAGAAGTGAAAGAATAATTTGAATGAAGTGTGCGAGCTGAATGCGAAACAATCATCACGTTAAGATTCGCTCATGAAATTGACATTTCAATTTTAAGAGCGAGTGTATTGGAAAATTAGTTGATTGCACAAGCAAGTCATAAATTGTAGAAGAAATCATAACACAATCAGTCCATGTAGCATAACAATACGCATTAGAAATATTTTATTTAAGAGGGAAAATTTCAACGGATGATAGAAGAAAAGATGTTTTCAAAAGTAGCGTAGCTCTATAGGAAAGAACTTTCTTCGAAACTTGAAATATGACAAATGGTTGAGAAGGAACATTGTAAATCTGTTTTTACGGAGCTTTGAGTTAAGAAATATCAGAAATAAGGAAAATTCATTAATTAAAAAATTGATTGTGTAGAAGGTTATATATATATATTTTTTTCTCGTTCCACTAAGGAACTTTGATGGAGACCCACGAATTTCGGCGTTGGATAAAGTACGTGAATGAGAGACGAGTTTCTAAATAGAATTTGAATCGTAGAAAGATGGAACGGATTAGTTTACTGAGATGGGTCGTAGTTTGGGTGAGAACGTATATTCAAATGTGAAATGTCCTTGTAACAAGACAGTATATACCTTCACGAGGTCTCAAGAAAAATATTGATCGTTATTAACCAAAACACGAAATTAATCATGTGGTATATGAAAGGTCCATGTTTACTTCTAATTTTTCCTTCTTGAATTCAGAAATATAAATGTAATCAATTTTTGAAGTGAGGAAATATTTTGCTGCTAACTTTATTATTTTTCCTGATTCAAAAATAAAATAAAACTTCAGTATCCACAGTATGGAAAAAAAGAATGGATGATTGTAATACGAGTCATCTATTCCATATTTATTGCGTGTGGAACCATATTCTTGTTCGTTCATGACTCTAACTATCTTAATGACCACAATTATCACTATGTTCTGAACCGAATCTTCGTTACTAAAAGTTTAAACAGCAAAGAACTTCAACTTCATTCATTCACTGATCTTAGGACATTTTAGTACACAGGCATGTGTATACTAAATAAATTCTTTTTTCCTTAAATAAAAAAAATACATCTCATGATTCAATAGCACGGGAGGCTACATATCGCTGTATCATTGAATAAAGCTATTGTAAATATGCACAGAGAAATCGGTATTTTCCCTTCCTTTCTGTCCTGCAACTCTTCATGCGTCTCTCGTTCGCCCTTCTCTCCCTGACGCAGCAGTGCCAAGTAATCTTCGGTATCTTGCGGGACCAATAATTTGCCGCAGGCGCCGCGCCGGTGCCCGCCGTCCGGTGTTTGAAGGCTTCGCTGGCCGCCTGGCTGCAGGCGTACGGTCGACTACTCCCCGGATGAACGTCGCCAACTCTGCAACTACTTCAAACAGGCAGAAGCGATAACGCTGAGCACATTCAAGGAGTGTGTTAAGCTTACCTGTAAAATATGCACAATACTTTTTTAATAAAATTTAGAAGAAATTATTATAGATACAAATCTAATCAGAAGTAAGGTACTAAAATTAAGAGAAAGAATAGAACAGCCACAGTGTACGAAAATAGATTTTTTTGGTTAGCTTTGGAATCAGAGATTATTATTATTATTTTTTAAAGAAAATAGTTGTGTATGAACTACAGCATTGCTCGCAAATGAATAAAAAGAAATAAGAATTCAGAACGTAGTTTTAGAGAGCATTTTAAACAACTACGAGTATATCCACTGATAAAACAGGAAAAGATCAACTTTTTAGAAATTATAATAACAGAAATGTAAGGATATGCTGCAATTGGATTCATTCAGGACTATTTACTAACACAAGCTAAAATTTATCGAGCGTTACAAATATTGGGAATATATGAGATACAGCTGAAAGTTATTTTGAGATGAAAATGCAGCCTTAGTAAAATAAAAAATGTGAAGAAACCAATAGAGGGGTTAGTCCAATCTTAAGAGAAAGATAATCACCTGGAATTTAATAGAACAGAATAAAATAGAATTTATTTACGCCATTTATATCATCTTGAGAGCAGTGTGGGGGAAGTGGAATATAGCACGAGGTTACGAATAGAAATCACATTAACTACATAAAATCATCATGAAAATTTACCACAACTCAAAGCAGTAATTGTTACATTACGAATAAATTTTTTCAAGGAAGTATACATGCACATTTGTTATTGTAAGTCATAATATTTTTGTTTCTATTTTGAAATAAAGAGTTATTAATTTTACAGAATTTTTTACTTTCAAGAGTTCCTTATTTAATGTTATTATGGAGAATAAATTGCATAAAAAAATTTAAAAAAGTCTGTTCAAGGCAGTTAGGATTAAGTCATTTAGTTCCATGGAATGAAGGACGACGTTAAATGTGGAAGCCGCAGAAATTTATGTGCTTAATAAAAATTCTGCTCCTTCGAAATTTCACTAGAAAATGCTCTAATATATAGTGAAAAATTACTAAAGTGGTTGGGTATTTCGAAGTCACCGCGGTGTCCTTCCAGTCAGTGGTCAACGCGAGTGGAACTACCGAAATTTTAAATAACTTGTTTCACATCCAAGATTCTACTGACATACTCCACAATTTATCCAGTACCACGTCGAGAACAATGCGCCAACGACCTAAACAATCTCTGATATATTCATTACCAACAACAAAATTCTAAGAACCTACTCAGAAATTTTTCTACCAGTTACATAAAGACATACTTACAGCAGCAGTTAGTGAATCATTTCGGCTTGATTTAATTAACAATTGAAGGAATAGTTTCAGTTTCAACCTGTTAGTGTTACAATCGGTATTAGATATGAGAACAAGGAAAAACCAGTAATTCAATCAGTTTCAATATATCGCTGAAAGCTCTGTCGTGTTCTAACTATGGCTTAAATTACAGACTCGAAAATTGGCAGCCGATTGGACATTAGTGTCAGGCATTCCGCTACATACGTCTCAGTAATAATACTTTCCTAATTCTGTTTATAAATATTTTGGAATAATATTTTTGCCTTTGTTTTACCGGTCAATTTTGTTGAATCCTCATCTTGATTACCAAGGATACGGAATTAGTTTGTCTAATCCAATTGAAAACAGTTAAGACTCCTTTCTGGCGTAATTCCTCTTTTCACTTCAATTTATTCTGCATTTACACAGTTTACTGTCAAGCGCACATCTTGCGCTTGCATAATCTATACTTCCTTACAGGCCGACGGCAATCTAGATTGGTGTCGACGGAATTGAGCTCTCGTTCTTTAATTTTCTCCAAGGAGTGCGGAAGACATTTTCGATTACAGTGCTTCAGCAGTTGTAATGAAACTAAAAGCCTCGCAGCATTTGCCTTCCTGCGCACCATAGCGACACTGCCACAGTTCTCGTCTACGTTTTAATAACGAATTGATTGGATGGACTGTTGCTACATAGCAAAGGGGTATATCCTTTGAATGACAGTAATGCTTATATACTTTTTTATCGTTGTATTGCGGTGTTTTTGGAGTACAGCAGTGTTTCCCAACTAGTAGTACGTGTTCCCCAGGGGCACGTGAAGTACCTTCAAGGGGATTCGCGCGGTAATTTCTTGACTAAGGTAATCACTAAGGAAATTGAAAAAATAAACACTTACGAAAATATTAATATCTCTAAAATATATTTTCAGGCAGCCAAACTGTGTGTGTGAATCATATGACAGTGATAACCTTGAAAAACTAGTTTCATTTTTTATTTATCATTTCAGCTATATGTAATCGTAGGTTTTCCGGGCGAATCTGACGTTTGAAGATCTCTCGGATATGCGGCCGGATCAATTGATCGTGGATGAACGAATTTTCGACGGCGTAACGTGCCATCATCTTCAGGTTGCGTCTGCTGGTCGGCGTGAGGAGCGCAATCCAGGACGCGACTGTTGGGCTCGGACCAAATTACTCGCCATTCAGTTTAAGTAATTCCTTGAGAAGAACCCTGGTGAAAAGTAAAACTACGTCGAAACTGACAATGAGATCAGAGTCGGACAGTCTCAGTTGTTGAAGATATTCGACGAACTGAGCCGAGTTCTTGATGTGGTGCTCACATTTGTCAACTGATGGACTCAGGACAGTCGTCAGGCATTTGGCAAGACCGTACGTTGGCTCACCTGTTGTGCTCACTATGGCCTCATGGGAAAGCCCGGCTTGTGCACTTTTGGCAGTCCGTAGAGCCTGGGTGGTACGGCAGGACGAGGACTAAGTTTCTTGTCTGTGTCGTCTGGTAAGGAATTTCGAAGAAGTTAAATCATTTTCCGTTGCATCCTGCTGGTGAGAGGTAGTTCTAACTGATGTCTTTGATACTACAATTCGAGCAAATACCACACGAATGAACATAATTACGCAAAAACATTTCAGGCCACGTGAGCAAGTTACGAGAGAAATTTTACTTGCTTACTTTGATTATTTGCTTCACATATTCCAATCTTTGTCTACATCTACAGTTATTTCCTTCGACAGCTCCCTTCCTAACAAGTTAACCAAACTTGCATGTCTTAAAATCTAAAATTACAACTGATGGCCGAAGCAAGAATGATGTTAAAAGCAGAATAGAACTAGCGAAAAGAGGCTACTTGAAAAAGAAAAATCTTTCAGTTTCAAATATTAATCTGGGACTCAGAAAGAACTTTATAAAACCTTATGTCTGGAACACAACACTCTATGATAGTGAGTATGGACCCCAGGAACACAAAAAAGATGTAAAATTTAAGCTTTAATTTTAATAAATAAATTACGCCAAAGCAATTGACTTTTTTGTATTTATTGGTCTCCCGTACGCGTTTCACTTCTTTTGCAGAAGCATCTTCAGCGGGTTTTTTTCTATTAATTACGTACAAAAGTTGTAAGCAGGTTATGTTGTGTTTGGTACAGTGGAATTAATTATTATCTAGCTTATAATCTACTTACATTTAGTGGTCTATTGCATTTCTCATAATAAATGAATACACAAACCTAACACACCCAACACTATACAAAACACTGAAACTAAAATAAAATAGAAACATCGACACAGGAAAAACAACAATAAATAAGGATATAAAAAACCACAAAAAATACTGAAATCATTTACATTTGAAAAATAACCGCCAAATAAATGAAATACTGAAAAAACAAAACAATACCGCATAACTACACAAACTCGATACTTAGTAAACAAAACAGAACGACCATTCGCAAGAAAATACACATAGTGCAGTGTTGTGAAACTGAATAATGAAGACACTTCTCACCAAAAATGCAAAAGCACTGATGCTGAGAATGGAGCTAAAAGAAATGCAATAGAACACTAAATGTAAGTAGATTATAAGTTAGATAATAATTAATTCCACTGTACCAAACACAACATAACCTGCTTACAACTTTTGTACGTAATTAACAGAAAAAAATCGCTGAAGATGCTTCTGCAAAAGAAGTGAAACGTGTACGGGAGACCAATAAATACAAAAAATCAATTGCTTTTGGCGTAATTTATTTATTAATATTATCAGCAATTAAGGAAAATGACCTACAACATCCAGTTATAAAATTTAAGCTCTTCAAATGCTATAGAAGAATACTGAAAATGAAGTGGACTGGTAAAGAACGAAGTGAACGTGTTTTGGAGGTGCTGGTTGAGGAGATGAGGTTGTGGAAGAGTCATACAGGAAGCCCAGTTACTTCTCTTATACCGCAGGTTTTCCTGAAAACAAACTGATCTTAACAATGCCTTATTATTCTGTATATTATCCTCGTCAGTAACTAGCTCTCAATGGAAAACTAAATAGAAACACACTTCAGTGAAAAGCTTCTATTGTAATAAAGTAAACAACCTGACGTGGGCAGTAAACAGATTTGAGTAAATTTTTTTTTAGAAAAAAGCATAGTTGTCCCAATTTTTTTTTATATGGATACACAGACCTCGTAATATTAATTTAATTCCTTACTTATTTGAACCGACAGTACAATTTTTGTTGGAAACACTGCGTTAGTCTTTGGTCTGATAGGTTTACTGCTAATCCAAAGATTTGTTAATGAGTCTTCCAAATATGAAAGTTTATATTGGGCTCTTTGCAGTGAATTCAGCTTTACAGCAAAATCTTGGAGCACCCATATTCAGGAACATATGTTGCTGTTTTATCAAACCGGTCTACTGTTAACCTTATACAAACCGGTAACTCTACAGGTTAAAGGATATCTACAGTTTTGGGTGAAATCCGAATCAGTGAATCGTTCGAAGCATTTCAAGTAAAGTTTCGTAGATACAAAACACAGACTCGAGGCCTCAGAATTTCGCTGTACAACCGGATTAAACCTGGGAACCTTCCATCTCCACTCAGACATGTGCATCTAACGAGTGATCAGTTTTTTTGTGCATAACAAACAGTATAGTTACTATAATACTACTCACTGACTAAGAGGTTTTAAATTTCTTTATTATTTTTCTACTGATAATTCCATTATTAATTGACCGGTTACATTAGAGTAAGGTAATTAGTTAAAGGTGTTGACTGTTGACTGTTGACTGTTAACTAAATACGCGGATGCATAGGATCCATTACAGTATAAATTTTAACGTCCCTCAAACCGTGGGACGGAATATCCATCGATTCACGTCAGCTATTTAACTAAAATTAGACCTCTGCGATATATTTGAAACATTGCAGCTTTTTCGCGTTTTTTTTTAAAATAAGTTTGTTGCTGTGTTTTACTCACATTAACAGTTTCTACGTATAGGAGTGTTCCGTTTGGTTGTGGTATCCAGAGAAATCACGGTGCTGATCTGTGTTTTCCTCCGAATTTTCTCGTATGTAGCGAGGGACGAGAGAACTGCAGCAACTTTATGAACTTGTTTGCTGGTGTAACCGAGCCGGTGTATCTGGTGGGTCAATCGTATGCAAAAAGCTGGTCTCCAAGCAGCCTTTGGTATACGTCGTAACACTCAACCAGAAATCTGGAGCGGTGCGTCAATTCCCTCGGGAATACCTCACATCCCTGCGAAGTGCAGAGACCAGTCGCTTTATTGCTGGCGAGGAAAATGTGAAATGCACAGAGACCTGTAGTTCCATTGCTAGTGAGAAAAAAAAGTGAGTAACGCACAGCTTACACCCATATCACCCATATCATCTGTCGTGGTAACTACTGTTTTCAGGCTGTCAACATGTTTTAATTTCTTTTTCGGTTAGCTATCGGGTAAATAATTATGATACAGGCAATGGAAAATCTCTTATGTATAAAAACATTTAAGATAATACCGGTAAGTAAAAGATTGGATGAATTCTTAACAGAACAGAAACAAAGAATTACGCTAAAGGAAAAAACTCCAAGTAGAAAAATATTCTTCTTTCAATTGCTTACGGAAAGGACGTCTTCCTGATAACCTCGTCAAATGAATAAAGAGTTACGAGTGAAACTAACGCATTGCTAGAACACGGTTGCCAGCTTAGTGTTAGAACTTTCAAGAAGTGGCTGTTAATCAGAGAAACATGCCGGGAGTACCTCTGTCAGGTGATCGGAAGATGATAGGAACAATAGGAGATGCATGAAATAATTTTCTCGTGAAGATGTGGAGGTTAGAGACAGCGTAGAGTGAGTTCAGTAACAAATACTGTCTCATCTTAATCACGAAGAGCAACAGTAGAATTTCTTTAAAATATAAAGAATACTGTTGTCTGCGAATTGGCTGCGCCTGATTGAGGTTTATATTACAACATATGATAATTTTTTTATTATTCGAGAAAGTATGTTGTATAATTCTGTTATGTAACAATACTACTTGTAAGGTGAAGTTATGCTATTTTCAGCTCTGCGTGTGTCTTAGTAACTGTCGAGATATCTTATCAAAAGTGAGTGAAGCAGCAAAGAACCCTCAAATATTGATACAGGTTTAATTTAAACATAGTACCTTAAACAAATAAGTGAAGTACACATTTTTGTTAGCAAGTCCATTTTTAGAGTCAAGGCCACTATTTCAAGTAACGTATTAACTGAGAGAAATAAGATGGTAGTTCTGAGTACTTTGTGGCAAACAGATGAGTGCAACAAGCTATATAGTATACTATCCACTGATCTTCATTCAACTTTGAATTGTTATTGCTGATGAGGTGGCCATTAGGAAAGAGAAGAAGAAGGTAATAAAACTGTATCGGTGCAACACCGAGTTAGTAATTTTCCTTATAATTAGATAGTGGCAATAAAAATGTGAAGATTCACACATCAAATATGAAGCATACAAGAGTAAATACACGAAAAATTCGATGATATTAGGACTAATGGGGTGAGGTAGAAATGCATAACAGGATAATAAAAAGATCCAGTTTATTCGGTCAAGGGCAGAACATGATTTGCTATAAGAGAATCCATTTAGAGCCAAACAGACAACGTACTAGATATCCATGTGCCAGTCATGACATACCGAGCTGTGTATTAAATAAAAGAAAGTAAGTAAGTCACAACTCTGTGAAATGAAATTTCTGAGATCAACTGTACATAAAACGTGAATAGACAAAGTTCAAAATTAATACGTAAAAAAAGTCATTAGCTGGAACCTGACGATATAAAAAAAGACTGAGAAATTGTTGAGAACTCCCTCAATTCACCTTCACTTTCGTTCCGCCAATGTATTCGGTATAGTGAAATTCGCAGTAAATCTGCGAGATCGCTGTTTAAAGGCGACTATCTTCTGTGAGGTTGGAGCTGTCACCCCTGTCTTACCAAACATACAGTCGTTACGTTAGGTCAAAAGCACTTCCTTCACAAACCTTGTTTTCAAAAGTGGTGATGATAAAAATTAACCACAAAAGTAATTCGACCCTGATTTGATTCCCTCTACCAGATGTGATGTTCCTTAAATTAAAATTATCAGAAAACTCATATTAAATTTGCTTAATGGAATTGAATTTATTTGTAATCGAGTTGAGCACAGTATATATCTAATAATTGTACGTAACCATAATTGCTTAGCCATATAATCTCCTCCGGTTAGAAAATTCGTCACTGCTACTGCATGACTTGTACTCACCGAACCATCGCGCCAGTGGCTGAGTCGAGTATTGATGGTGGCTTGGCGAGAAGTAATAGGCTATAACTTTTTAGTCATCAAGTTGGACGGGACACCAGTTAAATGACGTAGGCTCGCATGGCTCCACGTTAAACTGAGCGCGCGTTACATCCCTCGTAAATTACTGCAGCAACGGCGCGGCGGGCAGACACTAAAACGTGACAAGTGGATGTCTGGGGGAGAGAGGGGGGGGGGGGGGCTGAAAGCGGGCTACGCTTATCTGCAAAAGATATTTGTTACTTAAAACTAGCAATTTCGATGTGGACATTAAGTTGCTGACTTACCGGACGCAGAAAGAAACTTTTTTTTTTTTTTTTTAAGAATTAGGACTTTACGATTCGTCGATGTCTAGGACATTATAACCGTTAGTTGATTGGGTATGATGAACTGATAGGAATTTGCCATAGTCTCTGTTACTTTAATATTGATTACATTAATAAAAAAAACAACTTACCTTTAAAAATAAAAACTGCGTTTTTCTACTTAATATTCACATTTCAGATCATACAATTTCTTTGGCTGTGTCAGTTTACAAACCAATAAATACTATTTCATCTTTACACCATAATCAAATAAATCATTGGTCGAATGGCTCATCTTCTTATCTGTATCTGCCTGCAGTTCAATGCGCGTAACCTCTCTGACACACATCCAAAGATTCTGCTTCACCGAAGTTGATACTGCCAATTATACTCTCTGGTTCCATAGACATCACTTTTCTGCCTTATACTCTAATTGAAATCTGTTCTACCAAACTTATAAACATTCCATTTAAAATAACAGTCAGATATAAGGTGTTACATTATGTATTTTGAAAGAAGCCAACCGTTAACCGGAACCGATCCGGGAAACAAAATTCTGGATGACCCACCGACATCTTCCAGAATTACAAGCTCGAACGTCAATCCTCACGACCAGGCTCAGTAGGAGAGAAACTGTCTGCTAGTTCATATCGTGCAACATATAGATGTCATTTAAGATTTTTATACGGTGTTGCGTAGCCGTTCACGTTTTTGTTGGGATTGTTCCAAAGTTTTTCCCCCCAAAAATTTTTTTATATATTATACAGTTGCAGAGTAGTGATAACTTTTTCTTCCTATTTTCAACACATGTTGTCTCGTCGATCTTACCAACCTGCAAGTCGTTACCTTCAAAATAGTGGAACTGAAGTTTGCGAATGTGGAATACTATGATCCAAGGAATCATTAAACTCCCCGTAAGGATTTCCTAAATTCGTCACCGGAACCGCCTTTTTGAGAATCTCCTTTAAGGATTCCGCTCAGAGGCGTCAACTGTGATGAGTGGTACTGTCTGCATAGCATAGTTCACCCAAATCCAAATGTTAAAAAAAAATTCATTGGCTATTAAGAATGCTCCCTATTTGTAATGCACTGGGTGCTGATTCCACTAAATCAATGCGACTCTCTGACGTTGTTAACATTCATTCATAGTTCTAATTTTATGATTTTCGTGGACATACGTTGTATGATATAACATTTCATTAGACGGGTCTCGAGCTTTATTAAGTGAAAAATTGATGCTAGCAGTATGATTTATTAAAAAATGAATGAAGATATTAGTGTTGATGATAATAATAGTAAAAATTAAATTAATATCGCAGTGTTAACTTAAGAACATAATACATAGAAGAAAGAAAAATGTCGCGAAAGAATAAATTTTAAGAAGAACGATTAGAGATGTGTTCTAATGACCGAAGAATAATTTAAAAAAATGGAGTATCCCATCTCGAAAAAAATTCAAAATTTTATTTTATGTTATTCTCTGAGAATTCTTTTGTTTTTGAACTTTCTTATCGAGTGCGGTATCGTTGAAACGGTATTCAAAACTGCAATCAATATAGAACAAGCAGTTGTCCATTTCACGAAACATTAGCATGCTACTTGGTTGATGTGATATTTAATTACGAGCGCTTGTTTTTTGTAGGAATTATCCACGTGATTTTCAATAAATGTTGTCCAACATTGTTATGTGTTCTTCTGTTCTTTTTCCGCTGTAAGCTTTCATGTTTCTCATTTCAGAAGCTACATAACACATAAATCAAAACATATTTCATTAATCCAAAGATGTTATACTACCCACCTAAGATACAATCCAAACCAAACAGCGCACACTCCACCAAAGGGAAACTTTATAAGAATACCATTAAAATATTAAGACTAAATTATCAAGTAGTAATTCGAGGATTGTACTGGGCGTTCGTGTGTAAATTAGAGCAGGATATCAATTCCCATAACATTAAAGTTACGGAACACTATTGCACGATTGCCGACAGGTACTTTTTCTCATGTGGCTACCGTGTCCAAGGTGACCTGGTGACAGACTTTTCCGTTGTAGTCGCTATGATTCCACGCTAATAGAGAAGTATACGTTTCGCCGTCCGTTTGTAAAACCGTGTATTCTGTGTTCCGTTTGATGGGTATCTGTTAGTGTAAAGCTGTGTAGTTATTGGAGACTGTCCCAGCATTCGGCGAGTGGATTGGGAGAGTCTGTTTAAAAATCGCATTCAGGACGGCCGGCAGGCTAGGTCTGCGGTTGGAACTTTGATCAATTGAACCCAACCACTTCAGTATGGTGGGGCTTTAACGTGCACGACCACAGTGTCGCGTATTATAAACCAAAACCATTAGAGACGACATCTATAAGTACCAAAGTATTAAAAAATCAAAGCTCAAGATGAAACTGGTAAAAACGAAATTTAAAATTAAACTTTTGTTGCTCTACTTATTGTGTTTAAAGGAAGACACAGTAGGCAATAAGATGTTGGCTACATTTCAGATGAAGGTAGCGAAGATTCAAGTACACACTGGACATTTTTTCTTATTGTTCATTAAAGGAGGGATAGGACTGGGGACGAGAAATTCGGACATAACCTTTTGAAGGAACCATACTGGCTTTCGCTTGGAGTGATATCGGGAAATCATTGAAAACCAAAATATGCATATTTAGATACTGGCACAAACTTACGTCTTCTTCAGTGTCTGACCCAGATGTTATTTGTTTATCAATAATGTTCGGTTTAGTAACTGAGCCGTACGCGTTTCTAGCACAATCATTATCATTCCGTAGTTACTTTATTAGTTACTACTCAAACTATAAATTTCGGATGTCTGAATGAAATTCATACAGCAAGCATTGAATGTGTAAGCCGAAACTATTGTTTGCCTCTGTTCTAATGAAGCAATCGATAATGATCTTTTTTTCGGATATAATTTGGTACGGCACAGTGTTAAAAAGGTAAATTATGCCACACTTTACTTACAAACAACTCGCATTCCATAAACATAGAGATCGTGTATTTAACATTTTAATTAGAAAAACGGATATTGCATGTGATGGAAACTGACAACAAACGCCACGTAATTTTGATTTTAGTGGTGCGACTTTGGCACATGAAAAATGGTTGGTCACCAATGAAGCTGTCTATGAGGTAACTCATGCTTTTAGAAATGGCAGTTGTTATCTATGACCAAACAAAATGTTATCGATGAGATTAAATATTATTATATACCAAAAGTTTAATGCCGCTGTCGAATTTTGCTCTCTAACCTGGGACAACCATTAATTAGATGCCCGTCACAGACGGCCATTTCTGTTTAGCCAGTTAAATCTTGCGGACTCTGAAAAATACGCCACAAAATGGCCTTTACGTAATATGCAATTCCTATATTTTCTGCATAAAATGCAAAATTTCAAATACGGCCGAGAAAAATGAGACAGCGTGTAGATGATACGAGTTTAATTACCTGTACGTTGTGCATTATGCTGTATTTTCCCGTGACATTAGTTAGTATGCGGGAAAACAGCGGAGTCGGAATAAAGTAGACGGTTTATGGGCAGTGTTCAGCCGACCAGAATCGCACTGCCAACAGCACGTGACAACCTATTTAAATTAACGCCCGCCGTTTTAATTTGTGTCGAATTTCCGATTCAATAATTTACCATATGTTGTTGGTTGGACATCAGGTTCCGTTCTCTATGTGTGGTGCAGAAGGCACTAACGAGATGAAGCGTGAATGGCTTGTATTAGTGCAAATTTTATTTCGGTCGTATATATTTTATTCACCCACAACGAAACATACCAGAGGAACGAACAATAGAATCGTGAGTGCACACAGTACTGTTAGCTGTAGACTATTGTGTGAGCCAACTGAATTAGAGAATTGTACTGCTCTGGGTTGTAATGTAATCATTCTAAAACGTTGCCATAATTGTACCCATTACTGTAATAATCTTGATATTTTTAGAATTCCGAATCTTCCGAGTGGAAAACAGAACCCTTATGGTTACGCCCATTGATCCGTCCGTCTCTCTCTTACACCCTCTCAACTATTAATTTTTATTAATTTTCAAGATTTTTAATTGCGCGCTTCTATAGTTCTTACTTTTCTTGGCTTTACGCCACATCGACATCGAGGTCATTCGCGGAGGGAAAGAACTACGGACATGGAATGGAAAGGAATTTGGCCATGGCTTCTTGAAGGAATTATCCCGGCACTCGGCTGGAGTGATTTGGAGAAACCCAAATCGGGACGGCCGGACGGTGATTCGAACCCACGTCCTCTTGAATGCGATGCTAAAGCGTTACTGCTCACCCACCCTTCTCTGTAGGTTTTTTCTAACCTTAACACTAGTATAACCTAAAATTCTTTAAAAAAATCGTTGGCCGTGATGATAATCGTAGTGAGTTTATTGGCGTAGATATGAAATGAAACCTGACAACCAACTGATTCCGAAAATGTTTGGGGTTTCCTTTTTATTCAACTGTTTGTACAAGCTTATGCCGAAAACATTAAGAAATTCCATTCCCCATTTATTTCTGAAACTAATTATGATGTATAGTGATATATAGTCTGCTAAAGTTAGCATGAAAGATTTATCAATGTTTCTGGAGTTTAATATTTTAGAAAACAAACTGCCCTGGGGATTGCAGTTTTTTGGTAATTTTTGTAATATTCTCGGCGAAAAATGGAAAGGTTTCCGATTTCAGTATCTATATTATATATTTCATAAACAGGACAACTCAGACCTTTGTGATACACAAGCTTAATCGTTTCTCAGACAAGTTTATTGTGTTATTAATTTATAGAATCAGTTTTTTTTGGAACATTTGTATGTCGAAATTCCTTAAATGTGGCTGAACGTTTCTATAAAGTGAGACTTCATTTGAACTAAGCTGTTAAGTTTATTATACTACAATAGTTTCTAACTAAGAGACCCGCAGTAAGTTAACAGAGATATGCTGTTTCTCGTTCGTGCATTTGCGATGACTGATGATACTTGAGCAGGACGTAAAGGTGCGAACATAACGAAATTAATACTCAGTCGTCATATGTACATGAACGAGAAGCAGCAGTCCTAGTTTTCATTAAAAACTTAATAAACATACATGCACAGCAATTACACTATTAAAGTGTTATTAATATAATGCTGAGAACTGTTCGACACATTGTTTTATTGTACTCACCTATATGTTACACATGTCTCAATGTTTTCCATTCGTTTATAAATTGGGAAAATTTTTAATCCACTGCCTAATTTAAGACGATTTGGAGATCAGTACTTTGGGCATATCGGTGCTTTACGAGAACACACCTCTCACTACAGCCTCTGTGAGAAGAACCGAGCGACAGTGATTTCAAATGATTGCAAATATAAAAATACTTAAGAAATTATTTGTGTTTTTCCAATATAAAAACTTTTTTATTTTATAAGGATAAATATGTAAAATAGGCCATAACGAAAATTTAGGAAATTTTAGGCACTGTAAAATTACAAATAACGGGCATAAGTATCCAAAAATGGTATATATGTAATGTTATTTTCATGTATTTCAATCAGGAACAAAATAGTTTTGTTTTGCCTGAAATCCGAGGTCTAATTATAACATACGTACAGTCTTAGTAGGTTAAGGTTGTTAAGAAAAATTTCAAAAATCGTAGTAACTCGAAAAATAGTTCAAAGTGCTCGCGGAACGGTCATGGAACTGATTAATACGTTTTTAAATCGATCTTGCCACTTGCAAGCACAGAATATCGTGACACGTCCGACGGAATCTAATGATAGGAGCAGACTAACTCCGCTAAAACTTGAAATTAACCTACGCGAGTTAAATTCCCCTTACTGAATTACTGTTAAGTAGACCTCGCGCTTGTATTTTAAATGAATGTAATACGAAATAAGCTAAGAATGGCAGCAGTAGGCTATTTGTTTAAATGCCAATTTTCAGCATGCTGTGTTAAATAACTATGATATATAAGTAAACAAAATTTCACAGTTGTAAGTATAATTATTGGTGCATTTAGATACTTTAGTGTAACAGTGTTTCGCCTCTGGTCACTGCAACCTTCACTCTACGGCGCATACAAATTGAATTAAATAAAAAAAAATTGATTTGAAGTATTTCCAATGTAGAATCTTCAAGATGATGTAGCAAGATGTTTGCTCTTTCTTTACAGAAGTCATAATTTGTAGTACTGCACAACTTGAATTTTGTTAAATCAAGAACAAAAATGTCTCGACCACTATTTAAAATAGCTAGAATCTTTGTCGTAGAAAGTTAAAGAATTTTCAACTTAGTTTTTATTGAAGCACTATGTCCGAAAAATAGACCGCGAATGACGTTTTGTATCAAAGAATCATATTTAGAAATTGAATTTGTGTTTGTAGAAACATTTCTCTTTCTAAATTATTTTCTTAAAGAACCATACTAATTATTAACATTTTTAAAAGTGGTGTGATTATAAATATAGTTATTTAGTTCAATTAAGACAAATTTGCTGTTTTTTTAATAAAATTACTAGTATTTGCCCGTTGCTTCACGCGCGTGTGCTTTGATATGTCTAAAAAAAATTTACCTATTTTATTCTATTATCAAATATTAACGTTAGGAGGAGTGAACTGTAAATGTCTTCTAAAATTTTCCCTTTGTTTAGTTATTGCCTTAGGTTCGGTTTTCATACTGATGTCCGAGAGTTTGGTTTCATTCATATGTTAATGTTATGCAATTTATGAAATAGTAGAAAAGCTATCTGAAAAAATTAACTGTACTAATTCGTAGATATAAATATTGTGAGAAGAAAAAAAATTGCTTTGAAAGGGTTTTATTTTTGTGATGGAAGTAAGTGTAACAATGTTTAAGAGAAATAAAATGTTACCTTTACCTTACTTAGTAGGTTGGTCACTGTAACGCCTCTGTGTGCCATTTTTTAAATGCTGATACGGAGGACTGCACGATTTATTATTATTATTAATTTAACTGGAACGGAGCTAATACTCCATTGTCAATTCTCCCAGTCATCTAATTATTCCTTTTTATTTCATTTTTTAATATTTTCTTTTATAATTGTTGTGTTAAATCCCTCCCCCATTTAATTTTATGATTTACAAATTTTAATTTTAAATTCCTTAAGCGTTTTTGGTACATTACTTACTCATTACTTCACTTAGTAATTTGTTCCAATCCCCGACACCGTTACCAACAAAAGAAAATTTTCCCGCTCCCTTATGCATGAAATTGAGCGCCAACTTGTGGTCATGGTCGTATTTCCCCTTACATGTAGTATTCCAAATTCTTTGACCAATATCCCACCATGCCCCATCACCAACATATGCTCTGTATGTTCCCAGCAGTCTCTTCACCATCCTACCTTCATCCAGTGACTCCCAATCCAAATTTAATTTTCTGAAATAATTTTTTTCCCTTTTGCTGTTAGGATATTGGTTTTATTTTGACGATATCTTAGTATGATCAGTTATTTTTGCTATAAAATATAAATTTACGTGGATTAGAAGTAATCTTGCGCGGTATCACACGTTAAGAATTATTTTTAATTTCCTTCGCTTTCAAATCACCGTATTACTAATGTCATTATTTCAGCCACATATAAATGATTCCAAAATGTCATGATTTGTTCACGGTACAGTGTATGTATTAATGCACGTTTGACTGGAGCTATGATTTTCGAACGTCAATATTATCTAAAGTTGTGGTTAGGTTGAAGTACAGCCTGGACCATGATGACAGTTGATAAGCTTTGTTGAAACATAAGAGACAATATGGATTTAGCTTTATAATTAATGCGATTCTCAATTATAAACTGAACGAATGTGTTTGATCCCAAAACGTACTGTAAACTATCTTGCTAAAAGTCCTTCACATTTCTCCCTCTTTCTGTCTCTCGCCCTCTCCTGCTCAACCAACGACTCTGAAAGCAATAAATGAGAAACGTGTTTCTTCAAAACAATATTGGTGTGCATGATTCAGTATTCATTCAGTCTTCTGGGGTAACATTTATGGAAGTCATTTGGTACGCCATTATGGCATTATGTTTTGTAGTATGACGGTCTTAAACTTGCGCTTGCGCAGTAGTCAATTTAAGTAAAGTTTAGGAAACGTATCAAGCAAACATAATAAACTCGGAACTTATTTCCGTTCCTTACCTATGAAAATGTTTACATGGAGTCAAAAAGACGGCCTTTAACCAGGCCGTAGACTAGCGGTGCTGTAAACTTGGTGCCGTTCGGTCGTTCGGGTGGACCAATATCAGGCGACGAGTGGCGAGAGTTTGTTCCTTACGGCAGTACATAAAACACTTTGCTCCAGCAGAACTGCCTTCTAAAAGTGTTATTGTTCCAGTAATGGAGAAGCACAGCCCCCACGAACTGAAAGCGCAGAAGAACGATAACATAGAGGCGGAAGGCAGCTGTCTCTGGACGTTCTAGCTAAAAATCTGTATTAAGAATAGCCTTGATGTATTCTTCAACTGGCAATACATTGCATTATTTTAACTAAAGCCATCAAGAAAACCAAAATCAGTCTGTGAGTAACAAAACGCTCAGCAACAATATAATAGAGTTCTCTCTGAAGTATCAATATTTATATATGGGTTGTATTAAAGAGAAAATAAAGTATGTAGGGTTACTACGTGTTTGTAATGAAGGGGTGATAAATGCCGAGACTGATGTGTGGACGGTTAACTTTGGGCCTGGATCTCGGTTCGAATCCAGATACAGGTGCCCATACTACGATTCTCATAGTTTTACCGAAATCTCTTAGGGTGACTGCCAGGATGGTTCCTTCAAAAAGAAAAGGGTGATTTTCTTACCATCCCTTGGCCTCCACCACCAATTATCTCCCGGCTCTAATCATCTATTCGTCAACGATTTGCAAAGCCTTAGTAATAATAATAATAAAAAATATAAATCCTCTGGTTAGGAACGAAACTCAGGTTGAATGCGTTTTTAGTGACTCGCCACCATGGGTGCTGGGGAATATAGTGAAGAACTTAAATAGTAACTGACGGTAAAGCCTTAATAAGGCAATACAAGCATTAGTTTAATCGTCAGTGATACTTTTAATACAGTGATTATAGATTACGAATAAGGATCTCAGAGTCAGAAGTACAGCTGCTGCCTACGATACCAGATTATAAAAGCACACGGAGTGAAAATACAAGATACCGTAATGGAAGATAAGAGAAATGCGCCTTGGCCTATTCCGACCACCAAAAATCAGGTAGCAACGTTGCCCCCAAAAAATGAGCTTAATAAGTAGATAAGCATTGCTGCCTCTTAATGGTCGTGGCAATACAATCCTCAAGCTTTTGTCTGGCACGAAACAGATAGTGGTCCATTTTTTGTGTACGAGAAATATGAGATCATCTTTAAGCGGTATCAGTAAGATCAGTTGATTTCGAGGCATTCACAGTCGGTGCTGTGTCGTCGCAGTGGTAGCTTCGGTAAGACATCTCACCTGATGAAGGAAGCCTAGGTTGCTGCCGAAACGTTTTGGAAATTATCAGGCAGAATATCCGAAAAGAATTCTTGACATCAGTAAGAAAATTAGTCAGTGAAGAAGTACCAGGGATTAAAAGTTGCATCCAAATTATAAAAACCAAAGGCAAAAACAGAGTGTAGACCGAACTTAATTCACTGAAGTGGGATAATCTGTTGGTACGGTGTACACAGATTTTTATTCCACGGTTCTCCGCAGTCGAGGTGGAAATTATTAGAAACGTTAACAACGATCTGTACAAAGTTTAAATACTCCAGGAAATAGAACCATTGATGAAAGTAATTTGAGCGCAATAATAAGTCTCTTTCCAACATATCTTCCCCCTTGCCCTTCGCTGGACAACGACTCTTAGATTTCATATCCATTTTAATACTACATATGCAATAGAAACATACATACTTCTGGGTGATTAAATGTTTTAATTGCCTAAGATTTGGCCACGTGAGTAAAAAACGCTATTATACGGCTAATGGTTCAAAATGTACAGTACTTGGAATAAATTAACGGAGGTAGGGCTCCAAAAATAACAGCTAGCTGTATCCGCTACTAAGGAGAGCGTATGACCTGAAACATACAGTATCTGGATTTTTTTTTTAATTCGAGTAAAGAACTTTTCCCTGAACAATATTAGCGATGAGCAATATTAAAATTGAGCAGGTCCTCGCACTTGAAAACCCAGTTACACATGCAAAGTGTACAGTACTGTGAAATAATAAGAATTAATTTCTATCCCTTACAGCACGCGAGACCATTAATAACGTATCAATCTCATTTCCGGAACACGTATCTAATGTAGAATTAACTCAGCCGCGCTCCAGCATGAGGGATTGAGCCAGCCTTTAATTCACTGTTTTCGCCTGGGGTCGCAGCACAGTTTGTCGAATAGTAATTCAACCCTTCGCTGCATAATATTTCGGCCGAGAATGTAGAGAAACCGTTCATTTAATCCGTGAGCTATACAGTCACTGCACCAGCCCAATCTTCCTCCATATTATGATGCAAACGCTTCTGACATTAGGCCACCAATACAATATATTTCATAGATTCCAAGTAATTTATAGATGAATCGAGAAGTAATTGACTGGATAAATAGATTCTTCTGTCTCTGTTCAGCATGGTGTTAACAGGAATATTTCCAATCTGAAGAAACAAGTGACTCACTTTCTAAGCGCGGGCGAAACCTCGAAAGAGAGGAAGGTCCGTCAACTTTGACCCGTAATTTCTCCACTTCAATGACACATTCGGTCGATCAGGGAAAATAAAGAAAGCCTACAGTTACTTCACCAGTAAGTTAAAACTGACACTGCAGGATTTATCGAAACACGGCTGGTGCCTTCAAATAATATTTCAATTCCACGATATAGTATACAACTTAGAGTGGGCAATTATGGTGAGGTTTCATTCCAAACCATTTTTTGATTGCTTCATCATTTATTAAATTTTATTACTGTGGTTTTCTTTCTTCAAACAGGAACGTGTTGGTGTAAAGCTCCATAAAAAAAACGACTACTCTATTAGGTTTGTTATTTATTAGTCGTAACAACATTTACTTTCATCCAAAATAGTTATCACAACGTTTCTTTCAAAGTGCGACTACTTTTTGTTGCAGACTACTTGGAATTTATTACCGCCTTCATTAGCCTCGCAAATGTTTCATCTATCTGCGTCTTCTACTGCCTGTGCGCCGTCTGGCGCTCATTATGGACGTTAATACATTCCGCCAAGCGCTAAGTTGTAATCCAGTCGGACAAACCAATTTTTGCAGCTCCTCCGATATTATAGTGAAGTGTACAATGATGTCAGACTGGCGACATGGAGGGTTTAAAATTTGAATTTTAATCGTATTTATTTGCCGCCAGACCTAATTCAACATCCAGCCGCAGCGCTAAAACGACTAATCTTTGCTATTCTTAACGGGTTTTGCAGGGTCCAAACCATCCACTAGCACTTTATATAAGAATTTCCATATAAATTGAATTTCTTGCCCTTTCTCGCAGAATCCGCGGACATGATGAACGAATGCGGTTTTGGCGAGCGATGTCCTCCGGGCACAGCCGGAGCCGAATTACACGCATCACTGAGATGTGGACAGCAGTTAATTGCATTCCAGTCTTCGAGCCCGCTCGTCATACACGTCACACGCAGTATAATTATTTTGAAACGTGCCTTCATGTTACTTATATCAGTTAAACTGTAATACAAAATTTCTTATTTCTGTTACTGTGTTAAAAGTGCGCTTTCTTGTTTCTGAATGGAGCATTTGTCAACAAATCTATTCTATGGCACTAGAACTCTTGTCAATAAATATATATAAAAGAATTTTTCATATCTCTGGTTTAGATACCTAGGTACTTATTATAATTCAATAATCAACTAGCACTTAAAAATTGGTACACGAATAAATAAGGGATGATTAACGTACCGGAATATGGAAAAAATAGGGGATAAACTAATTCTGCTTAAAAAATAAAAATTTCTGTTCTTGCACAATCATACCCTCACAAACTATTCAAGGGTTGAGTTTTGAACAAAGAAAGAAGATAAAAAAATCAAAAGGTCGATGTGATTAGAGGGCGGGAAAGGATGGGTGGCAAGGATCGGGTAGGAATTTGGACACGGCCTTTTGGATGAACCATCCCGGCATTCCAATGGAGTGATTTGGGGAAATCGTGGAAAACCCAAATCTGGACGGCCGGACGGGGATTCGAACCCGCGTCCTCCCGAACGGAAGGTTTGATCGTTACCGTACACCCACCACGCTCGGAACAAAACAGCAGGAGTTAAAGTTAGTTTAGTTCAAACTATACTATTAGAATAGGATTAGAATTAGACTAGACTAAAAGTGGGTGAAACATGTCTTGATAATACCAGATGACACTTTGGAGCAAATTAATCACGGAACGCATATCACTAGAAAGTAATACAGTGCGACCTAGCTGAAAAGTAACGCGATTTTAAACACCTGTTCACGAAATTCCCAACGTTAGGGAAATCGTAAGTGACCTGTTCCTTGTTCTCTTCAATTTTTCAAGCTTATGCAGTGAAAGAAATAACTTCTAAAGTGTTTAAACTATAAAGAAAAATATCTGAAATATCTTGAGAGAAATAGGTTGTCCAAAATGTTTGTCATTACCACGGTAAGGGTATGACAAGACAAACGCAACATTTAATTAAAATCATCCCTGCTCTAGGCCAGATACGAAACGGCGATCACCGGCACGTAAATCAAACACACTAATCACCGTTACCGGAAGTGGTTTTGCTCCTTCTTGCAGCGCATTTTGTTCGACGATGTCTCTTTGTGTATTTCTTTTGTAAAAGAAGATACTAATTGAGCACTTTAAGTAAAGATACTCTTCACCTATGCTCCAGCTGTTGTTTTCTGCGAAAGAGATCCATTTCTCACAACCTTAGTAAAAAAATAAAATTACAGAATGCGTTCGAGATATGAAAATACTAATGTTGGGAACAGAGTAATCATAAGATGAAACGCATTCCTTGCACCAGGTTGACAATAACTTTCAGCCAAGTTCAAAACGTAAATCAGCAATCTTTGGATTCTTAAAGCTTTAGCGCACTACGCTTATTGGCACAAACTAAATTAGATAAGTTCCAATCATACGATTCCAATAGAGATGGTATATTGTATATCCCATTACCTGAGTAACATTTATGCTGAGCTGCATGTTTACTTCAACTATTATGAACATTATATCTAACAATTATTAAAAAATATGTTCGAGGGATGCTAAGCAGACTCTTTATTTTCTCACTGAAGACTTCTGCTCCAAAATTGACATTCTTTAAGATTTACACCTATCTCACCAAATACCCTTATCAATTCTTCTCATGCAGCCCTAATTTTCGGAGTCGATTTTTACTTAATATCGGAAGCAATACTTCGTTGTTTCGTGAAAAAATCTTCTTCTTGTATGCAGCATTTGACCTAATTAAAAAAAAAATATGTATAAAAAAGCATAACAATCGCAAAGTATTTCAGTAGATATTGTTTCAACGCAAATGACAAATTCCCTCGGTTTATAGCTTTCAAAATTTCATTTTTACGATGTTTTGTGCCAAATGCTAGACACAAAACATTTATTGATCCTAAACTTTGGTCCGATTTGGTGCCAACTAGTATGATCAATGATCATTGTTAATATCGGGGAAAATTGTGGTTTGTGCTTGGGACGCTTTTTAAGTTCGAATTTTCGGTGCGCCAACCCATGCCATGACGGACTTCCGGCGTAACAACCAATGAACTGAAATTGCCCTTCCCTTCCTCCTCACAGTAATAAATGCGTATGTGGGTGGTTCCTTTCTCGGTCAGCGCCCTCTCCCGTGGGACATATAACTCCCAATCCTGAACCCGCGGGGTCTCGTTAAAACTTGCCCAGTTGCTCCTCCAGGTACCACGTGTATTTGAGGATCTCTGGGGTTCTTAGTGTAGTACAGTACTTTCCCTTACAAGCTGTAGGGGTGGGTACTCAGAAACTTTTGGTTATTTTTTTTCTGTGATGATACATTATTCCTTTAAAACATTAAATTCCGCCACTGTCTTCACGCTAATATAAAATTTTGTAAAAAATTCCTTAAATTTAGCTTCCACTACTGCTTACCAGCATTTTTTCAGGATCAGGAGTTGCTACTTCCATGTTACATCGGAAATAAGTGTTAACAGTTTATAATATCTTAAAAGTTCCAGTTTAGGTTTTTATTATATTTGTTAGTTTGAAAAATATCAGTGTGTGACAGTTGTCACAGATGTAACGTTTCGTCTAGTGTCAACAAACTCTGAAGCGTGGGAAGGATTACATTCTGTTTATGATTATTTCCCATACTTCTTTAAGCCAGTCATAAATTTCTGACTCACGGTTGTGTTAGTTGAAATTTTTAATTTTGTGTAGTCTACCGACATATCTGAGGACAAATTAATTTTTGGTTTCATATTTATTTGACGAATCGCTTGTTACAACTGTTACCTCGACTGCCAGAGGTTACTCAACATCACGGCAAGAGAAAGTAAAGCGTTTTTTAAATTTATATTTCTGACGGCTATATGTGATAACAGTTATGAAACCGGTTTTTATTAAAATTTTATAGCGATGTATTTTCAGTTAAATATTGTACATCACCAGCTATTAAAATTGTTATGCTTACCCTTTGATTTCATAGTCAAGGTATTATTTCAATGTAATAAATATTTATACATTTGATTTTTCATAATTTTTCACATCTAATCACATTAATCCCAGTGTGCGTGGAACAGGCATTACTGAAATTATGAGTCCTCCCTTAGCAACGTTCTGTGGGACTTTTGAGGAAAGTTTAGACTATGGATGAGTGGAATGGAATGAGGTTCTACTCAAAATCAGTGTCATATTTGGATTTTGTGATCTCCTAAAAATCTTCTCAATAGAATAAACACTTTTATATTACCAACTGATGTTAACTTTTAAGCCTGTGTCAAGCTGATGTATATCCCACTACAGCTGGTTACTGCTGTTACCAAATTTCTTGCATCTAAGTATTATATGGTTTGCGTTTCCCTCACTATCCACATTGCATTTGCATATTAAGGCTCTGGTTAATCTGATTCGATGTAAATCTTTCTGGAAACAGCCATAATTGAATTTCAACGTTATTAGGGTTTTTAGAAGTTTTATTGATGATTCTACAGTTTGATACCACTGTATTTGTGGTGTGCAGAGGTGATATCATTTTTCATTAGACAGATGAGATCCGTGTAGGAAATATATGGTTCATCTATTCCCGCTGCAGCTACTATGTTTGCTTCATTGCTCGTAATTTCTGCGAGATCTGTCGCCATATACATACTCGTGCGACCTCTCCAATAGTTTGCAATTCTATCATCAAACAATGAATCGTCAATTTCTTCGTTTCCTTACCAATTAACGTTAACTACAAACAAATAAAAGACTCTTGGAATAGTCAGTAAATTTATTTTCAGATATTTTCAAAATAACGCGTAGATGCCTAAAGTTTTCCATTGTAGACTAATAGTTAAATTCTAGTACTATACTCACCAGCACCGGATAGCAGCAAGTGGTTTTCGTCGACTCCTGCAGCCTTCAGACAGAGAAGCGAGACCAAGGGGAGTTGGCTGCCCCGCACGGCCGTAACTAGAGACGATAATCTCGCATTAGCTCCGGCGATAAGCCGGCATTAACACTGGTTTAATTTGGTTTTATGAGGTTGGCTGTCATGTCGACCCTCCGAGCCCCCAGGCACCTCCCTGAGGAGGTAGGTCCTCGTCCACTTCCCCTTAAATAATGGCGAGTGCGCAGCGCTTCCATCGTCTCCGCTCAGCATTCTTCTCTGTTTATGTTCAGCTTGAAGAAGTAACCCTAAGCGACTTGTGAAGGCCTTCAACTAGTTACCACATTTACCAGTCATAAATCGTAGTATATGCATTCAGCGACACAATGAGGATGGTACAGCAAAAACTTCAGATTGTTGCGAATTTGTATACAGAGCTGGTATAACAAGGTGTGATCTATATCAGGAAATGCTGCACAAACATTTTGAGCATACAGTTTAAATTTTCGATTAATGAATTCTGAAATTAATCTTGTGTTTAAACTTCGAAAAGTTGTGAGGGAGGGCGTGAACAGGCAGAACCTACCCTCTCTCTCTCTATTTTTTAAATGAACTACCCAGGCATCCACCAGGAGTGATTTGAAGAATCCATGGAAAACCGAAATATAGATGACCGCATGGGGATTTGAACCCACGTGCTACCGGAAGTGAGACCAGAGCCTTGCCGCTCATTCACCGCGCTCTGTAACTACTCCGTTTTGTACAATTATCACTAACAAGTGTCCTGGGAATGTAGTGTTGACAAGCAGAGGAGGCTAAAAGAGTTAGGAAATGAAAAATGTATACGTTTGAGCAGAAGACTCCTGACGTGGTAGAGGAGACTGAGCTGTGAAATAAATAAAAAAAAAAAACATAGCGCACCATTCAGTAACAAATTTGTGTTTAAATTTGCAGCATCTTGCAAGGGCGAAGCGAAAGATAAAATTCAGTGCCATGGTTCTTAAGAAATAAAACCATTTCAAGAGATGTTGCTACCGACATATGCTGGTAGGCTGAATCATCTTTCGTGTATACGAGTGTAACAGTTACACGCAGCATGTCATATACTCTCGGTGATGTGTAAATCTTATAGTACATTTCGATTCATAGGTCGAATTTTTAAGAACTGTAAATGATAAATGAAGGAAATTGCGCATGAAGCTCTTGTAAATCCTCAGCTATTGTAATGGCGTTTTACACGAGATAATTGCAGATAATTATTAGTGAATGAGAACGTACAAAGAAGAGCCGCGTATTTCATGATTTGCCTCAGCCTTCGACAAAGGACACGGAATAAATACGGTGGATGGGCTGAGGGAGTCTGATAAATATTCCACGGATTTTTCGCTTGAACTTATTCGTTAATATGTGAGCGTCTATTTTCATTTGTGACTGCATTGAAATACTACTCACACTAGCTGATTCTCGACTCAATAACAGGAAAGGAAAAGTTAATCTGTTTACTGATACCTATATGTCCTTTCTTCTTAGGGACTGAATTCCGTTGACGAAAGATTAGTTTTGTGCAGTGCACTTTCTGCCACTAACAGTTTTTGATCTGGACAATACGTGAAGATAATTATTGCATAAATCGAACCCCAGGTTATTGGATTACGAAATTTCTTTTATGAAGTGAATCTAGTTTGTTATAGTTCCTAGAATTGGGATAGCGAATTTTTCTACTAGGAGTTTGTCTGAAACTGCTGTTAATTATTCAGTAGCGGTATCGCTGAATCTGTGTGTATACAGCGCAACGCTCTTTTCCATGTCGTGGTTGCAACCCGACACGCTTATTAACATGTTAATGTGCTACTCTGACAACTAAAGCCTCCAATAAATCCTTTGACGGACGTCACTCTACAATGTTGCCAGTTTCATCTCCGACCAACAACCGCATTTGTCTACTCTACTGTACCCGTGCGACAAGCGCAAAACACTATATTGTAGGATGTTATCCAGCATTTTTTAACGCTACTCAGTACTGTCCTCATTTAAACGTATAGAAGCTGTATGTTGGGTGTCTCCAAATTTTTCTTGGAGTTTGTAATTACTAGTGTTCGGATCTTTATGACAAATCATATTTTTTTTATGCCTTATTTTTGAGTTATAATGCCGAATTAAACACTGATTAAACGTTTCTAATTGTATTGAAATATATTTTATATAGCATATAAATGCATATTCAGGCCATTTTCCTTGTTTTGTTCGTATTACGATAATATTTATGGCCATAATTTGAGGAAAAATCTGATAATTTTAATAATTCTTCAAGGACTTGGAGCAGCAATGCTAGCATAAAACAAGAATAAGCAACAGTATGTACACCAATCCACATCAAATTTATAATAAACTCCCTTTTTTGAAAGTAAAAATCTAGTTTTTTTTTTTACAAGAACACTTATCTTCCAATGGTTCATTTAATGCACGGAAGCAAACTATGATGTTTGATTGTAAATTTAGATGTTTGGTCAGATTTTGTGATTTTTAGGTCATATTTACCCATTCTTAAGGTCATATTTGCATGCATATTTCTCTAGTTTTTGGTCATAAAGGTCCGAACCCTGAAAATTATTGATAATTCATTTTACGTTATTCATGAAGAAATATTCAGCTACCCAATAGTATTAATTATGTAATTTTTTACCTTTGTCGTAGCTTCATAAAAATGTCGTCTTTGTAGAACGCGAAAAGCGAATCTGTTTTCTAGAATATTTACGTAATTATATCATTGGCTACTTATTGGGCAATAAGTTCAATACAGTCCTCTACCAAAAACCTCGTATCGTGTTTTGTCTTTAGTTGGAAACAAAGTATATAAATTCTTCTCGGGTTTGCCGCCGAATCACATTTTCTACTGTCGAGCTTTCGGCGACTTTCACTGCCGCCATCATCAGGTCTGTTGTATCTGAAGGGACAACAAAAACTGGACTGAATAGCGGAACTGAAGCGAGACAGGAACGTTGTCGACTTCCGACTGGCTGACTCCAATGACGTAACCATTCCGTGACTGCGATTGGTCGGTTGCGGAACCAGGCGTAGATATACACCAGCTCGACAGTAGAAAATGTAACATGTTCCTGTGCATCCTCAGCGACGAGAAGTTCGGTCACTTCGCCACGCCCATCACTGACAAGAAGAATGACTGGTCACGGTTTGTCAGCCTTCCTGTCATCCTCAGCAAGGATTTCAGAGAGGATGACTATTTTGAAGACCTACATCGGGTGCTATATTGAAAACCACACCAACTATCATCTTCGTCTAGCCAGGAAGATGAGTCGCAAACCTCAAGAAAAGACGGAACTACCGCCGGCCTTAAAGGACCGGAATCTCCAAGAACACCGTCCTTGCCCATGCACCTCGACGCCACGCCTAGTGCAGACCACCAAGTAGTGGCATCGCAAGCGCCGACAGGGTTGACACCGGACAACCTGCTCGTAACATGTGCGAGCCCATCAGAGTTAACGGCGGTTAAGGATTTTCTCGAGAGCCACAGCATTCAATTCCAGCTCGTCCAGTATGGAGGCGCAGGGCTTCCGAAAAGTGATAGCATCCCAAACACTGCTTCGCCAGAGGAAGCAACCAACCGAGGAACGGAGGTCACCCCAGATGAAAACCTCCCACCACCCACAGAACCCAAGCAGTCAACGCCATCGGAAATCAATGATGTTGAGGCAGCCAATATCCAAGTCAAGAAGCAAAACGGCCGGAGCACCAAGAAGAATCCCCGCAGGAAGAAATCATCATTGTCAACTGTTGACCAATGCTTCAGGTGCCAGGGATTCTGGCATCGATCGAAGGATTGCCGGAACCAAGTTCGGTGCGTTCGCTGCGGGGAAAATCACAGCGTGTTGGTGTGCACCAGACCACGCGAAGCGACACCAACTTGCGCCAACTGCGCCATGGACCACGCGGCTAGCTACGGGGGCTGCCCACTGAGGAGGAAGCTGCAAGCGGCTATCAACAGGAGCCGCCCCCAAACCAGCACAGAGAAGATCACGACGCCACCCAGATCGCAGAAGGATAAGACCACCCACGGCCATGTGACCAAGCATAACCACCTAACCAGACACGATGAGCATCTACACAACAACCGTTGTCAATGCCAGCAACAAGAAAATCAACTAGGGATGGTCGTACAACTGCTCACGCAGTTGTTAACTACGCTCATCCCCACCAGGCGATAAGAACAAGCAAGGGTTTCCCTCTAAGGTCATTATATAATGGCCAAAGCCGGGTTTTTCCCTAAAGTGTATATCATGTTTCCCAAAACCAACCATATGTTACAGTAGATAAAGCTACAGACAGTAGCGGGGACATAAAGCCGTTGAGGCAGCGAAAAAAAAAAAAAAAAAAAAAAAAAAAAAAAAAAAAAAAAAATAGTGATTTCCTAAAACCCCAACAACGCTATTCCTTCCCTGGGTTTAGGATCCAGAGGAAAGACAGGACGAACGAGCGGAAGGGCGGGGTAATCCTAATGTACCGCACCGAAATTAGCGCCGTGCCTGTCGATGACCCAGTTCTCGACAGGTACGAAGCGACAGCAATCAAAATATCACTCCCCCCCCAGACAAGTAACGGTGGTTAGCGCCTACTGTCCCCAGAGAGGACCATCACCAGACAACTTATTCAAACACCTAGAGAGCACATACGCTGAACTATTAATACTCTCAGATGTTAACGCACATCACCGTGTTTGGGGGGACAACCACACCAACACATTTGGAACAGCATTACTCCGAGAAATCTGCAAACTGGAGATCATCAGAACCCCGGGACCCACCAGAGTAGCCAGACGCCGCGGAGTACTCTCAGAAACCTCACCCGACAAGATTTTCGCGAGCCACGCAGTCAGCAGACTGATCACGAAGATAGCAACCGGTCCAGATGTTAATTCAGACCACGTCCCTATACTCGTCGAGATATCAGCAGAGGTGACGGTACCACCCATCCGCCCCCACCACTTCAAGCTAGCAGCGGCGGACTGGGAACTATTCCGACACGAAATATGCCAGCAGCTTCCAGACTGGATGACAGCCAATGTGGGAACCCCGGGAACATTGATGAGTATGCGACGCGTTTAGCGGCGGTTGTGACGGGCGCTATGAACACGGCAATCCCGAAAACACAAGCTAGCGGGCCAAGGGACAAAAGACTTCCCTCAAACATCATAGCGCTTATTAAACAAAAACGCAGAGCGCACAGGCGATACATAAACAGGGGACAATATCAAGATAGGGAGCTCTACACGCGACTCAAACAGGAGGTTGCCGAAGCTGTCACACAACACCGTGAAGAGCAATGGCATACCTTTTGTGATAGAATCGACGGAAATCGAACACGCAACCCACATGAGTTTTGGAGGTGCATAGCACGGCTCAACAACAAGAGACCCAACCCCAGCTACCCACTCCAAATCAACGACAGAATCCTGGGCAGCAACCTTGAAAAAGCCAAGGTCTTCAGCCACTACTTACAACAGATCCACCAAGTACCAAATGCACCGAACTTCAAAAACCAGTTCCTTCTGCAAACTCAGCTAATGCTGAACCAACACCAAAACCTCCTGCAACCACTACAGAACCTACCGGAAATCCTGGACCAGCGATCCCCACTTACGCTCGCCATAAGCACCATAGAAATAGAAAACAACATCAAATCACTAAGAAATACAGCTCCAGGGCCAGATGGAATTCCCAACGCAGTTCTTAAACAACTTCCATCCATATTTCACATCTATCTCTCAACGCTCTTTACAGCAAGCTACCACATAGGGTACACACCCAAAACCTGGAAACACGCCCACGTGCTTCTCTTCCCAAAACTGGGAAAAACCCCCACTAAACCAGAAAACTACCGCCCAATAAGTCTGCTATGCTCCTTCCTAAAACTCATGGAGAAAATCATGACTCGAAGACTCCATAAGCACCAAGCCATCGACAACAAATTGGGTAATGTTCAAGCCGGATTCCGCCCCGGAGTAACAATAAATGACCAACTCCTCCGTGTCGTGACCGCAGTAGAGGAAGGCTACGCTAAAGGAAACACCACAGCAGCAGCTTTTATGGACGTCCAGAAAGCTTCGACACTGTATGGCACGACGGACTTCGGAGAAAATTGATCGAACTAGAGCTCCCCGAAACCACAACCCGCTGGCTTTGTGACCTAATCAAGGGACGATCGGGACAATGTAGGCTGGGAAACGCACTCTCCGACCCATTCTACCTACACGCAGGCGTACAACAAGGCTCTTCAATATCACCTCTCCTGTACATCAAATATGTTCGAGACACTCCGCAAACACCCAATGACCCCACTACAGGAACCGCACTCTTTGCGGATGACACAGCGTTCTGGGCAACCAGAAAACGGCCGATATCCGCAGTCACCCAGCTACAAAAACAACTCAAGACATTTGATGAGTACTGCAACAATTGGCGAATTACAATCAACGCAGCAAAAACTCAGATCATCATCTTCCGGAACAGAGGCCAACGCATTCGCTGGAAAAAGCTACCACGCCTACGTGTAAACGGCAGGCAGGTTGGTTACGTGAGGCGCGCCAAATATCTAGGCATTAAATTAGACCCACAGTTAAACCTCCAAAGCCACTTTAAAACAATAGCTACCCAAAGCAAAAACAGACTCCAGACCATACGGATTTTAAAGGGAAGGAACCATGGCTGCACAACAAAGACATTACTAACACTTTATAAAACGTTAATTCGGCCGTACATGACCTACGCCCACATTTTTATGCATAAAACTTCTCGAGCAGGATTACTCCGCCTGCAGCGAACGGAGCGATGGGCACTGCGCCTAGCGCTACGAGCTGACAGGCGAACCCGGATCGAAACACTACATACCCAGACAGCTGTACAACCACTGACAGAATACGTACAAGTACAGAATAGAAAATATTTCAACAAAGCTCGTGACAGACCATTCTTCCGACAACTGACTGACAAACTAAACTAACTTGAAACCACACCATATAACTTCTCACTCAGGACACTACGCGACACATAATATAAGACATATGCAACACAAACACAAACAAACGTAGCAAAACATAGCCAAGCACGCCACAAAACAAGAAGCACTTAAAACGAAAAGACACCACTCCCCCCACACACATAAAGGCAGAAACGAAAAAATTAAACGCTACCGCGAAACGATATACACAGCAACTAATTCAAAAACCACACAGCAACATATAAAAACCGACTGTCGACAACTATGACTGCCCGGACTATCCATCACTTGCATCACTACTGACTGCCCCTCCCTCCTCTTGGACCTGCTTTCCCGTCGGATTGGGCGGTGTGTGCTGCGACGGAGTCTGACAACTTAATTACCGAACATAAACAATATTACCGAGGGGACACGGTAAAACAGCCAGACAGGTGGATTCGTCCACTTGTCAAATGACAATGATGATGATGAAAATGTGATTCGGCGGCAAACCCGAGAAGAATTTATATCGAAGATACGCCGAGAAAGACTTATATCTCATAACATAGTATATTTTTTAAATTGCTAATTAGGACATTGTTATTGCTTTCTGTATGTAATTATAATTTTTAAATATCAGTCAAACGCCACTGTAGAGTTTTTACTTGAAAAATACCGTCCACAGCTTATTATTATTATTATTGTTATTATTTTAGCTTTTTAGCATTCGATGTGTGACTGTTGCGACATCCCTACCACTCTTCTAACAATTGGCCCTCTTCGGTTTCGAACGATCAAGCAGGTGTCTTCACCGCCCACTTCTCTCAAAACGAAACTCACTTTAATTTTTTAATTTTTAATTCCTTTTGTAATACTGCTGCTTTTACTCCAACTTTAATGAAGGTATTATTATTGTTGTAAATAATGATACAATATTCACTAAATTCAATTTATTACGTACTTGTTGCAGCACAGATCAAAACAACACAAAATCTTCATAAAGTTCGTTTACTGTTATGAATTTATATGCACAGTCTTCCAAAAACTCATACATTCCAATCATACTTGTAGAGGCACCCTACTGTCCTATGTCACCACTTCTGGTGGACTGCAATGAATGTACTGTGCTGTGTTTCGAGTGTGCTGTTCGGCTAGCCAGCGAGCCTTTACACCGCAACAATTGATTCTATAACTCCAGAATAAGGCTTCATTATTACTGATGGAATCACTATTGCAAGAACAGAAAATTTATAATTAACTTTAAAGTAAACTGTAGCAAATACTATATATCGGGGTGGGCTGGCATTATGTCACACTGTCTCATCCCTTTACCAGTGCCTGGTCTCACATCAGATACTTCTGTCCTCTCCCTCCGTACGATGTTAGAGATAGTCCGCGAGCTTCGTGTACAGGACTTATTACCCCAGGTGGTTTACCTATTCCACCTCCAGCTGACCACAATATCTCTGCAAACTGCACCCATCAATAAATAACAAGTTATCGACAAGTCTGTGAACCAGCTGCGTTCGTGATATAATCATTTCATTTAATTTAAAAAAAATTAATTTAATTGCAATGGAGCACAGGCTCCGGTGGCAATTTCCCTACACCCCATCTTCCCCCTATCCTACACCCACCTACATTTGCCCTCTACAAATTTTATCTTTAAATTCTTTCAGCGTTTTCGATAAATTATTTATCATTTCTCTTGGTAACTCATTCCAATCCCTGACTCCCTTACCTAAAAAAGAGAATCTTCCCACCCTCTTGTGCCTGAAATCGAGTGCCAGCTTGTGGTCATGGTCATCTTTTCCCTTCCATGCACTACTTTTCATACCTGCTACAATATCTTTTCATGCATCATCGCCAGTATACGCCCTCTACACTCCCATGACCCTCCTCATCCTCCTGTCTTGCAATGAATCCCATTCCAGCTCCTTTATCATATCCGTCACTTATTGCATTCTGCGATAATTTCCCGAAACAAATCTAGCAGCCCTTTTCTGCACCCTCTCCAATTCCTGTATTTGATACGCAAAATGAGGGTCCCATACTACACTACCATATTCGAGCAATGGTCTATTAAACTTCATTAACGCTTTTAGTCATCGTGGTCTAGTTGTTTCTTAATTAATTAACTTTGATTGAATGAATAATGCTAAAGTAACTTCTGGCTTTGATTAAAGTTAAAAACAATAACCAAGTCGAGACTCAAGTTAGCCACGTAAACATATTTAATTTCCATTTCTTATGCTTCAGACCCGAATAATTTCCTGGAGATAGTTTTATTTGCAGTGTTTTCAATACATTCTTAGGAATGCATATTTGGCGGCAATAATTACACTGCTTTAGCTCTCCACTTATTCAAATAATATTTTCTTGAGGACTTATAAATTAATTAGTTGATGTATTTTTTGCTAAGATGACTGTAATAATTAAATATTACTTTCCCAAACCGTAACGTTAAAGTATTTTTCACACCTTATGTAGAGGGAATAAGATATTCTAATCGTATTTCTCTTTGGAAAGTTCCGATTGTTTGTTTGTTGTTTTCAGTATACCATACATGCCTTTCCAATGACGGATCTGGCAGCCTGTGTCTCTGTCTGCGTGTGTGTGGACTTGTAGTTTCCTCAGAGCTCTGTTCATCAAATACTCCTAGTTACAATGGTAAGAATTTCCTTATTTAGCTGCACAGCTCCTACCCATAAAATAAGGGGTAACTTTATCAGTAATGGATAGTTCATCCTTGCTGAACTGATTCGGATACGTCTGGTACGGTTCTAATCCAATATGAATTTTAGAAATATTTTCGCGGCGGCAATACTGTAGAAAAACCTCTCGGTGCGGCTAGAATCCCGAGAGGATATTCTTGGGAGATTTGACCCCTACGACAATGCGTTGCTGACCGATCAAGACAATCATGTCCTGTGATTAGTACAGGGTGTCCCAGAATTATCTTTACAACTTTAACATTGAATAAATTATGTTTGGAACGAGATATCACAATGCAGTTTTTTGCATGTTACAGAGTATCTCTCAAAGTTTTTTTCTGTTTCATTTCAGGTGCAGTTCGGTGACAAGTAGGTAGTTACATCACATTTATTGAAAATGTACACCACACAGGAAAAAGCTCAGTGTGTTTTCTGGTTTATAGAGACAAGGGTTACCTAACAGGCACGACATTCAAATTTGGGGTTCTGAACCTCCGCATGTATTTAGAGAGAGAGAGAGAGAGCGCGACAGTGTGCGCGATGTGTGGTGCGGTGTTATGCACAACCAAATCATTGGCCCCTTCTTCTTTGCTGAGAAGACAATCAAAGACCCAGTTTACTTGGATAAGCTAACAAAATTTGTTGTTCCCCAACTGCGAGTCCTTCAACCAACAGTCATCTTCCAACACCTCCGCATTGGGCTCATGATGTCCGTAATTTTCTAGATAAACAATTTCCTGGTTGGGGTCCAATTGACTGGCCGCCTCGTTCACCTGACATAACCCCCTTGGATTTCTTTCTTTTTAAAAGTCATCGTGTATCAAACCCCGGTTAGAAATTTGTCAGATCTCAGGCAGAGGATTTCTGCAGCTATTACGACAATTGATCAAGGGATGCTCCAAAGAAGTGTTCTAGAGACAGAAACAAAACTTTGAGAGATACTCTTCAAAATGCAAAAAACTGCATTGTGATATCTCGTTCCGAACATAATTTATTCAAAGTTGTAAAGATAATTCTGGGACACCCTGTGTATATATTGGGGGGGCGAGGTTCCTCGGGAGATCTGATGCCTGTAATATGACATCCTTATTTCCGAAATCACTCTAGGCGAATCCCGGAATACCGGGATGGTCCCTCTGATAGCCGAAGGCCGAACTCCTTGCCGTTCCTTCACCCTTTACACTTCCTTTGGAAGGAGAAGCATGCCTGTGGTGCCCTGGACCTGCCTGGGACTACACGAACCTCCATTTTTCCCCCTAAAATATTGACGTTAGTAAATTTTCAAATATTTTGACCCTACGTTTTCATTACAAGTATTGTTTTCACAACAATCTTATCGCCCAAAAACCCCCTACTTTGGCCTGATGTCATTCAATAGCTTGTTTTATTTATTGGCTAATCGCTGATTATTCGAAATCTGTTAGCGTATAACATTTATGACTCACTGAGCCTGCTGTCTGGAGAGTACCAATATATTTGGCAGTGAATAGCTGGCAAATGCCACCGCAGAGATATATGAAATTCTACCTCCGTGAACTCTCACTCCTTAATTTTGTTGTTTCGTGATGAGTCCGCGACTAGTACGTCATTTAGCGAAGGTTCGCTGTGTAGTTTCAGTAACCTTCATGAAGTTGATGCTGAATCCTGCTGTACTTAGATCATCTTAAGAATCGTTCCCTTACGAAAATCGCCGAAACTGGAAATTAGAGGCTCTGGTAGCCGAGTACAGACAAATTACCGCTGTCTGATCATAAATCAAATCTCTCTCTCAGTTATGAAAGTCTAATTTAAATTATTCATGAGCGTCTTCCAAGAATAAAATGTCAACACGACTGGTTCTACCCTGTTAATTCTGTCAGAGGCACAAACACGAAGCGAACTTTTTCAGAGGTTGTTTTAATTGCTGGAGCAGAATACATATAGTTCAATTACTCGTCTCATAACTACCGATGTAGTATGAGTCTATCTGTTCGATCTGGAAATGAAAGAATGAGGAAGTGGATGGGAGGATATGCAGTAACCTTCTTTGGATTATAATTGACGTATCATTTATTCTGAATGAAGCCATTGAATATAAAACGTTGCTAAAACAGACCAAGGTAGAAAGATACTGAGTGAGAAGAATTTAAATCCTCTTGGTTCTCCGGGTGAAGCCACGTCGATTTATTAGAGCCTAACATTTCATCCATTGCGCTGTGACTTTCGTCAGAGAACTGCACAGCATTAACGCTCTGGACTCACATTCGGGAGGACGCGGGTTCCATCTCCGGCCATCCTGATTTGGTTTTTCCATGGTTTCGCCAAATCACTCCAAACGAATGCCGGGATGCTTCCTTCAAAATGTCATGGATAAATTTCTTCCCGTTCCTGAATCACAGTCATTTCCCGTCTCTAATGACCTTGACGTCGACGAGGCGTAAAAAAGTTCCAGTATGATGGTTGAAACGAGAGGTTGTTATAAATCGATATGGCACCATCAAAAGACACAAGGGAATATGTACAATAACTGCTAAAGTCTACGCAATGAAGATTTGTTTATTTCATCCAGACTACTCTACTAAAAATTCAGAAATGAAGTAATTTAGTGAATTATGGGTCAGAAAACCGGATTTTGGTAAAAGGAGAAGTATACTAATTTTAGAAGCCTTCAAAATTTAGTGTAGTTGTCAGGCCAAATGTAAGAGATCAGCGATCTCTACAAAAACCAGGAGAAATGTCAAGTAAAACAAGAAGAATCGCTACCCGCTATTTTTTGTGTCACTCGTCCTGTTGTTTTAAAGTTAAAAGGGCAAAGGGCAATGAAAAACAAAAACAGAGAGGCCTTGAGTGTAGTACATAGATTAATTAATTAAATTTAATTATGATTGACAACAAATCTCAGTATCAATATCCCTAGATACTTATTTTCCAATTTAATTACTTCAGGTAAATTGTTTAGCTTTTACCGACAAAATAAACTTTTCCCACTGGTCATGGTCATCTCTTACGTTCCACGTATTACTTATAATTCTGTCAACACGTCTTGTAGACTCTTTTCTCCCGCCACTTACCTTCCAACCAAGACACTTTATCATATGAGTTAATAACGTTCCAACAGTGACTTACGCAAAAAACAAAACTGGTTTTTCTCCTTTGCTCGTCGTCATGCTTGTGTGTTCCTGTAAGTACCTCACCACGATGTATCACGCGAAGACACATCCAACAGAGAATCAAACCCGAGCGTGGTGGGTGAGCGGTAACGCTATGGCCTCGCATTCGGGAGGACGCAGGTTCGAATCCCCTTCCGGCCATCCATGGGTTTTGCATGGTTTCGCCAAATCACTCCAGGCAAAACCCGGGATGGTTCCTTCAAAGGGCCATGGCCAAATTTCTTCCCATTCCTTGCCCCCAGCCAATATCTGCCTCTAAAGACCTAGACGTCGACGAGGCGTAAAACCATAAGAAAATAAAAAAAATGTGGAAATAAACAGCTGGTTTCGCATAGAGCAAGCAGATGAGAGAAATAACAGTACTTATTTTCCGTTAAAGAGACAAGGAATGTATTAAGAGTGTTTATGGAATGTAAACACTGGAAATGTATTAATATGCAGCTTATTGAAGCATGGTATCATATAAAAATAATAATTTGGCGTGGTATTATTTGTCGGACTATCCACGAAGGGTTCGACCGTCGATTGACAGAGTTTCGATCTACCAAGCGTGCCTTTGTGTCGTGGATACCTTAACATAAAACCATTAATCCAACCTACAGTTTAACGTGAAGTTGGAACCACGAAAGAGTTCTGGCGTACTTCAATTTACACATCAGACTGTGTCAGAGGTAAAGGTCGGGCTAAGGGCCTTTGAAAATACCAACCGAGACCGGGATACGAATCGGGGACCTTTCGATCTCCAGTCAGGCGCCTTAACCACTGAGCCACCAGACCACTCTTATGGTATCATAACATAATAATAATAATGACGAACAAAACTGCAGTCCATTCTTGAAAGCAAGGAGATGCAGACACTCAAATCTTCCAGCCGAATGCCAGAAAACTGATGTCTTTATGACACCTGTCATATTCCATACTGACTCAGTTCATAATTAGTCAATTTCAGCTGTCTCGGAAAAATGTTATGCATAAAACTAAAATGCGTTTGGGCAAATGGTATGTGTTGGTTACTTTAAGATCATTTTCATGCCTATCCTCTATTAACAGTCACAGTAATTGTCCCCTTGTTCGTAGAAGTACCGAAGCAAATCTCCAGCACGCGGCTCAAATTCAACGACTAGAAAAACAAACTAAGTCATACAC